>VWZS01000187.1:2133085-2784047 GCA_013397075.1 Rhabdornis inornatus
CGGCGGGAACCGAAGGCGTCTCGGTGTGGGGCCGCTGCAGCAGGTGTCGGCTTGTTTTGTGTGGGGCTGCCTGCCGTAGAAGCACATGAAAGGTTTTCTCCTTCAGCAGGCTAGACGGGGAAAATGTGCTGCGTGCAGGGTGTTTAATTATTTGCAAACTTAATTGATACATTTTTTTTTTGGTAATACAGCCATCCGTCATGTTGTATATTTTGTTTGTATTTACTTGTTTAAACTGTTGCTTAGATAGTAAGTGAACACCAAATACTGCCGTGGTTGATTCTGTTTTCCATGGTGATGAATTGTGCTGTGTACCTGCTGTCCTTGATAGAAAGTGCTGCACTAAATTTAACTCTTCATCCTTGGGTGAATTACAGCAATTCCAAACGCTCAGGTTGGGACTCGAGGAGGGATGTCAGTTCCTCTTCCTCCCTTGGCAATGGAAGGTTATATCCCATCTGTATAGAAGAGACTGGACCTTTTGCCATTTAGGTGGGAATGTGTAAGCCCGTGTGGAATTTACACTGCCTAAATATTTGTATGCACAGGAATTGTGTATGCCGGTTCTGGAGAAGAAAGGCAAAGGATTACTTGTGGCTTTGGTTGGGGCTTTTGGTTTTGTGTTTTTTTATTGGTTGGTTGGGATTTTTTTTCTTTTTAAGGGGAGGGGAGGCATTGAAATCTTTCTTTGAACATTCATTTAATCTTCATGATAAATAGACTTCTATATTTGTAGTTCTAATTTCTGGCTAGTATGTTCAGTTTTCACCAAATAAGTTAAAATTGGCAGAAGTAAAGAAAAAAATTCCCTGCTTGAGGGAATAATCATGCGGAGATTAAAGTTGGCCAGGAGGACCTCTGTAATTTTTTGGGTAGTAGAACGATGTGACCAAGTAAAACGTGGCATTAGCAGGCTTGGCTCTTTAGACTAGAGAAAAGTCTCTTGGGCATTCTTATGCTAAAAATGTAGGCTAAGACTTCCCTTTGAAGTCTTGATTTGGAAATGCCCATCTATACCTCATCTAATTTTTTGCATTAAATTCCAAAGTAGATTTAGTCTCTTCTAATCTGCAGAGCAAGGTCCTGGAGTAAGTCTTTGTTTAAATAAACACAAATACTTGTATGTATGTATGTGTATGTTAAGAGATGTGCTATTTTTGGTTTTGAATGCACACCTCTGAATCCATCATTCTGCAGGTTTCTTTTTTCTATTGCCTTGATAGCATTTCAGTCTAATCAGTATGCAATAGGTGATGTTTTTGCTCTCTAAATTTAGCTGCTGATGTTCATACACTACTTGGTATTTTGTATTGGTCTTTGTAGTGGGCATCCTGCATAGATGGATCAGCCCCGATGGCCTTTGTCCTGGAAAATGCAACATCCCAAATGACATATTAACGGTGGGCTTTTTGAAGGGATGAAGTATGTTAATCTAGCATGCTTTAAGAGCAGAGGAGTCTTCAGGCACATTAATGTATACTTGTTCTTCATGTGTGCCTCTCACCTCAGGGAGAGGAAACTGAGTGAATGTCACATTATGCTAGTGTTTACTACTCTTTTTTCTTTTTTTTCTCCCACATTTATGCAGAGAGTATGGGTGTTCTGTCAGAAGTAGGTTTGCAGTCTAGTGGGATGTTCCAGCATTAGGACACCAGGCTAAGTAGGTAACACCAGAACAAGGAGGTAATCCAGGGCATAGCAGGATTAGTCCACAAGGTGAAATCTGGTCAATTACTTTTCTACCTGAAAATCTCTTTAACTTTTAAGTATATTTTTTCATTACAGCACCTATTACTGTGGCAGATGTGACTTTCCATAGATTTTTGGGAAGTAGCTTACTATTTCCTCTGGATGTCATCACCTCTTTCTTACCCTTCTTGTTCATATTTAGCATCTAAAGAAGTTTAATTTCACTAGTTTTGAAATTAACAATAGCCATCATAAGATGTGATTGTGTATACTGTTGGAAAAGTCACTGAATTATAAGCGTCTGCAACAGGTTTTGTAGGTGCATGAAATTTTAAGAAATAATGGCTGTTCTAATGAAATGATTAGAAAATATTTCAAAGTGAAAAGAAAGCTAATTCAAGAATTGCTGTTACTTCCCTTCTTTCTAATGGCACATTTTCGTAGAGGACTTAGTTTTATGAATTGCAAATAAAAGTTTGTTTTAAGATACTAATTCTCCCATAGTGATTGGGAGGATTCCTGGAATCACATGTGGCATTGACTTCTGTTTTCAGCTCTTCAGTATTGTGGCATGGATTTAAATGATCTTGGGACTTCCATGCTATATGTACATCCTGGCTTCATATCAGTCTGCCAAGGTTCAGTCATAGGACAAAAATAAAACAGAACAGAAAATAATTAATGCAGTATGTGAAGATGTGTAAGAGAATATTTTATTAAATAAGTTACCTAATTTGCGTTCTAATTACATTCTCTATTACTATGGCTTTGATCTTGTTTTTTTCTGTTAAATTAAGTGATACAAAAGTAAAGTAATACAGCCAAGCTTACTTTCATTTGGGTTTCACAAATGAAAGTAAGTTAGTGCAAGTTAGTTTCCAAAGTGAATCTTGCGCCTCCAACCTGTCATCTTTTTATGTCAGATAAGAGGCTGAAATGAAAAGCATTGGTTTTATGTGATGCAGGCAGGTGAAATGAACTTTTACAATTTTCTTTCTCAAGACTTCTTGCAAGCCTTTTGTCAAGGACCACAGCATTGCTAAGATTCAAGGTTTACAGGTTGTGTGCTGTAATTTAGGGTCACAAAATTATGTAAGTTCTTGATGAGTGTTGGAAAAATGGGTACAGATTTATCACTCCAGTTATGTTGGTTCTGTGCTGTGTGTACTTTATGTGGGAAAAGTTGTTTCCTGATTTCTAACTTAGTCAAACTATAAATTAATTCCTCAATACCCTGAGATCATATTTAAACCACAGGAAATGCCTTTTTCTACAGGGAAATGATTTTGCACCATGCCTCTTAAGGCATAAAACTGTGTGTGTATGTCTTTCCCATCTGCAGAGGTGACAGGAGACTTGTCTTTGGCTTTGGACACAGCATGGCATCACAGTCACTCAAAGAATGTGCTCATGCTTTCACCAAGAAATTTAATTTAGTGCTTTGCTTGATTAACAGGCATCTATAACCTGGTGTCTTACTTGCAGTCAAGAAGACCTTTTGCCTTCTCTTTCTGATAGGATATTTATAAAGCATTATTTTGGCTTGGGTACACTTACTGAGGTGAAAGTTACAAAAAGCAGGATGGATTAAATGCAGTGCACTGTGTTTGGCAGTCACTGGGACTAAGAATGCAATAGAATTGCTTTTCTTGTTTTTGTGGTGGTTTTAGGAGGGTAGTAGAAACAAGAAGTGCAGTTATTTGTGGTGTTACCTCTGTGGTATTTAGATTGTTGCTTGTCTTTGGTAACTTTTAAACCCTGGCTTTTGTAGTCTCCAAGATTTCCCAGTGCTACAGGTAAAACTAGTTCACATCGCTCTTAAGAGTTCCTGGATGTAGAAAGTCAAATTGCTAGCAGGATATGTTCATAGTAATGTGCTCAGAGCATTAGCACTTTGTTTTTCTCCCAGTATTTTTTGTTTGTTTGAATCATCTGCCAACAGAGAGACTGGTTTTGATGAGGAATGCTCTGCCTTGTAGCACATACACATAAGAAATAAATTAGCTTTTATCAATTAAGTGGAAAATATTGAGTGTATATGCCAACTTTTTACTCTTAACATTATAAATGAGCCAGATTTGTTTGTCAAATATAAGATTTGGAATGGAATTATGACAATAGTACTCTTGATAGCGAGGACTGGACTTCACCTACAAAGGAATTGATTCCACTTCATTGCTCCCAATCCTGTTTTAAAAGCTAGTTTAGATTTTATTTGAACTGATGAAGTCTAAACTAATTTAACCGGTAGTAGCACCCCAAGTCACTCCATGCAAAAAGTGCTTGTGGAGGCTATGTAGGGGACATTGAGGAACAGATCTGACTTCAGCCCACCCTGGCCTGTCTTTCCACCTGGCTGCTGTTTACCCTGACCAGGTTGCTGTGTTGCCATGTTGAAGGGTTGCACAGGGATGAGAATGAGCAGTTGGGAGACTGAAGGAAAGTGGGGACATAAAAACTCTGTCCTCACATTAGTTAATGTCTGAATTGTCTTGAAAAATATTTCTGATTCTCTTTTGGTAACTTCCAAAACGTACTATGCTTGGTTTGGTTATTCTTTTATATGAGAAAAGGCAAAAAAAAGGTTTTTGTTATCTTGTAATTTACAAGCAATTTGGATAGCTCTGTATTGCCTGACTTTAATAAAGATAGTAACTTGGATGGTAAGAGAAAACAGAATGGACTGGGTTTTCTGGTTTTTTTTTTTGTTTTGTTTTTTTTGGTTTGGTTTTTTTTTTTATATGAGTCCATTTGATTCTAAGGATATGTTGATAAAGTAAAAGTAAGATTTTGCTGTGCCTCCCCACTCTCCAGACCTTATTTAAACAGTTGTCTTGCCATTTGGAAGAGGTCAGCTGAGTACAGCATATGTATTTGGCCAATATGTTTGAACACATTGCCCAAAAGTTTTAGACTGTTAGATTTTTTTTTTAATTGGCTTTTTTCCAATCCTCTTGAAAATTGCACTGCTGATGTGGGAGCATGAGCTTCTTAACCCACCTTCTTCACCTTCCTCAGACCCCAAAAAAGAAATTATTGATGGTCACTGCTTTCTATCTACAGAATTAACGTTTTTTGACCTCAGAGATTTTCAGTGAAGAGGGCAAACATCTGTTTTCAGACTTCTTAAAAGTCCAGGGAATGCATTCTCCAAGTTAAAAACTACTGTCCTAGAAGAATGGACTTACTTAAAAGCAAGAGGCTAGAAAAGATAAACCAGGGGGTTTAATTTGCATCAGTTGTTTTGAACTCATCTTTCCTGGAGTGCAGCTTCACTGTGGCTGCTTAAGGACAGGGCAGGGCAGGTGGCTAGGTCTTGACTGGGTGCTCATGCTCTTTCCCTGTTCAGCTCTTGCTTGAAGTGGCTCCTGCAAGTGGTTCACAGCTCAATGCTTGGGAGCAGTGGGAGCGTGAGGCTAGGGAAAGTACACAGATCGACACAGTCTGCTGTTTCCCTGAGTTAAATGAAACTGCACCTTCAGTCTGCGTTCCCAATTGCTGCAGCCATCTGACTGCAGATGGAGGGGCAGCTTTGTTATCTGGGTAGGAGGATCTAACTTCAGGCCACTGTCAAGAAGCATTGTTCACCCGGCCTACTTTCCTGCTTTTGAGTGAGAAAGCTAATGAAAAAATAAAATTACCATTGGTAGAGTTGTTTTTTGCCACCCTGTTATACGTCATTTTGCAAACTTAGCAGTGTTAGCATAAGGGGAGCGGAAGGGGCACGTGATGGTGAACAGATCCACCCTGGTAGCAGCTGTCAGCTTGGCACAGCTGTATCATAAAACATACTGTAAGTTACCTGTGCTGCAAATTAGTGGCTTGGCTAGTACATCTACATGGTGTCTTGGCTTAGGAGGCAAAGCTCATAAAGAAGCTGTTGTAACTCCCGTTTCTCTGTTCCTGTACTCCTCTGTAGTTTGCTGGTTTATGTTGTGTCAGTTACAAGTGCATACTGCAGGACTGCTCTGTGTTCTGCATAACTGAAATTATAAAAGTAGCCCACTTCATACTTTTGTTTTCTGGTTATTTTTAACCCACATTATTTTCATGAGGCAATTTGTTACATGGTCCTACACTGGTTGCCACTTGCAGAACAGAGCATCAGATAAGAATAGTAAGAATTGATCTGTGAAAGGTGGGCAGGAACTTCTGCAACTGGCTTCTTTGTCGGCAGTTAAGTAACTCCATCTTTACCACGTAGCATTTATTCCTGACAAACTTCTCCATGTAGACAAACTTACGATATTTAAACTGTACTAAGTGTGCTGACATTTACAGCTCTATGAGTGGGAGTGCTGTGGTGGATAATTATATGAAGGTGAAGGGAAGGGCTAGCATAGCCTTTGCTAGGTAGGAAGCTAAAAGATCTGCAAAAGCAGAAGGAAGCCAAAATCATATGACTCTGCAGACATTTGGAAAAGAACTGTTTTCTGTCTTAAGAGAGTGGTTGTTTCAGCTCTGTCATCTATACTTTGTTTCTTCAGTTTTTTTTAAATTTATGCTTTTGTCATTTTTCTTGGCCATCTCTCTTTATCTTGCCAGCCATGAAGATACGCTGTTGGCATGCATGCTTCTAAGAGATGGGGTTATTTGCAAATACATTTGCTTCAGATTGCTGATATCTGAACCAAAGCAAAAAAGCAAGGAAGGCAGAGGGAGAGAGATTTTGGGCATGTCTCTGTTGGTTTACTTTGCCTGATTTTCATGCCTCATTTGTGTCTGAGGTAGCTGTGTGGAGGGCTGTATAATTGCTAGCATTGCTGTCTCAGTTGCCCTAGGGGCTGTGGTACTTGACCAGGACAGTTTGAGGGCTGCTGTGCTGTCCTAATTTAGATGAAATGTTAGAAGAGTTGAAATGATTTTCCCCCCCTTTCTTCCTGTTCTGTGCAGAAATGTGGTAATTGCTCTGAATTCTTTCTTAGTTCGGTGGCAGTGAGTCAGATTCTTAGCTGGTATGTTTGGCAAAGCTCTCTTTTGCGAGTGCAGTAGTGCTGTTGTTCTTCAGCTGGGGACCTGTCCCTGTGCTTCTGTTCAAGGCATGGAGCCCTGCTTGGTCTTTGAACTGTCTGACCCTCATCAGCACAGAGTGAAGTCTTATTTTCTATATCTCTATTGCAGAGGAATTTGTTTTAGTAGTAAAGCACTTACTTGTCCTTTGCTTCTGTATGATTCAAAAAAGTCTTAATTTTAGATGTGATGGAAGCAGAACTGATTTTGCTTTCAAGAGAGCATTTAGAAATAATTTTCATGCTTTCTTCATGCACTGAAGTATTGAAGAACTAGTTATTGTTTAGACCAGTAACTGATAGTGTCCACTATCCATGTGCTGAGGAACTGTGCAAAATGGTGTCAAAGCAGGTGTTTGAAAATGTCCACAATTTGATCCATATTTCTAGCAGTTACTCAAGTATGTGTGGACACCTGAAGCACTTTATCAAAAAGCTGAAAAAGAGTTCTAAAATTATGGAAACTGAGGCTGAAACAAGCAGGAGTTTGCAAACATCAGTACCACAAAACTCTCAATGTTACTGATTTAGATGCTGCTGCCCTTTCGGGAGCATTAGCCAGCATCACCTCAGCAAGGAAGTCAGTGGAGTCATGGGGGATGAGTGTGGTCTTTGTGTCTGAGATGGAAAGGCAAATGCTTTGTCCTTTGGAAGGAGGAGGACTAAAGGAGTGTGGAGACCAATGTTTTCTCTGCAAAGGTACTTACTAACCTTAGGTCATTGTGTTGGAAATAATAATAGTGGAAATAATGCCACTTGAATGAATGGACTTGCTACCTATTGGTAAAATTCTATAGATATTTGAGAGTAAACATGCAGATCCAAGTAATAGTGTGAGACACGTGGAAGACTTGGTCACTTTCTGTATGCTAAAAATGAGGTTTGGCATATTGCTTTTGCCTGGAAAAAGTCTGTGTTGGTGTTGCAAACCATGTTTTTAAGTGATTTGGCTTCCTTGAAACAAGCTGTTTGAGGAAAGAGTGCTACAGGGTTGACATGCTGCTTTAACCACGAAAGTTGTGGAGGAGGTTTTGAGCCCAGCATGGTTACTGAACATTGGACTGTTTTTTGTTCGCAATTATGGCACTGTCAGTGCACTTTAGGAAATTACTTTGTTTGAAATTTGCTCACACTAAATCTTAAAAAAAAAAAGCTGCGTAGAAGCATCATGAGGTAAAACTGCTTAGAGTATTTTGCCTTTGCTGTGTTTTTTCCTTTCTTGTTCTCCTGTTTTTGTCCCTCCAAAAGTCTATCATTATGGAAAGACATAGTTAAAACTTGGCTCAGCCCCTTCTATCCTGCAAGACTAAAATGTTCTTAAGGCAAACCAGTTTAATTGTATTCCAAATGCTTCCTTTTTGCATTGTTTTTTTCTATTAGGTAAATGGTCCCGGTGGGGATAGTATCTTCAATTCCTTGTATGGTACAAAGCATTATTATGTTTCAATCTATTTTGTTAGCATTTTATTGTGCTGGGACAGCAAGACAATGGTGTGCATTGGTTTGGTTTGTTTTTTTTTTGTAACCTAACCAAAGTTTTCTTTACAGCTATTTTGGTCTTGGATGTACAGTAAGTCTCCCTGTCTGTGCTCTAAACATGACCATGTTAGAAGAACAAATTGATGCTGAATGCAGATGGCACCTGTGTCCTGGAGCTGTACTCTAGGAGTGTCTGGGACTAATCATGTAGTAATGCTACTGCTGAGCTTATGGAAGATTTTGGGGATAGGAAGCTGTTTTTCTGTACAGATTTCTTTTTTCTGTGATCTGTGTCACTGGCTTTGAACCACAGGAGATGGTTCCAGGAAGTGTCCTGCAATAATTGTTCTTTGAAAAACTGCTTTTAAGTTTATATTGCAACTGCAGGATTGTAAACTGAGGGACCAAAACTGAAGCCATCTTTTGAGTACTTCCCATTTTTTCTGTTAAATGGTGACGTTGCTCCTGGTTATCAATTTCTCCTACAAGAAAACAATCCTTGACATTTATCTGCACAGTCTGCAGGAACCTCTCCAGTTCACTTCTCACACTGAGGGGAGCCCTGCCTTGCACAGGCAGGCTGCTGCTGTAGAATGAAGTCATCCCTTGCAGCCCTGTCTCCCCCTCCTCTGCCCCTAGTCTGGTCTCCTTTGTAGAAGGGTTTGGCAAACCTTCCTCCTCCTTGCCTGGCCCTGTGTCCAAGGGGAGTTGTCGGTAAGCAGGGCTGGGCCTCTGACCTTATCTCTGTTGTCAGAGCTGCCTGCCTGGTAGGTGGCATTGGGGGCAATGCTTTTTGAATGAGACTTTCCTGTGCTTAGGGAGGCCCTTGTTTTTTTGTTTTCACAGCTTCCTATTGTTTGAAACAGCAGGTTATCCCCTCCCATGCTATTCTAGCTCTTTCCTCCTCCCTTAAATAGTTTTTCTGTGCAAGTATTACTCAGAGCAGTTACTCTCACAGTGAGTCCTCAGTTTTCCCAACTTGCTCTGATCTCCAGCTTCTGTTGTGATACCAGTTTGGAATCCACATAATAAATAGAAAGCAGCTTCTGAAGGTGGGTCTTTCTAATTTTTAATTCAGCATCACCATCACTGTGATGTGACTGTTTTGATTGAATTTAAGTTGTCGTAGGAATTCTCTCCTACATATGGGACTGAAAGATAGAAAATTCTGTGTTTCAATGTGGCTGGCTTTTGTTTCTAAGAGCCAAAGAAAGACTATTGCTTCAGTTTGTTAATAGTTTGCTTTTCAGTGTTTGAGTCCTGATAGGTAATGGTGTTTCATATTTGTTCACTTTGTTTGTGATGTTCTACCTCTGTGAAAGGTACTTCTAAAGAGATAAGCCACTTCTGGTCCACCATATCGTAACTTTTTCTGTCTAATAGTATCCGTGATAAATTTGAAGATAAAACGAGTCAGCATCTCCTCTCACCATATCAGTTGTTACAGCTGGAAGGGATGTTGGCAGTTCATTTCCCATCCCACTTTACAGTGTAAGAATTACCTAGTCAAAAGTGCTCCAGACTGCTTTTTTGATGTTAGATGTGTTTTCCTTCCTTCTACTTGTTGAATACTGTGTAAGAAAGTTGATAGTGAAATGAGGTACTAAACATATGCAGAGCTTTTATATTATGTTAATGTGCTGATTTATAAAAGTCAACTTGCTTTATGTTTTCCTGATCCCCTGTTTTCTATCAAGTGTCTTGTTTCCAGAATTAGTAGTAATTTTGTGATTATTTAAAGTCTGTCGCTACTGTTTCATACTTTTCGCGGTTCAGCTTAGCCAAAAGTAGGTATTTGTTTAAATTTCTAGATTTGAAAAAAAGAAACCAAAACCCTCACACCATTTTGATATATTTGGTGACATTAAGCAGAAGTTTTAATTCCACAAAATGAGGAGTTCAGTTCTAGACTTTGTCATCAGCAAGGGCAAAGGAGGGGGAAATAATCTATGTATCAGTTCCAGTACTTGACATTCAGTATAATTAACATTCTGCCTGTTCTAGTGCATTCCAGACTTTTTTTAAGGAATAGCTTCTCAGGCAGCCCAAAACAGAAAATAATTTCAAAGACATTGATTATAGCCTTCAGAGGCAGGATTCATCTGATCCATACCTGGAAGATGAAGTCCCAGTGACCTTGCCCTAACTATAACTTCTTGATAAGCTGATTCATGTCACTAACCTAGCAGGAAATAAAGCAAGCTCCCTCTTCCCCTCTTGCCATCCCTCCAAAAGTGCTAATTTTGTGAGCTGAATTTGCTTCTGTGAGCCTTAGTGTGAACTGCCTGCCCCAGAGCACTGGTGTGGAGGGGCAAGTGCCCTTTCCACACTACCATGGTGGCCTCAAGATTTTGGCTTCGTTTGGTTATTTAATAAGGTTCTTCTCAGATTGTCTGAGATGATGCATCCTCTTTCTAGAACACTGTATTCTGTGTGAGTTAAAGAAGCTGTAGTCTTTTTTATTACTATTGTTATAACAGTTCAGAAGCCTCTTGGAGTTTTTTGACGGAAAAGTATTGCAGTGGACATACAGAAATTTGTGATTTTTGAAGTTGTTAATTTATCATGTAGTTATGTCTGTATGTTATGACAGTGGTCTCAAAAGTTTTAGGTGTCTTAAAAACCCAAACAGGATGATTCCAGGTTAAAGAATTCTCTGTTTAAGGCCAGAGAAACATGACAAACAGCCTGAGGAGTGAAGGAAGCAGACTGTGGTGGCTGTCAGGATGAACAATGGTTTTGGCACACCTGCTGCTTTACTGCTGAGCTTCTCCGTGCTTGGCAGGAAAGGAGTGATTTGGAGGATAACCAGAGAGTTTTGTAGATGTTTTTGGTATGTTTCCATCTCTGAGGGAAAGAAAATAGAAGCACTTGCTTTATAATGTAACTGATGGCTGGTCGAAGACTGGGACCATAAACTTTTGGGGCAGGATTTAATAGTGCACTTAGAAATGTGGAAGTCAATATTATGCTAGACTTGAGGGCCCTTAGGAGGGAGTACATGTAGACTGATTTACCATGGGAAGGGGGAATAGTTGGATATAGTCAAAGCAATGTGTTAGAGAAATTTATGCTCATACTGCCCCTCTGAGTAGATCTAAACATAATTAAGAAGCAAAATTAAGAGACCTGAAACAAATGCATTTGGAAGATTTTTTTTTTCAGTACGACAGTTTAACTCCAGCATGTTCCAACTGATATTATTCCCTGATGCTTCTTCTAGAAGTTGACATGCATGTTAGATGCGAGACCAGATTACCAGATTGTAATCATATTAATAGTCTTTTTAAGTGATGTGTAATGCCATACATATTTATACAAACTTTCTTTGAAGCATCTCATGTACTTGATTTCAAAAGAGGCTATTGCTGTCCTAAATTGAGGACCTGGGTCACCAGAGTCTATTGGAATTGGAGAACATAGGGGTACTGGGAAAAAATGAGGATGCTAAAAACTAGAAAAACTTCCTTTTAGTCTAGCAAGGAAAATGCCTCTAACACTGTACTTTTTGGCTCAAGCTAAGAGCAGTTTAACTAAAAATGGAGTGAGTTCAGTTCTGATTGATGAGAAATATTTTTCCAGATCATCCACTTACTTGCATGTGTGCGTGCACACATGTTCGTGATTTATTTTATTTTCCTAATCACAGAGGAAGGATGCATAGACTCTTAATCTGGATAAAATATTCTTATTTTTTCCTGTTTCCCTTACAGGTGCGTGTATAAGGAAGTGTATAAGACTTGTTGTAATTAAGCAATGGTTAAGCAATGGATAATAATTATAGTAACTGTGCGTCGGAATGCTTTTGTTTAGTATTGAAGAAAAATTTTATAAATGCTTTCTCAAAAAAGCATTTATCATGGTGTAATGACATGACTGATAATACTATTGTGGTGTCGTAACCCTTCTTGATAAGGATAGCTGTTAGAGATGTTGCTTTCCCAGATGTCAGGTGATTGTTCCTTGAAGCCTGGTTGTTCTGAGGGGAGAGGGCTTTTAAACAGGACAGTGTTTGGTTTTGTCCTTTTATTGCCTTGCTGGAGTTCTGGATCTGAATTTTTTTCTGCACCAAGTTGCTAAAGCAACAGTTGCATCTCTTCAGCAGCTTCTTGTGTTGCCAGCATTTTGTTTGGGGAATTCTGGGGAAAGCAAGTTCTATTGTACACTGTTACAATGCTTGTGGACGCCAGCCTGGAGCAACATCAGCTGGTCTTGCACTAACAGGATTTGGCAAGAGAAGGTGTGGGCAGCATGTGACTGCTTTGCAACTGGAAGGTGAAGATTGTGTCCTGTGACCAGCTTTAGGGGATCCCAGCGTAGGGAGTGGTGGCTGTGCAACCTGTATGGGAGCCTGCAGGAAGAAGCAAGCCTTAGGGACCATTTTGGAATGCCATGGCAGGATATGGAGTCTTCCACAATTTTTGAGATGGATGTGCCTAACCCTTCTGCTGTGGTGAGTTCCCAAAAGACTGAAAGGATTTTAACATCAAAAAGGTCATATTTTATTTAAATAGTAATAGAAATGTTACTTTTTTAAAAGGAGAAAATTTTTAAAATCTAGAGAAGAAAAAATAAAAATAGGCTTGTGCACAAGTTTCCTGTTACCAACTATGTCTTGCCTTTCCAGCCTGTCAGTCACTGAGTGGTCCCAAATGTCTTACTGGAAATTTTGTGCTAAGACCAGCCATACCACAAAATCCCTGGAGCTTTCCTCTTTGAACTCCCTTGGTATCTCCCTGAGAGGGCAGGATGGGACTGTACCCCTGCCCCCAGGGTGCTACATGGCACAGCCACACTCTTAAAGAATTACAGCCATAATCAGAAGACAGAAACCAAATGCTTACATAAATGCTATCATCCTGAGACCCAGTTACTTTCCTGTTCCCTACTGTGTGTGATGGAGTGGAAGAACCCCTAAAGCTGCTGTTGTCTTTTGCCTAAGACCTTTCCCCAAAGCTTCTCTGTGCTCCAGTGCTATTCCCTGAGGCACTTTGCTTGAGGAGTGACACGCATCATTATAGGCTGGGCATTTTTTTCTCTGTGGGGGAAGAAAAAAGATGAACCAAATACACAGAATATAAGACACAAGTTTAGGAAAGTGTGCTTTCCAAATTTCATGTGTTCTGTGCTGGACTAAGCCAGAAGCTGCATAATCCTTTGTGCTTAACATTGCAGCACTCCTGGGAGTCCCTGTTTAAAGGATATGTGGGTTTCACAGGTGATTTCAGCCGGTGCAAGACCAGATTTGAGATAGTAACAGGAGTAGCTGCTTGCTTTTCTGTAGAGCTCAGACCCAGAGAAGCATTGAAAAAGTTGAATTACTGCTGAAAGGAATTAAACTGAATCTCTAAAGTAAGCTTTTTTTTTCTTTTTAACAGTACAGGCTGAAATCGTATTGTCTGATGTTGAGCTAGACTGCAGTTTTCTCTAGGTACTCTTTCCATGTTGAAATTAGTGGCTTTAACATTTTTTGTTGGCTGGGTACTTCACAGTCCTGTCAGGACAGGCCTCCTTTTTGTGTATGAAAGCATGTGTACATATTCTTAAATTTGATCTGTGTCAGTCTGTTTTAAAATAACAATAGTGACAAGTTTCATTAAGGGTGTTTTCCTTTCCACATGTACTAGGTGGTTAAATGTATTATAACTTTCCTGGGCACCTTCAGATTTTTAAAAATTTTATCTTTAACAGGTTTCTTCAGTTTCTGAGAGAAGAACTCTTGTGACCTACCTCTTCATGATCTTTTTCTGCCAATGAGCAACCCACAAATAATGTTGAAAGGCCCCTTAGATATAAGTATGTAAGGGTATATACCTCCTCTTGATTGCTTCCTGGGGCTTGGGGTTTTTTCTGTCTGGGAGATGTTTTGGTTTTTTGGGGAGGTGAGGGGGTTTGAGTTTTTTGTTTAGATGGGTTTGGGTTTTTTTGGGGGAGCTTCTGGTGCTACTCAGTTGGGTCATTTTATTGCCAGGCAGAGAAAAAAAAAAAATCAAAGCTGTTGACATCCTTCTTCTTTTTCTTACCCCAACACCCAACTGATCTGTTCAGCTTGTATTATGCTGCATTTGTACAGCTTCTGCTTCTGTGACCCATTAGGACAGAGCCTGCTTGTGCTTAACAAGAGTCTCTTTCATGCTTTGTGGATCTCTCCAGGCCACAGCAGGACACAAAATAATCCCTTTTGCATTTGGTAGTTTCACAGTACTTTTCTGGTGAAGATGAAATAACCTTTCTGAATGAAAACAATAGCATCATCTCCATAAGCCTGGTTTTGATAGAAGGAAATTTTGTCATTGTTTCTGCATCTTATAAATGAACAGCAATTTGTTGGGGTTTTTCTTCCCCAGCAGATTACTTACAGATTTTAATATTTTAAAATCTTGGGAAGAGTGTTATAAGTTTTTAAAATCAGTATGTAATTAGTTTCTTACAGTAGTGTCTGTTAAGACTTGGAGAACCAATTTTTTTGAATCATAACTTAAAAATTTGAATTTGTATTTTGAATTTAATGAGGCCAGAGTTTTGTGAAAGTTCGTATGCAATCTCATGGCTTCACCTTATTATTGAAAGATCTGTATTTCAGAAAATGTGTTTGTACAACAATCTGCACATATGAAGCTTTCATTTTTGTATACTAGGCTAATTCTCTGTTTGAGTTTCTGAAATGTTTGACAAAGTAACTATGTAGGACAAAGAAAGTATTCTTTGCCTATTTTAGCCATCTGCAACTTTCACATTGTGAGATCAGTTCAACTTAGCTTTAAGGCTTTTTTGCCATCTTTCAGAAGATGTTTTATACCAGAAGAATTCAAGCAATTTATCTATTTGTAAGGGGCTTCTCAATGAAAGTAAAATTTCAAGTAATGGAGGTAGCTGAACATCCTGTTATACAAGGGTTCCTTTCCTGTGTTTGTAGGAACCATTTCATGACTTTGCCTATATTTGATATTTAGCTGTGAGTTCAGGATTGTTGTGCATTAAGTTGTTACTATCCTCTTTTAAACTCACAGAGACCTGCAAAATGGCTCTTTACTTCATAAGGTCCTATGATGGATGAGTCTGCAGCTGGGGAGAGGCACAGTATGTCCACAGCTGTCGGCTCAGCTAGCAATGGACCAAGTTGGCCAAGTCTAGTCTGGGGCTGCAGGAGCCACAGGGGGGCCATGGCAGCATATTACACTTTATTTGCTCGTTTGGGTTGTACAGGCTTGAGGTGTGGTCATGTCTATTTGCTTCATGTTTAGAAAAGGACAGGACCCAGCTCATCAGCTTGCAGAGACAATATTTTCCTGTGATTTCTGTAAATCCATCAATCAGATGTTTTCTTCTGCTGACCTCCTACTTCTGTAGTTCTACTGCCCCTGCTTGTCTGTTCCAGGTTGTTGGTGAGGTGTATGGTGTCATGGCATGTTTCCCCCAACCTGTTTGTTTCATTCTTCCACATGCTATTAACTGCTGTTGGATATGGGATGTTCTGATTAAGTAAGCTTTTTCTTGTGGTGTGTGCAAGTGTTTTTCCTACTCAAGTTCTGAAGTCTTCAGTGGCTTTCACAGCAAATGCTTCTCTATACAGAGCCAAATGAAGCAAAAATGAGTTTCGCTGTTCTCATTAGTTACACTTATTCCTCTAAAACTACATAGGAATGATCTTAAACTCAGCTTATGCATGTGTGTGCACACTCGTGATTCTGCTGAAATGTTATTTATAGCTGTACAGCACAGATGATTGCTTAAAAAAGAGGAATAATCAGCATGTTGTGGATGCTGGGAGCATTTGCTTTATATTTTTATGTGAAGTACGAATCTATATAATGTTCTGCAGTGCAGCAGTGCTCCTTCTGCTTGTCAGTTTTAGCAAAACAGGGAAAAAATAATGTAAGCATTTAATACTGGGACCCAGCAAAGGCACCATGAACTGCTGCTCTCTGTCTCTACTCTGTCTTTACTCTCTGTTTTTGTGATTCCTCTATACTGCTTTAATTTTGCACCTTGGTATGTTATTAGTCTGTCAAGAACCTGAATAATCTGTCTTGGTATGTAGTACTGGTGGTTTAGATAAAACACAAAATACAGTGAACTAATACTTTAATCTAGAACTATTATTTTAATACCAAACACTGTCCTGAGCAAAGAGGGAGGGAATACATGCTTTTATGGTACTAACAAATACATTATCTGGCCCCACCTGTTGATGATAAGGGAGGTGGGAATTGTCTGCCTACCTCTGTGGAAGTTTTCACTAGCCAGTGCTATCCAAAGGTCTATTGTGCATGTGTTGAGGAACTGATTTCTGCTGTGGATGTCATCTTTCCCCTTGAGCACTAGTGGGAGAGAGCAGTGCATTGCAGTTTGACTTTGAGATTCTTAGCACATTTACAGAAAGACCTATTTTTCCACCCAAACGCTGTCCATCTGTTTGATGCAAGTCTGTTGCTACTCTCAATGTGTTGCTACCTTTGCTTAATCTTTGTTGTATTTCCTTTGAAATCAGAAGTACTAATGGAGCTGGACTTCTTCAGTTTGCCTGTTTTCCTGCAAAATCTGTTTCTTGTGTGGTTGTTATTCTATATGGATGTGTGTGTATTTCCACATTCAAACGTATCAGAAATCATTTGTTTTATATGGGTTTGTGGTGCTGTAATGTGAGCAGCATATGATTTGGGAGTTGATTGCTGCTGACTTCTGTTTTAAGCAAAGAAAGGGGTGTGAAGATTGATGGGAGAACTCACAGTTATAACAAGGTAGCAGTTACAGACGAGGAAGAATTTTTCTGTTCAGCAGTGAAAATCTGCAAGGTCAGGAAAAGAATGGCAGCAGGATTTTAGGATTTAGAAAGTTCTCAGTCATTAAGCCATATGTTGTTGAATACCGCTGACTACTTCTGAAATCTTTTAGGGCTCTTAAGTCATTGTTGGACTGGAATTCACAAGCCAGAGTACAAAACCAAATCCCTTGGTTTTTTTGATCAGTGGTTTTATCAGTCGAAGAGAGAGATGAGGCAGTTTGTTAATAAGGTACCATAAGAAAATGGGCCTTGAAATCTTTTGGCAATAGCTGATGTCTGTAAAATACAGAATTTTGCAATCAAAATGTTTATATCTGGACTCTGAATCAAATACTAAATTAATCTTGAAGCTCCACTTTGGAAAGTCAAAGTAAAGATTTGGAAAGGGGGAGTAACTGGTAGCAAGAGGCTGTTTGAGCTTTCACTTGAGTCAAACCAGAACCTTCCATTTCACCCTAGGATTGACAGCTGCCTATTCATCATATTTTCCTGTGTTACACATGATTGATTAGTGATGTTTAACTGCTTTTGAGCAATTGCATAACATTTGAAGCTGCTGTGTTTTTCCCATTTATTCAAACTCCACAAGTTCCTTGTAGAGTGGGATGGAAAGCTGGTTTCACCCTACCTTCTTCCTTGAGAAATGTCCAGGAGCAGCCTAGGGTAAGGTAGAGTGTTTTTTAAATATAGGCTTGGGAGAATAAACTTAGATTTCATATAGAAAGTAATAGAAAACTTGAGGATAAGCACTTTGGAAATCCAGGTGAGTTAAAATGTAGGATTTTATTATCATGTACAGCCGTCTTAGAGTTGAACAGCTGTGAAGGGTAGATCTGAAGGGAGTGCAGATGGTATTGAAAGGCTTTGAATTTACTTAGGACTGGGCAGACTTTCTTATTTTTATATATATTCCATGTCTCTCCAACTGTCAGAAAAGTTGCTGAGATAACAGATCTGTCTAACATAAAGGTGGCCGTTCCTTACAAAGGATTTTGGAAGTAAGACCAGTGGGCTTATCTGCCTCCATTCCCTGTAACCTCCACAGAAAAGGCATGTGCTGAAAGTACCATGATGCATGAGATCAGTGGTTATTAATGTAATGTTTTTTTTATCAGTAGAACCTTTATCTGGGGAGCAAAATGTGTTTTGGCAAGAAGTCCCACAGAAAGTAAATAATGTGGCATTGGCATCTTTAGCTCTGACCTCCACTCTCTCATCATTTGTCTTTGAACAGAAGCCCTTTATTACTTGATTATTTTATACTGTGCTTTTATCAGTTGTAGTCTTTAAGAAGATATGCTTTACTCTAGAAACTTCTAGATCATCTTGCAGGTTAAGTAATTGTTGATCAGAAAAGGCTGTAATGCTGGCTTTAGATATTGAGAGTTGTGTTTGGACTTTGTTTTTTAATTATAATTTGCCTTTGAATAATTGTCATGTTGTACTGAAGCTCCTTACCAGATGGGTTTTAATAGTTTTTCTCATTATTTGAGAAGCAGATGGAAATTTTGAGTCCTCTTAACTGTTTTATGAAAGTTTGGACATAGCTACCTTACTTTCTCAATAGCTGTACAGGGTAAGTAACATACTTTTCCATTATTCTGAACAAAAGTCTATATGGTTGTCAGCACAGAACACAGGTATTTATCAGCTGATGTCCTTATTTCAGAAAGGGCTGCAGAAAAGACTGCTAAGACTGTAACCCTGGAGGAGAATCTTCTGCATTTCAAAGCCAGTGGCTTTCTGTTGGTTTTGTGGTTTTGTGTGTGGCTTTTTTTTTTTTTTTTTAAAGCTGTGAAAGATGCTCTTTAAATAGATTTGGCTGACTGTCAGGCTTAAAATCAAATGATTCAGATTAGGTAAGTGCAAGATTTCATTACACTGCTTTAAGAGGCAGTCCACCAGAGTTTTATAAAACCTACAAGCATTTTGGATGAGGAAGTTGGAGAATGTTTTGCTATTAGGAGTATTTTCATGCAATATAAAGCCATACTTGACCCCAGCAGCTTACAGAGTCTCACTTTGGAGTGTTTCTGCAGAATGTGGTCTCTCCATGCCTATTGGTCTGAGCAGTTAACAGGAATGTAGGGTGGGTTGGTTTTCATGTATCATGGTTTCTTGGCTGTTGGTTTGAAAAGTTGGTATAAAAGCATATGCTTTTTTCATAAAATCATTCGTTTTTTTCCTTCCTATGACTGTAGAAGCATTAAGTTATCTATAGAAATGGCGCCATTTTCACATTGGGGAAATGCATTCCTAAAAGGTGATTGACCAATCAGTATTTTGACTAGTTTCTTCTGTTGGTTGATAGGTTGTATAAGTACAGTGGTGGTGACCAAAAATAATGTTTGTTATGCTAGTTTTGCTTGCTGTTCTGTCTAGTCTTTTCCATTTTTGTTTGCATTATCTTGTGGTGATCTCTCAGAAATGGCCTTCACTGTGTCTTCTGGAGAAACCTGTAGTGTTTGATCAGACTAGCTGTATCTGTACTCTCTGAAGAAGTACATCCATGGAATTGGGGAAACATGTTTTTAGTCTTCACTCCAAGATAATTTTGATGGTCTTTATCAGCAACTTTTAGCCAGACATTTGGATAATTTGTATCAGGTAAATGGAAGGATTTCTCTGGTGTCTGAAAGAGTATTCATCATAACCTTAACAAACTCTATTTTCCAAAAAGGCTCTGAGAAGTTAGCTTAAGGTCTCTGGTACTCGAAGCTTTGTTCTTTACAACACTTGAGAGACTGAGAATTGTGCAGTAGCACATGGAAAACCAAGAAGACCAGTATGAGTCTGTTGTGGGCACCAGTGGCACTGTGAGGTGCTGTCAGTTCCCAGTTCCTGGTTCCACCCAGTAGGCACAAGTGGCACAGAGCAGGATAATCGGGTTGTTCGTTTAACAGGAAGAGTGACAAATGGGTGCAAGCTTGACAGCAGAAGCATTACAGACTCCTCCCCGCCCCTTTCTCCCAGCAGAGCCATCAAGGCTGAGAAATGCATGCATAAAGCAGAATTTTTTTTCCCTCTGTTTTCCCGTTTGTACTGTGAAAAAATTCTTGGCAACAGAGATGAATGTAAATCTATCTTTTTGTAGTTGTACTTTATTGTCTAGTTGAGCACATAAATCTGTCTTGTATTTCTGGCTAGCTAAGAATCTCAAAAAGAAGAGACATCCTCAAGAGGAGGAAATCATCTTCTTTTGCTTCTGCCAGGTCACTGCCCTCTTCACTCTTTTCTTCATCCAGCCTCATGGTTTTTTGATACTGGGAAGTCTTTTCACCACTCTATTTTATTTCATTACCTTCAAGATGGAATTTAAACTGACTTGTAAAGCTGACTATCTTTTGGGATGTCTAGACTAAATGAAGACTGTAATATTGATATCTCTGCAGTTAAATATAATTTAATCCATGCAGAAATCCACAAAGACTTCCATCGTTGCAGGTACATGGGGAAAGTGTGTTCTCAAGCCTCTATTTCTACAAACTTTCCATCTAGCTGAGAACAGCCATGGCATTATTCTTGTGCCTCTTCACTGAAAGAGTCAAACTTAGAAGCCATCTGGGTGAAAACTTTCGGCAAAATCCATTGTCTTGGACAAGTCTGTCTTTTTTTTTGTTATCAAAAAGATCTTGATTTCAAAGCTGTTTCTCTCCTCTTCAGGTTTCAGAGGTGCTGCAGCACGTGAAGGCATGATTTGCCCTCAACACCATTAATCTATTCCCTACCATCAGAATAGGTGGTAGGATACTGGGGGAAAGGAGTCTCTTCTCTAAAATCAGACACATTCACACGTTGAAGGATTTACGTTATTCTGTGTTTTGGAAGTTTTTTCAGAAATTTAAGTAATAAACACTAAATTCTAGACCTGCTTTTATTTAATAGTGTGATAAATACTTAATCAGTGGTTTCAGCCATACCTAGTGCTATATGTTCCTAAACAGGATTGTTCTAATTCAGCCACACGCTTGGATTCAGGTTTAAGCAATGGCCTTAAATATTTGGCTAAGTGCGACTGCAGTGAGAGAGGGATGTTACATTCCACACACCCCTCCTCCTCACTCCCAAAAATGAACAATGACAGTGGGACCTTGCCAGAGAATAAAGGATGCAAAGGATGTTATGTTTCTGTGTGATTGATTTAGTGAGGGAATATGGGGATAAACAGGGTCTTGAAATCTTCTGTGGTACATCTTGTCAAATGTTGTGCTCTGCTGTCAAAGGACAGACTCTGGTTTCTTCAGGCCAGGAGTATATGCTGAATCATGGCCAGCTTTGCTGTGGGGTTGTGTTGCTGGAGTGATGCCCCATGCCTTTCTCATCTGCTGAGGCTCTGTGGCTGGGAGCCTTCCCACCTTCCTAAAGGAAGCTGCTACAAAGCAGCAGGAAGTTCTAGAATGTTGGGTTTGCTTTTTTATTATATGTTCTTTATCTATTATTAATATTTTATTTGCTCCTTTTTAAAACATTTGTATAATGTTTATTTAATATGAGTTGTTATATTTAGTTGGTAAATTTTTAGAGGTTGGCACAGTGCAAAGCTGTGATCTGGTCATCTGGTTTTGTTCTAACTGGGTGGCAACCAACTTAAGTGTTTTTTGCTTGTTCTTAGCTTTGCAAAGGCTGTGTAGCCAAATGAGCAAACTGAACATGCTCCTATGCAGAAGCAGTGCAGGTACTAAGCTTGCACGGTTACTGTGAGGATCTGGGCCAGCTTGGAGTAGTCTAGCTGCAATGGCAGGTGAATTGCAAAGCCTCTAGTCTTGAATTTGCTTCCAAGACAATAAAAATAAACTAAAAAAAATGTGTTCACTTCGTCATATCTGATGTGGCTTTGCTTAAAAAGTGTTCAAAAGTTAGCTTTATAGCCCATTTTGAGAGCAGTCTTATTTTGAACTTGAAGTCCACTGAATAGATGCAGCTCTCAGCTGTGCATCTTTGGCATGTTTTGGATTGTATTTTTCTTTGTTTGTAGGTGCTGTGGAAAGAAGACCGAGTGTTTGGCTCAGTGTTTTTTGTGGGGCAGCGCAGAGCCTGCGTGTCTCGGTTTGATACACACAGCACTCTGCTCCATCTGTGACACACAGGCTTAGCCACTGCACCTATTGCAAGTGGTGCTGTTTTACAGAGATCCCTAAATAGCTCACGCGGTATGGTTGGCTCATGATTCATTAAGGGGGTTGAGCAAAGAAAGGGGGCTGAGGCTGAAATTGCTTTGAAATGACTGCTGAATAAGTTCAGCACTCAGGAATGTTGTATGACGGGCACGGTGATGTCTGTGTCTGCAGGCTTGCGAGCACAGTCTGAAATTTTGCATGGCACACTGGCAGCCGGGAGGACTGCTCATCTGGGAGGAGATACTTGCCTGCCTTACAGCAGTGCTGAGACTTCATTAATACTTGTAGAATGAGTTTAATAGAAGTACAGCAAAACGAAGCATTACTAGAAGGGAATGTGTTAGGCTGCTCTAACACATTTGCAGGTGTTTAGGAAGTTCTTTGTGTTTTGATGGGAGATGAAGAATATCTAATTGTGTGGAAGGTGGAGAACGTGCCTTCACAGGTACCCAGGGTATCTTTGTAAGGTATACTCTCAGTTAATTTTTGCTGATGTACAAACCCTACATATGTCTATTTTCTAGTGACTTCATGCTGCAATTAATACTTTAATACATTTGGAGTAGAGTCATCTTGCTCATACTAGCCCTAATAGGTAATTTCAGTTATTATGTATATCAAAAGTGGCATACTTCTAGATGTCATTGGGAATGTCCCTGGAAAATACTATGCAAATTTCTGTAAATATAGGTGGACTACACTTCAGAGAACTTAAAAAATAAGTATTGTCATGAATCTTGTAGTTCCTGTTTCTAGGAATTTCTTAAATAATTATTTTTTTTTTTCAGTTTCTTGTGGGTGAGGGAAAAAGTGAGCTGGTGGTGGGAAGAGCACTTGCTGTTGAATAATTGTTCTGGCTTCTTCAGAAGCTTCTGTGCCTTTTCTAAGACATCATATATCCCATGTACCTAGATTAAATAGCATTTTAGAAGTACATGTAGTTTCTGATGAAGGAAATTTGGAGACTTTTTTTCTGAAGAGTGCAGTGGGTTGCCAAGTCAGGGATGAGCCTTGTGCCTTCCATGTTCAATGCAAAATCCCAATTCTAGGGTGGAGAATGTGCTAGCATGTATTTGTAGAACCACAAATCCTCATGTAACTGTTGGAATGAATAAGATATGTTAAAAAAATAACACTACAAGATTGTAAAGGATATGTTTGACTACTGCCATGGGATTCACTTGAATGTTATGGTTTATTTTTTTAATCTAGTTTCCTTCTTAACCTTGCCAGTATACTCCAGGCCTCATTGCTCTTACATGCTTTTATCAGAATCCTCTGTTCTTTTCCATATTATTTTATTTTTTGGGTGGAGGAACATTTATATTTTTTGCTTTGTCTCTGAAGATTCAGTGTATTGTGGGAGGTGAGGCAACACTGGTCTTGGCAGAACACCACAAAACCAAGAGAGTAATTAAATGACGCAAGCCTTTGATTATTTTTCTCTCTCAAGCTTTCTGGCACGGCTGGGCATTCTGATTGCAAAAGGAGGATCGGGAGAAGAAATTTCTAAAGATCGCATGCAGAATTAGAAGAACTGTATCGGAGGCTTCTTCCTTCTCTAAAGCTCTTCGCTCTCAAGTTCTGGAGTTACTTCTTTTTCTCCTGTGAGGATAATGTCTCTTTCATCACTTAAGATACATGTAACTGAAAAGGAGCTGCCAAGGTTGTGTTTTGGTTTCTTTGCTCCCTTGCTAAGTGTATTTTTCCCATCTTCTTCAGGAGGATTGTAGAAGGATTACAGAAGCTGCGTTTTTGGAGGTGTGGGAGGAAGTTGCGGTTTTTCTCATCTTGAGTCTGGGACCTCCTTGATTTGCAATTTGTTCTCTGAAGTTACTGCCTGTTTGGAAGAGGGAGAAGCAGCATAACATGAACTTGCACAACCGTGGATTCCTTCCCTTTGCAAATGTTCTATGTGGCTGCTTTTAAAGGAGGTTTTGCATGCATAAGCAGCAAATGAAGAATAGCATCCCGGGCTGGATTTAAAAGAAGCAAACTCCCTGAGTCCTGGCAAAAGGATAAATACTGCTTAAACTATAGTTTAAGGAAGACTGGGTGTTGTTCCAGTTTCAAATTTTTTGCAAGGAAGCACCTGATCAAGTCAAATATTCTGCCAGCCTAAAACTGAATTTTCTGCAGCTCAAACTGGAAGATGTCTTGGAAAAGAAATTACTTTTCTGTGGGTCGGGGGAATGTACAGGGCATGTTTACTCCACGAAATACCACCTCAATAGCACCCAGTAAAGGTCTCAGCAATGAACCAGGACAGAACAGTTGCTTCCTGAATAGTGCGCTACAGGTAAGAGCACAGAATAAACAATATTTCTGGTTTTGCCCTCTGTTTTCCTAAGCACTATGCAACAAATATAGCCAAACTTGAGTATGTAATTGTCGGTGGGCCTAGATAGAATAAAGCTACATTTGGAAAAGCTGATTGAGTTATTGAACAGCTTTATAATTTTCAGGTTTTCCTGGTGAATTCAACAGCATTTACACAGTCCTCATTTACTGTACTTGAATGTCTTGTTTGTGTAAGCTTGTAGAATGTCAACCAAAGCTAAAAATATACATAGAAAATTTATTTTAAAATAATAGGATATTGCATAGCTTGCAGAATGCATACTCCTTAAAAGTAAATTTAACTTTTTTGTTGAACCAGTTAAGGTCAAGGTTTGATAATAACTATACAAGATCCATTTTATGTAGTTCAGTTTTCTATCTGGCTGCTGCTTTGTAGCTTAGTTTAAATGACTGAGTGTTTACCTTTTGATTTAAAAGAAAAACCTTTTCTGGTGCCAAATTCAGTGGAGTGGTATGGCTGCTATAGAGGTGTTGTCACCATTTGCTTTGAATGTTGTTGTCACCAGATGCCTTGAATGTCTGATGGTTGAGATTCATTTTGGCAGCGGGACTTAAAATCCCTTCACATCAGTTTCCATCCCTTCATATGACTTGTCTGTGCAGTACAGACTGTGTCACTGTGGGTTTGATTTGTTTGTTTTTTTCCATAGGCACAATCAGGTTCTCGACTAACTTCAGGCTTCCATATAGTCCCAGAACAAATGATACAAATATGTATACCTCTGACCCTCAATAGGCTTAATATGTTAGGAATTACAGGGCAAAGAGAAATTTCCAGTGATATTCTGTAGCAATTACCTTTATTAAGCTGTAAGGTGTAATGACTGGCTGCTTCCTAATACTGAGTTAGTGAACCTAGGTCTGGACTAAGTAGATCTTGCTGCATGCCATACATGAAGATGAAAGCATGTGACCTGGTCTTTAATCTGCTACAGAAACCCTTTTCTTCTAAAGCTAAAGAGAGATAGGATACTCAAAGTACTTATAATCAAAGCTGAATTTAAAAAAAAAAAAGGCAAGATGGTAATCATTTCATAAAATACTTCTAGGGTTTATCCTAATGTATTAACATTTAGTCTGAAATGCTCTTGGATGTTTATTGCTCTTTGCTCTTATGAATTTCTATAAACATTCAAGCTAAACTCCGAAGGCAATTACATAAAAAAATTGGACTTATTCCTAAACATAATTTTTTTGTCCTTTTGTAAAGTCTGCAGTAGTTCCTCAGGAATGTTTGTGTGTAATCGGATGTTTTCAAGGCTTATGTTGCCTCCCAGGCCCTTAAGTACAGGGGTAGTTTGACTATAAACATAGCCATTGCAATCATGAAGTTTTGGGAAACGTACAGATTAAATTTAAAAATGCATTTACTGAATATTACATATTACTTTGGTTTAAATAAATAAATCACTCCAGTTGAAACACTTCTTGAAACCAGCACAAATTTTGCCAGAGTGCTAAATTTTTTCTAGCCGGTTGCTCTAGGCAAACTCATGAGAAATAAGAAGTTTGGTTCCTCTGTTTGTGCTAATGAAGCATTTAGCCAGTCACATGTCAGCCTGGACCTTGCTGCTCTGTCTGGAACCTGGTAGGACGTGATTTAGGTCAGGGCTTCTTTCAGTGCAGACTTCTGCCTTCTGAAAGGCTGGTGACTGAGGTTTGCAGGAAAGTCCAGTTACTGTTAGTTTGAACTGAAATAGCCAGTGCTGACCACGTTTATACATAAAGAGCTCACTGTGGAACACCTCAGAGATGGGTATAGTTGCTATTTTCCAGATACAAGTTTGAGTAGTTTCCCAGGAGTGCACAGGTTCAGTGGTAAAACTGAAGAATAAAAAAACCATGGTTCTCTTAGAGCAAATGTCACCTCTCACTGTTGCTAGCAGAAGATGTAAAAGCCTACTTACTTTTCTATGCTGTGACCCTACCTAGTCACACACCTGTTATTACCACCATACCTGTCCTGAGAGAAAGGTGTAAGTGCCCTGACAGGCTAGGGTTAGTAATCATGGCCTGTGAGGACACTTAGTAATGATAATGTTTGGCATAACGGATTTTACTATTCTACTGTTTTCACTTGCACAAACTCGTTAATGTCTATGCTGTTGGTGCTCCATTTTTTCAGCATTTGGGCTTTCTTCTCAGAGCAAGAAAGCTGTGTAGGATTGGAAGAAAGGAAGAGTTTGATCCCCAGCAGTCCATGGGCTGTCCTCAGCAGCTCTGCTCACCCTCATGGTGCAGTTGCCCAGCACATGGCCCTGGTGCCAGCACAGCGGAGCAGTCAGAGCAGGTGCTGTTTAATCCAGCACTGCCACATGGATGAAGAAGCGAGTTTTCTAATCTAAAAGCACATGGCAAGAAATTCAGAGGAAGGTCAGCATGTGAAGGTTACAGCTGAAGAAGAAAGTTGAAAACATCAAGTTGCAGTTAGATAAAAGGCATCCCTTTTAAACCCTTTTAAAGGTGATCACTGGTGACATTGGTATACTTCTTGGATTATTCAACATATATGCAGTTTACTCAGAAGCTTAGGCAATATTTTATTTTATATATTCATAAAATAGGCTGTGCCCCCTTTTTTGTTTCAGGTTCTCTGGCACCTGGACATTTTTCGCCGCAGTTTCCGGCAGATATCAACGCACAAATGTATGGGCGATTCTTGCATCTTCTGTGCTCTTAAGGTAAAAGCTAGAAAGACATTGAAAGCCATTCTTTAAAAATTTGAACAGAAATATTTGTGATATTTAATTAATATTTATAATCAAACTTGCACCTGAAGATTTGTGACAACAAGGTAAATGTGATAGCTAGTGGTCCAAGAATCCAGTTTCTAAAATGTGTTCAAACTAAAAAATTGTGAAAATACTGTTGGTATAATTTCAGTTACAAAGACTCTTCTTAATGGTGTGCAGGTCACTGTGAGTCTCCATTAGTTCAGGCAGTAAAATACAAGTTTGCTTTAATTTTTCCAGTTTATCATTTGGTATACATATACAATACCATATGCAGTCAGTATGCTCATCAACATTTACCTCTCCATTCAGAGCTACTTCAAATGCCAGGATGGGGAAGGCCATTTAGCTAAGCCTTTCTGTTCAAAACTGTTGATTGTGTAAGACTAAAAGGCTGTTTTCTACTGTAAATATTGATGTCTGCATTAAATGGCTCAGTTCTTTGTAGTCTCTGTTTTAAAAAACATAAATTCTGTTTGTAGCTGCAGATTCAATAACTGAATGTTATAGAGGCTGCCTGGACAGTAAGATCTGGGTGCTAGCTCTAATTTTGAGTACTGCTATGTATTTGAGTAAATTGTGCAATCCTGTGTCTCTGTTTGTCTCTATCAATTACTT
Source organism: Rhabdornis inornatus (assembly GCA_013397075.1). Classification (NCBI taxonomy): domain Eukaryota; kingdom Metazoa; phylum Chordata; class Aves; order Passeriformes; family Rhabdornithidae; genus Rhabdornis; species Rhabdornis inornatus. The sequence continues at coordinate 2,160,876 of VWZS01000187.1, forward strand.
TGTTGCACTTCTGGGATTTTTTTGTGGCCTCCTTCTGAATTTTGCTAGCTCAAACCCAGGCTTCTTGTGGGAGAAATGGACATGATGCAAACATGATGAAAATACCAGCTTTAATCTTTCTGAGCAGTGATTTTCCTTTCTGAAACTGAGACTTAGATGTCTTCTTTGATCACAAATGTGTTGTAAAATCCAACTAAATTTATAAACTAATTGTGGGAGAATTTGTGTTATGAATTCTATGTGCAGTAATGAAAATGACAGCATGTCTTATAAAAATGGCAAAATAGGGAATGCAGGTTTAAATTAAGATCATCTGATGTTCCCAGGCCATGTTTATGGTATAACAGCTGTCTTGCTGCTGTTAAGTAACATCACAGGTGCTCTGGTAGAGACAGGCTTGAAATTAGTTATCTAGTGAGCTTTTGGGCTTTGTTAAGGAGTTTCCCCTTGCAAATGCAACAGCAAAGGGGAGACTATTAAGGCATGAAGTGAGAGAATTTATCTTTTTTTGAAGGGAAATTTTTCTCAAGACATACCTGTTGAAATGATGAGACAGGATGATATTTACAGCTGTATCATCAGAAGAGGATGGAACAGTGGGATAGGAGCAAGATAGTGCATCCAAAGTGAGATACGGTTTTTCAGACACAGAAAAGATTAAGTATTAAATATATCCTCTTCCTTAAAGGGGAATGACAAGACTTAGTCATGATCTGGTGGTTTGAGTTCATTAAGTTCAGTGGGATAATGTAAAGGTATGTTTTGGATTGTGCCCTTAAATAATGTCAAGTGGTTCTTGGTATTCTTTCTAGCCAAGATGAGGTCAGAAAGAAGAGGCTTTAGGAATTTACTGTGAATGTAAGCTTTTGCCATTCTGAGGTTTAACCTAAAAGCATGATAAAGGAAATACCAGGAGATCAGACAGGTTCTGCCAGGAATGAAAGTAGGCTCTCAACTCTGCACCAGAATCCAGGTTTTAATATGAAGATAATAATTAAAAGACTTTCTATATAGAGTACTGAAAAAGAGGGAGAGGGGCGTGAAAGGATATTACAGAAAAAAGGAGAGGATGAACCTTTGTGGTGCTGGTCTTGAAAGATGAACTGCAGACCAAGATGCATGTGGATTAGCAGTGCCCATATGAGAGAGAAAGCACTACAGGAAAACTGGAGGATGACAGCATCTCTGGAATATATGTATTAAAAGCAGGCATTGGGTCAAAGAATGTTTAGTTTTGTTGGTAAAATCCTTGGTTTTGGTGTCTTGAAGTGTATAGTGTGCTATTATGAACTTGGAAATGACATGTGGTGTGGCAGAATTCACAAATTCTATGCCTGCAGCCATATGTTTATTTTTAAAATTAAGCAGCTTTTGAAAAATTTGCTGCTCTCTCTTTTCACACTCAGATATCTGCAAAGATTTTGTGTGTGTGTGTGTCTTTTTGGTTTTGTGTGTTTTTTTCTACCTGAAGTTTTTAGCAATAATTTTCCTAGCTGGGAGTTGTTACATCCCTTAATTTCCAATAAAGCAATAGTATTAGCAAAGTAGTAGGACAAATCCTCTACTACTTTTGTGTGCAGAATTCTTAGAGCTCACAAAAACTCTAAAGAACACATAAGCAATTAAAGAACTACCTAGTCACGTGTTTATGAATGTGGGCAGTAACCAAAACTTGAAAAATTAAATAAATTCCAACTGGATCGAAATCAAAAAGTTAGCATTTATGGTATCTGCAGTCTGTTCTTCACAGGACATTGCTCTGTGTCCTACCAAAGCCTGTTCCAGAAACTCTTTCTCTGGGTGATACTGTGTCAAGCTTACACTTTTATTATCTTGTGTAAAATGCTGATGTGTGTACATAAGTATTTGGAAGTTCCCCCCTCCCCCTTTTTATGTTGTTGTCAAGTGAGATAGTATTATAAAGGTGAGTTATGTGGGCTGTTACATGGCACTCTAAGTGAAATTCGGGTGCAAACAACTCCTCAACCCCCAAAAAAACCTCTGTGCAAGAGAAACATAAGCTGTCTTGCTTGAATGCAGGTGAAAAGGTAGGGGTATTCACAAGGGACAGCCCCGAACTGTGGAAATAGTCACATTCATCTTTATATACTCCTTAAGCAGGCAGTAGAAGAGGGGAAAAGGCTGTTCAAGGTATTTACTCATTCTCTACTGCCCTCTGGACTAGTGTTTTCAAAATGCTCTCTTTTTTCCCTCCTGTAAAAGTCTGTCTGGTACATGTTATGTGTAAACTTCTGTAAGACAAGTGGCATTATGTGCTTAATGTGCACCTAATACTGCAAGCATCACCCAGAGCATGTTTTGTGTCTCAGGACAGCAGGGTCATCCCCTCCCTTCTGTGCTCATCTCTTCCCCTGCCCCAGCTCTCCTTTCTGCTCTGGAAGCCTTTAACTGTTGTCCTGCCAGAGTAATGCTGGATTAGCCTCCAGGTCTTTGACATCCTCTTTTTCTTGAATCTTGCCTTAGGCTTTGCTAAGATGAGGGAGAAGAAGTGGCTGGATCCAGTGGGAACACCAGAATTTGGAGCTCTATACCATGCGAAAATCTCCTATTAGGGTCTGGGGAGAGGTAATTAGCCTTGCATGCTGTCAGGTGGATCTGCCCAAAATACTTGTCCAGACCAAGCAAGGTGGAGGCAGGACATGTTTACTTTTCTTCAGAGCATGCTGGCATGTTCAAATTCCAGCCTGGCCTGGGAAAGGGACAATACGTGTGGGGAGGATCCTATGTCATGTTCCCCCACTTCACTTCAGGGTCCCTTCACAGCATACCTGACACCATCTGTGTTGTACAGAGAGGGTTCGTGCTCTTCTCCTATTCTGACATGTTGCTCTGAAGGTGACATCCTCTTCCTTTTGACTCTAGAGGAAGATAGTCTTCTCTAAGCTAAATTTAGCCATGGAATAACACTGATGAAGTATTTTTTCCACACTTTCTTGGCTTGCTGCAACTGTTTCTAGGGATTTGGATGTCATGCACAGTATTGACTGTAAATGCTCAGTTAGCTCTCTAAATATTACTTGTAATTTCAAATATGGGATCACAGGACAGTGATGTCATACCCGATCAAATCACGTTTTTATTTTTGTACCACATCGGAGACTTCCATTTCACAAATTCTTGAAGTAATTTTAAAACTTGATGTGCTACCTGTCTGTGTTTATGTAGCTAGAAAATGAACCTTGAAATCATTCCAGGTATGCATTCCTTGATTATTTGGAAGGAGCTTTGCATCAACAGCTATAAAAAGGGAGAGCTGCAGACTCTGTGCTGGAATCCCAAATACTGCTCCTTAAGATGTGGCATTAATTATTTTTTTCAATACACAGGCTGTCCTTACCACTATGTGGTTTGCCTGCCATAACACTGGAATGGCTTTTTGATATATTATTTATGCTGAAGTCTACTATGATTTGGTTTATTTTCCTTTTTTTTCAGCATGACTTTTCTTTGGTGTTTATCACAGCTGGAAGAGGGTAGGAAGGGGGAAATCCGTCCACTGTACTGAGCATGCCACAGAGAGTTTGTTCTCCTTCCAGGGATTGTACTGGGAGCTCCATAGTACCAGGATACAGGACAGAGTGTTTTTTGTAGGTCACAAAAAAGAATGTTCTATTGATTGATAAATTCTAATGGGGCTGGTCTTTTCTGTTGTTTTGTTATGTGCAACAAAAGCAGGAAGAATGTGAATTTTCTGTGTAGAAATGATGTTGTTGTTTAAGATGAAAATGGAGAACAGTAGGGTTTTACAGTGCTTTAAAAAGTGGAAGACTGTAGTTGGTTCTGATAAACCACTTGCTTGAAATGGAGTGATTTATTATGAAATGTTCATCATGTGGTCAGGACCGTAATAGGTTGGTTGCAAAGATTTCGTCCTCTTGTTTTATGCTTTTTTTCAAATGTCAGTAGTATTTCAGGGTAAAACAGTAGTCAAAATACATAAAATAATTACTTTTATTATTTCATCTTTTTTCTTCAGTTGGCACTTGCAGTTAACTGCCTGCCAAATAAACTAGCAGCAAGTACAGTTTCCTGAGTTAATAAACTGGTAATTGAAGCTTCCAAATAACAATTGGCTGTTTTGATCTTGATCAATCAGTTAATGAATTATTACCCAGTAGATGTGCACATTCTATGATTTGAATTTCTTTTCCTGCTGCCATCTAAACAACACTTGTGGAAAGTATTATTTTTTACTTGATTTTGGTAGTAGCGAGGAGTGCCTTACTTGACAGTCTGTGCTGGGGACCTGATCTTAATATTCAGGATATAGTGTGAGTACAAATGGAAGAGACATAAAAAGAAAGGAATAAATGGAAATCTAGGTTGATTGTTACCAGACTTGGATGTTTGAAAAGAGATCAAAAGACACAAAACCAAATAGTCCTAGAATTTGTGGCAACCTTGAAGGTGAATATAACATGAGGAAATGTGGGGAAGAAATATGAGCTAGTGGAGATACTGTGGGTGGAGGCTGATGTGTTTGGATAGGTGAAAAGTGATTTTTAGCAGCCATTCAAAACAGGTTGTACGGAGTACAAGGCTTCACTGGGAGAGTGTGATGTTCTGAATGAGAGATTAGGTACTACAAACAAGAAAAAAGGTCCACTGAATTGAGCAGGGTAAGAAGGGCATGCTATTGAAATGGAGAGAAAGCTTAAAAAAAAATCATGCAAACAAAAATCCCATCACCAAAAGCCAGAAGCAATTGATTACTGTAGGGAATACTAAGGTATTTGAGGGGAACATATTTTGTTCTTCGAAATACCATACCACTAGAGCTGCAGTGATATTCCTGTGCAGAAGAAACTTCTGTGTGATGCTGGAAGGGAATAGTTAGTTCTCAGAATGCTGCCAAGGACACAATTCAAAATTACAGTGCATGAACACTGTTCTGATTCAGTAGCTGTTCCCTATTGTCTTCACCCATCAATTTATTCTTATGTCAGCCCACTTTTGCATGCTTGATTAAAAAGTCACATGTGAATATTTATCAAGTTTGGTTTGTTTCATCAATAAGGTTAGTTACACACTGTGGATGTCACTTTACCCCGAATAAATGGAATATTTCTTTCCTAGGGAGGAAGCTGATTCCAAACACTTTCAAAGCTAATTGGGAGCAGATCCTGTAAACTATGGGGGGGTTTTCACAGTTGTTGCAACTTTCAGATCTTTAAAAGAACTCCGAAGAATGCCTGTCAATTCCATGAATTACCTAAAAGAATACTTGCTATCTTTATTTTCTAAACCAGGTGAAAAAAATTGGTTTATGCATGTGAATTTTAATGTTCTGAAACAGCTTCAAGGTTTCTTGAAGAGTTGCATGATAAATGTACCTTGTCTCAAAACTTGAGTTGTTTTCCTTTATTTGATAGTTGATCAGTATACATCTAGAATGTCTATACTGATCCCCACACCCACACTTCCCAAAGTGGAGGACATTGTTTTGGAAGCCCACTGACTCTGCAAGGCTTTGTTCTGATGTGTGTCAGAGGCCCAGCTGTGTAGTAGTAGAAAGGATATGAAGCCTTCGGTTTAAAAACTACGAGAAAGCCTTCTGAATAGTGAAAAACAAAGCGAGGCCCTACAGTGGGTTGTTTGAGATGGTTAAGGGAGTTCCAGGTTTGGACTCATCTGAGAGCAAGCTGGTGAAAGGTAACATTGTTGATCTTAGTATTAGTTGGTCTTAGTATTTGGGGGAGAACTGTATGCTAGATGGACTTTGCAAATTTATTGGTGTTAAAAGAACACATTCACTTCCTAATTTTATTCTCTGCTACCCTTTCCAGACTTTTGAAGTGCTGTAGGGAAGGGAATGTGAAGGGAGATGGGCCTCTCTTCCTTATAGACCTCTCATAGGAATGCAGTATTACCAGAACATGGACTTCCTGTCAGAAAAATCCCTTGCTCACACTGTTCTGTCTTAGCTTGTAGACTGACCAGTGTGCCAAGAACATGTCCTCAGTGTAGAAATCAAAGTACTGCTATTAATGCAGTTTTAGTAATTCTTAGATTTTATGTTAAGCTAATTCCTTTTTTTGTTCTGCATCCTTGATTTCAGTTACTGAAAACAGGTAAAATAGAAGAAACTTTGCATTTTCATGGGGGTTTTAGCAGTGTCCATTCATGTTGTTGCCACTGTTAGGGACACACTCATTTGTGTTGGAATGTAGCCATTGAAAGAGATCATCAGTGCAGTGAGTACACTGATGGGGTTTCTACCATCTTCATTTCTACCATCAGTTTCAGAAGAAGTTAAAGAAGTTTTTGGAGGAGAATGTTTGAATATTTCATATATGAAATTGTCATGTTCCCTAAACCCTTGGAAGAAAGGTACTGTGAGAACTCCTGAGGCAGAATCAGGAGTGCTTTCCTGGTCTGCACCCAGCTGGCTTTTGTACCTGTGTACGGAACCAATGTTTGAGCAATTAACAGTATCGCTCACAGGCAAGACCTTAAATTAAGGAGGGAGATCTGACTTAGATAATGTAAAGTGATGAAATTGCAGGAAATGCCACACCTGTCCATCTGAGCTTGAGAGACAGGAAAGACTTGTTCTGAAGGGGAGCAAAGAACCTATCTTGAAAAAGAAAAGGGAATCAACCCCTACAGCCCCATCTCCCCCCCCAAAACCCCAACACAACCCCAGTGACTGAAATCTAAGGAAAACCAAACTTCCCTGTTTTTGAAGTGCTTTTGACTCCATTTGAGGTGCTTTTGGGACTTCCTGCAAGCATTGGGTTCCAGTGTGCTCTAAACTGCACTGTGCAATGACATAATAAGATTTGATCTTTATTAGATTAAAATGCACAATTACTCACTGGTTTTAAGATTTTTTTTTTCTCTCTTATAATCTGAATAAGACTATATACCATTGTGTGCTATGCCATTACAAATTTGAGGAAGCATTCTTCCATGTAATATTGGGATCTGTTGCATCCTGATTTTTGCCTTCTTCACAGAATTTACATTGTTTAATTATTTTTTTGTTCCATGGTAAGTATAGTGTTTCTTTAAGGATGGAAGTTTAAAAGAAGAGTTTCAGTTTCGTTGTTTGCTTCTCCTTTTGCCTGGTTTAGAGCCTGCATTGTTTCTCACCCCCAGGTGTGCAAAGCCATTTCAGGGCTCTTGTTGAAGCAAACCGGGTGCTGCCCATCAGCTCACCAGCAGTGAGGTTGTGGACCACTTGCTAGACAAGTGTCTCAGATCTATGAAGTGAGGTTGAATAAACAGAATAAACACATTTCTGAAGCACAGTTGTGAATATTTTGAAGTGCTCTTAAATTATTTAATGTAAAATGTGAAGCAGGATGGAGTTATGTTTCACTGCCTTTTTTTTTTGAGGGTCACTGAAATGAGAAAATTCACTAATGAAACATGAAACTTGCTCAGTTATATATAAAAGATAACTGAGGAGGGGTATTGTCTGTAGTTCATGAAGTATGATACTGCCTCACAGCTTTCTCTCCATTACCCTTTTCTCATAATTCTGTGATGCTCTAATAAAGGCAGTAGTAGAAGAGTTGTGGGTTTCAGCACAGTGGACCATTATCCATGAATGAGCACTTTGAGGACCACCAAAATCAAAGTTGCAATAAAGACAGATAGGCATATTACACCTATTTTAGATTATGTCAACACTCTAATTCCTATGGGCAGAAATGGCAGAGGCATGCAGGTTGGTTTGCTAGCTGTGCTCTGCACTTTTTCCAGCTTCCTCAAAACAGACAAGATTGTACCATTTGGCAAACCTCCCAGCTTACCTTCTCATTTCCTGATAAGAAACAAGTAAAAATAGTTAAAGGAGAGAAAGATTTAGATTATTTCCAATTTAGATAGATCCTAAGTATGTTGGGGAGAACATTTCTATAATTAAAGGAAGAAGTGCTACGTGAATTGTGAATTGCTGCAGATTAGTAGAGATTTGAAAGAAAATCAACCAGAACAAGCCAATTTGATTTTCTCTTTGTTTTACTAGGTTTAGAAGGCAGAAATTCAGACTGGTGCACAATTAAAGGTGGTCCCTTTTTTCTCTCTTGCAGTATGAATTGAGCTTTTCCATACTTTTTAGAGAAGCTGTGAGGAAAGTTTTATAGGAATGGACAAGCAGAATTTTGAGATTGACACTGATGAAGATGGTTGTCATATGAAATGAGGTAGAAAGTAGAGCACAGTGGTGATGGAGAGTTGTCTTGTGTTAAAATAAGGACTAAAAGTTTTTACTTAGACTGAAGATCTTGCATATAGAATTATGTTCCTGTTTTCGTAGGAAGGGCACAGTGCAAGTTAACTGTTCAGATGGTGTTTTGGATATTTCACACACATGTGCATGCAAGCACACAAAATAAATGTGGTCATTTAGTCAGTTGGGAATACGTACGGAACTTCCATGCGTATAACCCACACTTCAGACAATAATGTGTCCTTTTAGAACTACTCATCCTTGCAAATGGTTGTTACCCAGGTGATATGTGAGTTACACTTATGAAAATGCAGGTTTATGGCAGCAAGTGAACAGCTGGCTATACATAGGAACTGCCATTCCTATTCACATCGTGCTTTTCCCTCCTGCCTGCTGATAGAAAAATCATCTAATTCTTACCCACTTGGACTTATGAAAGGTAAATTTTCTTAAAGTGTGCAAGTATCAAGTTTTGGCTAGAGATACTTGGAAAAACTTGCTTACAAGAGGGAGCAAGGTGGCATGGCTAAGCTGGAAGTGAGAAAGTTAAATGGAGAGGGAGAGATAGGAATAAAAAGTGTGAGGTTTTGGTGTTGATTGTATTTGTTTCAGGAATCAGATTTGGAAAAAGAAAAATAGAATCAGGGGGGATTGTTACTGAAGGAAATTTCCTCTGAAACTCCTAACCCTCCCTTGTATATGTGAAAGGAAAGGAAGAAATACTCAAAGCTGCTTATGATTTCAAAGGAGGAACTTTTAGGATTTTCTCTTGTAGTCTGTGTACTGTACAAGTATCTGTGTGTTGCAGGATCCAAACAAGTTAAATGTCTGCTGTTTGTTTTCAGATAAATTGAGTCATATTTTGAAAAATACAGTAACTTAACTATCTTCCTGTGTTTTTACTAGGGTATATTCAACCAGTTTCAGTGTAGCAGTGAGAAGGTACTGCCTTCTGATGCCCTGCGCACTGCTCTTGCAAAGACATTTCAGGATGAGCAACGCTTCCAACTGGGCATCATGGATGATGCTGCTGAATGTTTTGTGAGTATAACTAAAAGATGGTTTGACAGGCAGAGTTGTGGCCCACCACTACCCTGATTCTTTTCCCCCTATTTTTTTTCCCCTCTATTTCTCCTTTCCCCAAATTGCAACAGACTTTGCACGTCTGGCATGAAAAAGTACACTGAGACATCCCCAAACTAATGATTTGGAAATGGTAGTATCATCGGTAACTGTTTTTACAGTTTCTTTTGCATATGTACTGCTTGCCCTCTCCAGTGTGCTTTAAATGTGAATTATGAAAAAATTACACTAAAAGAATGATCCAGGATTCGAGTTTTAAAGATCACCTCAAAACGGTGAAAGGACATTTTGTTTGCCAGTTATTCTGAAATTGCGTTTTCACAGGAAAATTTTTCAAGGAAAATTGTACAATGTTAGAGCTGTTTTGCCAAAAAATTAACCTTGACCTGTTTATAGCAGGCCTTTAAACCACCCAGGCAGCTAGCAGTGTTAGTGAAAAGTGTTCTGCTGGAAGAGTTGTCAAGAGATTTCTGGCACCCACAGATTAATGTTGGCAACAGTGGGAGGAGAGAAGGTCTTGGGACAAGAACTCCTGGGAACTTTAAAACAGATATAGTTGTATGAGTTAAAAGGACTGAACATTTCCTAGATATTGTTTCGTTCAGAATTCAGTCCGCCTCTTCGTTTATTAGTTCTCCCCCTTTTTGATACAATGTAGATGATGTGGCATATTTCAAAGCTGTCATGGGATGTAGAAGTTGATTTATTTTGTGTTGATGAGAAGTTAGTGTCAATCCAGTGGTTTTTGAAATTGTGTAGGTACTCTGTTATATTTGGTCGTATCCATGGATGCTTGAGAACTTGACAAAAAATCGGCAGCAGAGTCTTCAGCAGTGCTAGTAAATAAAATAGATGGTTACCTGATCCAGCATTTCAAATCAGAAGTGGAGGGCATTTCCTTTTGTTCCATGAAATACCAACTCCTGTGTTTTTGAAGAAACTTCCACAAATTTGCAGGAGCCTTCTGACTGTAACATCATTGCATCTGCCATGTTTTTTGTGATTTATATCTTAGCTTTTGTTTGCAGTTGAAATTATCTAATGCATTTTTTCCTTTTTTCCTTTGGCTAGGAAAACCTGTTAATGCGAATTCACTTCCACATTGCAGATGAGACAAAGGAAGATATTTGCACTGCACCACATTGTGTTTCCCACCAGAAGTTTGCAATGACTTTATTTGAACAGGTGGGGTAATGATATCTGCTTAATACCAAGAGCCAGTTCTCAAGTTTTATATTTTCATTCCTAAAACATGTGTTGCCACAGTAAAGAATGTACAGGCAGAAGTTTTGCAGTGGAAATACCTGTTTAATCTTGTCAATGTATTATATTTTCTTTCTCCTTAGTGTGTTTGTACCAGTTGTGGTGCCACCTCTGACCCGTTACCTTTCATCCAGATGGTACATTATATTTCCACAACCTCACTCTGGTGAGTTGAGTTTTTCGCAGGGAACCTCCCTCCTCCTTTTTTCCCCTTCCCCTTTTTTTCTTTTTTTTCTCCCCCCATACTGATATTGCAGTTGGATCTTTATGGTCTTTATTGATTAAATATCTAGAACATGGTTTGTTCAAAGTTGGCGGAGCTTTGATAACTGTGATAAAGAGCATGAGGATTTAGTGAAGCAGAAGATTGCAGTTTAGGCATGGATCAGTGTGTCTGCTTGTTTATGATTCTGCATCCTGAAAACTGTAGTGACAAGGACTCATGTACATTTTGAAAGACTTTAATGTGTGAGCAGGTGATTTAAGAAGGCAGATAAGAAAAATGGCAAAAAAAATTACATTGAAAAGGACCTTTGGACATCTGCTCCATCCTTCTGTTTAAAGCAGGGCTAACTTCAAACCTAAATCAGGCTGCTTGGGGTTGTGTGTAGCTGAGTTTTGAAAGTGCTTAAAGGACAAAAATTCCATGACTTCTCTGGGCTGCCTGTTCCAGTTCTGAACTGGAGGGTTTTTTCTTCCTTCATGGTGACCAAGGCAGTTCCCTGATAACTAGGGGAAGATGCAGGAAGGGAAGTTCTCACTGGAGGTCAGACATGGTTTGCCCTGAATCCGTGCTGACTGCTCTGATTTGCCTTATCCTTCATGTGCATGGGGTTGATTTCCAAGGGGATTGATTTGGTCTGTCATGGCCCCAGGTGGTGGAGTGAGACTGACCAGCCTGTAGTTCCTCAAATCCTCTTTTCTTGGAGGAATATATAGCTCTTGTTTAATCTAGTTATGGGGCAAATTGTTGGGTCACTGTGACCTTTCATTAAGGGTGGTGCACTGAGCATGAGCACTAGGTCTGTAGCAGGTTTTTTGAACTAATGCTGGAGAAGTCTTCTTTGAGTAGATGGCTGCTCAGTTAAAAGCTTTTTAAATCTGATTGAGGCAGGAATCTGTTATTTGTTTCTGTCTTGAAATTTTTATTGAGATTAGAACTTCTTTTTGTTTTATGTCTGGCATGAGAGATATGTAGTTACTGAGCCTGAAAAAATTGTCATGGAAACTGCTAGTTGCCCTTCACATGCAGATCTTTTAAAAGGTACCACTTCAGCTGTGTAGCAGGTGTACTGTAAAGCATCCCCCTTGTGGCTGTTGCCTGCTGTTCCATCAAGCTGTAGATTTTCATTAGGTTTCAGCAGAAACTGTATATCAGAATATTATTTATTAGAAAAAGGGGGAAATAGTTATGTACATAGTATTCAGTATTTTTTAGGAAATATCAAAATAGATCTTAAGTCGTGCATTGTTTTAGAAATACCAATACATACTAATATATTTATTTACCCCTGAAACCATTTTAAGCTTGAACATGCTTTGAGCACTTGTGTACATATTGTCATCTTTCTTTCAGCTTGGACAGTGAAATAAATTGGGTACTATGCTATTTTTTGTTTGTAATTTTATTCAGAATGTGTCTTTCTGTGCTACTTAATTATAATTGTGCCTATTGAAGGGGCTTGCATTTTGAAGCAAGTATTTAATTTTGAAACCAAGTATTTATCAAAATGCTTAAATTTTCTTTTAGCATACAAAATTTAAGCCAAACAATCTATTTCTATTTTGAGTTTTACTTGTTTTCTTTATGCAGTATTTTTGTGGAAGACATAGTAATTCACAATTAATTATGTGGTTTTTTTTCTGTACTACAATATTAAATATAAAAAGTGTTGTGTATTTTAAGTTTCTTAACTTTAAAAATGTTAGGTGAAATGTATACTAGATTAGTGTGGGTTTGTGTTTTTATTTTATTATTAAACTTTTGTTTTCTATACTTTGTCCATACTGAAGCAATCAAGCTATTTGTATGCTGGAGAGGCGGGAGAAACCAACTCCAGACATGTTTGGAGAGCTCCTGCAGAACGCCAGCACTATGGGGGACCTGAGAAACTGTCCAGTGAGTAGCCGTGGTTTTCTCTGAGTCTGAATTCAGTATCTCACAGTTACTTAATGGAAGGGAAAACTTAGTGATGATGGGTTCTCCTTTGACTAGCCACAAGTATTAAAAATAGGAATAGATGCTTATTTTTTATGTATATCGTAAGTGCTAGATTGCGAAAGAAAGAGTTCAATATCTTGTTATGCCTTTTAATAAATATGCAAAAAGAGTTGTCATCAAACTTTTTTAACAGATTGATTAATAGGTATGGCAGGAAACAGCTGCAGAGTTGCTGCTTCATGTGATGCTGCTGTTAGGTGCAATAGCTTTAACAGGAGGGCTTGTGTACCTGGTCCCTGGGGCCAGTGTATTTCCATTTTATACCTGGCTCTGCTCCCAATTTGTAACTCTGAAACCTTCAGTAAAAGTCTCCACTGAAGTATATACTTTTTAATATTGGCAAATAGTGGCTTACTTATCTAAGTAAAAGAAATAAAGATATTTTATTGTCATTTAAAAGGTGCATATGAGTCCAGCTATTTAATAACCAAAGAATCTGAAATTTAATAGAAATGCATTCTTGGTCAGGACAAACTGCTGTTTGACTGTGAAATAATCAGTTGGATAAAATTACATACCAGCATTTGCTGCCCCTTTCTTTTTATACTGAAAAAGATTTTCTATTGAGGTTTAACTAAGTGTGGCCTCAAAGTTATGTAAAGGAAACTTTTTATCAGAATGCCATGTTCCTGCAGTTGTGCTGAAAATGCTGAAGTGAAAAAGATAATTTGAGAGTGAAATAGGTTGTGAGGTAATAAACAGAATTGCTTGTACTTTAAATGACCCTTTCAAAATATGTGTGAATAAATTCATCTTAATATTAAAACCTCGTCTCTACATTTAAACATTAGAGTCCTCTACAGTTTCTTTCTGCTTTTATAATTTTTCATTTTTGTCTCTCAGTGATGGTTGGGACTGAAATTCTGGTTAAATTTTCTAGGTTGCTTTGGGGAAGAGATGCTTTGCGATCTCTTCCCTGGTTCTAGTGTCAGAAATTATTATATTCAATTGTGAAGCTGGACTCTGTAGACAAGAAAAGTAATTCCTGGTATGAATTGCTTTTTTCCTGCAGTCTTGTAGGGGTATATCTGTGATATGCCTCAGGGAAAAAATGCATATTGCACATGGACTTTGTAATAATTTTTGTTGTGTCCCCCCCACTTCATTGCACCATTGACAACCCCCTCCCCTGCAAAATGCACTGGTACTAGTTTAAAAAGTAAAAAATGGGAAGAAAAATTGAAACAGGAAATAAGAATTGTAGAACTCCTATGAGTTACTAAAACAACTGTTACTCTCCTGATCTTCCAGCTGCTGTTCTCATATTTATGTAAATACTGACATAACTATACTGTCTAAGATGGGATGCTTGAGGAACCATGTAGAAACACTCAAATTTAACAGCAAAGCATGACTTTTTCTGCTTTTTCAGCAAAGCAGATTTTTTTTCTGACACTGACATATCAGGCAAGGGTCTCTGTGCATAGATTTTTAATCTGAGATTCTGATCAAAAGTGACCTTTCTGTCCAATTCCTAGGAATGTTACTGGGATCTTTCATGTACGTTTGCTTATCTTTTTTTTAAATGAGCTTGTTTTTGTGCTCTTTGTATTAATCATTATCAATAGGAGGAGGAAGAATTGGCAGAATTGAGAATGCAGGATAGTCTTGATAGCACATCTCATCTATGACATGTGAAGCTCCTACCTTGGCACTGGGCATGTTTGCTGTGTTTCACCACCTCCTCTTTGGAAGCTATACTTCTGAGACTTACACTTCCTAGTGCCTTGCCCTAACATTATAATAAGTGAAGAATTCTATTCAGTGTCTTGTTTTATTTATATGCTCAGAGTAACTGTGGGGAAAAGATCCGTATTCGTCGTGTGCTGATGAACTCGCCACAGATCATCACCATTGGCTTGGTTTGGGACTCAGACCACTCTGATCTGGCTGAGGATGTGATTCACAGTCTGGGAACTTGCCTTAAACTGGGAGATGTGAGTATTTTGTATTTTGGCACTACTTAACAAAGACAGTCTTTGTCATGGTAGTCTACAGTTGCAAATGGAGAAAAATATAAAGTCACCTCCTTCACCTTTTTGGTGTCCATAAAAAGAGGAATAGAGAAGAACCAAGGATATGACCTACCTCTGAAAGGCTTAGAAAAACCTGTGAACTGTATATTCTTGAGTTTCTGAAATGTCTGAAACTGTAAAAATACTTTCAAGTGAATGGAAATTCTGGATCAGGATTGTGCTATTTTTGTGAAAGTACATATATGCTCTTTCATTTTAAAGAACAGAAGTTTATTTCTGTTTCTTTTGAAGACAAAATGTAGTTCAGTGGTCTTTGGGGTTGATTTTTTTTTTTTACCTTTAGCTCCTCATTTTGGTGAAATGCGTGGTCATAAAGTTACTTGTGACTGAACAGTCTGTAGGAGGTGGTGGCTTGCACTGTGTGATTGAATGACAGACTGAATGAAATAGGATCCAGATGTTTGTCCCCTGGAGGATTCACTTACTCTGCATTTACTGATGCTTTAGAACTGAATTACTGGTATACCAAACTGTAGCTATGTCTTATTGTAGTATTGAGATACTACGTAAGGGTTAATATATATACACATTATGTTCAAAAAAAAAGCAATGTCTAGTGCACAGTGTACCAGAATCAGTGTGAGCTGATGGAAGTGTGGGTATGAAACAGTGTAGTCTTTGTGTAGTAAAGCAGTAATGCACAAAAACATGAGACCCGTGCATTTTAAATCAATAAAATTCAATTAAATAGAAAAGAATTTTTTTTCTGTGTGCTGAATTATTTTGATCTAGTGATATCTTCAGTTGATAATTTTTTTGTTAGCATCATAAACTGGTCCATGCTAAATTCTGGATAGCCCTTACTAAAGTCAGAATATATGCCAGCTGTTTACTGTCCAAACCACTTTGTTTCTGCAAAAAGAAATGAATATTTTAAAAGTATTTGATACAATCAGCACGCATGACACTGAATACAAATTTTCAAAATAGAGCCACGTTCAAATTATGTAACAGGTATTTTATCATTGTTGTAAATGTCTTCTTCAAGTAGACACGTACTCCAAGTCCAACTCAATTTATGAGCATCTGAGTTGGTCAGAATCCATTTCTGGTCTGTGCCTCTGGGTTTGCTTAAACATTGCATAATTGCTTATTTATTGCCTTGTTTTCTCTATCTTTTGAAGTAAAAGCCTGACACCTCCCTATAGTACTTTGGGGTCTTTGAACATAAAGCAGTATGTAAAATTCTGAACACGTTATTAATTTCTCCTTCTGTTTTTCTTACCTCCCTTCTTGAAGCTCTTCTTCAGAGTAACTGATGACAGAGCAAAACACTCAGAGCTGTATTTGGTGGGAATGATCTGTTACTATGGAAAACACTATTCAACCTTCTTCTTCCAAACTAAAATCCGCAAGTGGATGTACTTTGATGATGCTCATGTCAAAGAGGTGAGGAAAAAATGTTTGGGAAAGTACTCTTTTGGAAATTTGTTAGCTGCTTGTGTGTAAATCCATACAGTTTTCTACGGCCTTTGAGAGATTTTTTTGCTGGTTTTCCACTCAGGATCCACAAATTTGTTACTCCGTTTTTCTCAGTGAAGGGAAGTGTTTTCAAAAAAAGTATACCAAAAATCTGAGAAGCCCTATTTTTAGTTCTGTTCTGTTGGCTCCCAGTCTTGTTTTTATGCTGTTGTTTGAAAATGTACAGTTTGCTTGTGCATACAGCTAACACCCATCTCTTTCCCTTGCTGACAAGCAGTATAGCTGTTTAGTGCCTGTTTCTGAACTCTGCTTGAATGTCTACATGCCAGTCTTCCCTAGTGCTTGCTGCCAATAACAAATTTTCCGCTCTTCTGTTAGTGCTTTTTTTAATCTTTTCGCCAAGCATGAGGTCCTTGACATTAAAGACACCAGTGCTGGGATCTTGGCATGACATTATAACCCATTAGATTGTTTGGCATTATTTCATACCACTCTCCTTTTTTCCTTCTAGTCATGGAATCGCAAAGATGAGAGAGGAAAATTTTCTCCTGTAGTCATGCCAAACATAGTCTCTATGGGGAAAAAAAACTCCTAATGCCTTCGTTCGGTATACTTCTTAGCAGAAAAATTTGGCAAGGATAGGTACTGCAGTGCTTTAGTAGAATATTCATGTATGGAGCAAATTTGTTGGAGTAAATGTTCAGTGTATCAGGTGAAACCTGTATTAGTATGTGGGGAAGATTAGTGAGATTAGTATTACTATGTGAATTAGTTGCCTGGCCTATCAGTACTTGCAGAGGTTCTGTCAGAGCAGAAAGATCACACACTTGAGGCTTTGACTTGAATTTACTGTCCTGATATCTTTTATTGTTGATTTTCTTCATTAACAAATTCTTCTGCTTTTTGTTTGATGCAAAGTTAGAACATCTCAGAGGATGAAATTTTTTTTTATGGAAAAAACATCTCAAAGGGAATGATTATTTTTGTAGTTGTATTTTTAGGAGGAATTGTAATGAATTTAGCCATAGGATGATGAATACCTGGATTTTAATTAGGTTAGCTCAGGAGCTTTCTTGCTGAGTCCAGGTCAATGCTGGCTATAGAAAGAGTTAAAGCATGTCAGTGGAAAATCAAACTGTAAAATAATTGTGATGGGGGAAAAGAGAACTTATTCTAGAAAATGATGACAGAAAACCTTACTTGTTTTTTTTCTCTCATTTTTTTTTTTTCTGATTGTCAATTCAGATTGGTCCAAAATGGAAAGATGTTGTGACAAAGTGCATTAAGGGTCACTATCAGCCTTTGCTGCTGCTCTATGCAGATCCAAGAGGAACTCCAGTGTCAACACAGGACTTGCCCCCTCAGGTGGATTTACAGCAATATAGCAGGACTTGCTATGACAGTGAAGACTCAGGTGAGCAATGTGGGCTCTGTACCTTGTACCTTCATGCTGAAATTCAGTATGTGAAATGTTTTCCTTCTTTGGAGCATATTATTTCAGCAGGGGTCCTTGTTGCTTGTTAAAGCTTGTCAAGAATTCTGAAGAGGATTTCCAGTGTTTCATCTGTGAATCTCTCTCTTGGACTAAGACTGTTGATTGTTTGGATAGCAGTCTTTTCTGAAAAAGTTTGGGGAAAGAAACTGGGGGATAGGGGAAGTGAAGGACCTGATGTGGTGTGGATGTAGAGAGGAACACTAACCAATGACTTCAATAATGGAAGTTTCTGACTTCAAGAGATCTAAACCATCCTTAAATAGGACATTTACTGCAGGTCTTGTTCTCACCAACAATGCGAAGTGCCCTCAAGGTCAGTGTTTGCAGTTAAACATAGAAGAATTACTTCCTTCGTTATTATATTTTTTTTCTATTTTAATTTCTTCACTCAGAAATGAGTATGCAACTCATGTGTATTAAGGAGTGTATACATCACATATGTAAAATGTCCAACAGTCTTCATACTGTTCAGATTTTTCAATTTTATTTACTGAAAGTGGGGGGATGAGATTGCCCTTTTCACCTTCTCTAAGGAGTTAAAGTATTACTGTACTGAAATTGCATCATCATGCTTCATACTTTTCAGTAGGGGATCAATGCTGGCTTGTTGAGAAGGAGCAGGTTACTTTGATTTAGATAAAAGTATTTGAGTACAAACTTTATACCAGATAAGCTTTTGGTTCATGATCGATAAAACCTGTTAATTATTATAACATGATGTTCCTGTTACCCTTATTAATATTTTGTACTTGAGTAATTTTTTACTTTCCCCAAAGCAGTGTTTCATATTGTAGTTGCACTCAACAAAATTAACAATAATTTCAGTATGGTACTAATGTGTACTTTCAGTCCAATGGATGTAATTTAATTTTGCATATTAATAAGATTTGATAAACTTGGACCAAAGAGGAAGAAAAGAAAGGTTTTCAGAAGGAATGACACCATCTCCCTGCTTCCAAAGGAGCAGACTTTTCCCATAATCTCTGGTGTTTGTGAATATGAGTTGGTATCTTTGGTATTCTGTTTTTTTCTGTTAACTTCTGTATAGTTGCCCCTGCTCTCTTTTCTTAGCCTTTCTTGACTTTTATAATAGCTGGAAAAGATTGAAATTTGACATTGCTTCCTTGACATTTCTTTCTTCCCCAGGGAGAGAACCTTCCATCTCGAGTGATACCCGGACAGATTCCTCTACAGACAGCTATCCTTATAAACAGGCACACCATGAGTCTGTGGTCAGTCACTTCTCCTCTGACTCCCAGGGGACAGTCATCTACAATGTGGAGAATGATGCAGCTTCACAAAGCAGCAGGGACACAGGTAACAGACACCATTACCTCTGTGTGTGATCCATTGTCGTTAGATGACTGCAGTAGATGCTAGTTGAAAATATCTCTATATACACACAACCTTTAATAGAATAGCAAACAGTGTTTAATATCCTGAGTTTTTGATTTGTAGTGAGCTGTTGGCATTCACCAAAAGAAACCATGATTTAAAAGTCTTGTTGGCTTCTGTAGACTTGTGTCTAGCCAGACAAGCATTTACAGATTTGTTTTTCTGATTTTTGTTATCAACAATACTGCCTGCTCTGTTATATAATTCTGTGGGTTGGAGTCTGCACTGCCCTGTTGTAGGGTTTGGTAAGTGTCGCATGTGCTACTTATTCATCTCCAGGCAGTTACTTCATTTGAGGAGTTACAGCTTCTGGGAAAGGTGCTTTCATCACCAGACTCCCTCATACTTGGGAATTAAGGACTTTCTCTGTAACTTGGTGTTGATAGTATTTACTGCACCAGTGAGGAGCATAAGATAATTTCCTGCCTGTGCCATGGAAGCAAGTTAAGCTGGAATATCCAGTGAGAAGACAATTGTGACAGTATGTTCCTTTGGGCAGCTGAACAGTCTGCCTGAACACTCTTTAGTTGAAAAGAGGTTAACTGGAAGTCTAAAGATTTGATCTCCTCAATTATTCATGGCCAGTGTCCACAGTCAGCCTGTTTCTGCATACAGTTAACTTCTAACAAAGCTTCTAAAAAAGTAGTGCATAAGTTAAGGTCAGACTTCTGTAGCATCAGAAATAGGATCTGCTATTTTTGTTTGAAAAGTTATTTTATTGTGCCATAAATAGATTTTCTAAGAAGACCTAAGAGTAGCATCAGCAGCTGTTAGGTTGCACCAGAATGTCAGAGCAGTCAGACCACTTTGTCCTTTTATTTGTAAAACTGTTCCTTTTTTGTATTGTGATTGGTTCATTTGTAACAATGTGTGGTACATCAAAATCTGAAAAAAATGTTTCAAGTTCATTTTATTTAGTATTCTTTCATTCGTCATCAGAGATCTGAGTAACTGTAATACACAGGTTAAGATGGTCCAACAGTCCTTCCAGAGTTTTAGCAAATACTTAATGCTGTAGGGACCAGTCATAGTCTTAGGTCCGGTGTGATAAAGAAAAAAACGTTGGAGCAGAAATTGAGTCATGCAGAAACGAGATATATGTTTGTCTTCGGCAAAGAAGACAAAATTGAAAAGGCTAGTGATCTGCTATTTAAATAGTCTGCAAAAATGGCACAGAGTTTATTGGATTAGGTTCTTGCCTGCAAGACCTGGCATGCAGAAGTTGGCAGAAAAGGAAAGTAAGGGGAATGGTTGCAAACACGTAAGCATGAAGTTCAGCATGTAACCTTTTGTTCTGTCATTTTTAGTGACTTTGTCCTTTTCTTTTTCTTTCTTCTCCTATTGATTCTATCCTGTGTTATTTCCTTTAGTTTAGCCCTTTTCTCCACCCAAATTCACTTATCCTTATCTTCCCTGATTAAGCCTTTGCTATGGTCAGTCTGTCCCCTTAGCTAGCCACTTGTCTGGGCATTTCCCCTCTTTTTTCACCTACCCACTGCCTTTCCAAAAAAAGTCAGTCTGCCAACTAATAGAACTGCTCTGTCATCAAAATGGTGATCCGTGGGGCTATAAAGAAGCCATCCACACTGACCTGTCAACTGAATCGTTCTGGGCAAGAGCAGGATTCTTCATTTAATGGCCATTTACCCACTACTCCAGCCCAGAAAATTATGGACCCTACCCCACATCATCCTTCGGGGAAGGACCACCATTGGGTTGTATGACCTCAGGCTCCTGGGTACTTCAGAATGGGGGCAAAAGAGTGGCTGCATAAGCCCTCTCTTTGCTCCTACCCACCTGTGCTGCTGAGAAAAAAGTGCGTATTCTGGCTGCCCAATTCATGCAACTGAGATTTCAGGGGGAGGGAGTAGAGGGTGTTCTGTCTTAACCCATTTGATTTCATTTTCTTCTCTAACATGCTCTTAGAGTCACACACAGAGCTCCTACAAAACCAAACTTTTCCTTTGAATGTTGCTGTTTGCTTGTGAAGCCATCCCAAGTCTGGAGGATGAGGTATTTAAGTGATACATTCACCAGGAGACACCTTTTAAGCATATCATTAAGTACTCAGAAGTTCAGGCTTGTTATTTTAGTGAATTTTAAAAAGTGTTAAGTGTTAGTTAATATTCTTGGATTTTTAATTCCTATATTCAGGCATAATGTTGGATTTAGTCTTTGTTTCAGAGTGTCTGAGTAAAGACAACAAAGCCTGTGTGTCCCATGGACTTCTGACTCTTGACATCTCCTCTGTGACTATTAAATGTCTGATGACAATGGGACAATATTTGCAGTCTGTGAAAGGAGGAGAAAATATTAACGCAAAGCCAGCAGCCCTCATTCTAAAACACTGAGCTGGGCTTTATTCAATGCAAACCCTCAGCTAGTCCTAATGGCACTAAATACTGTCAAACAGTTTCTCTTACGGTAGTTAAGGATGCTAACCAAGCAATTTCTGTCAGGTTGCAATGTTTAACTAGAGAAGTTGTGCATGCTGAAGTGAAGCATAAGTCTCTGTTCTCTTGAGGGGAGCCACTACAAGGATAATACTGTTCTTGGAGTTCCTGAAAGATACTGTCCATGGCAGTCCATGCTGTGAAGGGGGAAAAAAAATCCATCAAACAGACTTATGTTCAGTCTCCAAAATGTTACACATCTTTTATCTTCATTGCCAACATTTTACTTTTGCTTCCTTAATTTATTTTATGTAGTCTGCTTATTTCTGAAAAATTTGGCCACAAAATCACTCTTTGCTTCACAAATGAAAAGTGAGCCTTGTGTAGCTTGCTTTTTATTGTTTGGATTCCTTCCTACTTGTTTATTGTGATATCTTTGTAGCAATTTTAGTTGCAGTGAATTGGGTTTTTTAACTGTTAAAGGTACAATTTTATGTGTAAAATATGCTTTTAATGTTGTTGATTTTGATGCTAATCTCTAGAGCAGAAAGAAGGCTCAGAGGGCCAGCTGTGTAGTCTGGGGGCTACTATACCATTATTTGCTATTAGGGCTTTTTGTTTCCTGTCGTCCTATGCGAGGTAAAAGTTTGTGATGTAAAGGCTAGAAAAAAGTCTTTGTAGCTTATCATAAATTCCCTTCTTATCCTGCATCTCTGCTTGGGACTACTCATGTGAGTAAAGCCATGCGTGTGTTTGTGCTTGCAGGTTTAGGACTGTGACTGTGTGAGAACCATAGAATTAAGCAAAGGCAATACAGAAAACTTGTGATGTGAAATAGTCTTAATTCCCATTTGATGTGAAGAAATGGGGAGTAAATTGTGTTCAAGAGAAAATACTGGCACTCAGACACATAAGCTATATAGTAAAGGGAATGTTGTGTGTCAGCTGATCCATGTTCATGGTTTGTGCGTGTGCTCTTAGCTTGTGGCAGATGTGAATTAGCTGGCTTGGCTCTGGAGAGCCAAGTGAAGCTTCTTCACTGTAGACTAGGCTAACTCAGATTACTTAGTGTTTGCTACGGGCAAAGAGAGTGTAGATGAATAGTTAGTGCAGAGCAGCTGATAATATGCAGTAATATATTATTAGATGGTAACTCATTCATGTGTTTGAGTCTTTATTCAACAGAGTAATGTCTGGCAAGCTGTCCTCAGGAGTTTCACGTTCATGGTCATTGAAACTGACAGCAAGAAAGTGGTGTCCTTAGACTATTAGAAGACAAAGCAGAGTCAACCTTTTCCTTGGCCCATGGATAAGCTGTCATTAACCAGACTCGTTGGAGGGGCTGTATTGTTCTTTTATGACCTTAAAAGAAAGGGACATCCTCTCCAACACAAAACCAAAAACTTATGGATACAAAACTTACCTAACTTGCCAGTTAGTGTTGGATTGTCTGCAGTTCCTAAGGAGCAAGAGACCTGCTGATCTTAGCACAGTGAACACTTGATCTGAAGGCTCTTGTCATCTCTACTGTGTTCTTCCTTCCAGGCCACCTGACTGACAGTGAGTGCAATCAGAGGCATGTTTCAAAGAAGGGCTCACTGGCAGACCGCAAGAGGAGTTCCAGCCGGTCTAGGCGGAAAGGAGATGAGGCTCAGTCATCAGGATACCATAGTGAAGGCAAGAGATGTTACTTTATTTTAAATATCAGTATCTTTCTGAATGTTTTATCGTCTCAGTGTGTACATACATTTCCCAGATTGTTTCTTCCATCTTTGTCTTTATGTAGTTCTCTCTTTACTTATTGATGTTTAGCTGTGTTTTGGTTGGATATTTGTTTGGGGAGCCTTGATTTTATTATCGTTTTGTTGTTTTGGATCGCACTTTTCAAAGTCTGCATGAAGATGCTGCAAGTAGGGCTGCTAGTTAATTGAAGTTATTTTTGTGGCTTTTGCTGTCTCTACAAACTGCAGGAGAAACCTTGAAGGAGAAACAAGCCCCCAGAACTGCCCCGAAACCATCCAGCAGCACCAGCAGGCTTAGGGAATTTAAAGAGACAGTGAGCAATATGATCCACAGCAGACCGCAGCAGATTTCCCAAACCGTGCAGACTTCCCCTTGTGGAGGGAATAGTGTGGATCAGGCAGAAACACGACCCTCAAAAAGCCTGTCTACACACACTCGAGACTGGGAAATAGAGAGTACCAGTAGTGAGTCCAAATCCAGTTCATCTGGCAGGTACCGGCCAACGTGGAGACCCAAAAGAGAGTCTCTGAATATAGACAGCATCTTCAGTAAAGACAAGAGGAAACATTGTGGCTACACTCAGCTTAGCCCTTTCTCTGAAGAAGCAGGTAAAGAGTTTGAGATTTATTTCAGAATGTGTGGGAAGTGAAATTTTGAATGTGGAATTCAGGTCAGTGGTGAGTCATGTCTGTGAAGACTAAATCCTGTGTGGGTATTCATAGTGCATGTGTGGTAATTCTGTTTGATTTCTTTGTGCTATATTTCCTGTCTAAGGAAAAATTAAGGAAAACAACACCATCTACCCTGCTTAAATGGACACAAGCTATGTTACCAAGTGACCAAAGTTCATCCTTTGGAGTGAGCTTTTGTATTGCTCTGCTTTTTCCTCTGGCTCATCATGGCATTTTTACTTGATGGCTCAGAGTATGGTGCAGAAAGTACCTTGTGTATCAGTGCAGAGTTCTTGTTGTGAAGATAAGAGCCTGGAAGCCAGTGATGATTTATCTGGGAAGATTTTACAGCTGTGCAGCTTGTATGTGGAGACATTGCTGGTTTTGACAGTTGAAAAGAATTGGGAAGCATAAATGAATATGTAAAGGAAAGGTGAAGGGGAAGAAAACTTACCTCCAGGGAAGGAAGGGAAGCAAACAAGAATTAAGTGGAAGGACCCTGAAATGCATAAGGGAGAATTTAGAAAAAACTAAGTTCTCTTGTTCTCTCTATAAGCCATAATAAATCATAAATGGCAAAATAAACAATGTAAAAAATGAGAGCACCTGAAATAGATATGACAGAGTATTGGAAATGCAACTGGATATACTGTAAAATTATCTTGTAAAAAGAAAAAAAAAAAAGTTATTATGGGGAAGAAAGGATTTTCGTTCCAGACTTAATTGTTACCTCAGGGGGAATATAGTAAGTTGTACTAAAGGGGAAAGTTTCAAAGATAAATTTGTTGAATGGATTATTGCTCAGAATTGCTAGGGAAGCTGTAAAAGTACTGCATTTTTCTTGCTTAATACTGCAGGTTTTATACAAAATTAAGGATGGTGCTTCCAATTTAAGCGTAGTTCAGAAGCTAACGTATATGGATGTTTAACTGGTATTGAAGCTTAGGTGTTCTACCAAGCTATATTGTTTATCTTGACAGGTAAAGAACTTAGTGAGAATGAGGTGAAGGAACACACTGTTCATGAAACAAGGTCAAGCCAGTCAAATGTCAAATACAAGCGTGGTGTGCTGGGCCGGGGCCCCCAGCACCATATGGTGGATCAACATCCTCACCTAATACAGAGGATGGAGTCTGGCTACGAGAGCAGTGAGCGCAACAGCAACAGCCCAGTTAGTCTGGACATGCCCTTGTCTGAAAGCTCCAGCACCCACAGGTAGATTTCAACAAAATTCATGTTTGGAACCATCAAAGTCTTGATTTCTTTTTTGTACTTACATAATGGTGTAGAACATTTTGCAAAACAGTGGTCCTGGTTTTAAATACAGCTTTATTGGGACAGGGAAGAAATAGTAGGGAAATGGACATCTATTATTCTCAGTATATTGATAACTTACTGCTAGTGAGAAGACAAGAAAATGGGGTTCAAATGAGCGAGGAATATGGTCTAAAGTGATGCATCTGAAATAGTTGTACGCTTAGTCTGTGATTTAAAAGCTTGTACTCTGAGTAGCTCATACCCCTTTTTGTTCCAATTAAACCATTGATTGATAGACACCTTGTACAAAATGAGAAATCAATAGCCTTGTATAGAAATCTTTGTTTTCAGACATACTTGCAACATTTGAAATAGACAGCATAGTGTGTTTCTTTCCTTGACTTAGGAAGCATCAGGTAACCACAAACTGGCACTGTTTATGGCCAGAATATGTAAGAATCTGTTCTGAACAACTCCTGGATCACGGTTTTAATATAAATTGTATAATCTTAGGGAGAAGAATAGAATTATTGTCCTCCTTGTTAACATTTTTTTCCCCTGTTTCTCCCAAGATTTTCTTATGGTAGACTTCTTTTAAAAGTAAATTAAAATGTAGGTATGTGTTTGTGTGGATACAAAAAAGGTAGATACAATTTCTCCTGGAGAGACTAATCAAATGGTAAACTGTAATTACTCTCTTCTTGGAGGGATGTTCATATGAAGCGAGCAAGTGCATTTGTTCCCGCTTGGCGTAACATTCCAAAGTCTCACAGTAGCAGCATCTTGGAAGTGGAGTCTGCTTCATCAATCGGGAGCTGGACAAACAGCCCACACACCATGGGAAATGGTAAGATACACTTTGTAGGGGTGGTTATGGAAGGTAAATTGTATTGAAGTTCTTTACTTTCTGGGTGTTTATGTTCACAGGGAAATTATAAGGAAAGGGAAAAGCAACTTTGAGGAACATAACAGTTTTACAAGAAATAATTATAAGATTTACCGAAGGGAATTGCAAAAAACGTTGTTAGAATATTCGTTTGATCATGTCGCTCTGACTTGTCATTTGTGTATTGACGTAACTGATAAAATAAAGCTATTTTTCCTGTTCTTTCATATAACTCAATATTCTGCCATCAGTCAAAAATACCCTCCCAAACATAATTCATGACTTAGTAGAGTCCCAAAAACAAGCTTGTAATTCTATACAAAATTCAAAACTGTCAGAACCGAATGTTTTTTTTACAAGCTGTTTGCGCTGAGGCTAAGCTTTTCTGCTTATATATCATTCTAAGCAAATGCTTTATTCCATGGGGGAAGGGAAAGGCAGCAGGGGAGACACTTTCTGAATACCAGTAATAGTTGAACTGAGAATGACAACTGATGGATTTCTGTTGTGTAGGATATTGAGGTGCTTTATTTTCCTCCCATTTTCATCCACTTTATGCAGTTAGATGAAAAACATCTCACTTGGAATCCATTTAACTTCTACAAGCTAGTGATCTGACTAATTTGACATAGCATTATTTACAAATTATGTACAGTAAGAAGCCTCAAGATTTCATCATCAGCTTAGGGTTATTTTTTCCACTGATTCTCTCTGTTCCATATGCTATTTTCATGAGTCAGTGAATCCATGGGCTGTGCTGCAGGGGAGCTTGAAGCACTACTGTATTGGGTGGGGTTTTATAAGTAAAATTTAACAAAACAAAATTTATGTTCTACAGTTCTGTGGTCTCAGACATTGTTAAAATTAACATTATTACCTAATGTTAATTTTATTCTTCATTAATATTTCCTTGTCTTTTAAGGGATGCTTTAAGAGATGTTGCTATCAAAAACGTTTGGTCAGTTTGTTCGTTTGTTTGTTTGGAAGGTGGAGACATCTTTGTTCCTTTAAAGAGTGAGCTGGATGAATTGCAAGAGGAGGTGGCAAGGAGAGCACATGAGCAAGAACTACGCAGAAAAAGAGAAAAGGAAATGGAGGCAGCAATGGGCTTTAATCCCCGTCCCAGCAGGTTCATGGATCTAGATGAACTGCAGAATCAGGGTAAACTTGCAATGCAGTGTATTTTGCGAGATGGTAGTGCTGAAGTTTTTGAACCTTTGAATGTAATTTCCTGTTCTAATTGTGTGTGTGTGTGTCTTGCCACATCCACCCCTCATTACAGTTTTGTACCTTCAGGTAGTGAAATATACTGTCCATTACCTGTAGAAAGTTAATAAACTGTTTGGTATTTTGACCAAGTTTCTTTTTAAATGAGAAAACAAAGTAATGTAGAGATATTCTTAATACATTTACATTTTTCCATTTCTTCAGTGATATACAGTTAATAGTATTGATACCTAGATTTAGCTGTAAGCCTTTAACCAGCATCTTGGAATGAGCAGGGCTGTTTGTACCTTTCAGGCACCTCAGCTCCACCTGCAGCAGAAATGGTTCATATAAACCATTGTTCTGTTTCTGCTTGATTTTAATACCTTTGCAGCCCTGAGCAATTATGCTTGTTCCTGCCTTTGTGATTTCCAGTCTTTGTCATGCCTGGCTGTGCACCCACAGCACAAGTGTTGGGGGGGACAAGTACTCTGGCTGGATCTAATTGAAAATCTGAGCTGGGTTTAGGTTGCCTATCTTTTATAGGGGAAAAAAAATCAAAAAATTGAAAACCAAAGTTTGACTGTCTTTTCCATGACTCCTCATCTTCCTGGCAGGAGATGGCAGCAAAACAGGTTGAATTGAAAGGATGCAGCTGGAGCAGAGGGAACATGACAGGATTCACATGTAATATCTTTGTTTTAGCCCTGAGTCTCCATCAGCCAGTAAGAGGATTCAGGAGAAAGGTGGGATAAAGTGCACTGGCCCAGTCAAGAGTGAACCTTGAAACCTGCTGGAACACTTAACTGGGGGTTGTTGGAGGGTGAGCAGAGCCAAGAAGGGTGCATACCTGGGCTCTGGTCCAACAAATAAATGTGATCAGGGCAATCCTACTGTGGTATCCTGTGTTGCCAGGCCTCTTGGCATCCCCATGCTGCATCCTCCAACCTGATGTAGAAAAGAGTTGAGGTTGCTGTTTTGCTGCTCAAGGAGAGGAAGGAGAGGAGCAGCCCACAGCAGTGCCAGTTCTGGACACAATCCTAACTGTGTTCTGCAACCTACAGCCATGCCAACTGCTCAGCAGGCAGAATGACACTGTGCCAGTGGCAGCTGAACAATATGATCTCCATGAGAATGTCTGACTGGGAATGTTTGTATTATTTTGCTGACCATCAGTTATCCTTTACAGTCCTACTATGGCCTGCTGGTAACCCAATGAAAAATTCTGATGTACGAGAGTAGATAGATACATTTTTCTATTAGTATAGTGTTGACTTTTGTAACATAAATGCCAATGATTTAAAAATTGAGAGGTAAACCTCTCTTGCTGAGCATGTTGTCTTCTCTGCTTCTCCTGCATGGAAGAAAATGGCATATTCTCCAATACTTTACCCCTCTTTTTGATCTATTCTATTAGTTGATGGAAGCAAAGATTGCTTAGCTTTTCTTTGATAAAAAGAAAGTAAACTAGACCAATGTTTAATAAAAAAAAAATTTAGTAGAATGTTTTAGTTTGGATGCATTGACTTGAGATCTAGGAAGGTCTTCGTTTATTCCTTTTTAGTCTTTCCCCACCCCAGTCAGAGATATAATAGCTTAACAGGCTGCTGGACTGCCTGGAAGGCTTGCTTGTGCGCAGAACTCCAGAACACTTGTGACTCATTTTCTCCTCAAGTAAACTGCTAAATTCATGCAAAGAAAGCTAACTTTAGTATTCTTCCCTTGATTACAAGCCTCAGTTGCCTTGATTTTAAACTGAAGGTGCTGCTTGATTAACTTACTGCTCTAACAACTCTCATTTCTCTCTCCAGTACTAGCTTTTAATGCAGGTTCTTTGGGGTTTATGG
This sequence comes from Rhabdornis inornatus, assembly GCA_013397075.1. Classification (NCBI taxonomy): domain Eukaryota; kingdom Metazoa; phylum Chordata; class Aves; order Passeriformes; family Rhabdornithidae; genus Rhabdornis; species Rhabdornis inornatus. Next base: position 2,189,994 of record VWZS01000187.1, read on the forward strand.
TAAAAGAGTTTGTATTTACATCTGTGCACCACAGTGTTGGGGAACAGGTCAGGCCACAGCATGTGTTATGCAGAGAGAATATAATTTTTTGTTGGCTGATAAAGGTACTCGGGTTCTCTACCACAATGACAGAGATGTTCCATTAAAAAGACCCACACCTAAACAGAGTAAAAGTCAAGTTTTATTTTCTGTTTTCCCAGCTTCATTTGAATGTTTACATTTTAGTGCATAGTTTGCATAATGCCTAATCGGTGACACAAAATAGTTTGGGCATTTCTTCCTCTCAGAAATGGATGTTATGATGCCAGGACACAGTTTCTTTTCTGTATCCAAAATGATTTATCCTTCTCTTCTCCAATATTGTTTTCTAAATTGTTGCAAAAGGAATTCTTGACAGTTGTCCCTTTCTTCTCAGCTTCTACCACCTTGTTTTTCAAGTTGCAAGACTGTTGGGTTTTTATATTCTGTATGTTACTTACAGCAGTTAAGTGTATGCACTAAACTTGTTTATAGAAGTATTTCATGCAGGCATTTTTGTTCACGCTCAACTCCGAGTTTTCTACCCGAGACATGTTAGTTGTTTCAGTTCATTTCAATTTTGATGAAGAAGCGAGAGATGGATTCTGTCAGGAAACTTAACATACAATGAAAAAAAACACTAATCTGCTGTATTTCTTTTGCTGATACATTTTGGTTTAGGTTTGGTTCTAAATTTAGTTTAATTCTTTCTTGACAGACATCATTTGAACTGACTCTGTTATATGTCTGTACCATCTTTTATACTGATTTAAAATGTTCAGAATAGTAGAGTAAGCCAGTACAACTCTCTCAACTAAAGAAAATTGGAGGGAAAAATTCCGTTTCATGTTGTTTTACTGTGTGGATGTCAAGCATGTCAGGGTGCTCAAGATGTACTTCTTAGGGAGGGTTAGGTGGTGCAGTCTGGGATATGCACAGCCTCTGCAAGAATCCGTGTATGGAAGGATTTGGTGATCATGAATGGGATGAGGGTAAGTGAGGGTTCTGCAATGAATGAAACCAAAATGAAGGGTGCTGCCCATTTGCAGGGAGGAGTGATGGCTTTGAGAAGTCGATGCAGGAGGCAGACTCAATCTTTGAAGAGTCGCTGAATCAGGAGCAGAAGGGGGATTGTGCTGCAGCTTTGGCTCTCTGTAACGAAGCTATATGTAAGTAACCGTAACCGCCTGAGCTACTGCGCTTTGACTGTTTACTAATACAGAATAGACTCTGAACCGCTGCATCACATTGAGTGCTCAGGCAGTAATATGGGCTCCAGCTGCTCTTTAGCAACATGAAGGTAGACAAAATTTTTGATTTTTATAAACATTCCCATTTGGTGGTTTCAGTCCTATTCCTCTTCATCTGTTTTTTCATGTTTGCATTCATTTTGTTGTTCTCTCCAGTGCTAAGGTAGTAACAGCACTGGGGTGCTGATATGTCCTTTTTGGTGCTAACTGGTATGTTTCAGCAAGCACCTGATAGGTGAGTCCCCTTGCCACTCAGTCCTCACAATTTTTCCCCATTGTCAGGCCAAATTGCAAAGGCCATTAAGCTCCCCTGTTTTTCATGGAGGGTGTAGCATAGGAAGAAAATGGTAGCCCACTCCTGAGTCTTCTGGATTAGCAGAAGTGAACTATGCTGTATTTTAAATTTCATGAAGAAAAAAGCGTTAGGACATTGAAGTGCTTAAATGCATTGTGACCTTTGAGAATGTGTGCTATGTGATTTCATTTTATTTTTGGTGTTTTTCCATTATGACTGGCTGGCTGTCTCACCCCATGCTCCCCTCTGTCTGTGTAGAATGGCTGCAGACAGGGTGAGTAGCTCCTGTGCTGTTTGCATTTAGAAACTGGCTTTTATGGGCTGCAGAATAAAGGGTGCAGCATACAGCTGTGGTGACAGCTCTATTAGCTTTCATTCCAGCAAGGAATCTCAAATCCTAGCTGGGTATTCCTGCACACAAAGGGAGTCCCAGGTATGGAGGATGCAGAAGAGGACATGATGGAATGAAGCATCATTGTAGTAGGGCTGGAAATAGCCTGTGTGAAGAGATGAAAAACTGGGCTAAAACAAGGATATTGTTTTTATTTTATTTTGGTTTAGTTTCAATTAATGTGTTTGTACACCTGGCTAAGCTGAATGTGCATTAATGGAAACAGTAGCATCCTTGTGAATTCTTTTGTGGCAGTATTTGCATGGTCCATGTTTTTTGTTCCTGCTGCATCTTTTTTATTTTTTTTCTTTTTCAATTTTATTCCTTTTTTCTGTTTGTTTTCTGCTATGTTTTCTTTTGCATTTTAGCTAAACTAAGACTTGCCATGCATGATGCCAGCGCTAGCACTCACAGCAGAGCCCTAGTCGATAAGAAGCTGCAAATCAGTATCCGAAAAGCCCGGAGCCTCCAGGATCGCATGCAGCACCAACAGCCACCGCAGCCGCTGCCTCCGCCAGCCTGCCACCCACCACAGGGCGGCACCATGGCCCAGCCTACAAGGTAGTGCGAGTGCCTCGCCTAGGCACGGACCTGGGCTGCATCTGTGAGCAGCGCAGTCTGCAGAGAAATAGCAAACTGTGTCTATTCCCCGGATAGTCCAAGTCCTACTGTGTTACACCTGTTCTTTTCTTCTCTAGGCTAAATCCTGTTATAAAACAGTCAACTACCCCATTTTCCCTCTCCCCATCACCCTTTCTCCCAGTCTTTATAGAATAGTCCAATGTGCATGTGTTCAAAATGTGATCTGTGACAGAGAATTGTAGCAGTCAGTGCCTGGGAGCATTGATGTCTCATGCACCAAGGGAAAAAATACAATAGACAATAATTTGGCTAAAAAAAGTGGGATATGTTAGGATGAAATGTGACTGTTTATAATTGGGAGCAGTTTCAGGACTCAGTAAAAGACTGTACTACAGGCAAAATTTTGCTATAGCTGCTTTTATGTTGGGAACATCAGCCAGTGTGTTTAGTGCTCTGTAGTTTAAAAACTGTCAAGTACACTGACCTTTTCTTTGTAGTCCACTTCTCTAGTGGTGCACTGGTACAACTCTTGAATCCAGATCCTGATCCTGCCATCTTGACTACTCCATCATTCTTCGTTTTCTTTCTGTGCTTCCCAGCATCCTGTAGCCTGGCTTACCAGCCCTCCTCAGTGTCTCTTCATGATTCCTTCTTCCATACTGACTTTAACTACAGCATAATTAACTCTGCTATAACTGATCCTTTCTTCCTACCCTCTTTAGCATGCAGCTTAATCCTCCGTTCTTCCCATGCCATTACCTCCTAGCACTAGACCATCCCTATCCAATTCCTAGGCTATTTCTTGAACTGTTACTTTTTTTCCTCTCCCCTTTCTTACATGCTATATTACCAGAAGCTTAGATAAAATCTTGGATGAGAATCCTTTTTCTGTTCCTTTCTGTAAAAGGCCGGGTACAGCTATATACAAACCCAGTTAATTTGCACACCTGCCAGGCTGTAGTTCATAGCGTTCTTTTCTTTTCCTGCAGTACCTGAATTACATGTAATGAAAGCTGATCTTGTTGTCAATCAGGGGTCCATTATATTCTCTCTTACAGGAGAAATGCAGAGCTCAAATTAGGCATTTTGGCAGATTCTAAGAAAATGAAAGGCACTTTCTTAACTAGTTTTGCTAATGCTAAACTCACTCACTGCTGCTCTGTGAAAAGAGCATTACTTTTGCTAAAAGTTATATCCAACTGAATGTTAATATTTCAGTCAAAGCAAAAGAAACCCTTTTCATAGCCAGAGTTCTATACTCCAGCTTTGATTTAAATGACATTGTAGACTGTACAAAATTTGCAATTCCTCACAAATAATATTCTATTGCTACATACATTAACTAGGTCTTCATGCTAACTTTCGTTCCATGCATCTCAAGGAGGAAACAAAGCAGTGATTTCACAGTTGCCTTAAGTTTTCTGCTGGAGCTGATGTAGCTTGTAGTTTTCTCATAGGTGGTACATTTAGTACTGTTTGTTCTGTCTGTATATTAAAATGCTAATTAAATGCAGAAAAATGCCAGGGACATGTATGACCCAAGAATATGACTGTCTTGCATTGGTACTTAAAACAATGAACATTATTTGCTAGGAGTATGCTTAGGATACACATTATTGCAGAGTTATAGTTATGTATTTAGCTTGAACTTTATTTAAGGTTTTGGATATATATCTCCAAAAAAATGAGAGTGTAAAGATGATATGAGAAAAATTTCAACCTCTTCTTCCATTTGTCAAGTCATTCTTCATGAATTTGCCTGGAGAGAGGGGGCCTTAGAGAAATACTGTCAGTTCATGTTCAGATCACAAACATGTCCAAAGTATTCTAAAAGATATCCAAGATGTTACTGTTGAAAACAGTTATTTTGTTTTATTTTATATAAATGCTATTCTTATTCTTTTTACAGTTATCCCTACTCACATAGTGTACTGGTTGAAATGCCTCTGGTGCTGTACAAGAACACTTCATATAGAGCCTAATTGTAGCAAAATACTCCTAAAAATACGAAATGGATTCAGTTAGATTGTTAGAGTAGGAAAACAAAGTTAGAAGCAAAGGGCTAACATGAATGTGTTTAGTCAATTAATGCAAAGTCTTTATGAGAATACAGTGAGCAAAGTGTGTTGAGCTGTTTGTCACCTAGTGCAAGGTCTGTACTCTAGGAATAAACGTAAGCAATGACTACTGCTAATCATTTACTCTTCTGTGTGTTTTAGTGAACAGACTGGCCCGCTCCAAGTACTGCTGAGCCAGGAGGTACCACTGGAACCCAACAAGGAAGTGGAATTTGGGTCCAGTTCTTTCTTCCACCCACCTGCTTCCTGCCATGAATTGCACTCATCATTATATCCAGAGTCTTCCTCCTTGCCCCCTTCTGAAAACAATCCATCCAACAGGATCTCTCCAAACTTTCAGTCTGCTTCTGCTGATTTTCATGACCAAGTTCCCTCTTTTCCCTATAGGCAAGGGGTGGCAGAGAGGTCTGCAAGAACTGAGAATGATGCCCACAAGAGTGGGGAATTTGCTGACACGACAGCCACAGGGCTAAAAGACTATAGGGATTGCTGCAGTAGCAGCAATTTAGAAGAGGTTCATAACATAATGCCTGTTCTCACACCTCAGTACCAATCCAAGACTAACACAGTAAACTCTGGGTCTTTGCCTACACTGTTTCCCTGTTCACATCCACCACAAGCAGCATCTCCTGAAAAGGACAGCCAGCACAGTCCTTGTTCCAAACTTGCAAGCTCTCCAGTGTGGCCCAGCATTGATCATTTAGGGTCCTATCATGCAATGACCCCTGCAACTTCATCCCCTACACAGCAGTGCTCCTCGGATCCTTTGCAGAAAAATAAGTACCACAGAGCAAACAGCCAGGAGATTTTATTACCCTCACAGGGTGAATATGGCACAGCAGACGGTTGTAAATCTGAGGCTTTTAATACAAAGGGACATGTTCGCTCCTTGGCAGAGCAGTTTCAGAAAATGCATGCAGTCTCCCAGAGAAAAGGTACTCATGAAAAAGACTGGATTACTGCAGTGTGTCAGGATGAGAAGTCTCCAAAGTTAACACAAAAATCTTTCATCAGCCGTTCATCTTCCGGTTACAGACAGCTAATCCATCAAAACCAAGAAAACAAAAATCAGTCTTCTGAAAAATTACACTCAACTGTGGATATTAGGGATGGGGTAGTTTCATTGAAGGGTTTTAGTGCCCAGCATGTTGCTTCTATGAGTTTTTGTTCTCACAGTGAAGAGCTGTGTAGAAGAGGTGGACAGAGTATAGCAGACCCTGTACCCTACGTGGAAAGGCACTGTCATGATGGAGGAATGAAAGAGGTGGATGATGGAGCTGCTAGTAGCATGGTTGCCTCTATGCCTGTGGACCATTGGGTGAATAATGTTAGTAGGTATTACAGTTCCCAGAAGGCTAATAAGAATGCTGAATGGCTTCCTGTACCTGGGAGGAGTCCACTCCTTTCTGATCACAGAGCAGTTGGAGATGACTTGAGCAGGATCCCAGTACACCTGCATCCACAGTGGAATCAAGACACAGAACAGGAGCTCTCAGAACTGGATTCCCTCTATCAGACTAGTCTGCAGGCATCTCAGGACACTAGGCCTTTCTTGGGAAGACAGGACAGTGCTAGGTATCCATTTGACCAACCAGGTAAGAATGATGCAGTTGTTTTTCTTGGTTGACCCGCCTATGTACTCCTGTGTAGGTGAAGATGCGTTTTCCAGTCGATTTAGTTAAATGGGTATTAATTTGTGCACAGATGCAGAAAAATTCAGGCTGTAGACTCTGGAAACATTCCAGCTAACTAGAGAAAGCAGTGTGATAGCACTGCCTGGGGTGGCTGCAGAGTAGATGTTGATCATGGCAGACATCTGTTAGAGTAACATAGAAATAATTGATTCAAGTAGGGAGCTAGCTGCTTATGTCAGGCTAATGAATTTTGCTGTTTGAAATTCCAGACTCTGGAATTTATTAAACTGTTTCTATGCCTGATGTTAATGTTCTCCACATTAGTGAATTTTAACTGATTGTATTATAGTTGAGAATTTGGTCTATATTTGGTTGAGGGAAGTAACTTTTAAAAGTTTATCGAGATCTGAGAGTTGAACTTATATTTTGCTGAGGACTGCCTGCTTTAAATTCTGGATAATTACTTGTGAAAGCAGCACTGAGAGAACATGAGGATCCCTGAGACCTTGTGGGTCAGTTGGTGCTGGAAGAGAATGAAGAGATTCCATCAGTGAGGACAGCCAGCTGTTGCTGGAGACATTCAATTAGAGTCTGATGCCAGTAGTCCAGTTCCAGTTAAGCTGATCTAATCTCCTGCCTGAGACAGGGCAACCTTGCTTCTCTGCTTCACAAGTGAAGCAAATTTCTTTATAATGTGTCATAGCATTAAAGCTATGAATTTTCTAGTTAAATACAAGGCAGCCTAAAATTGGATGGATACCAAAGTGACGCAGATATAGCTGTACACATAATACATATACTGCAGTGCATACGTAAGGCAGGTTTTCCCCTGCCCTGCACCCATGGAGGTGGAGCCTCCATCATTCCTGACAGTGTCAAACCTGGCTGTGACTAGAGTGAGTACTGCAGTAAAGTCTTGAATAGGTTTTTGTTCAACAGCTTGAGTTTTCTCTGGAACTCTCATGTCTTGCAGTCCACTCACAGACCAGTTAAGACATTGAACTGTGGCTGTTTACTATTTATTGTTGTCCTTTTGGTTTACTTTCAGAGTAAGGCAGGATCTGACTTCACAACTTCGCAGATACTGTCTTGCATGGGCTTGAATCAGAGGGTCTTATATGTTCCTACTTAGCCAACTTATTTTGAAAGTTCTTTCTGGAAATCTACCAGCATAAAGCCCAGTTGCTTTAGTGGTACCTGAAGTTTCAGAGTTCTGTCATCAAATGACCCATTTCTTATGCTGACTTTTCTTGCCTGTTTTCCCACTACATACATGATATGTGATATGGATATTCTTCTAAAGTGAAGTTTGTATTTGAGTTCTTCTGGTTTGCTGTAACTTCCTGTTGTTTCTTCCTCAGTTCTGCAAATTCTGTATAAAACTGAAAAGTTTGAACCAGTGCGTCTACTGTGATGAACTGGATGAAAGTCACCTGAGTTAGGTCTAGGACTGCTCTTTTTTTCTTTTAACTTGGATTACCTATTCATTTTCAAATGGTATTGAAAATTTGACCCATATCAACTGGTTTTGTCAGACCTTTGCATTCAGAATCATGTGAAAAGGCCTCTGTTTCATTAGAGGGGCTTTACAGCACAATTAAAGCCAAGACTGGCTTCTCCAAATGCAACCATCTCAATGCAGAAAAGGTGTTGTTATCAGCATATCACCTTTCTTCCTTTATAGAGGAACTCCCTGTGACCGGTATAATTAGGCCATTGATTTGTTTATTCCATGAGAAATTTTAGGATTGTAACTGGTTGATGGGGATTGCAGTGAAGTAATTGTAGGAATCCTAGTTAAAAATCACCCCTTTAACTATTTAACCAGCACAACAAATGGCTGAGAAACTGTAGCATTGAATGGGAAGGAGCAGGTGAATGTGTGGGGAACCTGAAGCTGGCTTGTTTATCCCAAGTAACTTTAGGTAACTTCCTTCTGGTAGCTAATTTTCTGTCTTTTTGGGCCCTCTAAATAATCTGACCTATGTATCAGGCAAGTCTTGGTGTGCAGTTAAATCATTTAAATAGTTCAATTAACTGCTCCCCTGATGCCTGCAAAAGGGCCAGGGAAGTAGGCATAGTATCCTGATAGACTGTCTCCCTTGAAATGTTGGGTGTTAGCTGATGTATTTGTGTTCCAAGGATCTGTGACATTTTGTTCTGTGTGTATAGTCCCTCTGTCTTTGCTGGAGTAGGTAGTTAGAAATGTGTCATAGCATGCAGTCAGATGTTGAATTTAATTAGTGTTTTCCTCCCCAGTCTCTGTGAACCTGAGTGTGAGGAAGCTTCCTGCTACAGCTGGCATGGGTCTGTCGAAAACCCCAACAGCGGAGATCGAGCGCAGTCTGTGTGGATCCACTGTCTCTTCTGTCTCCAAGGTGACATTTTGGTACTTGAGATGTACTAGAGGGGGAAGGGCTTGCCCTGTGTAAGAGAGAATTTACAGTGGGATAGGTGGAGTACATTCTGGGGTCGTCGATATTAATGTTAGAAAGAATTTTAAGTGCAGCTCAGGATTTAAGTCTAGCTTAGGATTCGCTAACTAAAATATGAGTGACTCATGCTACGTGCAGCTTGCATGCAGTCAAATGATCTAAATTCTGTCTTGGAGGAACACACTTCTGAAAACATTAAGATCTAGTCTCTTTGAACTTAGTGACGTGAATTTCCTCGCCTCACAACTGATGATAACTGCTTCTTAGTTTTACCACTTGCAGGGGCACAGGCTTTTTTTTCCACTATGTCACTACATATTTTTAAAGTAGATGATAATTTGGTATATGCTACAGTTGGTAGTTAGTCACCTCAGAGTGGGAGAAGATTCTTTTTCATTTTTCATGGGAAGAAACTGTTTAAATAACTGGCAGTTACATATCACTGCTTGTATATGAAGACATGAAAGTATTTTCAAGGGGAAATGACATTTCCTGTAATATCTCTGTGCTTGTTAAAGGGAGCTCAAAGTCTGTTCCTTTATAGAACAAAAGAAAGAAAAGATGGAATAAACATTCCCTTGCTAGTAACAAGCTTCCAGCATTCATCAGATAATCTTAGATTATCTGATAATATGTATTTTAAAATACATATATTGTATATTATATTATTTATATATATTTAAAAATTTTTTTGGTTATGAGAAGACTGTAGTACTTTATCATAAGATGACTGTCAGCTGCAGCCATGATTATCTCTCCAGGGGCAGCGATGCCTGTAGCAGCAGTCAGACCTTCAGGTAGATTCATCCCACTAAAGACATTTTGTCCTGGCTTTAGATACTTAGGAAAGAACCTATCTCATTTAGACCAATCGATCTGTGTATATTTACTAAGGGAAGAAAGACTATAAGGAATAGTATTTTTAATCAGCAGATCCAAACAGACCCATTTATCTTAAGTTTTCACAGTAGTGCCTGAATGAGGGATTTCAGAAAAGAAAAGGTCGTTAAATATCGCTGAAGTATGCTCCATTATATTTCTATTCATCTGTTGCCTATAATTATTGTACAAAATTGATATTATGAAAAACCTTGTCTGAAATGTGTGATATTGTCTACAGGTCACATATACCAGAGAACATAGCAGGGAACCAGAAGAGGAGGAAATATACAGTGCAGAGAATTTCCGTCGCATTGCTCGCAGTCTCAGTGGGACAGTTATCTCAAACAGAGAAGAGACCTTGGTCTCTTCTCACAGTTTTGTAAGTAGAATGATATGCAGCTTTCCAAAGAGCTATCATCCGTGTGTAGGGTTGCTGTTTTCTCTGTGTGTATTTAGTAGTTAACAAACAAGACAGAAGACAACTCAGTAATAAGCTGTGGTAAAAACCTGTCTTTTTTGTTCTGTCTTTGGAAGAAGAACGAACTTTTATATAAGTAGCAGAGCTGTCTTCTTCAGGTGTCATTGCAGAGTCGTGGCTGCTGCAGCTGGTAGGCATGTCAGCTAACAATACTTGCCAGTATGCAGAAACAACCAGTATAAACACTTTTTTCAGTTGACTTAAAGTATTTTCAAGAAAGCTTCTCATACACTTGTAATTTCAAAAAAACCCACCAGTACCAATATGAAAGTTTTGGCTCTCTTGTGAGTTTATTAGGCAAGTAGCATCTTTAGAGAGTAAAAGTAAACATTAAAGGGGAGGCAATTCAAGATTTGATGCAGACAGTTACGTACGAAAAATAACCAAAAGTAAGGGGATTGGTCTTTCCTTTATCCTCTCTGTTAAGTAGTCTTAAATGCAATTTAAAGAAACAGTTACAGAGTATTTAGCAACACAGCTAGATATAATGTCAACTTTTGGCTTGGACTGAATTTTTTGCAAACTGTACTTAAGCTTTTATTTGAAAACAACTGTGTTACAGGTGTAGAAGAGTCTCGGTTGCAAAATCAGTTATTTAGAGAGGTTGGTCCAATTGCACCTCTCTGCTATGTACCGTAAACTAAGTGTATGTCAACTTTGAAGAGTTTGCTCCTCAGCGTGCTTTAGTTAAGGGCTCTGACATACCTGGAGTGCTGGCAGAAGCAGTTAAAAACCTCTAGCTGTCCAAGACCCACTCTCTCTGCTAAGGTTTCTATCCCCACAACACAAGCAGCCAATAGGATGGTTGCCTGTTACTACTTTTCAAGTAAGGCCCTGCACTCAAGTCTGTGATGGTTTGTTGCTGTGCCATTCAGTCATGCCTGCTTTTTAGGGTCGGTATCTCTTAATAGAGGGAAATGGTACAGCACCGGTAAATACTTCGGCTGTGACAGGTAAATCTGTTCACAGTCTGGAATCAGAGCTTTCAGTAAAGCCTGCTAGAAAATAGAAAGGAAGAATCAGCAATAGTCTATTTCGTGTGTAGTATACCATTTCCAATACTGACTGGCCTGACATTGTTTTGTGTATTCAGTTTGTCAGCCAGACCTCCAGGAGTGATTTGTGTTTGTTTTGGCTTTTTCTTTCTGGTATAATTCCAGTCTAATGATCCTAAGTTGCCCACCACTTCAGTAAGAGCCTTACTGGATTGATGCAGTTTTTGTCTGTCTTTTTCACATACAGATGCATGTTTTTGTTCCAGTGACTCATCCCTTTCTTCCTTGGATCAACACCACCTTTGCTTGTTTCAACCCAACTCTGTGTTTACTCATCATTTTATGTTCTGTTCTTCTCCTTTCTCATTTTATAAAAGGAAGCACCAAATACGAGGAAAATGCCAGTGGACACCAGCCACCGTTCTTCCAGCTCCACTTCCCTTCCTTTCCCCCATGATCCTCCTGTATTTCCCTTTGATCCCCAGCACAACCCAAACCAGGTGCAGCACCCACCCCATGATGTACTGATGCCCAGCATGGTGGGCAAGGCACGTAAACTGTCAGGTAATAATCACAGGACTTTTCATCCTTCTTTGTGATCAGAAATACTGCTGAAGTACAGCTCCTCAGTTCTTGTCTTTCATAATGGAGTTTCACCATCTGCCTGAATTCCTCCAGAAATCTGGAAGGACAAATCACGTTTCTTCTTCTCTGCCCTTTGGAATTTTTCTGTGGTTCTGTGCTAAATGTGCGAAACCAAAGCCAATAACCTTTATGGAAACATTATGATGGCTTTATATAAAATCATATCAATATTTTTGTGAGTTATTTTCTTTAATGTGAAAGTAGCAGTAAGACCCATCACCTTGTTGCCATGGATGAGAGTACTTCTACAAGTTACTCATTCCCACAAATCACACATGTGCCAGTAGAAGTAACTGCTTCCTGCATGAGAATTATTTTCTTGTGACAGCATCAAAACCAGTTTGATCTGCCAGCCTTGGAATACTTTGTTGGGCTCCTCTATGATGAAACAAGGGGCTAGTAAAGAAATCTGTGACAGCAGCTGCAGTAGGATAAGGAGAGGAAATGCAGTGAGGAAAATGAATGCTGGAAGAGGTACAGCTAGCTTTTATTCAGAATTGCATGTCAGCCAGTAACTGGATCTACTAGTGATTTCATTGTTCTTCTGTCACCTGCTGGCCACAACTGATAGTTCAGAGAAGAGTAAACAAATTATAACTAACCAAACTTATGTTTTAAAATTTCTTTCAGGAGATCAGAAGAACATCATCCAGAAACTTCTGGTTGTGCCTGACAGGGGTGAAGCTTTCCAAGGTGAAGACTACCCAGGTGTGGCACTGAGCTATGGGAGTCTCCCTTGTGTACCCAAAGGCACCCTCTCCCAGGGGCAAAAACCTCTTGTTAAATTGCATTTAGGAGGTGGAGCACCAAGTGTCTCTGGCCGTTTGCTGAACACAAGTTTTCCTGCTGGGCAGACAGCCACATTACCAGATAAACGAACAATGCTCTGGGGGAAACATGCTGGCCAGCCAGGCAAGAGTTTACAGGAAGGCTTCCTCCAGCAGCCTTCACAACATCACATGCATGAATCTCACGCCATCAGTTGCAGACTACCAGCCAGCACAGACTACAGCACTTTAAGAATACCACGTGAGCCTTCTTGGGATCCTGGGGCTTCTCAAAGTTGTCCTGTGCCCCCATCTTGTGTTAAGGCTCCGGGTCCAAGGAGGGTTGATATGCCTCCGGAAGAAGACTGGCGAGAGAACAGCTACACCCCTCAGCCTGGCAGAAGGCGAATGCTGCCAGTGCATGTGGTAGATGGGACTTTTCCTTCTGCTTCCCAGGCACACCGAAATATGCTGGCTCGAGCAGCAGCAGCTACTGGCACCATGCAAAATAATGGCTGGTGAGATCCCACCCACTCCATGTGCCCCAGTACATACACCACTCTGTGGACTGTAGTTGTTGCCAGAGTGTGAATTGCATGGAGACAGGAAACTCTTTCAATCAGTATCTGTGCCAGTTTTGTCTTAAAATGTAGCTATACAGTATGTGGAAACTAATTGCACTGTATTTTGTTTCTGACACTACTGAACTGCTGTCTGGATGGGGAATCTTAACTATTCTAGTCCTGGCCTCTCTTAGCAAACAAGTGCTATAGGAATGGTAATTTGCTTACGGGTAAGTTTAGAATTGTGCACACGTTTTGAAGGAAGATGGCAACTAACAAAAGGACATTTTTAAGGACTCTTTTTCATGAAATGTAGCTTTGGTAAATTCTTCACAAAAAGAAACCAATCCTTTTGTTTTCTTTTCTTTCCTCTCTCCTGTTCCTTCCTAGGGGAAAAAAAACTGACCCACCTTCCAGGTTCCAGTAAATCTGCACTTGGCAGGTGGCAGTTAGTAAAGCAAGCACAGTTTTCAATGTTCTGAGAATTCATACAGAGATCACAGGTGTAGTTGCTGCAGAGGAAGTGACAGGGAGACATTGTTCATCAGTAAACCCCAATTTTCTCCACTTCTTTAAAGCAAACTAATGATGCTTCAAACAGGAAAGACTGTTAATGCTGCACGCTTAACTACACCAATGTAAACACAGAATAAGTTTAACTATTTTAGTGTCAAGCATACTTGCTTTTGTAAGTATTTTTCAAATAAATCTAAGAAAATAGTTCTATTTACCTGTCTGTGTTTGAGCTTTCTTTTCTATTTAGCTTTACTCTTCAGTTGTCTGGAAACTTCTGATTGATTTTCTTACACATGAACAAACATGAGTAAGTTGTTTATTCTAGTTCATTAACAAAGTTTATGTAATAAAAGACTTAGATTTGAAGACGTGCCTAATTTTGACTCAGGACTTGATGTGTTTCAATACTACTCAGCACTTAAATTTCTCCTCATAATGGACAATAATTAAGTGTCCTTCGAAAAGTATTTTGAGACTGACTTCCTGTTTTAAGGAAAACTACATCTATGCAGGATGGTCGTGTATGCAGATATACAAAAGAATCATTAGAAATTATTGGTGTGAAGTGTAATTGTAATCGTGCTTGCACTCCTGCTCCTGCAGATGCTTTCAGGTGAGGTGATTACGAGTTGTTCAGTAGCATGGGGGTTTTGTTCCATACTTGCCCTGCTTGTCTGCTGGGAGCAGAGCTGGAGCTGTGCAGGTGCCAGTGCTGGTGGAAGGGCTGCCCTGCGCTGCCCCGCCCCGCCCCATCCGTGCTCTGTCACTCACACTGCTCCAGTTCGGTGACCCGAGGGGCTTCCCTCTCATTTCATGCTTGGTTTGATGGAATCCCATCAGTTGTTGCTGTTTAGCCTGAGACTGAGCCTTGTTCGTTTCAGTTAGTGTGATTGGTCAGTTCTTTGTTTCTAAATAATCACTATTGCTTCTTTTACTGCTGTAGTCTCCTGTAACGACATTTTACATTTGGAATTATATTGCACACTTCTTTGTACTTAACTGCTCCACTAGCAGTGGTTACCAGAACAAAGCACTCTGCACTCTGTTCTCCCACCCCTCTATTCTAAAAAAAACCCTCATGACTTTTGACTTTTTTACATAATGGTTTTGCCAGCTTCAGTGGTACTGATTTTCTAGGTATGAGCAAAGAGGATTTATATTTTACTTGAAACAACTGTTTGATTCAGGTTTCCCGACAGATACAGAATTGTTAGTCTCTCATGGCATAGCCACCTCTGTTTTCAGCTTTTTTATACCTTCAGTGGTTGGTGAAAGCTGCAGTAGCCCCAGGATGGAAATGAGGACATGGATAAGTATTTGACATTTGCTTGAGTACAAATGTAAAAAATTCAGGTTGCAGACTGAGACTTAACAGTCTTGATGATCTAAAAAAACAAGCTGCCCAAAGTATGAAGTCATCACTTCAACAATCAATATAAAGTATGAAACTTTTGCAGCTGAAGACAACATGCGTGCTTAGCTTTCTTTTGTCCTAGCAACCAAGAAAGAATGGAAGTATACTTACATCAGGCTCTACAGAATAATTCTGAGTTGATGCAGTTTATTAAAATAATCAGTAGTAACCGAGTGGGTTTTTTTAAGAGAACTGTTGTGTTTATTCCATTACACTTCTAGCCTCCAGGTTTCAAAACTGTTTTTTAAATGCCCTTTGTATATCAGTTGCTTTCTATGAAGTTAACCAGAGGCCTGAAAAGGAAAAGCTGGGTCCATACCAGTTCTTCATCTGAAGAGAAACAAACTGAAGTACATTCAGCAATATATTTAACATGGAAGAGCATGTGAGACTGGAAAAATACTGTTGCTTCAGCTTGTGCCTGCAAATTTTAGTAAGGTCAGTAAGATAATATTTGTTTTATAATTCATTTGACTAACTTGTCTTTTCAGTGATATTTATACCATACAAAAAGTCAATTACATAGTAGTTTAATAGCTTGTTGAAGTTCACTGTTGCCTGTAGGAAGGTGAGGAGGGAGTTCCCGCAGGAATTAAGCAGCTATTTAGAATTCTTAAGAGTTAACAGTTTGTAAAGATTTGATACAATATAACCTTTTCTTTGTCCCCGGCTGAAGAGTATGTTATTGGACGGGAGTGAATGAAAAGGATGCCATACACACTTAAATTGACCTTTTTAACATAAGTGAATGTCAGTTCTCCTAAAAATAAAATTCTCTCATTGTGTTTGTAATATGCATTTAGACCTGTGTAGGGAGCAAAAGAAGGCAATAATAAAATGAAAAGTAACTTGGTGTCCTAGCAGTAGCAACATTATGTAAGTATGATCCTTCTGTGTTTGGGAAAGGAACTACCTAGCACAGTTCCTTCTCTCAAAGGCAACCAAGTCTGTACCTGCTGTTTGTGTAAATCATATTCAGACCTGCTGAGCAGCACGTGTGCTCAAACGGCGCGTGCAGCACTCGGGAGTTAACTAAAATGTGCTCTGCTTTAGAGATGGGAAGTGCCTGTTTCTTTTTAACAAAGGCTACTGCACCCACATTAAGATAGGGGAATTTGGGGGGAGGGAAGGAGCTGTCTTGCTGATAATTTCCTCTGATTGCTAACATTGCTGGAATGGATTTAGCAGTGATGGTTGGGTAGGACATAGAAAGTACAGGCAGGATTCCAGAATACTGGAATTCAGGCAGGCTTTGCATTTAATGTCATGTAGAGAGAGGGGCAGAGGTGTAGGGAGAAGAGAAGGAGGAAAGCAAAAGAAAGGGTGGATTGGAATAGGAAGGAACAGATGGGTAGGTGAAAAAGGCAGAATGAAAGGAAATGTGTGCATATCTTTGCTCAGATGTGTCTCTTTTCAAGGAACACTCAGTGATCAGTCTAAATTTTCCTTCCTCCTTTCAGTGGATAGATTCCTGTACAGAGATGGTCCTCAGCAGCAATGGGGTGCTGAAGCTTTTGAGAAGGGAAGATTGACTGATGGAGAGAGTAGGCAATGTTCTTTGTGGTAGTCTTTGGTTATGTTCCTGCTGTGGCAAATGAAACTGTGCAGAAGCACTTACATACTGCTGCTATATGTATAAATTGACATTGGACAAACAATGTAGGTTAAGCCAGTGTTTGTGCCAGCTCGGGCAAAGATAAAAATGTGCTTGGGATTTACAAACACCTCACTAAAGTTAGGTATGTTCTGGAGTCTCTTACCACTGTGCTGTCTCCTGTTCAGCTCTGTGGCTGGTAAAAAGCAAAAGTATATTTTCATCCATCTGTGCTTGCTGCCTCTAGCATTTTATCACTGCATAGTCTAGAATCTTTTCAAGTCTAGTTACGTATCTGTAAGGCTTTTTTAAAGGCTCATTCTTCACCATTACTGCCGCTGATTGAATTACCTTTTAAGTTTCAGAAAATGTTTTAGAAAAAGCATGTTAGATCAATTATATTTTAATTCTCTTGCTATCTGCATCATTCTAGTTCATTGGATGAATTTATTTTTATCCTTTAAAACCAAAACAATATAACTTGGAAATGTTTCTAAGGTTGCTTTTTCATTAATGGAAAAATACTATGACCAGCTATACAGTCACTTGGGAGCACTGATATTTTCACTAGCAAGTTTGTGGAAGCAGATGCAAATGGAAGAGTTCTGCTGAAGAAACACAAACTTCCTTATTGGCATCAATAGAATTGTTTTAATATTCGTTCTTGAATGAGTAAACACTGAATGTACTCATGAATAAGAAGGTCAAGTATCTGTTTGTAAACTAACTTACATTAGGTTTGTTGAAGGAGGATTATCTTAAGTTTTGGCTGGCCTAGTCCCAGATGATTCACCAGTTAATCACAGGCTTGAAATTTTTGTGTGTGCATATATCACTAATCAAAATAATTTTAAATAGGAACACATGAGAAAAGTGAGTACAATAAACTGTACTTCAGTAATAACCATAAGAATAATTTCGTGTTGCTAAATTTTAGCTTAACTTCTTTACTACTCAGGCAAAATGATTGGGATGGCAGTTTAGGGTTATCTATCATTCCTATAATATCCAGTATTGAGGGTTTTACTCAAAATTCATACCAGTTAATGTGACTGTCAATTGAGGGAGCTCCAAGCATAGAACTCTTGCCGCTTACAAAAAAAATGAAAATCAAGCTATTCAAGGTTGTCTTAAATTGCTGAAAGTACCTTAAAGCATGAGCATGTTAACAGACAGTATCTCTGTGAAGATTCAGACTTCTGTTTGATATAAGATGTCAATCAAATGGAAGTTAATGTATTACAGTTAAGTCAGCTACAAGTTTTCAGAAATCAGTATGTATTTTGAAGTACATTTAAGAAGAAATAACCAATTGTTCATGGCACTATGTATTAATTTTTCCTAATAGGATGAAATAATGCATACTTTCCCTTTTTTTTGGTAATTCAATTAATTTCTCTCAATTAGTTTCTCCAGATAGATTATAAAAGATCTCAGTTGACATAAAAGAACCATTTCAGTGCTGTAGACTGGTTTTGGATAACTGCCCTTAGAGGCGTAAAAGAAGCTACTTAATGTAGCAGATGCATCAAGCCAGGTTTTTGACACCATACTCATCTGAAGAGAGAGAAGAAGGTATGTGTGTGGGAGTCTTGACTGATCAGTGAGCTACTGATTTGAAGACAAGGTTGTAATTCATGGGAAGAGCTCAGTGGTACAGATGAGAAAATAAACTTGGAATGACTTCTCATGGAATGTAGAATGACTTCACATGGCAGATTGGGGGGAAGCCCACATCTCTCCAGTGGTTTCAGAATTGTCTATTAGCATACAAATTTACTGGGACAAAATATGTAGTGGAAGAGCTTTTAAATGTTTATGTGAATTATTTTGATATATCCTTGAGATGTCCTTTTCCGCGTTCATTTTTCGTGACCTCAGGGTTGCCCAGTTATGAAAGTCATTTTTTGTTCAACCTTTTATTCAACCCTATCCAATCCTAATGTAACAGTTAATTCTTTATCGTACTTCACTGTGTTTGGTCTCAGGAACTTGGGAAAAGGATGCAGAGGTAAGCTTGAAAGCATGTTTGCACTTTCACCATGTAGTCATGATGGCTAGATGTGTTTGTAAGAAAAGAGTGCATGAAATCTTCAGCAACTGAGTTGTCATATCTCCTTTTTGTGGGTTTGTTGCCCCGACACTTCCATTTAAAATTGATTAATATGATTTCTCTGATCTGTAGGACATCTTGTTCATGGATCAACAAAGTTAATAAAAAAAAACAAAAACGTATCACACTGTTTTCTATCAGTTCCTGTTACAGACCAGTAGTAAGTTTGGGGGGTTTTTGCAAGGTCCTATATGTAGACCTGCTTACCTTGAGTACTTCGTCAGTTCAGTCTCTTGCTTGTGGAGGCACTGAGGAAACGAGAGAACACAAAGGAGGGCAGCAAAAAGCAGAGTGAACTCAATTTTTAAGAGTGAGTAGAGGTGACTATTAATAGTCTATTAATATCATTAAGGTAGTAAGGTAAATGAAGAGAGGGAATTGGTTGGTCTCAGATGGTAGGAGAAAGAGCAATTGCTTAAGGCTAAGGAAGGAGAATTTTGAACTAGATAATAAGGGCAGGGGAAGGAATGCTTTAAGCAGAGAAAATGATGTTTTGAGGAACCTAAGGAAGAGTTTGAGGTATCATCGCTCTAGAAGTGTGAAATTTAAATCAGATATGTGCCTTGATAGAGTTTGGTGTGTAAAAGTTACCTAAAATTCTGGAGTCGGGTTGGGTTGCTTTAGCCTGTTTTTTACAGTTTTTGTATGATGCAAGTAATGCCTATGGCCTTAACTAGCTTTTTTAATGTAGTCTGTACTTCCTCAGCCTGTTCACAGAATTTATCGGGCAATGAGGGAAATGTGTGCAGGAAGGGAGTGGGACAGGATACACTGTAATAGTAAAGTAGCTTGTCATTTTATACCAACAACTATCTAATAATTTGGTTTTGGTTTTTCTCTCGAGGTCACTGCAGCTTTTCGGTACTGGATGACATTGGGAGCTGGAGTATTGCAGTGATAATGACTTTGTAATGCTGGAGAAAATGGCTTAAGACAATGCTTTCAACCTTTCTGAAAAACACCTCTGTGTTACAGATAGTAAGATTTGTTATAAAATAGCTGACTTGGGACAGCAGGGAAGCCTTGTGTCCTCTTGAAAAGAAAGCTTTCAGTATTGATATTGAAACTCAGTGCAGCAGTATGTTAACATATATTTAAAATAACATGTGCCTTGTTTTGAGGCAGTCCTGCAGTTTTTACCAACCTCAGTACCATTTCTGGCATTTCAGAAAGGACGGCTTCAAACAGTCACAGCGAGAGTCAATGAAAGAGAACAACTTCTTAAAAGTTCTGTCTTGGTTACTCTCCTGCTCATATCACGTCTTCCCCTCTCAGACCTGGTTTATCTTTGCAAGATTTATTCTGTGCATCTTTCTCTTGGGATCTGGAATATATCTCTCTCTCCTGTGAATCAATTTCCTTCTTACTTTTCAAAAAAGTTCTTGTTGGGTAATTAAATGATTCTGGGACATTGTGCCAGTTTTTAAGGTATGTCGCTGTTCGAGTCAGAAGAGACTGTTCTGATATCTGCCCTGCTGCATGAGACGGCTACAAAATTTCTCATAATCATTTTTATGTCTGACTTCTTTCTGCCTGAAATTCAATAAACAGCACTTGTCTGCAGCAATGATTAACTAAAATATAGTTGCTACCTTGCAGCCCTCCATTGGGGGAGGTGTCAGAAAAGTCTATGTTTTAACATAGCACCTTTATGTTTAAACAGCTCTTGCATGCTGCTTCAGCAGGTATTGCTCTGAGATGGAGCAGAAGGAAATCAGGTATCATCTGCATCCCAAATGGTCCCATTCCCCATGGTACAGAAGAAGATGGATTGGCTTGGTTATTCCATCTGCTTCTTCTGCTGAACTGTTTCTTCATTATGAAAGCAGTTTCAGAAAGCAGTCCTGTGCTAGCATCTAGGTAATGGTTTGGAATATCCCGTCAAAATAGGAATTTATCAGAATCCTCTTTTTTTCTTTTTTCTTTTTTCTTCCTCTTCTCTATTTTTCGATGTGTAGAATGGAGTAGCCACTTGGTGGCAAAGCTGAACAGGAAGTAAAACATGACTCTGCTTTTCAGATTTGTCTGGCACTTGGGGGGAACTCACAGGATTCTAAAGGCACACTGCCTTCTACCTGCAAGGTTGTATTCCTGTTTGTAGTTGTGTTCCCAAGTTCCTACAATCATAATGCTACTTGTGCTGGTGGAAGATGTTTGATTTGTTGAACACAAGAGGTATCAAATCATCAAATAATCAATCATCAAATAATCTTTGCTTTCACCATGAGGTAAATTGGGACAATGTGAATGTCCCTTCCAGAGTTGGTAGCAGATTTAGAGACAATGCCACGTGAAAAAGCTTCAATGACAAGATCTCAGGGAGAGAGGCAACTACATATTTCTGCCTAATGAAGATTTTTATATTGTCCTAATGAGAACTGCACATGCTCAGCATTTAAGTGAGGTAATACAGAATATGTCAGAAAAATAACAAAATGCCAAGGTAACTGCTAGCTAACTTCTTTTTCTAGCTGTTGTTACCAATAAAAATGGTAAAATAATTATTTTTAATGTTTTTAGGATGTGTGATTTGTAGGGAGACATAATACCATTTTTCATATCAACCTGATGTATTGGTGGAGCAAACCCAGGAAGATTTCATCCATATGAGCCTTTTCTTCAGGTAATTCCTGGATATAACTAAAAGTATTTCAGCATGCAGGGCACTAGGTGTGCTGCCTAGAAGCTGATAATGTCCCCTTCTGGCACAGTTATCAACAATACTGTGCTGTGCTTTTTCCTCAATGAGCATTCTGACTGCATCAGCCCCTTTTACTTCTCACCCCAGGGAATGCGGCTGCAGGCTCCTGGGAGAAGAGAACAATTCAAATAAGTAAGGCGTCTCTCTTGCAACTGCACTTCACGGGAGGTGAAGAGGAGATTCCTGACAACACTTCAGCAAGGTCTCTCCTCCCTGTGTGTCTGGAAGTGTGTGGACAAATGAATTTCTTTGTAATATGGTACTCTTTGCTGGTTTATGCTGTTAGAAATTCAAACTGCAGTTATTACTCAGCTCCTCTTGATTTTAAATACAAGACTGAATTCATTCCCCCTGCTCCTTGTTTCAGCAGATCTACTTTAAGCTAATGTTAAAATCAGTAGGAGCGACATTTACTTACTGCTCTTCCTGTCCTGTGTTCTCCCATACTCTGAACTGATACACATCCTTGCTATTGAAGGAAATGAGCTTTTGTCCTATTTAAAAACCAGGCTCTTTAAATTGATTGTACAATGATAGACATTTGCAGAACATGTAGTATAAAGTAGTAATTCCTGCTGCTGGAAAGCTTAGCGGTTTAATCCAAAATAGTCATCCAGGATTTTTTCCACAATACTCTAATGTATCCCAGCTCTCCTTTTGCATGCATGCACATGTTTTACTTGTGGGCATGGAATTACTAGAATTCTATTTTGCCAAAACTTTGTAGTCTTGCAAGTGTGCTAATAAATACCTCGAGGGTTTATAATTCTTATTCCCTTAAAACTTTCATTTGCTTCCTTGAATGTTTTTATGTGATGTTTCATTCAAAGTTTCTTGCTTGTACTCTCTTGTGCAGCTTGGCTGTAAAATTAAAAAAGCAAGGTTAACCCAACCTTGTGTAATATGTCAATTTCAATGTCTTTTTGCTTAAACAAAAGAGCTTTTCATGCTCGGCATGGCAGATCCTCACCTCAGGTGTCATCCTTTTCCCTTGGACCTGAATGGGGCAAGAACTAAGACCTTGCTGGAAACCAGTACTTCAGAATACTTTTCTTTCTTGAATTTCTGGTTTATTGTATGGAATAGATTGCACAGCTCACTACAGATAATGCATATGAGCTTCGTTGTTAGCTGGGATGCAAAGCAGCAACTCTTTTAGATAACTGTGTTTAATCAAATGCAGTATATATGTATATGTTTAGATGTTTGCTAGGTCTGGCTAATACTTAAGTGATGCTAAATCTGAAGATTGTCAGTTGGCTGATTGTTGTTTGGGTTTCGTTTGCTTTGTTTGTGTGCTTTGTGGGTTTTGTTTGGTTTAAACACAGCTCATTTCTGTGATTTCAAGTACAGTGCCAGTCCTACAGCCAGCCTCCACTGGTACAACCGAGATGACAATAAATCAGACGAGAGAGGGTGAGGTTAACAGTTGCTACAAAGGAGAACAGGAACTACTTAGCTTTTTTCATCAGCAAAGTTACTTTAATATGAAGTAGTCACAATGACCAGATTACCTTAGATGTGGGAGAGTTGTACCAACCCTTAGGCCAAGGCAAAGTCCTGTCTTATGCCCTGCATCTGGCTGGACCTATTGCTCTGCACAACATCCGCATGGTTTCTGTAGAACATAAGGACTGCGATGTGCTGCCTTTGCCCACACCGGGCCGTGGTGCAGAGCCTCTGCCCCCCTGTGCTGCTTTGCGGGATGAGGGGGCAGCTCCTGCCGCCGTACCCAGGGCCATACATGCTCCTTGGTCCACTCTTGTTCAGCTCCAGGGGGAAGGCAGAGGCGTTTGGCTCAATTATCTGTTACTGGGAGCTTGCCCCAAGCTGTGTCCCGGTTTTCACTGAGGGGGAACTTCTCTTTCCTCCTCCCTCTCCTGCCAGGTGAGGCGCTGGGCCCCTTCCTGCCGTTCGCGGCCCCTCGCTCTGCGCTGTTTCCCGGGGGGCAGTGCGGGCTTCGCCACCCCCCAACACCGCTCCCCCAGCGGTGCCGCCGCCGGCCCCCGGGGAGGCCCCACGGAGCTCTCCATGGTGGCCGCCGGCCCTCGCCCGCGCGGGGTCGCTGGGGGCCGGGCCATCCGCCGCACCGCCCCCTCAGCCCCAGCCCGGCGCCCGCCCGTCCCGGTGCGGGGGCGTTCCGGCGGCCTCGCCCGCCTCCCCCTGCTGTCCGGGGCGCGTCGGGAGGNCGTACCGCTGTCCCTCAGAGGGAACATGGCTGCGCGGCGCGGCGGGGCCGCGACCCCCGCCCGAGTGCCGGGGCCCACCTGGGCGCGGAGGGCCGGCCCGGCCGTGGGGAGTGGTGCCCTCCGTGTGCGGGCCGGGCTGCCCTGCCCGCAGGTGGGGACGGGAGGGCAGCTCGGCACCGTGCGGAGGCGTGGGATGCCCGCACGGGCGTGGGAGTACCTGGGGTCGGCTCTGCTGGAGCGGGGAGACGGAGCCGGGCGCGGGCGGGCCCGTGAATGCGGCGGGGCCGCGGGTGGAAGCGGTGGCCGGGGCCTGCGGGCCTGGCGCGTCCCGCCCAGATGCGCTGCCCGGAGCGTGTGCGGGGCTGACCGGGGGCACCGCCGCCTCAGGAGCTCCGGCCCTCCGCGCCCCGGCTCTGCGGGGCTTTTCCGCTATGTGCACAGGGAGAGCCCTGAAATTGCAGACGATGCCAGCGCCAGGAAGAGAGAGTGGGAAGGTGCTGCCGCCCGTTCTATTGGCTGCTGTTCTCAGGTTCCAGTTCTGATGGAGAAAATTCACCTTGATCTATTTCTTTGTGGCCTTCCTTGGTAATCTCATGGGGAGCCGTGACAAGTCAAACGTTATACTTCGTAGGGGAAAAAGTGCAGCATTTTGTAGTAGCTACATCTATCTAAAACTAGGATGGTCTAGCAACCAAAATGGTACAACGTAGCTCTTTTCTCTGAGCCACACGAAGTGTATCTTTTTAGTTTTTGTGAGGTGAATGATCCATTGCAACCAGAGCATCCTGAAATGTGTGTTAGACCTAAATTGATAGTTAAGGGTAGAGCATAGGTAGTGCTTCAAAGGGTTCCCAGGTTGTGTTTACTCAAGTTGCACATCGTTCTATTTTGATCCCAGTGGTTTTCATATGACATTGTATTTGGTGGTGTCATTGTGGACAATTGTTACGGCAGGCCTGGTGTATACAAGCGGTCTGCTTTTAAGATTGGCATTCCTAGGAACACAGGGTCTGACTGAGTTCAAAGGGATGCAGATCTGGTTGTTTAACTTTTTGTGTAACGGGGGGCCTTGAGAAATTAAAAGGATGCATTTGTCCTCAGCAGGTATTAATTAAAGCCTTGGAAACCCATTGGATGTTTTAGACATTGGCATGTTTTCTAGTAAACTGGAAAGCTTTACTTGCAATAAGTTGTTCCTCATTTTTAGTTGCTTAACCTGTTGATTTGTTTGAAAAAATTGCAAGGGTGAAAGTAGAAAATGTTAAAACCAGTCTACTGGAAACCTGTAGTCCTTAGCACTACTTTGATGTGTGGTGTTTAGACCTACTGAATTTTTGTACCTTTACTGCAATCCGTGGTAAGAAGTTCTACAAACAATGTAGAAGAATTAATAGTAAGTGATCAGATACTTTAGAACACAGTGGAAAACCTGCTGTTTTCCAATCGCTTCATGATCATTCAGCTTTAATTAAATGTTAAATGTGACCTACACATCTGGTTGTTTAAAATTGTAGTTAAGACTTGCTTCATCCTAAGCAAAATTGCTGCTTGAGTTTGCATTATTTCTTTGAACCTGGGTGCTAGGATGCAGAACTATTGTAAAGGTAATTGGTCTTGGATGGCTTCATCTGCCGTAATTACAGCCAGTTTATATAGCAGCATTTTTCTGTACCTTCTGTTGACCTGTCCTATCCATCCCTATCATGCTGAATCACTGGCTTCTGGAGAAAGCCTGGCCAGTTATGCCAAGATGTCTGTGTTATTGATACAAAGGACAGGTTGGTTTGGTTTCTCCTCCCTCATTAGGTGCAGTGCAGTTAGAAATATTTTTTTTAGACAGTGACCCCAGAAGTGCAAGATTGCAGGTTATGTCAGTCCTAAGTGGGAGTATCTATGCAATTTGATGATACCATGCTAAAATGTGACAACTGTGTCACATCCCTCTTCACAAACAGATGCATTGCTTCTCACATACCAAGAAACATTCACCATACTCTTTCCTATTATACAATGAACAGGTCTTTTATAATGTCTCAGATTCTTTAAAAAAGCCACAGAGAAAATGTAGTAATATTATCTGGTGTATCTGTGTATTGGTTCATATTTCAGCTTTCATGCTCCCTATACACCCTTTCTTTTGGGGAGAAAATTTGAATTCAGGACCTAAAGGTTGCTGTTATTTGCGTTATTTATCTGGATTTTATTTAAGTTTTATTTTCTTCCTCTGTATCACTGGAAGAGGGGGATAAAGAACAGAATCCATTAAATTTCAGAGGCTGTGAGAAATTGAATTCTTTACCAGTTATAATATATGTTAGCGGAAATGGGCAAGAGATGCTCACCCAAGAAGAAATGATTGAATTACTGTATCATCAGTAACTAATTTTTTCAAATAAACTGTCCCACTTCATATGTCCCCGTTCATATTTTGACCTGTATATTTAACAGTTGATGGGAAGTACAAATATGTAGAGAAGTATCTGAAATGCTATCAGATGTGTTATGTCATATCAGATAGATATATATAAAATAAACATAATAATAGCTTTAAATATGCAGTCTAGTTGTGTTGTCTAGCATATCTTTCCAAGTATGAATTGTCTCATCAAAGGTCACTGATTACTTTTAAAGTGTATAAAAAGCTCAAATTTTCTTTTACATGGCTTAGTTAAATTGCCTATGTAATTTGTACTTATGGAGTTTTCTATAAATTAATGGTCAGCTATGGAACTGAAAAGATTTCTAAAGTCAGCTTTTGGTTCCCAAAAGTGTCTTGTGACGAGGCTTTTGTTACTGCTTTTTTTTTTCTTTTTTCCAAATAGGGATGAAAAAAATTTATCTGTTGTTCTGATTCACTGTTTTCTAAGGTGCCCTCTCCATCTTTGAAAGACACTTAGTGGTTTACTGTTTTGTGGAACAAAGCTGTTCCCTTTGTTACGTTCTGTCAAAATCTTTTTTCTGTAAACTGCTTTTGGTACTGAAATCTTGTATCTGGTTCTTTGGGTTTGCCTTTTTTATTGGATGACAATTGACTGACTTCAGTCAGCTCACCTCACCTTTCAGCACACGA
The DNA here is from genome assembly GCA_013397075.1 of Rhabdornis inornatus. Lineage (NCBI taxonomy): Eukaryota > Metazoa > Chordata > Aves > Passeriformes > Rhabdornithidae > Rhabdornis > Rhabdornis inornatus. The sequence goes on from VWZS01000187.1 coordinate 2,216,604, forward strand.
CTTTCAAACTTCAGATTTATCAATGTATATTTTCTCCTGAAACAACTGTTTCACCTCTTGCAGTACTTTTCCCTGGTGGGGATGAAGAAGTGCTTGGAAGCTCACACTGGCAGAGTGGTCCTGTGCATGGCAGGGATGAGCTTTCATTGCCTTTTCTTCGAGGGCAGAGCATCAGGGCTTCTCTGACTCTCTTGTGGGTAGTTCCACCCCGGAGTTGTACTTGGAAGTTCCTGTCCTCCAGCATTACACTTTATCCACTGTGGGTGTTGCTAGGCCTTGGGACGCAATCCACAGGACCTTGCCGTGCTGACCTAATGCTAAATTTGGAGATGATGTCTGTTCTTCTGGAAATGGAAAGATTTTAGTATTCCTTTGTTTTGGATAAAAGTCATGGTACAATCTGATTGGCAGACAATCATTTAGATATTAAATGGAAGCTTATTAAACAAGTCTTTAGAGAAATCCAAAGAAATGTACCTCATATACTTGAACAAGCAGGCTCTTAAATTAAGGCTCTAAAAGCTACTTTTGAACAATTATGCCCATGTAAGGAGAAAGGGAAATAATTGCAGTATTTAAATTTATAATTCAGAGTCTGGTTTAAAAAAAAGGTAAAAGGTTAAAAGTTGACATGTTGGCAGCATGAAACCTGTTTTAAAAATTTTGTAAGGCACTTATGCTGCTGGCCAGAAATTATTCTAAGATGATCCAGAAAAGCAGCAATGTGAAGAGAGCATTAAAGGGTCATATTAAAAAAACCCAAAACTAAAAATCACACTTTTGTTTCGCGGAAGAGACAATGGAATGGAACTGAATTCTGGCAAGTAAGTGTTTTGACTGGTCTCTTTTTATTTCAGGGGCTGTTTAGAGTGGGTAAATCTTGAAATAACAACAAAATCCAAGAAAAACCCACCGAAAAATGGAAGCCTGCTTCAATTTTAGTAGGGCAAATTGGCAGTTGAGGGCTGGGAAGGTAAGGCCAGAGCATAAAAATGTGGCAATTGCTCACATGTGTGCTTATTGTTTAAGGAACTAAGGACTCTTGCACATGAGTCAGTTCTTATTGCTGAATGGATCAAAGAATTTTCTCATTGAAATGTAAGTGGTTTCAAAATATGTCAATGAAAAAAATATTCCCAAAAAGTATCCCAGGATCAGAAGATATTTGTCTGGTGGCTCTAAAGAAATTCTTTGGGGGTTTTAGGTACAAAATTGTGGGTTTATTTTCCATAGCCTGTGGCATAACTCATCTTCTGAGTCTGAGAGATGGAGCATGGCAGCATTTTTTAAAAAATTGTAGATTTAACTGGACAGCTGTAGATCAATAAGTTTAATTTAAACAGATTCATAGCACTTGTAAGGAAGTGTGGTCTAACTGTATCTCTGGGAAATAGAGTGTTAAAGAGGAGTTGGTATAGTTTTCATAGATGAAAATCAAGAGAAGTTGTTAGAATATATGGAAAAAGCCAGTGAGCTTGTTGATCCAGGAAAAACTATTCAACATGTTTCTTCACTGAAGTCTTTAAAGTAAGGAGAAGAAGAACTACCCTCTTCTGGATCAAAATTACTTAGCAGAGAAAGGATGTTAATAGATGATAAACTCCCATGGTGGAGGGAGGTTAACATCTGTCATCTCTGCTCTTTAAAGATGTTGACAAGTTCTTTAGAAAACAGAGTGAATGGCAAATAGTGACACTTACACAGGACAGCAAACTTCCAGAGATGCTTCAGTAAACTCGTAAAGAAGTTGTGGGAGATGCTCTTAAGAGAAAGACAGAGCAGACTCTACAAAGGACAGAATGGTTCTTTCTTAAACTCAAGTTTCATTGGTGTGCTATCCAAGCCAAGAGATGAGTGTGTGTAAGAGAGAACAGAGAACTTTTCTTAAACGTAGAAGGCAGTGAACTTGGGAAAGAAATATTAGGATTTGTATGGTTAATATTCTGAAAATATTAATGCAATGGCAGTCAACTGGTCTGATAAGAATACAGGGATTATTAGATGACCAATTTAGAAAAAAAATGGCACCATCATGCCTTTATATGTATGTTGTGTTATATGTGCATCTTGAACAACAGCATATAATTTTGTTCCATCTTCCTGATTTTTTTCTTTATCTGAAGATATGCTCAGAGGCACAGAGTGGCTTTTGGGCAAGGTGGAATGACAAAGATGACAAAAATGGCAAAGATAACTTTCTGATTTGGAAAAGGAGTGGTTGACTAGGGGATAAAGTTAGATATTTCTTACCTTATGAAGGGTATTTAATGGAAAAGTTGAATAGGAAGCAACTGTAATTCTTGTCTCCCTATGTAAAGGAGAAATGCAGTACCAAACAAAATAGAAAATGTGAAATACCTTTTCATATAGCAAGTAATTTGAATTGTGGAATTCCTAGCAATTAGGTGCAGTGGAGACAAAAACTATGAATGTGTCTATTCAGAATCTGGACAAAATAGTGGAAAACAGTTCTAGCAGTGGTCATAAACATGGTGGTCAGGATGAAACTCCAGAGAAAATCCTTAAACCACCATGTTTCAAAAACAGAGTATGGAAAGGGAGAGATCTATACGTGTCATTGCCAGAAGTGCATTTAAGCACTAAGTAATCTTTTGGCGTAACACAATGTGGCCATTTTAATGGCAGGAGTATCTTTAACTACTTTTCAAGCAAATAATTGTATTTTTCTCGTGAGGAACTTCCAAAAACATCAACCAAGTTAATTGAAAAACTACATGGTATACAAGATGCATGAATGCACCATGGCACAGAAGATATATCCACAGTTTCATTTGAGATTTAAAATTCTATGAAGCTTCTGAGACTGCAAGTACATGATGAGTGAGGATGAAATAAATAGTAATTTCAGTGCTGTTGTAGAGTTTCAAGGTTTCCAGGGCTGTTTTTTCTTGCTTCTATAATGCTGGCTAATATAGCAGGAACCTTGCATTCAAAGAAACCTCAGGATAGTTTTGGTAATTTGCAAGAAACTGACTTTGCTGGATCTGTGCTTTCTTGCTTGAGGTAAATAGGGTAACTTGTGGTTTTTGTCACCTTTTGATTGTAGCTTTCTGGTTCCAGTAGATGTGTCTGTGTATTTGTGCTTATCTAGTATTTTCAAGGTTGCTGGTCCACAGACTGTCTGCGATGCCTTTATGCTATTTCTTTTCAAATCTGTTCTGCCAGTGCAGAAGAATAATTGGATATATTCTGTCCTCATAGCAGTTATGGGTGCTGCATCTTTTCCTTCCGTAGAGATGTTGGTAGGGATGTGAAAAGTCCAGGGACAAACGGAAAGATGGAAGTAGGTGTTAGGCTTTGTGATTCTTCTGAGTGACAATACATAGACAGCAATGTATTTATAAAACCAAAAGACCACAAAAGGTGACTGAACGACAGAAAAACCACAGATCATTTTGCTATCATGGTGATAAACCTGCTGAGAAAATGAAGGATGCTGGCCTTCCTTTTCACAGAGCACCATGCTTGTATTGCTATGTGATGGTGCTACACTTGTGGAGACAGACATTATATAGACTGTTTCATGTATACCTATCACCAAAGCAACAAATTCTTTGCAAACAGAATGTCTGTGTTTAGTAACCTTAGTAATGTGAGGTCAGACTTTATCTGTGAAATCAAAAACATTCTTGAAACAGAAAATCTGGGATATTGAGCAGGTTTTTACAGTCAAGACTAAATTCATGAAACATCATCCTCTGATGATAGAGGAAAAATGGCTAATTTTCTTCCACTGTCAGAGAAAAAGAATTATTGTAGCTTTACAGTCATATGAAGAGAAACAATTTTGCTTGTGAAAGTACAGTACCTTCTACGGTTGTTCTCTGATGCTTTCTCTTACATTAGTCTAGGGGCTTTGATCTCATCTTGTTTCATGAGCCTGTTTCAACAGGGTGTCTCTTGATACAAGCCAGATTTAACCAAGGTTTTACAATGGGCATATATATCAGTGTGGTTTAAATTTACAGTATCTACATGTAAGATTTTATTAGCAGCTACTGTTGTATTTAGTTACTAGGCAATGTGAGATCTGCTTTGGGTCTGGAAGTAGCGTGTTTGTGTTAGTTGCCATATTGCACCTCTCAGCAGGGATTATTATATTGGTTGAAGTGCCACACTAATGTAGTTTTTCTCTTTTGAACTTCTTACTATGTCCTAGGAATTTATCCCTTCAGATTGGTGCTGACCTTTGAATCTCCACATCATGCTTTATTGTAAGGTATCAATGGTACCCAGAGGCTTGTAGAAAGTCAGTGTAGAACTAGGTTTAGAGGTTTTGTTTTCTATATCTCTTATTAATACTGCAGCATGAAGGAAAGGTGATTTTTTTTCCTCTTTCTTAATGCATATTCAATTGGTAATAAAAGGCCATCAAAATATTTTCATTAACAAGTCTCAAAAGCTCTTCACTGTTTTTTTCCTTAGCACTACTGTTTCCATTTTTTGATCAATATATTAAAATTGTATCATCTGTATGTATTTTTAAAGTGAAATTGATTAATTTAGACTGGTAAGCAATGGTTTGTTTTAGAAAATCTTGTCTGTGGTTGTAAATCGTGATGTGTTACATTTGTTATTAACGTCTATACTTTTACTAATAAGATACTGCAGTGTGTATTACTTTAGGGATTAATCTCTAGATACTTTTTGATGAGTCGGCGGGAGACAAACAGCACTCAATATGAGTGATCAGCAAGTCTCGTTTATTAGCAATCTTTGGTTCGTTATATACTATCACTAATTAAGTTCATACATAGTGCAAAAGCAAGCTCACTATTGGACAGCATTTTAAGTGTTAACCCCTCCCCATTCCACATTCCTGTGGTCGTCCAGCTGCAAAGTTTCTTCTTTCTCTAACCACAACACTCTGTTTTTGTAAAACCCCCTTTCTGATAAGGAGATGATGACCTTGCCAGTTAATCACACCAGCTGCACTCTGTTTTTGCTGTGCGGCACGGATTCGGCTATCTGCTGCATGGGAACATGGCCTTTATCGGCTGGCCATTCCTCCACAACTTTTCTATTGTTTAGCTTGGATGGGAAGGGGAGAATCCTTTACTGCCCAACACCATGTTATTTCCTTAGGGTAATTCCTCTTAATTACCGTTCTGTTACAGTCCCGAGAGCACAGGTTGTGCACAAAGACTTTGAAACATGGATTATAGTTATGTCTTGGAACAAACACATCATGCTGCAATTCTTTTTCCTTAGGCTGTAACATTCTATGACTACTTCATCAAAGGTTTAATTAAACCCTTTAGTTTCCAAAAATTGTCTACATGCTTCAAAAATCATCATCCTTAACCTATTAAAAGCAGTTGTAATATTTTTCAAAGGCATGCACTCTAATACAGCGTTAACTTTTGCTGGAACAAAACGTATAAAATGGAAAGAAACAGTTTTTCTAAGAAGTGTTACTTTGTATTTACTGGGTGATGCAGATCGAGGCTAAAATCTTTAACCGTAGTTTATTCTGCCTTCTCTGCAAATTATTCTTAAGAAATCTTGAGCAATGGGAAAATACATGTCTTCTGTGAAGAAGATTTTGTTAAACTCTGAGGAACTAGTTTTAAGACTTCATTTTTTCATGAGGCAAATATAACTTTAGAGATGCTTAATTACTTCTCATACCACTGTTTTGGGTCTTGGGCATTATGGATAACAAACCCCTGGATATAGAGTTTTAAATCTGAGTCTTATTAGTATATTAATTCATATAATTTGAGACAGATCTCGACACTGAAGTAAAATAGCTGTTTTTTTAGCCTCCCAGAGAATATAATTTGATGGACAAACTCAAAGCTTTATTTTGTTAGTAGATATAAGAACTTTATTAAGAGAAGAAAATTTTATTTACCATGGACTTAAAATCCCTGAAATATCTGAACTGCCCTAAGGAAGAGGTCTTCTTGAATTCTGCAGCCTCTGGTAGTAGTAGTAAGTTAGTAGTGATTTGCACTTAAGAGAATGAAGAAGGGATGGTCAGCTACATGGACCATCCTCTGCCACACCCTGCATCTACCCCAAAAAAACCTCCAAAAAGAACAAAGCAGTCATCTTTCACCTAAGTAGATCTGAACAATACTGGGATTAATGAAGCACGGTTCTTACAAAACTGTGTCTTGGAGGTGACTGACTTTGGTGCTGGGAAGGTGTGTGAGATCTCTGATGCTATTGAAGGAATTAAAGCAGGAGAAGCCTTCTTTGTGAGTTGTCTGGTCTCTTCTAAAAAGATGAGCTCAACTTTGAATTGCTGAAGGCAGTTGTGGGCCCACAAATAATGTATTAAAAGAAGTGGGGCAAGAAAGAGCCTAAAACTAATTAGTGTACAGATTGATATAAATTTCCAAATAATTAAAAAAATAACATTAAGAGAATCTGAAGGTTGGAAAGTTAAGTTCAGAAAAGCAGTGAATGTTAGAACTGGTGCTTGCATGGTCATAATTAAGTGCTTTTAAAAATTAGATAAATTTATTTCGTTGGAATAATTAATTTCTCAGATCCAGATTTATGTTTTTAAATAATAGTGCATGGAACAGAAGTGATTGTCTTTTGGTATCTTAAATAAGTTAAATTTATTAACATTTGGACTACATGGAATTTTAACATTTCTTAGTGAAACTTGAACTGCTGATAGAGGAGGCTGAAGGAAAGGTGTATAATTTCCCTTTTGTTACTCAAATACTTTATGTCCACAAAAAAGTGGTGAATTCATTCTACACTATGTAGAGGCACGTTTACAGCTTCTTCCTACCTAGAAGCTGTTATAAGAGGAATAGTAGACATATCTCTGGTTTATTTTCTAGAATAATTTGATTTCAATGAATGTATGATTTATGCATCAGGTGTTTTATTGATAGATTTTTACTACTCCAAAAAATGGAAGGGTAGCAATGTGTTACTAGTAATCTAGAAATCAATTTAAATGGTGTCAGGGAATGTTTCAGTACCTAAGCATTAACTTTTGGAATGTAAATTTTAACTTCAGAGAGTAAGAAAATAAATATGAATATTCTATCTACAAGTGTATTCATGCTACTATTTCTTATCTTCAAATAAATGTGCTCCTCCCATTTTTCTCTTTTAACACACAATATTTAAATGGTGAGAAACAGAATGATTTTGCTTCTGTTGTAGTTCACTCTTTCAACAGTAGTATGCTTGAGGAGAGGACAGGGTCAGATTAGTTTTATTTCCTGTAACATCCTGAATGCCATGACACTGCTTAGTGACAATTTTGAAGTATCCTCTTTTTGCATGCTCACATCCATATTTCACCTGTGCAGTAACTGAGCTGCTCCAGACTTGCCAAATGTGCTGTCTGGGCAGTTGTTGAGCCTGCTTTGGTCCCCAACCACTGCTTACTGACTCCTTTTTTTTCTAGTCTTTCAAACAGGATTGAACCCTTTTCTTGCTAGCTTTGCATTTGTTTTGGTGGTTCTTTTTGTTTGGTTGAGGTTTTTTTGGTGGGCTTTTTCTCCTGAGGCTTTGATGGTGGGATAATTTTTAATGCTTTTGAAAGTGGCTATTAAAGGATAATCCTATATCACCTGTACTTCATGGGTCCTTCAGGGAATGAATGGTGATATATTGGAGAGAGATCATTTTCCGTTGCAAAGTCAGTTTTTACTCTTCCAGATACTGTACATATTACTATGCCTTCTAACTCTGTTTTATAGTTTCTACAGCCTTGCATAGTATAGATGTTTATTTTTTTTAAATTCATACACAGATAGCACTATTCCAGATTTTAACAGTGTCATAAAATTCCTTGGTGAAAAGACAAGTTTACTACTTGGGATAGCAGCTATTCCATGATAGATCCCCATTCCTAAATGGACTCTACTTTTCAAATAGCAGTGTCATGACTACTGTTTCTTCTTTTTAAATTTTAGCTGTCCCTTTTCCACCAACGCATCGCTTGACATCTGAAGAAGTGTTTGACACAGATGGAAGACCAAGGGTTGACATTTTGAAGAACCACTTGATAAAGGAAGGTCGAGTGGATGAAGAAATTGCACTTAGAATCATCAATGAGGGTGCTGCAATATTACGGAGGGAAAAAACTATGATAGAAGTTGAAGCTCCAATTACAGGTAATATTTTTAGGTAATTTCATACATAATTAAATTTGAGAAAGCCAGATTTTTTCAGTAGTAGAATTTGTCTTAAGATTGCTAAACCAAAATTTCTCTTAGTCCTACTGAATTATCCCTCATAACTGCATTTTCTTAACAGTCTGCACATTGTTTTGCAAAATGGAGGCATTAAACCTATTGAAAAAGCTAGTAAGATTGGTATTAAAATTGGGAATAAAGAAGGAAGTAGTTAAATGCTGTTGAAATACGAATTTCTAATTCCTTCAACATTATTAGTAGGAATAAAGGAATCTACTTGAACTCAGGATAATTCTGAAATCTAAATATGTGAAGAGAAGCTAATTATTGGGGTTTGAAACAGATACTGTGATCTGGGATTCTTAGTGAAAAATACACCTTTATACTGGTCTGTAAATGAGACTGGTAACTGCATGTGCACCTTTATATTGGTCTGTAAGTGAGACTGGTAACTGCATGTAAAACCACATTCTTGTGAGAGTAGTGAGAGCAGTGATATTGATAAAGATTGTTTTAGCATCTTTGACGCTAGGGCTGGAGCCACTGGGATACAAAACTGACTTTTAGGGTTTTCTTGAGTATTTTCATAGTTTGAACAGTTCTGTTTCTGTTTGACCTGGTGGAAGGTGGAATTTGTGTCCTTTAATACTTTTACTTATAAGCAATCTAGACTCATAGAAAGTGGTTGTGGTGCACATCTGTTATTTATGAAAATGAAAGTAGATTAGCTTTTTATGTTCAAATCAGATTTTCTTTAATCTGAACGTGTTTTTTTCTAAATGGACTTACATAAAATTAGTGTCTGAAAGCTTCTTTTAGGGCATCAACTTGTTATTTGTTAGTATTGGTTAAATGAAAACTTTGCATCAATACATCATTATTATTGTTGACATTTAAAAAAAATGAATGTAATGGTGGAAACTACTAAGTGGCTTACTAAGCTCAGAGTCCTTTGAAGTTCCAGGTAAACTCAGAATTAAAGTTTGTTTAGCATTTTTGTATTTCTGTCTATACAGGTGATTGGTACCTTTTGACTGAAAATATACTGCCATGACAATTTTAACAGATGCACAACTAATGTTGTGAAAAGTCAAAGGGAAAAGAGATATCACCAAATTAATAGAGTCTTATGTTAGAGGTCCATGTAGAAACCTCACATTGACAACTTAAAAAGGAGAGAAGTTCTTTCAGTGTTTGAGTAGAAACTTAAGGAGAGAGACATAAAAGAATGCACATTCTATTTAGTCTCATATTTTGTAGGTTGTGATGACAAATGGTCTGCTCTAAGGGAATAATAACCTTTAAAATGTGGTGTGCCATATCCAGTATTTCTTTCCAAAATTATGGCTACTTTTTTCCCTGAAGATTTTACTGATAAACTCTAAGAAGTCAGAAGATGTTATTTGTCAGTTGATCAGTGACATTTTGCATCAATGAAAGGCATAATCTCTCAAATTCCTGCTAATTGTTACCAGTGACACCTTATGCAGAATTGAGAAGGCAGCTCCTGACTTCCATTGAACTGGGAACTCCTGTGGGAAAGAGGAGATAGGAGCAGTTGTCTCTTCTATGCATTTTTTAATTATGTTTTTAAAACTGTGAGATGGCTGGTTTTGCTCTGTGCTTCCTAAAGACTTCCCATCTGCTGCTGTCTTTGGCGCTTCTGCCTTTGGTTGCTGACCACTGGTCTTGTCCCTTCTCATATTCTAAAAACACAGGAAAAATATACTCTTGAGATAATGAACATGGTTATTTGAAGGAGAAAAGTAACTGAACAAGGAGAAGATACGATTTTATTAAAAAGTTTGTTAGTCTGACTCAGAAACAAAAGTACACTCCCTGCGTTTTCCAAGTTCACATGGGCTCAGCAAATTGTTACGAAGCAGCAGGCATTTTCAAATGCACATACCAAGGAGAATTTGCAAAGATACCTAAGGAATTGGGGAGGACATTAAAGAGATGCTGACAGCTTTCAAGACCCCAGTGCTCAGTGCATTAAATGTGATGGAAAAATACCCCCCAATCTCCTGGACTCAGAGTTATCATCAGTATTTTCACAGGTAGTGAAGACAGCATCTTAATGCAAAGCAAAGGGGTAACCTTCAAAAATTTCTGTTATTCCTGCTTTATACCTGCCTTTCTTCTTAATTAGAAGTACTTTGTGGCTGTTAACTATAACTTGGTAAATTTTCCATTAGATTTTTTTTTAATTAATTGGAACAAAATTTTTGCTTGCAGTGTGTGGTGATATTCATGGCCAGTTCTTTGATCTAATGAAGCTGTTTGAAGTGGGAGGATCACCTGCTAACACAAGATACCTCTTCCTCGGGGACTATGTAGACAGAGGTTATTTTAGTATAGAGGTAACTGAATATATTAATCTGTTCTAATTTTTTTATGAGCACGCTTTATGTTAGGTTTTCAAATGAAATTTTAGGTCTGCTTTAACATTTGAATGTGTTCTTCCTTGCTGTGCCTTCTCCTGTGATAAAGGCATGTTTACAGGAGGATGTTGACCAGTTGTTTGGACTGTCCTGTTGAAATCACCAGACTCACTCATTTTTTCTCCTCTTTCTTTAGCTAGTTTTCTAAAATTCTCTTACATTATGCTCCTACTGCTGCATGTCTGGTAATATGTTTGTATGTTTGTGGAGAACAGGTGAGTCATGACTGCAGGGTCTTTCAATTATTTGTAATATTATTATCTAATATTATTATCTGTTTATTTTTATAAAAGAATTTTTTATAATCAAATGGTTTTTTAAATAATTATTAATATTTTTATTTACAAAAATTCTTAGAGCAAATACAGATATTCCCTAAGGATGACCTGTGTTTCTGCCGTTAGTTTTTCAGTTACTTTGAATTCAAATAATTTTTAAATTTTCAGCATGTTTCTTAAGTGTGCTACATTTCAAAGATACTCGCTCCCATAGATTAGTTTCAGAGCATGGTTTTTAAGTTAAGTGTTCTTCTGGAACCAGCTTGGGAAGTGCCTCAGCTTGGGATCCCTTCATAGATACCAAATCTAATTGAATGGCATATCATTTGAAATAGTGTCTTGCAAGTCACAGTGTGTGTTCTTTCATTTCTGTATTAAAATGTTGCAGTTCTAATAATGTGTGGGTATGTGCTGTGAAATGCATGCACAAAGCATTTTGGGGTTGTTAGAGATGGTAGATGAACAGGAAATGCAGCGAGGGTGATTGCCTCAAAGTCATCTTTAAGGAAGAATTTCAGTAGACATTCCCTATTTATTAATTTTATCTTCTTTGCCTGATCTTGATGATTAGAAATAATGTAATTGTCCTTGAAAAAGGCAATTACATATCAACTCTATATGTTAGTATATCAAGACCTGATATGTAAGCTTTTCAACCATTACACTTAAAACAACTTCTGAACAAAGATTGGTTTTGCATATTTTTACTAAGAAGATAAAAATTCACAAATTAGTTTAGCTTAACTACACAGTAAAAGTATTTGATGTGTTTCTCAATGTTTGCAGTGTTTTTTTAAAGTGTCCATTTGTTTTCTTTCTTCCTTTTGTGTTCTCTGCCATTCTATGCAAAGTAACTTTGAGGAATGGTAGCCTCAGGGTACTGGTATTGATTAAGAACACGATAATAACAGCTTGCAGGTGACTTCAGTGAAGTCAAAACTTATGGGGTTTTGAGATTTCTGTGCTCAGTTAAAAATAGAATTAGATTTGAAATTTGTGAAACACACTTTGGGCCTTCAGGACTGCTGGGTGGTAACAGACTCTAAGCTGAAATAATTGTGCATGTTCTTAGCTCTTATCTTTTTGAGTGTTCGCTGCTGATTTTGCAGTAATAATGATAGATGGAAATTACTATTATTCTTTTCTGTTTATACACTGAAAAAGCAATCAGCTTCCCCAGTGTTTGGGGAAAGGATGGTTTTCTCTGTCCATTTGTAGTTTAAAACTTGTATCCAAACGATGCATCTAACCTTAAGGGAAATTATTTTGTCAGGGTTTTTTTTCCAGTCTATGTTAATGAATGTCTGCTTTTCTTCTTATGCCAGTGTTTAGAATCATATGTTATACTGGATTTTAGGCAGAAACACATACGATATTTGTCTAGATGAAAGTGTTCTACACTTTAATTCTGCTGAGTGTATTTTATTATTGAATATCCAGCAAATATAAATATTTTTTCAGTATTCTGTGTGGCTATTATTAGGAAAAGTAATAAGCTATTTGCATAACTTATGTCAGAACTGGACTTGGGGAAGTAGTACTATTTTGAAATGGCACATTAAGCAGTACCTTCTTTTTGAAACTGTTAACATCCTTACCCAGTGTTTCTCAGTAATAATTTTTAAAGTTCATATAAACTAGTGTATTTTACTGGTTATCTTGTTTTCTCAACAGTGCGTGCTGTACTTATGGGTCCTGAAAATTCTTTACCCAAGCACATTGTTTCTTTTGAGAGGCAACCATGAATGCAGACACCTAACAGAATATTTTACCTTTAAGCAAGAATGTAAGTACTGTTAAAGAATGTAAAATTAGTTACTGCCAACCTGTTGATCTATAGTCTGTCATTGTGCTTGAGAGATGTTTGTCTCTTAGTTTAATTAAAGGCCTTGTAAACATCTAGAGGCCTCATTAACTTCTGTAGAATTGCTTGCAGTTCAGTGTGGCCTTGGAGTGCAAGAAGAGAGCTGGCTGTAAATATACATTATGGAATAACTTTTGATGTAACAATCTTGATTTTAAAGTCCTGGAGAGGGAGATAATTCTTCTGTAGTCAGGAATGCAGAGTAACTTGCTGAGCAGTGTTGTGAAGCTAGCAAAAAGTCCCTACTGTGGGGTAATTTTTCCATTTGGAGGATTGATTTCAGCTATACTAGTAAGATAACTCTTTGGTGCTCTGAGCTACCTCTCCATTTGAAGGCTTGTGTAAGTATTGATCCTGTGATAAATGGATCATTTGGCCTGGTAAAACCTTCTTTGATGTAGGTAAAAATGATGTAATCTGTAATCAGTTCTTAGCTTTTCACTGTAAATGAGAATTCACAAATTTCTTAGTAGTATTTTATACTGAAGTATGCTGTATAATTGTATAAAAATACAAAATAATTTAGTGATTTCTTTTAAACAAAAATAGTTTCTTCACACTTCAGATAAGAGAATAAGTGAAAACAGTTTATAGTTCTGGAAGAAAATATGTCTAAGAAATGTGCTTGCAGTTGAGGTGTTTTAAAATGCTCATTTGAACCCCAAAATACTCATTGTTTTGGGGTTTTCAAAGCATTCACTGTGATACATGTTCTCATAACCATGATCCACTAGATTACTTCATCCATATATTATTGTTTTTTTAATGATTTCTATTTTCTTTCCTGCAGGTAAAATAAAGTACTCTGAAAGAGTCTATGATGCTTGTATGGAAGCTTTTGATTGTCTCCCTCTTGCTGCTCTCTTAAATCAACAGTTTCTTTGTGTTCATGGTGGACTTTCACCAGAAATTAATACACTAGATGACATTAGGAGAGTGAGTATTTTGTGTATTTGAAAATAAGTGAAATAAGAGATACTTACATGATGCTATACAAAGTCATCTTTATGAAGATTCAGTATATTTTCTGTTCTTGTCTCTTGTTGAAGTGTAAATCAGGAACTGAAATGTAGGCTAAGCAGTATCATAATTAAAATCTCATGGATTATCTAGTGCATTTTCCGTTAGTAGACTTCATTGGGACAGCTGGGACTGTTACAAAACACACACGAAAAAGAACCCTCAAAATCCCCACATAGTTTTTTGAGACAGGTAGTACATGTGAAGAGTTTCATATCCAATCAAAATAATACACTGTATTTCTTTCTAGATAAGAGCTAGTGTTCTCATAGCTTCTGGGAGAAAACTTGGTAAAATTAGTTGAAGTCTTAAAATTGTTTACTATATCTAATATTTCAGTTATTAGATTGAAAATTTTTTTTACTGTCTTAAATATGTGGATTTTAGTTTTGGCAAAGTGAGATATTGCAGTATTTAATAGAAATTCAGATTGCTATTTAAAATGGCAAATTTGATAGGCATTTGGGTAACAGTTGAGGAGTACTTCTCACTGTGGTGAATGTGCTGAGTATATTAATAAGTAGAATTTAAAAGTTTCTTTTTTAAATTATACAATGGAAACAATAAATAGTGGTGTGCAGTTTAAAGGGCCGAAGATTATGATGACATAAGGTATCTGTTTCTAATAGTGTGGTTTCTGCTTGCATGGATGACTTGTCAGGTGGAGATTGTATCAGATGGGAATTTTCCAAGTCCATTCCTTTCCTTTTTGCATACTCCTTTTAGACTTCTTTAAGTTAATTTAGCTGACATCTTGAGTGCTGCACTTGGAAATCAAAGCCATTCCTGTTATGATTAGGAACAGCTAAAATGTAGGTGATTTCAGCTTAAAATATACGTGGGTGGTTCTAAGAAAGCTTTGGGATTATAGGTAGGATGGAAGAAAAAACTTGGTTTATCCATATATGGAAGAAGGTACATGGGGGCCTGTTTGTAAAGAGATCTGAATGTTGGAGAGAAAGTAAAAGCATGCTCCTAAATTACTTTTATAGTATATAAAGGTATGTATTGCAGCCTATTTTGTCTTTTTATCTTCATTAATTACATTTCTCATTTTCTTAGCATTTTCTCCTTTATTTGTGCTTTGTTTTTCTTTTTTCCCTCTCCCTTTCCTCAAAGTTATAGGCCGATCAGTTGAATCTCGTTTTTGAATTCGTTGTGTTTATTCATTAGGGATTTTTTGTAATGATTGGACCATTTCAGAGCCTCAAATGTCAGTTTATTTCACTTACAGATATTACACTGCTAAGCAGAGTGATGTGAGAGGAGAAGAAAATGTTAGAGAGGAAGTGTATTTACAAGATCAGTGGTGTAAGTGGGAAAATGTACTGAGCACGTTGCACTGTCAAAGCAAATACTATTATGTACAGAAATCCAAATGAATTGCGTAGAGAAAGGGAAGTAAGAAAGCAAAGAGACTAAACAGTGCCATTCTCACAAAGCCTTAACACTTCTCCCTATACAGATGAAAAGAAGCATGGTCAAGGCTTTTTGGAAAGCAGTGTAAAGAAAACATTTTCTGGAAAAACACTTTGGAAAGCCACTGTCATAACAGGTTGTGCTTCATTTTTCTGTTAGTCTCAGTCTTGCAGCTAATCAGGTTTCAAAGTGTCAAGTAAATTTAACTAAAAGATAATTCTCTTGTCTTGACCTGTACTTTCAGATGTGCTTCTGTAGTGCTCAAGGCTGCATTAGGGTGAAATGTTTATATGCATATATGAAAATCTGCATTTTATTTTGTTCTGATGAAAAACACGTTTATAAATGTAAGGCAGTGTTAATAGAATGGTTGCTTGGGCCTTTTTTGTTTTTGAAGAATCATCTGGTAACCTGAAAAAGGTGCTACTCATGGATTGGCAGCAACTTCAATAGCTGCATTAGAGCTTGGAGTGCACTGATATTTTAAATATATTTAAATTACAAGGGTGATGTGAAATGCTCATTTTATATCTAGGAAAAAATCATATACTTGGGGTACAAGTGTGGTGTGTGAAGTTACTTCTGGAAGCAATCAAGACAATTGTATAATATTCCAGGCCTTCTGGTTTATTAGCAGAAGTTCTTACTAAGGAGAGGTCTTTGCTGCAAGGATGTAATTATCTGGCATGAAAAGGAAATCACAGCTCTATAAATAGTGCAGGAATCACCTAAGAAAAATTCTATGCAGGGCACAGTTTCTCCTGGATGAAGTCTTTCGTCAGTACTGACATGCAGGAAGGTGATTAAACTACACAATTTAAATTATTATATTTGCTGTCATAAATTTACTTCCAGAAGAGGACAACTATCATACTAGGCATGATGGTGAATCCTAACCAGAAGGGTTGTTCTAGGTGCTTCCTATTTCTGCCAAAATAAGTTTGTGGAACTTGTAGTAATCTGATTTTTATTTTCTGAATATCAATTCCACAAATGTTCTGATTGTCTTGGTAAAGAGTGTCTCTTTCAGACATGTCCATCAATTCAAAGATGGTTTAGTTGATTTCATTTACACTGCCAAGACTTCTACTGAAACAAAATACCAGGAATGGTGATTTTTAAAACCTAGCATTTTAGAAGGAAGGAAATATCCAGGCAAGATTATGGGGGCTCTAAAAAAGAGAGACAAAGCATTTTTTCCCCATTTACAACAGATGGTCACTCTTTTGTTTAGCTCTTGGTGATACTAAGACTTGGTCAGCAAATTGCCTTGAAATATATGGCAGCACAACTGGGAATCTGTCTTTGTAGTACTTTGGTTCCTTTCTGTGGCCTGCTGAAATTTCCTTTTGTTCAGTAGTATGTAAGATGGCTGCCACTCTTTACTGGCCTTCATGTTGTTCTTTAGGCTTTATTAGGTGATAGTTCTCAAGAAAATTAGGGCAGGTTAATTAAAACTGGTATCTGTGTGTGAAACTTCTGTGAAGGTCTTTTGCCTCAAAAGTAAAAGTGTTTTAATATGCTGTACCTTAATCTGCCTCTCAGGTTTTGGTACTTCTGAATTGGAACATCCATGTAGAGATACAGTACACGTCAGTTTAGTTGTCTTGACTGCATAGTACCTAGAAAGTAATTTAGATTTAAATGTTTTACGGTATATTGAAAAATATACTACCTAGTTCTGTTTCAACACCAGGTGTATTGATTCTTATTCTTAAAAATTGTCTTTCTCGGTTACCTTAGTCATATTTAGAAAAATGTTGAGCCAGTTTGTATTGAGATTCTGTTTTGCTATAGTCAAAGCACATTCAGAAATAGTTAAATCAGTAACAAGTGTTTTGAATTTACTCATTTCCTTTAACTTTCTTGCTGTGCCAATAATAGAGAAGCCCTTAAATTATTATTCTGATTTGATACATGCAGTCTGGGTTGAATAGCTTGAAGTGGCATTTCCTTAAATTTTGAGATATCTTGAGAACCATGCCAGTTAGCAGACTGTCTAGTGAAGAAGAAACTGATTTGGTGTGTATGTAAGTAAGTATGTGTAGTATATGTATAAGTGTATGTAAGTATATTTATTTTTTTCAGACTGATATAACTTCAGGAAATAGCTGCATTATTGTTTCAATGCTATGAGAAATTAGTTTGGGAGAGAGGTGTGTTAATTGCAGGCAACCAAAACTTTTACTTATAATGTCTCTATCCGTTTGGCCAAAGTCATAAGGAAAATCCTTGAAGACTAAAGAAAAATTCTTAGAAATGTTTTCTAGACTTTTAGCCTTCTGTATTGCAGGAAACATCAATCAACAAACAGTTGAAACTTCCTTGTGTGAATGCCTCTGTTAGCTTCTGGACCCAAATTTATTGCTGGAGGTTTAGAAACTTGATGGTTTAATCTACAGAAATTCAGGTACTTGCAGAAGTTGATGGACTGACTTCTTCAATCTGGAAGAAATATTCCATACCAGGTTTATCATCCAGTGTGGGAAATGTTAAACCACAGGATTTTTAATATTGAATAAATTCCAACAACAACTTCAGTTAATACCTGCCTTAGCATTATCTGGCAGGAATTTGTAAAGATCTGGACCTCTCCACTTATGTTACAGGTGGCAGCCTCGGGAGCTCTGATTTTCCAGGGCATGAGAGAGCTTGGCACTACTGCTGGTTCCATATTTGAATGGATTCCTATGGACCGTTAGACTCAAATTCACCAGGTGCTCACCAAACCTCCCTTCGAGCCTGTCCTGAAGAGTTAAGTGTTCTCTAGTACCATCAAAGTCATCTTCTTTGGTATGGGAAGTGAAGTGAGATAAATGCTCTGTCCATCAAAGAACCGTTCCTACATTTCTTGGATAAAATCATCTTGTGAACAAACTCCAGCTACATAAAGACCAAATAAACTTTGCATTGAACCTGGGATATCTCCTTTCATTTCTGGGATATCAGAGATTGATTGCCTGTAACTTACTTAAGCAGAGTATTTTCCTTTTACGTTAACAAATCCACTTTGCTCCTTAACTTCTGCCCCTTTAGACTGTGGTTACTAGGAAAGTTGCAGGCTGTAAAAATAGGTGTTAAAAGTGAAAATCAGTAAAGAAGCAGCGAGAGAGAAAGCGCAGACATCTTCCAAAATTCTTATGGCCCATTACACCAGGGATAGAGCTGAAAAATAAAGCTTGTATGAAAAAAAATCTTAGACAGCTGGGCCAGTCACATCTTCATTACATTGTTAAATGATCCACTATGGAAACGGGTGTTTCAGGGTGGTTTTTTTCTTTCTTTTGTTGGTTTGGATTTTTAGGGTAGTTTTGTCATAGATATTTAGTCTCTTTTAGTTGGTGCTAATTATTCATGCTTTTCTTTTATAATTCCTGTTTTCTGTACTGTTTCTCTTTTCTAATTCCTGGTAGTGTCTTCGGATTGGTAGATGTGGCATGTGCATGAAAAGGGACCGTTTTGTTCCTTGTCTGTATGTTGACCTTGTATTACACATATCCATCAGTCTGGAAGTTATCTCCCTTCCTTTTACAACTAATAAATCTTATTGCTTTTAACAGGTTTGGTTCTTTTGGCATGCCTGTGCCTTTTTTCATGAGGAGGAGAGGAAAAACTATACAGAAACTACTTCTCTTTGATATGGTTGGGATTTATTCTAAAAATGCTTGGTGTTGATGGATATGTAGGTTAACAAACATGTAAAACTTAATAATTTAATATCTAAAGAGTATTTGTGCTGTTGCTTTTTCTTTCTAAACAGTTAGATAGATTCAAAGAGCCTCCAGCATTTGGACCAATGTGTGACTTACTGTGGTCAGATCCTTCAGAAGATTTTGGAAGTGAAAATTCACCAGAGCATTTCAGTCATAATACAGTCAGAGGATGCTCATACTTTTATAGGTGAGAGTATGCTATGATCTAGTTCGGTGTTTTAGTACTGACTCTTCCTGAATATTTTAAGAAGATATCTTTTATTCATAATTGTTTTCATTTCACAGCTATCCAGCAGTTTGTGAATTTTTGCAAAATAATAATTTGTTGTCAATCATTAGAGCACATGAAGCACAAGATGCAGGGTAAGTACTTTGTACCTTTCAAGGAAATAGTCACAATGTAGAATAAAAATCAATTACTTATTTGCTGTAAGATGTAATATAATTTGTTTGGTTTTGCAGTTATAGAATGTACAGGAAAAGTCAAACTACAGGGTTCCCATCTTTAATAACAATTTTTTCAGCACCTAATTACCTGGATGTCTACAATAATAAAGGTAAGAACTTGTTATTAGTAATTGTATGTTATAATTTTAAAAAGTTGTCTAACTAGATAATCTAATATCAACAGCTTTTTGCCAGTTAAGAAACTAAAGGACAAAAAAAAAATGTACTAGTGAAAGTTATAAAGAAGAGCCATAAATAACGACCTCCTGTAAGAGAAGTCCCTTGAAGCATAAGTGTGGTCAGAGGTTTCCCTTGTGAAAGTTGTTGCTATTTAGTACTTGTGATTAAATCTACTGGTGTTATCCAGTCAGGCAAGATTTTCCTGCGCTAAGAGTTTTCACTCCTCTCATTGTCTTTAGTGGGCAAGGAACGTGGTTTGCATTGTGTATTGTGGCATCTAAGCGTCTTAATTGTGATTATAATTCCCATAATCGCCACATATGGGAAGCCAAGAAAGAGATCAAAGTACTGATCACCACTGGAAATATTAAGAATCCATTTTTGTACATCCTCTGCTAAGACAGAGTTGAACAGGAGAAGCATGTTTGAATGATCTCCAAATTTTCAAATGGTGTTCATTTGAAACCAAAGATACTTTTTTCTATTAAATACATTGCATTTTCTTCCACCCACCTACAAAGAACCACCCCCAGCCCATACCACTTCTGTAGGGTGAATAAATGTACACAGGAAAGATGAGCTGTTGTTACTTTCACTGATTGCAAAGTAAGGGGGAAGTAAAAATATCTTCAACTGGCTTTTTAAGTTTTTTCACTATCTCTATGGATACTGTGTTCATAGAACCCTTTTTCAGATGAGCTATTCCCAGTCTGATGCAAGTGTAAGTATAGAAAAATGTGGTCAACTGCTTGTTTAGCTTTAGAATGCTTCTGTTTTTCTGTCTTTTTTCTTTATGTTTTCTCTTTTCCCTCATCTTCTAGATGTCTATGATTTTGCTCCAGGCTTATAGCATGGGAATACACATATGAAGACACATAGAATAAAACCTGAATTTGCATTGCTGTTCTGAGTTAGTTTTGTTAAAATTACTGAAATTATACGTTTTCAGGACTTTTAAAAATCTTTGTTGATTGTAGACCTAAAATAGCATAGTACAGACCTATATTGACATGTAACAGTATCTTAAAATGAAACATATTCAGTAAAAATCCAGAGTGCTTCCTTAGTTACCTAACTACTGTGAAAGGCAGAGGATGGAATACCTCTGGGATTATTTAGCCTAAAGTATAAATAGACCTAAGACAAGCCTGTGACTTTACATTTGTAGTACTCCCAAGTTTCAAACATTCTTTTCAAAATGTCTGAATTTTATTTTAGCTGCTGTATTAAAATATGAAAACAATGTGATGAATATTCGTCAGTTCAATTGTTCTCCTCATCCTTACTGGCTACCAAATTTTATGGATGTTTTCACATGGTCTTTGCCATTTGTTGGAGAAAAAGGTTAGTAGATGTTATGCATCAACTATTATCTCTATTTCTCCCAGACTGATGTTGGGAGGATTTTTGTTTTTTAAAATATGTTTACCAGTGAGAGATTAATTGCATTATTTTTGTGTTGTTTACTTGTTTAAGTCAAGGTAGTTAGAACTGCATCTAATATAGCTAAGATGTTAACAGAAATTATAATTTCCATTTAGGGTGTACATCTGCATTGTTAAGTAGTATCTTTGAACTGCATTTGAAGTTAATATTTAAATTGTTCATATTCTACAAAATGCTAAGTTATATGTGTTATTAATCTTGTGTAGATATAGGTATACATTTATACTGAGATATTAGTGTAAAATGTTAACTTTCCTGTATAGATATAACAGATTGACCTTCACTAAAGATAAGTTTTCAGTTATAATTTTTCTTGTAAAAAAGATAGTTTAGCACAGATCCTCCTTTTTTTTTTTTTTTTTCTTTAATTTTCTCTCTAGAGATGACAACTCTGAATCTAGGACACTGGGGCCCCAAGTAGTCCTCAGTTGACAAGCAATGAGGTTAGAGGCTATTTGGGTCTGTTTAAAATCCTTCCATGACAGAAACTGCTCTTTTCATAAAAAGAGATCTGGAGAGCTCTTAAAATTTTTTGGAAATTTCTTTTTAATTTAGTTTAAATTGAATTCAAATAAAACAAATCTAAATAAATTTTAGGTTTCCTGCAGTTACGTATTTAAGGATATAAAAACCTAGGATTCGAGATTTGCTTATGTTATCTTTAGTAAGCAGTTAAATGCAAAGAGTTTGGACAGTTCTTACTGTGGTTAACCCACTCAACAATTTTTTTATGTTTAAATGAAGGGACCTAACATTTGAAAGAAGATTTTGTTTATATCTCTCTTGCCTGATGATGCAGTAGATAATGTTTTCAACAGCAAAGAGTTGACACTGTGTATTTTGCTTTTGTTGTGTTGCTGGTGATGACATCCAGCAGCTTATTTAACAGCGTTTTGAGTGTTTCATTGCCCTGCTCAATGCTTCAGGCTGCTGGAGTCATGGCCCTTGTAGGTAGCCCTGCCTTTGGACAAATGCGTGCTTCCACTTTTGATGAAGGATTTAGTGTCAGTATTGTCTGGTCTGCATTGATCAGATCAAAATCATAATTTGGTTGGGTTTTTCTTTTACAGTAGAGAGTAACTCTTTTCCAAGAATGAAGAATACAACCATAGCAGATAACACAAGGATTGTATGAATTAGTCATGAATAAATGTAGGCAGCAATTTACGGGGTTTTAAAACAACTGCTTTTTGGATAGTTTCTGAATACTCTATGTAGAGGAAAGTTTGAATATTTTAAGAAAGAGTCTGATTTATTGAAAGATTGAGTGGCAGAATATGAATATTCCTGGAGAAAAAAATACACAAACTTGTCTCAAAAAGCTTGTATCCAATATGTTGATATATTTAAGAGGAGTTTGAAAAGACAAACTCCTATATTTATAATCTAATATTTTCCTGCTTGAGTACTTCGGCTACATGCCTGCAGGTGTCAGGAGTAGAACAGCTTTTTCAACTCAAGCCTGAATTTGAGCAGTCAAAATTTTTCATATTTAGGTAAAGTTTTCGTAAAAACTAGTTCAAATACTTGACTTTTGACATAAAACTACTAATTTGCAAGCAAAGTATTTTTATGTAAAAGAACTCCTTGTAAGAGAGGAGCATTCTTCGTGTCGTTTGATTGTTTAGTGTTTAGCTGTTTAATTTATAGCTGCTTATTTTTCAGAGCTTTTTAAATTCTGTGACAGCTCACATCAAGAAAAGCACTTATTTTGAAATGGATTACTGAGCAATGACTGGGGTGTGAGAAGTTCATTCACTAAAATTGCTGGTGACTAGCTGTATCTTGTGTGCATGGAAATATTTTAAATTCTACACAGAATGAATTAAGGTTTATTTTTTCCTATACAGTAACAGAAATGTTGGTGAATGTTTTGAGCATTTGCTCTGATGATGAGCTGATGACAGAGGGAGAAGATCAATTTGACGGTAGGGTTTACTTTAAGATTCATAAATCTTCCTAATGGTAATAACTTGTAAGCAATTGTTAACTTAGACTGGTGTAATATTGCCTGGCATTTGAACAAAATTACCTTCAAATTTTTCTGTAGAAAACAATGCTTTTGGTGGGGCAGAGAAGGGAATTGCGTTGTGTTTGTGATCAAGAAGCAGTAATAGTAACCTTTGCAAATCCTCATATGTGATTTTTATTTAAAACAAACTCTTTGCAAATACTCATATCTGATTTCAATATAAAAGGGACTTCTAGTGGGAAATTCTCCAAATGTCTTGACACTTAATATTTGAAACAGACTAACTTGCTTTGCTACTGTTTAGAATAAATGTATTATAATGCACTAAATTTCTTAATTATTGCCCTTCAATAACAGTTGATGTAGGAGAACATCGGATAATTTTTTTTTTATGACAAAGTATATAAATAAAGTCTGAAATGCAAGTTTAAGTCTGTGCTTGAGTTTGAAGGACAACTTGTGTATGTACATTGTATTATGTGTATTCATGTAATGAATTATGGCATCTTTTTGTCTCTTAAACTGTGATACAGTAGATTGTTAAGGGTGGTGTGTAGCATGATGATTAGGAAGCAACATTGACATGAAGACCTAGCATATGACACTTTGTTTTATTGGGCTTTTTACAGAAGTGCTTAATGCCACAATTTTAGACTTGCTTCATTTCACCCAATAACAGAACTGATCTGGTGAATTGTTGTTGATGGGGGAGGAGGAAGAAAACTTTCAGCAGCCTTTGAGGAACATGAAAGGATCATTTATGAAGACATTAGAGACACAACCCCTTTCTTAGCATTTGATAACTGCTGTGTTCAAATTTGATAGCAGAATAGTGTTGTGCTGAGCAGCTGTGTGTTTTCCATGGGAGTGCATTGGTTCTGAGCCACTTCAGCTTTGCTGCTATTTAGGTGATCGCCAGAAATGTGAAAACTTAGAAGAAGTCTCAAAAGTGATCCTACCAACAGTCAATTCCTGATTTTTATTCAAGTAAATCTACTAAACTGAACATAAAGCAATTGCACCAAGCAGGGTTAGGTGGTAGTCTGAGTGTTAGGATTTATGTTTGCCAGAGTAGTTGCAGTTGTCAGTTGATTGCATATGCCCTGTCTGTAGTTTTCTAATTTTAATTATTTTATTCTTCTGTCTCCTTTAACAATTTCTTTGCTTGATGCATCTCTTATGCCACCTAGGTACTGTCTATGCTTTATCTATGTGGTTGGATTTTTTTTTTGAACTGTTGACTTTGAAGCTTTTACTTGTTATTTGTCAAATTTTAAATATTCTCAACAATTCCACTTCTTGTTTGATGAATGCATTTTCAAGTGTTGCAATTTTCCATTTTGTTTTTTTTCACATTTCTTCTCCATTCCTTCTTTATTACCACTGCCAAGTTAAATATCTTTTTTTTTTGTCTCACTCACCTTTTTCTTCATCGTTCACTTCCTTTTTTTCTGGACTCTCCATCTGAAGAGCGACTCATATATGGCAATAAAAAAGGTACAGACCAGACAGAGTAGGAATGTTTTGAAATATGACTTCACAGAACCTGACAGTATAAAGTATTAATGAGAAAATGCCCTTCTATTGAGAGTTATTACGTAGTATTTTATGATTATTAACCATTTCAATGGGAATTTTATCAAGACTTGTGTGTTTTGTTATGAGAAGTCATACTTCAGGACATCTGTCTTTCTGTGCATGAATTTTTTTCCTCCTTTCTTCATTCCTTTTTTTGTAGAATTTCATTCTTTTACCTACTTCTAAAATTTTGTCTTTGGTCCTGCATGTGTAGGGAGCTTTCCGTTGTCTGTCTTGCTCTTTAATACTTTCCTCATGAGCTGTTTTTTTAAGGTTGTGCATGGAATGTGTTTAGAGAATGTTCCAAAACCTGGTTTGTGTAGTACATTTCGTCTTCTTAACTGAGATGTCAAAAAAAGTACTTTTTGATTCTCTGTGCTATTTTGAAGATGGTCGGATGCAAATTGTAAAAAGAAGCCTACTTACTAACTTAATTCGTGGTCTGTCACTTGTTTTTCAGAAATCACAGGGTAGATAGTTCTGTACAGAGAAATTCTTCTCACTACTATTTGCCTAATAATAATTTTTCTCTCTGTATAAATGCGTTGGTTCCAGAGAATATTTCTAATACTTGGGGGTGCATTAGATTATGGACATGTTTCCAAAAGTTATGTCTGGAGCATAACATGTCAGTGTTTCAGAATTTGTTTCTTGTGTAGGCATTGGGAAATGGGGAAGTTCTGTGTCATATCTCCTATAATTTAGGGTGTAATTAAGACATTCTTCTGCAAGCAAATGCCATTCTCTATGTAACCAGGATTCAACGGCCTCATTAGTGCAGTGCTGCAGCCTGGAGTAATGCCTTTGGCTTTTTCCTTGGCTGTGTTGCTTCTGGAGGGCCAGGGCAATGAGAGATCATCTTAAAAAAAACCCCAAAAATTAAAAATCCCAACAAACAAAACCCCCTGAAACAAACCAAACACCCCAAAGTTACCTTTCTCATTTTAAAGCACAGGGACTAGCACTGCCTGAAGTCTTTTCAATTGGCACATTACAGCTTGGCATCAGTGAAGCCTGCAAATTCGTGTAGGTAGAAAGAAAATTGAGGAACTTAAAGAGAAATGTTTGACATCCCCCTTAGCCCAGATCTTTTCAAACTCTGAAAGAGCTTATTCCAGATTCTCAAGTGGCTGTTCAGTAGTGTTCAAAGAGACAAAGCAAACATTTCTAGAACTGGAAAAATTAAAAGTTGAGATTTCAAGGAAATTATTTTCAGTAAAACTTAAATATTTCACACTATCCTATTCCAAGTTTTTCCTGTTTTGTCACTTTTTGTTTCCACCTGCTTTGTCGCTTTTTTAGTTTGATGTCTGTTAAAATTGTCTAAAAAAACTTTACTCAGCAGTTCCTGGCTTTTTTGTTTTGTTTATGAGGACTGGCAGGTATTTGTCATACCCCATGATTCTGTCATTGTGTTCTTACAAAAGCTGTTTCTTGCCCCCATTTTTTGTCATTGCACTTTTTCTGTCTTGTGTGGTTTTGTTGTTGTTGTTTGCCCTTACATGCTTTATCTTCTGTATTTTATTTGGTTTGGTGTTCAGGGTGGAAAGTCTACCCACTCTTGTGCCACAGAAGGCCTTGTATCCTTGCAGCTGTGGTCTGAGAAGTGTGACTGTTGTTCCTGAGTGTCTGTACTCTCACTGGGAAGCCCCATGCTAGTGAGCAGGGATGGAAAACAGCTTCTTCCACAGCTCCATTTTTGAATGCAAGTAGGCGAATTTTGGACATGTGGCTCTTCCCTGCCCACTTCTGTGGTCCTCTCTTCTACATTCTTGCAATTTAGTTGGCAACTTCTTATTGTGTACCCTTCTCCCAAGACTGAACAACACTGTATATGGAAGTTCTGGAATACCTAACAGACCTATCTGAGCTTGTTCACTCTTGGTACCCTGTGGTTCAATTCACAGTATGACTGAGTTACTCTTACCTTGATGTGACTGACTAATGCTCTCCTTCTCCAATGGCTGAGAAGTAAGAATTTTGGTTTTGATACCTCCTCATCTGCCTCTACTGTTTTAATAAAATTGAGGAGTTGGCAAAGGGAAAGTAAGATGAGGGGAAGGATTACTTCTATACATTGAAACAAAACAGAAACACTTAGTGTTGGAGAACAGTGTTTCCATTTTCATGTCAAGGCAGACAAAGGTAGCTCTTCTTCTCAATCACAAGCTTCCTTTCAGAGTTTTGTCTTCACTTTTGTCTGTCACAAGTGGTATCATTCTGCCCTGTGGAATGTGCAGTGTTTACTCCAGATCTTTGGTATTTGTAATTTCTGCAAATGATGCAAACCTAAGATGATGTGGAACACAGATTTAAGTGGTAAGAAAGGTACGACTGCAGCTTTTTGCTTGTTTATTTTTTGGAGAGTTTTCATGGTAGCTGACATAAAAACAAGGAAAACACTGTTTTCTCTTGAATTGCTGTGTAACAATTAGAAAATCTTTATTTTTTGTGGCTTTCTTATCTCTTTGGCTTATATATTGGGCTGCTTGCCTACAGCTTGATATACACACGTGTTAGGACTAAGAATTTAAAGTGTAAAATTTAGGCAAATGAGTTATGATGGTTACTACACCATAGTGGTGGTAGTTCAGATGCTTACTGGTTTAGGAAATCATTGTGAATAAGATAAATGTGTGTGTTTTGTGGACACAGAGGTGATGGTGGTTTTGCTGGCATTCTGAAGCTCTAATTTGATAACGTTGTGCCCTTAAGTGTTCGGGTACTGACCTCCTGTGAAGACTACTGAACTTAAACAGTTGTGTTAAATTTGATGCACTTTAAAACAGTGACCTTCTAAGTACTCATGAGCTTGAGACTCTTTATTCTTTCTATTGAAAGTAGGTACAGCTGCCGCACGGAAAGAAATAATCAGAAACAAAATTCGGGCAATTGGCAAGATGGCAAGAGTCTTCTCTGTTCTCAGGTACTTGAATGATTTCAGCTTTCCTAAGCCCCTGTTACATATGCAAGGTAAACATCTCTGTTTCAGGATAATGAATACCAGAGAATTTTCAGGGAGATCACTGTGCATCATTGTGCATCAGAATTTTGTTTGGCACATTGGTGCATCCTGTGGATGTTGGAATTTTTGGTTAAAGAATATTTTTGAGTTATTTTTGAGACACATTTCAAGAAATTAGAGAACATGATATTTAGTTCACTTGTTGTTTGTCCAGCTGTTAACTAGGAGTGTTGGAAAGGCAATACCAGATAAAAAGACTGAAATCAAGGGTAATGGAGGAGGTCGGGACTGACTCTGAAAATTTCTGACATATCAGGAACTTGAGGAGTAGAGGGGTTTTATTTCCAGTTTTGGTTTGTTTCTTTTCAGCTATGTAAAAAATACCCCATCCTTTTTAAATGTAGAGACTTCATCATCCTATTTACCCAAAGTATCTGTTTTTCCACAGAACATAATTGCTCAAATAGGGGTAATTTTTTGAAGTTGTTATTTCCCAAAGCAGAGACATTTAAAACAAAATTGGGGATTGTTTTATGGTAGTGAGATATGTTCAGTACGTCCTGAGGCATTCAGTGCTCATTTCAAAGCTAATGAACTTGCATATGAATAACTGCTCAGAATTTGGTTCAGAAATAGCCAGCATTTATAACTCCTAGGCAGAAGAAAAACTGGTATGGAATAGAATAGAATTATTTTCACCTTTTAAATTGTTGGAATTTGAATTTACGTTCAATCTTGACATGCCTAAAACAGCAAAACTAGGCTCTCCCTTTCTCCATCCATTATTTTGCTTCAATGTAGGTTTTCATGCACAGATATTTAAGGTTTTGTTACTGTTTTCTTTCACACAGGGAGGAGAGTGAAAGCGTGCTGACACTCAAGGGTTTGACTCCCACTGGAATGTTACCTAGTGGAGTGTTGGCTGGAGGACGACAGACCCTGCAAAGTGGTAATGATGTTATGCAACTTGCTGTGCCTCAGATGGACTGGGGCACATCTCACTCTTTTGCTAACACCACACATAATGCATGCAGGGAATTTCTTATGCTTTTCAGTTCTTGTCTTAGCGGCTGATACAAGCCTAGTGTTATGTGTTAATCAGGCAATGTGAAATGGATACTTAACCAGGGTATAAAACTAAAAGCCAATTAGTTCAGCAGTGTCAGGCTATGTTTTTCAGACTCTGAGCTTCCTTAGTTTGTGATTTTTCAGGTGGGGTGACCTTATAGATCTCATATTAAGGCATTTAATCATTACAGATACAAAAATGGCAGTGTAATTTTGCATCATTACTTGTGTGCTCTCCATTAAAATGGTTTTATTATAGCTGTGTTAGTATTTTCATTGACAATGTCAAATACTTGTTGATATTAATATTAACAAACAGCTACAGACTGCATAGTTCCATATTACACTCCATTGACAGATTGGAATGTGCTACGTTTTGTACCCTGGTAATTAATGCCAAAGTTTGTTCTCTATGTTGTTTGTCAAATGTTCTATGTATAATTGACCTCCCTGAATTGTCCTTGTAACATGCTGTTTCCTTCCTCTGCAGATGTAGCTGCTTTCTTAGATCTGTCTGTCTCTCTCTAGGTATAGATGTATGTCTGTATAAGTGTTAAAATTAAACCACTATCCCAGACACTTGTCTGTCTCTTGATGTAGAAGCAATGTTGTAGCACCTTGTTTTTGAGGTTTGCTGCATTTGCTGCTGCACATTGTCTGTGCATTTTGAACAATAATGTACTTGAAAAATATTCCATCATTTGTTATAAAATCAGTTGAGAATAAAGGGATTGAATTTAAAACTTGTAAATAAATTCAAATAAAAGGGTGTTATTAAGTGTGCATATATTTTTTTTGCATGAAAATAAAAAGAACTCTATACAAAATATACCTGTAATCTGGCTCATTGAATATTTTGTAAAAGGTTTTTATTCTTTTTTTAGTTTGTTGAATCATTGGATCATATTTTTCACAACGCCCATTATGATTAACTAGGATTAGGGAGGATGCTATGAGCTCGTACCAACTGCATTAAAAGAATGAAGTCTATGTTTTTTGTTCACAGTGGTGAATAACTAAAAAGCACCAGTATGAAACTGGACTTCATATCAGCAGCACTCTTAACATATTCAAGGACTTTTTATTGGCCACCTTCAGGCTTTACTAGGAAATATAAAACTATAGTATGGGAACACTGAATTTTATAACTATTGAAAGATTGTGATACGTGAATACCACTTTTGACACAATCTATTTTCCAAGAGTAGCAGCTTTTCTCATTTCATGATTCAGACTGTTTATTTGAATTCCATATATTTTCTATGTAGTTTTTTAAAAGCCTTTCACTACATTTTCTATTAAACTATCAAAGCTGTTTTGTAATAGCTTTGAAAGACAAATGTTACATTTTAAATCATTTTTCAGTGGACATATAATGTCTACAAGTAATTTTATATGTCCAGTGTATGTATGTGATTGTTTTGTGAGTGTCTATAACAAGAAATGGTGTGTGTTTCCTAATCCATTCAACTATTCCAAAAGCTTATGTTCTAACTTTAATTTTCATTGTTTAATAAGAAAATTTATTATGCTTAAAAAATGAGTCTGCATTCCTCTCACTCATTTAACAAATTTTTATCCATGTTGCATTACAAATACGAGAGAGGATCAAACTGACTAGAAAATTTTTTTTTACATAAAGCATATAACTTTCTACCATTACTGAAAATGTGGGACATTTGGAAAGTATGCAGAATCCATTCTGGATTTTTGTGGGTGTGGGCTTTTTCTTGACTAGAACTTTTGATGGCAATATTATTTCCTGATGTAGTACATTAATATACCTAATTTTTTTAGTCATGTTGATTGTTCAAAATAAATCATGCCAACTGTTAGTTCTTAAACTGAAGTAACTTCTTTTTACTGATAAGACTGATGTTACTGTTTCAGTCTTAAAAGAGTAGTTCTCAAATTACAATGCTCAATTGCAAAGCTGGCAGTAAACCAAAAATAAAATAAAACTTCATTAACTGACCATTTTCTAAACCGTTGTAGTAAGAATTTATATTCTTGACAAAAATATGGTCACTGACAGTATAGTAGGATTTCTTACTACATATATTTAATTACTCTTTGAAGTATTTTGTACTATCAGTACACTATCAGTATCAATTTGTTCTATCTGTAGTACAAATATCGATTTGTACTATCAGTATACTATCAATAATTTAATCTAGGCTTGCAAAAATAAAAGAACATAATAGTAATTAAAGTAATTTTTTAAATTCTGTTCTTTTGTTGGCTTAAAAATACACAGAATTGACCAGTATGCCCTAGGTTTTCCTGGTTTCAGTCTTAAAAATGCTCATTTTTCAATGGCACATTGGTTGCTGTTAAATCTGTGAGCAACTTTGAAAGATATAAGAAGTTGGAGTGTGTGTCTCCATTTCTCTAGAAAGCTGGGCTGAAATTATTTTATCAGGGCAAATAGATATAGACACATAGGCAATTTTTATATATATCTATGATAGCTCTTAATGTCAGTAAGATTTTCCATGCTGGGTCTTAGCAAATGCTGCTGTTCTGTCAGACCTTTGTTGAGCCCAGCTGCTGTGTTTGTGAGCTGCTGGCCCTCCTCTTCCTCCTCCTCCTCCTCCTCCTTGGAGCAGAGGTGCCTGGTAGCTTTCCCTGGTGGCTTTCCCTGGTAGCTTTCCCTGGTGGCTTTGCCATCCTGCCTGGCAGCACCAGGACAGATCCTCACTGCAGCATAGAGCAGCCTAGGGGAGAATGGCAAATGCACACTGCAGCCAAGGGCTTAAACAAAGACAACTCAGTTCAAAAACATAATTCTGGAAAAAAATGCAAGCCTACATCCTATGGGAGATGTCACTGCATGATTTTTTTTTTGTCATGAATATATGGATATACTTTTTAAAAATTAATTGTAGCTTACTTTTGTATAGCTTTAATGTTTTAGGATAGAAACAGACTTTGGGAAATCATGGCCTTTGTATATTTCTAGATTTTTTTAATGTAAATTTGGCTTTTATTATTTTTGTTGCTTGCATTATAGTGGCTGAAATAATAAAGATAGTATTAAGTACTGTTATTTAAAATAACATTTCCTAGTGACTTATTTTGTGAATTGAATTCAATGAAATTAGCTTCTGAATTAAGCCAACATCTGCTAAAAACTAACAAAACACCTAGAGCTTTATTCAGCAACATACTAAACACAAGTCTAAATTAAAAATTTGAAGTACTGCCATGGGCATCAATAGCCCCTGCTATTAGTCAGAAAGCAGTTAAGATAGCTTTCTGTGTTTATGTTGAAAATTGGCAAGGATTTTCTATCACATCCATCCATTGAGTAAAACAAGGGGAGAGCTGAAATTAAGGATGTAAATGCCATTGAAACCTGTTGCTTAAAATCAGCTCTCAATTGGGAATTTTCAGAGCGAAGACTTCAGAATGATCTGTTAATATGATCCAGTATTTATTTGAGGTTTATCAAAGTCTACAAAGAATAAAATTCTCATTTAGATATACCTGCAAAAAATAATCCAACAAAATGATTTTACAAATTGAGTCTCTGCAGGTTTTTTAAGTGCTTGTATTTTCCAGTCAGTTTGTTCTTTTATGTCAAGTTGAAAATTATCTTTTTCTTAACTGTGATGAATATTCCAAGGTCTTTTTGGAATAGTAGTTCTACAAGTAGCATGAACTAGGAGTAAATTTTGAAATTTGTATTTATGACCAAGCTACATAATTTACAGAGATAAATCAGTATTCATGATCTTTTCAGGAAAAGATTGAAAACAAAGACTCCACAGGTAACAGGAAGTGGTGGAAAGAGGTGGTTTTTTTATATAGTTTCATATTTGTATGGCAAATTGATTATAGTTTGAAAGTATGCATTTGGTGACTTTCTAAAACAATTCTTAAGGTAATTTGTTTTTAGAAATAGAGAAAGTTTCTTTCCCTTAAGGTAAACATAAATAACCATCCATTCAAGTGGCTTTTTGATTTAATTCTGGAGTTGTCATTGTCTCTGTAGATTTAAGTGCAGAACTGTTTTAACATTTTTTTCATTTTTTGTTCCATGGAAAGTGCAGTATGTGAAATTCAAATTGCTGCATTTTTCTTAAGTATTTAATATTATTTTATTAAATAAAATAGTATTTATTGGATACTTACTTAATGCAAGTATCCAATTTTTGTAAGCTATCTCAGTGAAAATTAGAATCTTATGCAACAGTGAGCTTAAAACATAGTGTAGGCAATTCATACATAACACAGTGTAGGCAATAGTGTAGGTGATTGGTTTTGTTGGATAGGAAATGAGAAGTAATAAACTTAAATATCTTTAAAGAATTTTATTCTCTAATGCCCTATTTTCTTATAGAGATATTTTCCCCAGCACTTGCTTGAATACTCTGCCATGATTTTTGTTGTTAACAGTATGTACAAAGCACTACACGAGTAGGTTTACCACTGTGTAAGCTACTTTTTGTCAGTATTTCTGAAATTGTGGTATTAGAGGCATGACAAATAGTAGAGGAGGTAAAAAGTTGTTACCATGGCTGACTTAGCTACAGTTCAGGTTGTAATAATGATAACATTATGTTAAAGATTTGCCATCTAGAGCTGAAACTGTAAGGAAGGATCTTACACATAAGAAATCAAAGCAGTTGTCATAGTTATTTAGTTAGAAAAACAGCTAGTGGGCTAGATGTTCTTTATATTCACATTCATTCACCCACTAAGACTATGTTAACTCCAGACCTCTTCCTGCTGTAGACTTTGTTGCTTCAACTAAACAAATTACAAGACTTTATAAATATGACTTTCTAGATTTGTCTGCTTTGGCTTAAATTTCATGATTCAGTTCTCAAAGATGCCCATTTTAGCTTAAAATATTGTGAGAAATTGAAGTACTAGTTAAACTTCAGGGAGCTAAAGATAAAGAGAAAGATAATTTTTTATTATTATTAGAATGCTGGTAGTGTTATTTTTATAGTGTCCCTCCTGGCAATTTATTGAATATCACTAATGCATTTTAATCTTCAGAAATAGTCTCAAATAGATCTTTAGTATTTTTTTAAACCATACCACAACTTCAGCATCAGTTAAAGTTTTCTGTTGCTGTCTTAAAAAAAAAAAACAAAAATCACAACCAAAAGTTACAGAAATGTATAGTTAATAACACCAGTTCAGTAGTGTTAGTTTGACAGGCTTTTCGTTGGTAAACTCTATTAGTTAAAATTCAGGAAGAGTTTTACTTAGACTTGAAAACAATCCCCCAAAAACTTAATTGTCATTTTAACTAATTGTAATCTAAGCTGGCGTAGCATACTATATTAAATTGATCATTGCCTTTTCTGCTGTGTGATATTACACTCTTCATCTTTCTCATTCATTTTGCATGCATCTGCTCACTTCTGTACAGCCACTGTAGAGGCAATTGAGGCTGAAAAAGGTATGATCAGAGTCTTTGCCCTTGGCAGAGATCTGTGGTGTCTGGGAGGGAATTCAAAAGTGCTCTGTGTGGGTGTGTTTTATTTTCAACTTGCACAAGCAGAGATGAATCAACTGCATTGATTCATCTATTTTACATGTAACATTCATTTCTGGCTTTAGGATGATGATTATCTTTAATATTTTAGGGAAATTCTTGGGGATTTTTGGTCTCCTTTTGTTTTTTTTTACAAAATACGCTGTAGGTTTTTGTATAGTAGCATGTTGTGATATGTGATGTTGTCTTGAAGTTCTTAAAATTAGAAGTGTTTAGTGTTTTTTTTCTGCATTCAACTGAAGGTTTTGTTTGATTGTGGGGAGGGGATGTTATATGTGGAAGGAGGGTTGTTTATGCATGCCTTTTCTCATAAAATATATTTAATGGCTTTGAACATTTTTTTTATACTTTCTGTGATACCTCGTAGTGCAAGATGTATAACTTCTTTTCTATAGATTTTTAATATAATTTATTGTTCAAATTTATTTCTAGTATTTATGAGACATATTAAATGCAATGGATTATTAGTGCTTTTGTGCTAAATAAGTTGCATATACATCCTCTGTTAGTGGTATTGAACAAAATGCCATCAAATTATTTGGTTCAGAATATTCAACTTCAGATTGTTTCTTTTCAGAGAGACTTTAGTTTGTTCTTGCTCAGAATTCAATTCAGAGTTTGTCATTCAGAAGGGAATGACAAACAGCATAGCATTGAGAGAGCTGCCTTTGGGGGTTTTCAGATTTAGTTGCAAAGCACCATTTAATGACTGTATTCTTTGTTTTTTTAATTAAGGAAGTCAGATCTCCAAAAATATAAACAAGTGCTATATTCTGTTCTCACACACACCTGCAAGAGGTCCTGTTGTTGTGAGTGGAAAGCTGTACTTAAATCTCCAAAGAATTATTTCATCCCAAAGACTTCAGTCTTATTATGTGGTCAGCCATTTTGAGGTGTAAATTCAACTACAGACCTCATTCATCAAAATAATCAGTAGCAAAATAATACCTATTTTCTATACTACTTTAAATACATCTGTATTTAAATGATACCATTGTTGAACCACAGTGCTAACTCGGTGGTTGTGGTTGTGTCCATTTCCATCATCCACATGATTAGCACAGTGTGAACCACATCCTGCAGCTTTGCCTGCATGAAAACTGCAGGATCAGGCCATTGGTGCGTGTGCAGGGTGAAAATCTGCCACTTCTTTTGCAACCCTTTGCTGCTTTGCCTCCACTGCACTTGCTGTGCTGCTTAGATCTTCCTGACATTGCCCTGAAGAGAAGGGGGATGTTAAGATTAGCCCCATGAGCTGGGCAGCAAAAGCACAGCAGTGATAGCTGGCCCCACCAGGGACAAGCAGAAGCAATCAAGTGGGCTTAAATCCCTTGATTCCTACTTGCAGAATATTTGCCATACTTTGTTCTCTTTGTAATGAACTGAAATCATGATTGCTGTGAACGTCAGGAAAGCAGGTTAGAGAATCTTTTAGCAATATAGTTGCAGGGCCATGAGTTTCTTTGGCTGATTTTTTATCTTTTTTTAAACATCGTTCGTTAGAAAAAGTATATGCTTTCAACTTATTTTTCCATTACTGACATATCAAATTTGCATTTTGTTAAGCAATACGAGGATTCTCTCCGCAACATAAAATCTGCAGTTTTGAAGAAGCAAAAGGTTTGGATAGGATCAATGAGAGAATGCCACCAAGAAAAGATACTCTTCAGCAAGATGGTATTAATACCATAAACACAGCCAATGCCAATGGAAACAATGGAACTGGCAACAACAATGCACAGTGACCACATCAGCTTCTGGTTTACTCACTCATGTCCTGCCTGAGAATTCCTAGATTACTGCTTTTTGATGTGACAACAAATGAAATAGGGGGATCACTTCAAGTGATTACTTACCACGAGGTAGAAAACCATCTGACTTGATTGATCCTATTGAAGAGAGACCATCATGCTTTTGAGACAACAGCCCCTCTGTTACACGGTGACCCAATCTCCAGGGAGTGTGTGCCTCACCCTTTCACACCAACGTCCATCACTGGCTGCTGCAGCTTTGGAAGAGATCTGGGGAAGGATTGGACTGTTCTCACTAAAGCACACCTAGACTAGCATCTTATGCTTACGTTGTCAACACTTTTAAGTTTACAAATGGGATTTTTCTTTCAGTAGAGGTAGTTTGTTTGTTTGTTTGTTTGTTTTTTAAAATCAGACATTCAGATACAACCCTAAGAGCTAACTATTTATTAATGGACATTGGTTTCATGATATGTCTTTAAAATTATAGATTAGAAAGGTCTTAAAATATCTGAGGCTGCAAAAACTGTATTTTAAATAACAGAAAAAAATGCCAAAAAATTTCAGTTGGTCATTCTGTAAAATGCTGACCTCAGGTTTACTCCTTTAGATGTTGCTAATTCTATATTGTATTCACTGTATTTTTTAGTTACAGCTTATCAGAAGATTTCTATGTAGGAATGTTTATTACTTGAACACAGATTTAAAAAAAAATATTTAATTTAGAAACTTTTTTGCCCAGCTTTTTCAAGACTTTTCCCCACCTTGACTTTAAATAAAAAATTATATATACTAATTTTAAAAGTAAGAAAAATATGGAAGTATTAATTTTAAGGTACTTTTAATTGAACTTTGTACATTGTTTAAGTAAATTTTGGTTCATATCAAGTCTGTAAAGCTTGGCATTGTATTTTGTGTATGCATGTTTTCATTTTGCAAATATTTAATATATAGACCTATGATGTACATCTATAGGTTACCTAGATGTTATGGGTACTTTTAGTTTATTGTGAGTATTACGGTTGCATAAATAGCTAATAATCACTGGGCTGAATAGCTGCAAGCTTTTTATTATTTTTAAATCTGTAAAGGAACCTGAACCTGTATTGGACATACTTTTTGTTTAAGCAAAGCAGCGCGCAAGCAATTGCTCTGTTCAACTGCTAAGGCATTAGTGAAAGTGTAAACTTGAGACTGCATGTATTTTGGTATCTACAGGACTGCTTGGTTAAAATAAAAATTGAAGCCCTGTGCTAATTTGTTCACAGATAATGGACTGTACTGATTGCCAGTGTACTTTGTTATATATTTTGACATTTGCTACATGTCCTTCTCATCCCCTGGAACACGACTTGAAACTTATGTCACTAGAGTTCATCTCTCTTTTTTTTTTGTTTTGTTTTTGTTTTGTTTTTTGGGGTCTTTTTTTATTTACCATAACCTACAATCTGTACATACCCCTAAGTTGGAAATTTTATGCATGTTCCGAACTATTCAAGTATTTTATAAACGGTAGCACACAATAAATTTTGTGCATGGGCTGCGGCTCCTATCACTGTGTACTGGTTTTATTTGGCATACATAGGTCTAATCTGACCTTGCAAATTGTTTAGAAATAGTCTTCAATATTTAAGCCATTCAAAAAAGTAGCATAAAAGGTCAGATTTAGCTTGCAGAGAACTAATTTAATGTAAACACTAAGTAATTTAAATTTTATTCCTGCTGCTTTTTTCTTGCTTTTGAGTTCTCTCTCAGAAATATTTTGTGTGTGGTAAATGAGACATTTTGGTTTGTATAGGCTTATCAGACCAGGGTTAGTGGATTCTAGAAAAGACTCTTATGCATAACTGTTTCATATGTTGGTTTGAATTAAACATTCGACTACTGAAGTGTTTTGGGGCTGCTTTTTGTGCAGAGGGAGAAAATTGTTTGTTTTGGCACTCTGTACAGACACACGGATTAGCCTTTTGGCATACTCTTTTTAAACTAAGGACAAACTGCTGAACAGGATGAGAATTAAGATAAGTGACACACTGTTGGTAAGGGGAGTTTTAATACTCAATTTTACTTTATTGCAGATGCATTCTAATTGGAAATTCTTCTCAGAGTTTGAGTCCAGAAGATCAAGTTAAAAATGGTAAGTTTTTGGCTTTTTTTATGAAGCACTCCCACCCCTGCGAGCTGTACAGTCTGCATGCTGTGTCATTAGAGCAGAACAGAAACCTGTTATGAAGTACAACTGAAATTTTATGATGAACACGGTGATGGTACCTTTCTCCTTTAAGTGCTAATGGAAAATGTCACCTTGCAAAAAATACTTGTCCTAATTTGATACTCAGATATTGGTTGTTATGAGGATTTCGAATAGCTGGAATTGTGTATATGAAGAAAATACAGATAAAATCTGTGTGGAAAGACCTCACTGTAATTGGAGAGAAGTGGTTCTGATACTTGTATAGCAGTAAGTGCCCAGCAGCAATGATGTTCACTTCTGTGAGGATTCCCTTGCAGTGTCTGTTTTGCTGCTGTAAGGACTCCCTTGCATTATCCATTGTCTGTAGTTTTTGCCAGATATGAAGGCAGGTCTGCAGTAAAGGAAAATACACTGGGTAGTGTATTTGGCCTGATTTCTCATGCTGTGTTTCTCCTGTCACCCTTTAGGCAAGTAGTCAGGTAACAGGGTTATGTCTGGGGGTGTTCCTCTGTAAAGCAGGCACTCATTTTTTGCTACTGTGTTTCTGTAAGGTGGAGTCTGGAGCTGTCTCTAATTCTTATATTGTTTGGGAGAAGAAATTATTTCCTTACTCCCAGAAAACTGTAAGTATTTTGCATTACTTGTTTTATGCTTTCAGCATTTTAAGGAGGGGAAGAAAAAAAGAAATCACCTATATGTCCGTAGTCTGTTCTTGGATAGGGAGGGGAGAAGGGTTGGCTTTGATAGCCAAAGGAGACAAGGAGCAAAAGCTGTGAGAGGCATGGCAGGTTCCTGGTTCGAGCTGGAGTGGTCAGTGCCTCCGTGCCCTGCTCTGGGCTCAGCAGACATGTGTGGGTCCTTTCTTCCCTGAGCTGAGGGGTGGGACCATCATCTGTGGTGTGCTTACCTGGAGGGCACCATCAGCAAAGATTCAGAGGTGGGCTGGGGTCTCTGACTGCCCCAGGGAGTGGAGCCGTGTGTTGGTGGAACTGAGAAGCAGAAGTACAGACTGAGCTGGCTCAGGTTTTGGGCAGTTATTTACCAGCAGGGCCTTGTGCTGCCATTTGCTGAGCCAAACAGAAGAGCAGCCTAGTTCACAACCTACCTTCAATATCCACTTCAATGGCAAACAAACACCTTCACCCCCCAAAATTATAATATGAAAACAGCTTTCCTTTCAAAACTTACTAAATTCAATGTGAAATGGAAAAATTGCTCTAGTCTTATGTCTTGAATTGTGAAGATTGGCACTTAGGAAAAAGCCAGATGGTTGGGATTGAGGCTGTTTTTTCTCTTGGAAGGGGAGGTCTCTTCTGGTGAAAATCTGAATGCTTTTGGAGGGAAGACTCTCGTAACAGCTTTCTTTTTTCTAATGTTTACTCTGAAAGCACTATTATGTAAGTTAGGTAGAAAAATAAGGCTTTTTCAGAGGCAGGATAAACAGTATCTGTTCAGTCTTTCTTGCCAATTTTTTTCTGTAACTTCATTGTCAAACATTCAGTTATTGCTACCCATTTAACAATTCTTTGTTGCTAGCATGTCATGAAAATATTTTTGCCATAAAACAGGTAAATGTTTTACATTCATATAGAATAGAACATAGAAACCTATTAATCTGTTTGTTTTCTTGTGATAGTATGTATGAGCCAGATTAAATCAATATTTTGCTTTGAATGACAAGTGAATTGGTAGGGATTTTCAGTCACATAAAAAGATACATATGCACAAATATGCTTTAATAATTAAGTGTAAGGAAGTTTTTTCAAGAACAAATAAATGAGAACCAAAGCTTATAGAATCTTGGTCAAGCTTGGAAAGCTACTGACAGGTAGATATCTATATACGCACATGTATGTGTATCTATCTATGTATCTATCTATCTATCTCAGTGGATACTTGCACTAAGGATGACCAAAGTAGTGCAGAGTAAAATGTCTTCTAGTCTCTCCAAATCGACTTCCATCTATTTTGTGTTTGAAATAATTAATCTGACCCAGCTGAACTGTATTTCTCAGCATCAGACGCAGTTTATAGTCTAAGTCACATATAGTAAGCTCAGCAGTTTAGGTATTTCAGGGAAGTTGTTGAGTGCTGGAGATTCGTTTGGCTGAAACAGTTGATTCCCACAGAGACGCATCCAGGAATCCAGTAGAGGGAAAGTGGTTTTGTCTGGGTCAAAAAGACTAAGGCTTAGGGTCTAACAGACAAGATATATCTTTTATTATACAATAAAGAATATTATGTGCTGTAAATTAAGGCACTGTAAGTGCAAAAAGTTTACTGAATCATCAAGAAGGCGTATTTGATTATGCAACCTTTAAAATTATTCTTTTACAAGGATAGTTAGTATCTGACTAAAGCACATTTCATGTCCTTCAGTTTGTTTAAAATAAAAAAAACCAAACAAACCAAAAAACCAGAAAATCCTCTTCTATTGCCCAACAATTGCCAGCAGCAACTTCCGGTAATCACCACTTGTATCACTTGCTATCATTGTAGCCAGTGTCTTCTGATACATCTGTGTGAACATCTGTTTAATTTGCACAAGGTCAATCTATGCAAAGACAAGAAAAAAGCAGAAAACTCAACCACAGTGTATGATTTAAATCCTAGACAGTCACCCCACATCTCCTCCCTTGCGAACTAGAGAACACATGCCAAGGGTGAGATGTGCAATGATTAACTGTGTGCAGTCAGCAAGCCAGCTGGTCCCTCCAAGGATAGAGGAGCAGTTCCCAAAGCAGAGTTCAGCAGTTGTTCCATGCTTTGTTAAGATTGTGCTGTCCTAACTCTGAACAGGTGAACTTCTCACCTGGAGGTACTCAATTACTGCTATGCAGACTGGCAACAGTTAAAAAGGAAAACAAGCAGTTACTACTATCTAGGCAGAGTTAATTAAATTACTATGTGAAAGCTGGCTTTAAAACTAATTAACACATGCATCTAAAGGTGAGCCCATAAAAGCTTTATGCAGTACATGATTTTACACCTGTGAAAGGGGGACTAAGTGACAAGCTGCGGTTTGGATAGATGGCTTTCTGCTGCATGTGACTGGTACACAGGAGAAAATTTCTTACCTCACTGCGAGTGACTACAATTCTGATGAGGGTGGAATCATCTGTGCCAGCTCCTTTCATAGAATAATAAAGTCTTTCTGCAAAAAAGGCTGGGCGATTTAAAGCACATTGCACTGCAATAAAGTATATTGTTAGGATTAGTTCCAGTAATGTATGCTGTATAGTGATACTTGGCAGGATCAGCTTGGCAGGATTTTTGCTGTAGACAGTTAGAGGTTGGTCTCAATGAAGATCCAGTTACTGTAAATAATGGGACCTGTTTATAGAGCTAAGCTTATTTTCAAGTTGACCAAATAAGTTATTCCCTCACACAAAAACTCATGGTTAGTAGCAGTTAACTCCTTTGGAGGTGCTTTTCAAAACTGTGAAATATTAATTCTCAAACAGGTAATTCAAAAA
Source organism: Rhabdornis inornatus (assembly GCA_013397075.1). Taxonomy (NCBI): domain Eukaryota; kingdom Metazoa; phylum Chordata; class Aves; order Passeriformes; family Rhabdornithidae; genus Rhabdornis; species Rhabdornis inornatus. The sequence continues at coordinate 2,258,072 of VWZS01000187.1, forward strand.
CAGTTCTTCTCCATGGATAGCTGGTATTGGGACACAAGGTATTTTACTCATGTTCCATTGCTAGAATCTCACTAAGAAAAGTACCAATGAAGAAGGTTCTCTAGTAGTTCTGTAACTCTTGTAGTTGCAGAATAGATCTTGTTTCAGGTAGATTGTTCACACTCAGAGACAAGCCATTATTCTTCTCCCTGATTCTCAGACCTGAATTTTTCCTATTAAGCTCTTGAGTAGAGTATGCTCTGGGAAGTTTCTTACCAATTATGGCTACAGAATTGCTGTCATTTGGGCAAGTACTGATATGACTGGTGTCTCCAGATTTACTACTAAATATTACTGATTTTCACTATCAGTTAATTGTGCTGAATTGTGTTGAACTGCTTTACTATAACAAGTCAGTAGGAAAAAGTGAATTCAAAACATCTTCTATTTTGCTAAGCTTGTCCTTAGCCACAGCTGAGCTTCTTGGGGTAGATGGTGGAAAGGGAACTGTGCCTTCAGTAGATTCACATTGGCTCTGAGGTTATCTGTGTGGGTGGCTCAGCTATCTCTGCTGAGAAGCTGCACACACAGTCATGGCTCTGTGACACTGGTACCCCCTTTTACAGAACTCTGAATTATACAGCTACAAGCACTAACCAGTGACCCTTGTTCTGTGCACTTGCCTGCCTTCCCAGAGAAGTGACAAGTAGTTTCTATGTGACCTTTTCTTATTTGAAATGGACTTCTTCATGATGGATGCTTATTTTCTTCATTTAAGTGCAAGATGAATCATGTGAATAATTGAAGCTACTTCTGTTCTAGAAGAGTCTCTGATTATGTCATCATTTGCCATATGGCCAGTGCTGAATTGGATTTTTCTTTGGTTACATTTGGGTTTAATTCCAAAAGGATGAGGGGGGAGAAGAACATATAACTTACCAATAGTCTTCAAACCACGTTCCACATTTCCAGAAAATTCTCGGTCAATGCTGCTTAATAAATCACGATTAGCAATCTACAAATAAATGAGATTAATATGTGGATGATGAAATGCAGTAGCAACTGGAACCTTAATTTAAAAATACATTGACCGACTTATTTGAAATCAGTGAAGAGCTCCTACCCTAGAGTATGCCTCAACTGTTGCTTTCAGTTGAGGAAAACTTCTGCTTGCTAGAACCATATTAAAGCAAGATTCATCAGTCCCAAGTCTTCCTTCACCTGCTTGGTACAGACGCTGAGCATCTTCTTGAGCTTTTTGATAATCCACAGTTTGATTCTCATCACGATTACCCTTAATGCAAAAACAGATTTCAAATGAAATTTCACAGAGAAAGCTATGATTTAACTGCTTGCAGTGTATATAGACCCCAAGTCTGTATCTTCAAAGCTTGAAGCAGAAAGGGAAATAGTTTGAAATACATCACATTGCTTTAAAACCTCTCTTGGCTTTAATATTCTTTATAGGAAACATACAAAAGTGGCTCTCAGAACCCTATCTGTAGGACATGCATTAAACTGCAGATACACTGACTCAGATAACTTCACCCCTACAAACCATCTCGTAGTTCTAATTAAGTACTGTACTTAATTCTCTATTTTACTTAATAATGTAAGCTTTCTCTTGATTTGTTTGTTTCTAGGCTTCAAGTTGCAAAGACTCTTCCCAAACGAACTAATGAATTATCTTACTGAATATGCACACCTGAAATATCTCAGGTTTCCCTCCTATTTTATTTAGAAGTTGCTTATTTCAAGTAAGAATGTCTCCAGAAAGCACTTATTACACTTGTGTCAGTAGGGCTTACATGACATTTTATGTGCTTTGGTGGTTGTTTTGGCATTTTGCTGCCCAGTGCATGGATGGATACTGCTAAACATACTGGCTGAGTAGGCTGAATACATTCTCTCCAATACTGTTGTATCTATAGAGGTTAATACACTACTTAAATGATGTGGTTGTCAGTTATTGTAAACTACTGGATTTATCAAAATAAAAATTGGTAGCATGAGCTTCTCCAGGTTTGCTTTCTTGTGGATTTTGACTTTTAACCAAATATCTAGAGCATAGCTATCTCTCACAAAGGAAGAAGCCAAATAAGATAGTGAAGTGTCAAAGAAATTCTAACAGAAATAGGCAAATGGAGAAAATTTGCCAGAGAAATGTGGGAAGTTGCATTAGTTACATATTTCTTCCTAAATATGAGTAATTGCAGGTTACTATTCTTCAAAACAAAATGAGCCCTAGTAAATGATATGGGATAAACAAGCTCCAGTGGTCATCTGAGTTCAACAGCAGCACCTCCCTGTTCTGTTGATGTAAATTCTGTTGATGTAAAGGTAAGGCAGGCTATGGAGTAAGGGCGGGGGGAGGGGGAGGCAGGTTTTGCCCTGTGACAGGTCTTATCTTGTCTGTAGGGATTCTCACAGGCATTCTACATACCACAGAGGTTTTCCAATCAGCTTTACCCAGATTACTTTGTTAATATATGCAAAAAATAAAAAGCATCTTGCTCTAACAGCAGTGTAGAGCACTGTTTTAGGGAACCACTTGGTTGCATCTGCACAGTATTTCCACGTAAGTTCTGGTATTAATTGAGGGTGCTAAATTAGGTCATATAATTCATCATGGATTTGTAGATAAGAAGTATCTCTGGAGGAGGGACTGAAGTGTCATATTTTAGGGGATAAATTAATGACCATGGGCTAATTGCTTAAAAACCTGCCTCTTGCTAAGCACACGCAGGCTATTTGTGGAGCCATTATGACTAAACACATCAGACTGTACACTATTACCTTATTTAAAAAAAAATAAAATTAAAGCTCACTTGGCACATAGATATAAGTAATCGTTCAAAGTGTCCTGAAGTGTCTGATCTGATGTCTTGTTCAATGTCCCTTCCAAATTCTGATTTGTAGCAGTTCACTATTTCGCGAATTTCCTGGTTTGTCCTTGTGCAAAGGATTTCAATCAACACGCTCTCCTGAGTACCTGCTCCCTGTAGGCAGAGAAAACAAAGGCATAACTACAGAGCACGACCTATGCAGTTTTCTTCAATTGTGAAATAAGGCAGTCATCTGGTATTTTAAAACTTAATACAATCTAGATTGTAAGAACAGTATCCCTGCAGTGTGAAAGCACCAAGTCTACTGTATACTTAAAATGGAATGAAGATTCCTCAAACAAACCATTCTGCATCAGTTCAGAGAAACACCCCAAAACCATACTTCCACATCAGTGACACTGGCCAAAGTTAAATGGAAAATGGTTAAGGAAGGAAATTCTTTGGCAACCTTAATCTGGAAATTTACCGAAGGAAGGTAGAGCCTTATGGTAATCATTAAAGGGACACATGTAAATTCTGTTTTGGTCAGTACACAAGTGTATTCCCTACCCAAATGTGGAACTTACTATAGATGCTTCCCTCCCCCCAGAATAAAAATTAATTGTGATTTCTGTGTACAGGGGGATCTTTGTGGCATGAGCATCTCAATTCAGGGAAAGATTAGATAGGAGAAGAGATGTATGTGAGACTTCAAGGTAATCTTATATTATGAATTTTTCAAAATGGTTCAGTGGGTATTCCCCATTAAAAGCAGATGTTCATTTAAGCTCCATGTTCTCCAGAAGGTATACATTTGTAAATGGGTTGAGTTACTCATTTCCACTATCAGCCACCTGCTAGCTGATGCAGCTCAAACAAGACATTCCAGTAACCTGGATGTACCAGTTTACCTGAGTTAAGAGTTTAAACCAGCTAGCTCACCTAGTCTCTAAATGCTGTTTTTATATTTCAACAGATACGTCCATCACCTGACTTTAAGAAATTATTTTTTCATTTTCTTTTTTGGGGAAAAAAGGGATAATCCAAAAATACCTTTCAGTAACAAAGGTTTGTTCCTAGTAAGGAAAGGCATATACCTTTAGTTTAAACACTGGTTATGGTTTTAACAGCACCCAGGCCCTTTCTAGGTTCTAGCAAAAATTAAGCCCAAGTGCCAGACAACAAGGTTCTGTCCTGCAGCATTTCCTCCTCTACTGAATGGACATCTGTCTGAATTGGCTAATCCTGCAGAAATTGTCTGGAACTGGGGGATGCAGCAGAAAAGAATTTTAAGCCCTGCAATTCCAGGATTTGTTTGACACTTAGCAGATTTTTCAACAATGCTGGGACCAGGTATTCTTAGATGAGCATTTTAAGATAGTTTTAAACTGTTTCCTTCACAGGAATACCATACCTTCATCGCATGACGTAAACTCCAGGCATCATAGTAGGTACTAGGCATGAAGAGGGCTAGAATCAATTCTTCCACATTACCACTTAACTCAGACTTCAGATCTTTAATTAAATCCTGTTCAATTAGAAACACAAAAAGGGCTTTGCAGAGTGTTAGGCATATATAGATTATATACTGAAGAAAGATTAAACTAGAACTTACTTTTATGACTTATTTCTACCTTTCTACCTTTGTGCTGCTGTTCCTGTAAAGCTAAGAACTTCCCTCTGTCCAAATCTTTGACAGCTCAGCTTTTCTCCATTATCTCCTCACTAATCCACAGCTATGAAATTTCACTTTAGGTTGCAAAAATGACAGGGAAGAAATTAAATTAACCTGTAATTTTATTTACTATCCAATCTTCAATCATTTCTCAGTTTCTTGGGAAGAAGATTTCAGTGCTGGTTTGTGTGAATAAAACTCAGTAGTACTTTCAGTCACTAATACAAGGGCAGTTTAAGCTTGATTATTTTCTGTCAAGCATTAGAGAAGCTTCTTGTGTGGTCAGGGACAGAGACAGCCTCCAGCCTTCCCCCACCCCTCCTTCTGCCAGGTATCAGGACAACCCTATGTCAAATACCAGATATCTCACAATACATAAGGAATGTAACCAAAAGAAGTGCATTTAAAAAATGCCCAAATCATTCCCCAGGACTAAAATGCAATCAGGCAGTTAAAGCAGCAGCTGAAAGTTTGGGTTTGTTTCCCAAATCAAAGAGCTAGTGAACATACCTTGCCATACATAGTCTTGAAAGCTGCCTTTATTTTTTGCCTTTGATCATTGGAGCGGTTAGCAACAACATTTATGATGGCCTGCTCATCAGTTCCTTGGAAATAGAAGGGCAATGTCATGTAAGAATGCAATATAATCCCTCCAAAACCGTGCATTTTATACTATTGCATTTGGGCATCATTACATAAGAGGCTGCTATTTAAGTCCATCGAATTTTCTGTGTAACTTCATCTACTAAATAGCCCAGGCTATTTTGAAAATATAACTTTTGAAAAGCTTGTTGGGGGATAGTACAGTTATATAAAAACCGAAGAAGACAACAAAATGGTATTAAGAAGTTAGATCAATAGGAACTAAAGCTTCTACTGCTTACTTACCAAAACCCTTCATAGCTTTACGTAGAATTTCTGCATCCCTTCCAGCATCGAAGTTTGGAGCAGCTTGAATTGTACCCTGGGTATACTGAACCACTGCAGAAGGCTGAAAATAAGAGTCACATGTAACTAGATATCTACACAATAAAAATTCAAATTAAAATCACAAGCCTGCAATCAGTTCTGTCACAAACTCTGTCAATTTGTTGTCCATTTCTTCCTCTAACACAAGAATCAGGGCAACATTACTCTGAGGGTAGATGGAAACTCCTGATACAGAACACAATCTAAACCTTTGGAAATCAGCTGTAAAAACATTAAAACTACAGAAGCCACATAAGATTAATTATAGAAGAGAAAACAGCACATACCAGACCAGGCATTGGGGATGGTACTTGTCCACCAGGAAATCCTAGTGAAAATAAAGAACAAGGTAGGAGAAATTAATTAGGTCTCATCTTACTATGGAAATACCATCTAATCTGAATATCAAGCCAGACTTACCACTGCACACAACCTGTTTCCTAACGATACCTACCACAATCAGTAACTGAATTTCTTCCCTTAGGGATAAAGGAAAGAAGCAATGACAGATGCATTTTGGTACATACACTAGCAAGGCAATTCTAAAAATACTACACTTAGTGCTGTGGGAACTGGAAGGATCTCTCCTTATGAAATTTTGCTATTTTTGACAGAAGCCAAGATAGCCCAAACAAATGAAGAATGTGTGTTCCATGCTCTCTTTAAAAGCTGTTATATACACTTAAAAATGCCTAGCATGTAAACAATAAATATTCAGAATTCATTGCTGCAAAAAGGATTAAAGGAATCTCATTTTGCCATCAAAACCACTGGTAATACAAAAGCTAAAACTATTTTTTGGTACTGGAATTTTATTTTTATTCATAATATGTATGCACATTCCTTATCATTTTGATAGCAACTTAGTACCAGAGTTAACAGAGCAATCATAAAACCAAAAGGTTTTGCTGCTTTGAATTTCTTTAAAACACAACTGATATATTCCAGGACAAAAATAGTCTCTATAGTAACTGACCACTCAAAAAATTACAAACACTGCACTGCTTTTAAGCAAATGTGTGCATTCTCCTTTCCTCTTTCTCCAGTGTGTCAGGAATCACTGTGAACATACAGATCTGAGAAATGCAATTGAGATTAACAGAACTGCTAGATACTCATTGAATGTGGACTCTGGATTTCACAGTTCTCCTCAGATACTTTCAGCTTGAAAAAGGGTAAGCACCTAAACCACTGCATCAAAACCATTATTCAGGGACAGCCATCCCTTTTAGATGTAGCACCTCCAGAGCTGGTTCTCATCTGCCCTCCGGTGGCCTGGTCAAGAAAGGTGGCAGGAGGTGCACAGCATACAAATCTCAACAGCTACAAGTAACAAAGGTAAGGGCTTAATTTGTTACTACCTATCCTGCGGTCTCTTGGTTTTATCCTTGGATGCTTTAAGTTTCTTATATATAACATACCTGGAATTTGTGCTGGTCCACCTCCAGCATAGCTTTGGGCAGGAGGCTGCTGTGGATAGCCACCAAAGCCAGGCCCAGTGGGAGGCACACCAAAGCCAGGGCCTGGAGGAGCCAGGGAAAAAAAAATAAATCAGACTTTAGCACACTTCGTATTTTGTATTTGACTTCGTGACAAAACAGGAGCCAGGTTATTGAGCAGAGCTACGTAAGAGACCAGTTTCTCTATGTCTGTGCAGTGACCCAGAACCACCAAGGCTCTGCCATCAGCATGCAGGTATTTACTGCTGGATGGCAACCTGGCTGCTTGCCTGCTGCTGCCTGAACAAAGCTGCTTTTCTCTACTATTTCTAACGAGCACAGGGAATGGTTACACTGGAAATCACTCCTGACTGGTACTCTAACAAAGGATCTTACCTCCAGGATAAGGTGGCATTCCTCCAGCCTGGGCAGGGTAACCTGAAGCAGGGTAGCCCCCTGGGGCAGGATATCCTGCTGCCCCTGGAAACCCAGTATTTGGTGGTGCTGCAGGATAGGTCCCTCCTCCTGATGGAGGGAATCCTCCAGGAACAGCAGGATAGGTGTACTGACCAGCTGGTGGATAGACAGACTCCTGTCCTGTTGGCTGAAACACAAAAATGGGATGTCTGTATGCCTGTTAACAGCACGTTAGAGTAAAAACTCCCAAGCTGCCAAAATGTCCATGTGTTTAATAGCAAGGTGAATTATATAATTAGCTGTAGAACTTGAAGCAGCAGCAGCAGAATTCCTGAAGCCTGGATGGAGTCCTCCTGATTGGGTGTTCTGATGCATCTCCTATGTTGACACAGAATCAGAGAGTGCTGCAGGGTGGAAGTCACCTCTGGATGGCCCATGATCCCATCCACCCTCAAAGCAGGGCCAGCTTTGGAGTTGGGTGAGCTCATGCAAGGCCTGATAGTCAAGTTTTCAGTATATACAAGGAATGGCAAATTCACAGCCAGTGTTTGACTACTCTTCTAGAGAAAGATGTTTACCTCAAACCAAATTGCAATTGCAGCCTGCATTTGTTAGCTGCCCTTTCACTGTGTACCTCTGACAAGAGTTGGCTCCAATGTCTCTATTGCTCCTTCTTACCCAGCAGAAGATTGAACAGATCTGTGCTTAGCCTGCTCTTCCACGCAAGCAGCCTTCCCTGGACATACTCCTCTTTGTCTGTGTCTTTGTTGTACTGGGAGGCCACAACCAGACACGGTATTCCAGAGGTGCTCTTGCTAAAGCCTGGTGTGTCATTAGTCCTTCCTCCCTGAGGACTTGCAGTGCTGAGCCACACTTGACTTGTCAGCGACTGGGACTTCTGGTCCTTTACTGGAAAGCTGCTCTTTCCATCCCACACATGGAGGGGGTGAGCTCAGCTCAGCTTGCTCTCTATGAAGCATTAGGAGCTCCCTTTTAACCTCCCATAAAAAGGCTTTTAAGAGCATAGTAGCATTGAAACTTCTGCCTCCCTTGCACACAGTATTTCCAAATGTTAGAGGGTAAGAACTTTTGGGGTTTTTTTTTTCGCCATTTCCTTTGGAATCCAGGTTATAAAGCATGGACATTCAATGACTAAATGTGGATCACTAAGTCCAAAGACTGAACACCTATTACAGGTGTTAAATAAAAAGAACAAGTCCAACAGCTATATATTTGTTTTGCTACATGTGTGATTTACCAACCAAAATACAAAGATTGCTCTTAGCATTAAGATATATTAGAAATATTTACTTGAATGATCCAGATCTCTAAGGGAAAGCCCTGTAAGGTAGAAGTCATTATACATGAGCTTAGAAATCAGGCATTCAAAATCAGCTTCATAATGAAGCATAATGGATGGACCCATTACTCACTTGCTGGGAATCATCTTTACTGACTAGCTTTAGAAATACGAGTCACACGTTATGTACAGTACACATTCATTCTTGATCCCAGAAAACAGAAATAAAGTAGCTCAAATGTTCTCCTCAGGTTTGGCTGCCCCAAGATTTCTACCCCCAAATTCCTGTGCTCAGGCTATATAATATTCTTTTCCCCACAGGTACAGTCTAACATTTCTCTGTCTGACTCAACAAAAAGATTAATAAATCCAAAATTAAGATCCTCAACAGCTCTGCTCAGATTACTACCAGTGCTGAAGAAAAAAATAATTTTACGTATGCTTTTTGAATTGGTTATCACATTGGGCATCATCAATGAGACCAGGAAATCATTGATAACAAGTCTAAAAGGTCTTTAATTCATTGAAGCTGGCTATTTTTTAGATGCTAGCTAAGACAAAAATATATTTTCACATCTAGTTAAAAATAAACTACAGGGTAAAATAAAATCATGAGGGTTCAGAAGAACCTTGAGGGAAGAAATTCTGGAGTTAATAGTCTTGTTTCTAACATGTTTGTCTTTAGTTTGACTGACTTTACTGTTTCAGAAGAAGTAAGGGTAGATCGTAAAGCAAAATCATCAGAGAATTTGTTGCATGTATTTATATGTATATATTTATATCTTGCACATATTTATAGCTTTTCAGTATCTTAAAGGCATTCAGGCTGAGATCCATGCTTAAGTCTGGTTCTGTGCTAATAGAACACAGGTAAAATTCCCACAATTACAGTATGACAAGTGCCATGAAAGTGCCATGATCAGTGCCATAAAAGCACAGAGATTAATCTAGCTTTGAAAAATATTGCAGGCATATAAAAGACTGCAGTATCAGCCATACCTGATACACTTCAGCCTTCCATTAAGTTTTCTTCAAATTTTTAGTCCATTCAGTTGTGAGCTGAAGGTGGAACAGTCCTGTGGATAGGGTAGTAAAGATACAGTGTCCTCTATCCTCAGAAAAATATTTACTTGGTGTTTGTTATATGAAAGCTGGGCTACTTGAGTGAAGTGTTCCAAGCTCTTCCTGATGGCTGTGACACTGAAACTTGTTCAACATCTCTGTAAATCCTGGGATATGGCTATGTGACTATTTGGTACAAATTGGTTCAGAGATTACCTCTAACCCTACATGTAAAGGGCCTCCTATTTACAGAAGAAACTTAAAAAAAAAGAAAAAAAAAAAAAAGAAAAAGACTTGTTGAGATGAGACAGCTGTATTTAAAAAAAACAAACTCACAAGAAAAAGATAAAACAAGACCAAAGACCTTTCTGGAACAATGGGCGTCATTAAGAAAACTAAATTTCCTTCTTGGAGTTCCTTGTGTGACAGCTATAAAGTCATCCTCAGAGATATACAGATGAAAACAAAGACTATAACCACTAAAGAACAGGGTACATGAACTGACAGCTACTATTTACAGATACATGGAACACGGTAAGGAGGGGCATTCACAGAATACAGAAGCATTAGGAATGCAACACATTCAAGAGCCATACTTACAGGATAACCTGGGAAAGCAGGGTAGCCATCAGAAGGGGGATAACCTGGGTATGACATTCTGGGGAAGGGAAACAAAACAGGTATTTTCACCATGAAGCACTATATATGAGTTTGTAGTAGGTATTTGCTTGTTAATTCCCTGTTAAATCACTTGAATAATCTGCTGCTAACCCACTAAATTTTTCCTCTTTTTCTCTCCTACATCTGAATCAGAATTCAGAAGGGAAGCATCTTCAAATTCGTAATTAACTATCACTCTTATTTAGGGTCAGAGAGACCTTTAAGCATGGTAAGAGGCTCAAACCTCCAGAAAGCTCTGAAACACAGGATACACTGTGAGGTGCCAGCAGGAGGGAGCTAAACCATTTGCCAGGACAGAAACCGTGCAGGTTTCTGGACTGTACCAAGCACTTGTATCCATCATCCTGTACTGCTGTGCTCACAGGGGTAGTTCCTGGGAGAAGAGCAGTACCCTAGCTATCCCATGTAAAATGATAATTTGATAAGAGCAGGTGTAATCTCTCAGCATTACTTCATTTGTGGAGTAAATTTCTATTTCCTGACAGTAACTGTTTATTTTAGTCACATTTTTAACAGAGGGACTTGGGGAGGAGGGGTAGAGATCATCCCATCCTGCATGTTGCCAATCAGTTGGGCAGGGAAATTCGAGACCATCAGCCAGGTTATGAAACTTTTAATGACAGGGGGAAAAATGAACTTTAAATTTGGCACAAGCATCCCAAGTTGAACGGCAGCTCTGACATAACTACTTTTATATCCAAAACAACAACAGATTTTTTCCGTCAGGCTGTCGTTTGCTCTCGCTGTCCCTGGCCGGGCACGGGGCGGGTTAAGCCGGGGGCCGGGTGTGAGTCAGCTGCGGCACTGACCCGCGGTGAAACATCAGCGGAGGCGCCGAGCTCCGCCGGTAAACACGGAGAAAGAAGTGTCCCCGCTGCGGCTGCTCCGCCTCAGATCCACCGGGACCCCCGGCCCGGCCCGGCCCTGCCCCGCACTCGCGGGGCACCGGGAGCGGGCACGGCCCGAGCCCTCCCCGCGCCCCCGCCGGCACCACGCCCGCCCGCCGCCTCTAAGGGCCCCGCCTGCCGCTGCTCCGCTCCGCTCCGGGCAGGGGCATCGCCCCAGGCTCCTCCCGCTCCCCCAGCCGCGGGCCTCCGAATCCTCCGGCGGATCCTCCGGCGAGGTGGAGCTGCGGGCGGAGGCAAGTATCCCGGTGTCCCGGTACCTGCTTCTCCCGAGACTGCCTGAGCTCGTCCTCGCTCCGCAGCGCCAGGGCAGCCCCGCCGGGGTGCGGCTCCCCGGGGCAGGCGGCACTCGCTCGGCCGGACACCTGCCGAGCCCCGAGCCGGGGCGGCCGCGGCTCCGGGATCGCTGTGCGGGGCTCCGTCCAGTACGGCCGCACCCGGGGCTGGGGCCGAGCTCCCTGGGCGATGTGTGAGCAGGGCCGGGGCTGCGGCCGAGCCCCCGGGCGGTGCGAGCGGGGCCGGGCTGCGGCGAGGGGCACGCGAATCGCGGCCGGCCGGCTCCTCCCTCACCCCCAGCCGCCTCACCTCACCTGAGGGGAACTTGCGGAGCCTCCGGCTTCTCTCCGCAGCCACACCGCAAAATGGAGCCTGTGCGGCCGGCGATGCCCGCCCCGCCCCCGGCACCGAGCCCGCCCCGCCCGGCCCACGGGCCGCGCTCCCCGCGGGCAGGGGCACCGCACCCGGGGCCGGCAGTGACGGCCGGGCCAGCACAGAGCCCTTTGCTGTCTGTGCAGGCTCGCCCGTGTCGCTGAAGGAAAGCTGGGAGGTGCCCGGTTGTCCCTCGAGACGGACGAGAGGTAAGCTCACGGGCTCAAGTGCCACCAACGCAGACCCACTGGCCAGTGGTCCTGTGTCGCACGGGAAGCTATCCCGGAGATGCTCTCCCACGGGAGTCCTTTGCCACCCGCTAGAAAAGGGAGAGCAAAGTTCACACTGCAGTTTCCCTATAGCACCACTGCAATGGGGTTCAGCCCTAATGCGTGTAGTTTTAAGTCAAGTCTGTAATCCAGTAACACATGAGTCTTTAGATCAAAATCATTGTTCAGTAGCTGCCAGGGAGTCCATCAAGTCACCCAGGCCACCAGAACTGCGTGTAACAGGCAAAGAATATGAAAGACCTAAGTGCGTGGAGCTGGAGGAGCTGCTCCTTTTGCTGTAGTTACTGAAGACCAGGATCTAGGTCCCAAAAGGACATAAAGGTAAGATTGACTGACTACTGCATACATTTTTCCAGAAAGAAATCTTAATTATAGTTATTTGTATGTAATTATGTGGAGTGCGTTTACTGCTTTGTTTCTGTCTGTTGTAATGTTTATTCATATTATACTTTGAATAGACATTACACACACGTAGTCCTTTCTTTACTTGATGTTAATTATTCATAAGACATTCTGACAAACAAGATACAATTTATGAAAGATTCACCTATGATATTATGCACCAGCTACTTGAGGTTATTAACAAATCCCCTTTTTTGTTTATGGCAAACGTGTTAGCAGTTTAGAGACCATTCCAATGCAAACAGCTTTGGCTCTTTCCAATTACCTGGTGCAGCACTTCAGCTCTAGATGAAATAACAACCACTGTTCTATTTGTCCATGAAACAGTGTGAAGTGCAGGCAGCAGAAAATAGGTGGGTAATAATTTACCATGCTTGCTTGCTTCAAATGAAGAACACCTAAAGCCACATGGATCTAATACATTACCTATCCAGGAAAATTGGGCTTGTTCTCTCTTGCTTGCCCAGAATACATCAGGAGTGGCATTAAGAATTTAATCCTCACAGCATTCTTCAGCTGGCACTCTGAGTGCATGTCTACTTTATTTCACCTGTTAAGCACATTTCTTTCAGAACAGGTATATATTTTAATCGTTGTTTCCAGAAGAACCAAGTACACTTATAAAATACACAATTACTTATTTTTTTCATTTAGTGGACTGTTTTGATTTGAGCTTCTCAAGAAAAGAACAGTTTAAAACAAATTCCTTCCTTTTTGTGTAAAAGGAAGAGAATATTTTAACAAAATTACATGTGTCTGAAGAATCTGTTAAATGCATTGAATTTTTATGTATCGACGAGAATGTTTGGAATTACTTTTTTAAAGCATGCAATGGAACCATTGTGGTCATCTAATTTCACTCTGTATTTCGGGAAATCCCTTGGCTTGTTACTATACCTAGACCCCACATCTTTTGGAAAGCTTCTAAATCCCATCCAGAGTCAAGACAGCTTCTTGATATTAGAAAATTCAAGTTTAGTGGCAAGACAAACTTTTGTTCTTCTCTTTTGTAATATTCTTGCATTTGATCCTGAGACATGGTAGTGGACAAAATTCTGGTCTGGAGTGACTTGGCTCAACTACATAGTTGTGCTGAGTGCTGTCAAAAGAGCTGAAACAAAACTTTTTTTCCGTAGGAATTTATTGTTGATGATGTAGGTGGCTAAAGCATTGCTGCTTCTCTGTTCTTTGTGTCCTGGCTGGAACATTATTTCCCACTTAAGTATTACTTTTGGTGTTCTACTCCAGCCAATATAGTTAAATTCAAAACAAAACCTTTCCCCAAGTTTGTTCTAAGAACTGATCAGCTTTGAACCATAGGTCAAAGTGTAACAAACCCACAGGATACTGCAGTGGTCCAAGTCTACACGATGTACTAAAACCACTTCTCCTGTTAGACGGCCTTGTGACTGCAGTTATTAAAATGCACAGTCCCAGCAGGCTTTCAGTTAACCTTGCTTGCGTGCAGGGAGCAGAGCGAGCTCAGCTCATTTCAGGAGGAGCCCTGTGTTTGGTTAGCTGCTCTAGGGAGTCACTGCCTGTGAGTCACGTTAGTGCTCCACCCGCCGTGCAGAGTTTCACACAACCCTTACAACTCAGTTGCCAGCCAGTGTGTAGTTCCATTGTGAGGAAAGCCAAGTGAAGCTTCATCCTTACTCAAAGCACAGAACAGCAGCTTGTTCTGCTTAACTGCTCTAGAAGGGTTGTGATGAAAAGGTCTAACCTTTTCATACCAGCCTTTCAAACTTTATGATTAAACCCGTGAATTTCAGGTATAGGTGGCATATGTCCACAGATTCACAAACTTACACACCAAAGCACTGCCTCCTCTTGTCGGTGTAGAAGAAGAGATTACAGATAACCTTGCCCCTGATAAGTCACAGTTGTACTAATTACTGAAAAAGAGGAATAGCCTTGCCTTTAATGGGTCACAGCTGTGACTAATAAAGGTAAGTGTGACAAAAGGGGTGGGTTGGCTGGTCAGGGAGGGGCTTGGAGATGGAGGATCCCAGAGGAAGGAAGGCTCTAGAGAGACCCAAAGAAGATTGAAACAAGGAAGAGAGTTGCTGCAATAAAAGATCTGCTATGTGGTTAGGCTGGATCTGATGGAGTTAGCACCTGCTGTTGGAGCCTGCAGTCATAGCTGAGCTAGGTAAAGCCTGTGTTCAGATTGTGCAAACTAATACTTGCAGTCACAGTCCAGCAGGAAATAGTCAGCAGTCAGAGTCTGGACCCTACAGTAGGAGCTTGCTGTAGTCAGTCAGGATGGCAAAGCTGTAAAGAAGAATAAACCAGCACCCTTTTCATACTGTTGAATGAGTCTGTCTTGGCTCATTTCTACCCCTAACCAGAGGTCTGCTGCAACATCCTCTTTGCAGCAGGTTTAAGTGTTCTGCCAAGGAACTGAAGTAGCTCAACTAAAAAGGCAAATCTAGTGACTTCATCCTGGTACATGGAAATAATCACCAAATGAAGTTGCTATTCTGGCAGCAAGGATTGAAGTTTCAGATTGCAGATAACAGAAAATGGTTTGTTATTCCTAAATATATAGAACTTTTTTCTGCTGAATCTCATCAGTTAAAAAATAATGGACCATAACCACCTCCTCCTGAATTTTTAGGAAGGCATTTAATAAATATAAATTATCAATAAGATAGTTTACCCTGTAAGTATTAATTTTGATAAGAAACACAGTATACTTGCATGTGCTTGCATGTTTTACATGCTCTTTCAGAGTTGTGAATGAGCAGTTTTGCTGGGCTGGGAAGATGTCAGAGTGAAGCACAATGACTGTGTGTTAATTAAACTGCAGTTTGTCCAAGTCACCACACTCGCTGCAAAACCCATAAAGTTTCATTGCCTCTATACTGCCCAGAGGTGCTTGGCTGAAACTCTCCTCCCTTGTTGAAGCTGTCTGAGAACGGCCCAAGGCAACAAGATGGATGGATCCAAGTTATACCAAAAGAGAACAAGAGAAGCAGTTGTAACACTGAACTCTGAATATTATTATGTATATTGAGGAAAGTAGCTGTTCAAGAACTTCATGCTGAGGTAAAAAAACCAAGATGAGCTCATTTAAGCCAGGATTAAAAAAAAATCTAAAGATGTTAAACTTTTTAACATTCTTAATAATTTACATAATTTGGGCCATTAAATACTTGAGTGCTGGAAGCTTGTAAAAGAGTTGTTTGAACAAGGTATTTTAAAGCCTAATATTTACCAGGAAAATATGCACACTGCCACAAATAAATATAATACCATAATGTCCAGGAATTTATAGTCATTCAGAGAAATCATCTAGGAAAAGAAAATGCTGAATGCATCAGAGGATGGAAATTTTTATTGTATTAGTGAGTTCACTAATATGACTAAATATAGTATACAGAAGAATACCAGAGAATTATCTATCTTGACTGTGTAGAACTAACAAACTACCTTTGTCAATTATTTGCCATTACACTCATTCTGAAGAAACAAACAAAACACAAAAAAACCCCCAAAAAACAAACAAACAAAAAAACAAAAAAACCCCACAAAACCCCCAAACAAACAACAATAGCCAAAAAATCTCACAAAAAAAAAAAAAAAAAAGTTCCCTAGTAAATTCATGCAGTTTACAAATCAATGCAGAGTTAAAGCTTGAAATCTTTGGTGATATTCCTTGACTCTCAAGTTTTTCCCACCAGATTTTCTATTGACCTTCAAATCTTTAGATGGATTCCTGCAGAGTGGAACAATTCTAATACAATACCTTTAGTAATTTCTGTTAACATTTTACAGCTCTAGAGAAGGAATGCCTTCGAGGTAACAGCATAGCTTAGACTTTATAATTAAAGAAAATGATGCATTACACTTGTGTTTGCAGTGCTGTCCTTCATAAATAGTCACTGAAATTTGAAATCAGACATTCAAAACTCCAGAGTCAAAGTAAAAATCACCATGTGTCCACTCACAAGGACAGAATGGACGGAATCAGACACAATTTTTAAAAAGCAAACTTTTCCTAACTTTTCCTACTCCACTTCCCAGCATTTGGCAATGTCGTGTCTCGTAAAGGCCTAAACTCATGGACTTTGGTCACTTCAGACACCTCAGCTTTGCAGTGAATCTTTCTACCTAGGAAGACATTACCTCGGTCCCTTACATCTTCATTAGTCTGCAGGTATTTGCAAGGATTTGCAAATTCCACAACGGCCACAACTGTTCTTCTTGGAACTTTGCATTTTGTGCACACCAGCTTATAAAACAACATAGAATTTTAACACTCTGAAGGCTGAATAGCTTTCATTTTCTCCCTCCTCCTAACAGGGAATGGCCAAGAGTTTCCTGCAAAGGCGAGATCGAGGAAAGAATATTTTGCTTCCCCCCCTGCAACTTCTTTGCAGTAATTGAGAGACTTATCCAACTTTGCTGCTTCCTCTTTTCCTCCATTCATGTCAAAACTTTCTTCAAAAGACACCTCGATCTGAAATTTTCAAAACATTAAATGGCTGAATTTAAGAATATTAAGTTTAAAGAAGAGAAAGGAAAGCAAAACATTTTTATTCAGACTAATAAAAAACCCAGAGTTGAGTTCTAATACTTATTAATGCTCACAAATAACATTTTCAATGAGATGAGGATCTTTGCTGAACCTTCAGTTTTTACTTACATTGACCTTGCAATTAGAATTTAGCATTGAGTCACTGGGGGAACTCTTTAATTTGGAACAACAAATACAGGATCTATAAATTGGTAATCTGAGTCTTATTCTTGGATTTAGCTGGCAAATTACCAGAATTATTTTGGAGAACACTATCTTTGCCTACTTCAATTTCCAATTTATTCACCAAACTAGAGTCATTAGTAAGGTGGGAACAGCTTTGCTGTAGAAGAGGGATGCTTTAACTTTGTTATAGCAGAGTACCCCCTCAGCACAGCTGAACTATAAGAGAGCCTTCTAAAGGTAATATTATTGGCAGAGACCTGCAAAGTTACACCTGATATTTGTGCTGGCTTTCTTCCAGCTGGAACTCAGTGAACATGAAACATGTCTTGGGGAGAAAATGACGTTTCCCTTCACATTATTTTAGCAGCAGTACAGTATTATGGAATAGAAAATTCCTATTTGGCAACACCCAAATTTTAACTTCAAATCTCTTCCTTTCCCAAACAATCAGAAAATAATTATATGCATAGAAGTGATACCATAAACTAAATTTACTGTCCCCTAGTCTGCCAGTACCCTGCTGAAGGGATATACACAGCACCACTAATAAACCAGACACCATTCTGCAGTCCTTCATGGTAAAGCATATGATATGCAACACGAATCCCCACACTTCTAGTGTGCTTTAACAGTCGGAAAAAAAAACCTGCAAAGAACTGGACTTCACTCACATCCACTCTTTCTTTCCTGATGCCATCTTACCCTCCCACCCTCTTTCAAAAATGGATTCATTACACAGTAAATGAGAAAGTTTTTTTCTGGACAGAAGCCATTGTTGCCACTGCAATGGAACTTTTATTCCAAATACATTCTTACAATAAAGCTGTATATTGTTATACAAGTACACAAACCCAGGAGACAAAAGATTCTCATATTCCATTTTAAAATACCAGGCCCAAATGAACTGCTGCCGTTCCCATTAATTTCCCGAAACATGTTGGGGATTTTTCAGAGCAATGGAAAATAACGATGTAAACCAAGTCATGTTGGTAATTAAGTTACAGTCCAAGGCAATTTCTAACACCACAGAAAAGTGTATCTGCACATTCTTCGGGCTCCTTAAAGTGTAGGGTGGCAGAAGTTTCTTTATAAACTCAGAAGTTTTTCATTGAGAGCAATCTGTGACTGTGTGAGATTTGCCAAGTAGGTTACCATCAGTAGGTCCTGAAAGGGAGGGGAAAAAAACCAGTGATCAGAAATATTAACAAATCACAGCTCATTAGAGAGCTGAATTTTTAACATCTGTAAAGCATTTCACAGTCAGCTACAAGAAACACTGTAGTCCTGAAAGTCCTACCCTGAAGAATGCTTCCCTTGCAGGAAGCTTTGGTATTCCTGGAATATGAAATACTGCTTGTGAAATTTTAACTCTGAGTTTGCCCACGTTAACCAGACAAGTCAAAGGGTATAAAGAAAATTAAAAATTAGTTCTGGTCTTACAGACTCTGGGTGAACAACACATTCAAAAACTTAAGTTTTCTAAAAATCTGTTACAAAAATCAAGTAGCATGCTAAGACCTTACTTGTAGTAAGTGTTATGCAAAGGGACAGAACTCCAGCTCAGGCAAAAGAATCTGGTAAGTTACCAGTTATTGCTAAAATAAAAATTATTTAAGTTTGATAATTCATGTTGTCCAATCAATATGAAAGAATTGGTAGTGGTTTTCAGATGACTTGCAAAATTCCTAAGTCCTTAAAAATTAATACTTTTATCTGCAGTTGCTTGCAAGATTATGGTGAGCTTCTTTATCCACGCTCAGCCATTAAAACACCAAATTACTGACAATAAAAAAGCTGTATTTGCTATATTAGCATGTTTGTATGAAAAGACAGATCACAGACAAATTAGCATCTGTTTGACAAACTTGCAAAATTGCTAGCAAGGCACAGAAAAAATAATTACGATCTTACATTGATATTGCTGTTCAGCATGGTCTCAAAGTCCTCTGGTGAAATCTTTGGCACCTGGTTAATAAGATCCATCAGGAAGCGCCCGACAGTGTTGTCAGCAGCCACTTTGCCAGACTAAGCATAAGAAACACACACTTCAGCATAAGTGGAACTCAAAGTTTATGGCCCAGAAAGAGAAGTAACAAAGAGAAAACCAAGATGCACAAGTTAATGTCAAACTTTTTTGTGGCTGATGAAAAGCTGGCCTTACCAACACATCCTCAGCATACTGCAGCACCATGGTCAGGGTATCCTGGATCCTGGCTGAGGCTGATCCCACCTGCTGTAAGTCACTGGACAAGCCAATCACTCGATTGGGGCTAAAGCAGGTCTTCATGATAAGATCCACTGAAAGCAAAAGGAGGATCAGTGAAAAAAACTGACTGCCACAGAAACCAGTTTAAACCCTTAACTTGTTGAAGATTTTTTAGGTCAGCTTCAGCAAGACACTCTGATTACCAGTAAAATTCCCAGAATGGCAGTTTTACCAGGGTAAAAGAAGCATTTGAACATTGTCACAACAATGGTTATAAACCAAAATAGGAAGAAAGATTTACCTCCTATCCGCTCTGTATCATAATAAACATATTTCACAGTTAGGGGTGTGAACATCACACCCATAGTTTTACCAGGGACTCCCATTGGGGCACTAGAAAAAGAAAAGAGAACAACAAAACATTTTCAGCATGGACATACGTAAGGGAGAAAGGAAGCAGTTTCCATCTCAATGATCTCTGTTAGCACTAAAGCGTGAACATAAGTATGTTACTCATTCTCACCAAAACCAGCAACTTTAAGACCCAAGGATAACTGAGGACAGGAAATCAGTTCTGGCACGCTATTAATTGCTCTTTTTCATCCAAGAATACTCCTAGCTGGTTTGACGTCAACAAGAATGCATGAAGAACTATCACCTTAGGCGAAGTTCCTTCTTGCTTTTATAGAAGGTGCTCTTCTATCCTGAAATACTTCATGCTTTAAGAAACTACTGAAACAACAAGCAATATGACAAAATTCAAGTACAAAGCACTCTCAACACCTTTATTATACCTATTATTCAAAGTACTTGAAGTCCATTTACACTTTGAGTAAGATGTCATGGAACAGCTCCCGTTTTAAAGATAACAGTCAAGAAGCAAAGTTCTTTCTCTAGAAAAAAAAGGGTTTTCCTACAGAGCAGAGCTCTTGAGCCAATACTGGGAGGAATCCAGTGAGGTGGAAGAGTTTAATTTCTCAATATTTAATCTCCATTGTTAATTGCTAAGAATTATGGGGTTAAGGGGAAGAAAGACCCATCAAGAAGATGCTGTTTGAATTGTTCTAACTACACTAATCCTCCGACTTGTATAAATGCACTGCTGAGCAATAAAGCCCCACAGCGCTACAGGCTAGCATTCAGTCAGTGTGATGGAAGTTAGTGACATTACTGCTAGCTGTGTGAACCCTGTGAAATGTCCCAAAGATGTTCTAAAAACTGTTAATTAAGTTACAATTCCCCATCCCAATGAGATTCCAGTTAATGAAGTCTTTCAGCTTACACAGAGTGGTCAAGACATGCCAATGAGAAGTAAGCCATGATCCCTGGCTCACCACAATGTTTAACTACTGCACAATATTGTCCAAAAAAGGACAGTGCACACCACTACATTTCTTGTTACCCTGATGAGGCGTCTCTCAGTAACTCAGATTGCCCCCCCACCTAGAAATGCAGCCTCCCAGAATACCTGACATAGGCCTTGATGCTCATGCGTGAATTCTGGAGACTTGTGTCCACAGTGAGGTGGATTGGATTGTGTGCTTCCCGGCTGTAATACTCGTGGATCAGGACTGAGTGCTCCGTGATGTCATGACCTGTTGCATACCTTCAAAAGAACACACATTCAAGAGTCATTCTTCCAGCATTCAAGTGCACAGTGTTTGTATTGTTGGTATTTAACAGGTTTGGACCCTAAAACCGATTTCCAAACACTGAGCTGCAGCTAAACATGTTTTACCTAAAGATTTTTTAGTTTATGGCCACTTGTCCCCAGAATTGTAGGAATCACAGGCTGAGCACACCCACGCCCAAAATATGCACAGGGCCAGTGTTGTAGTACCAGCCATAAAACATTAGTAAATTCACATCAGACACCAAATATTCACTTATCTGTCACTGTTCTAGACCAGCTTTTTCCATCTATGTAAGTCAAAGCATACCAAACAAACTTGGATGAATTTTGTCTTCCACAAATCACACATCCCTCTGCAGGAGGTCTAACTCGTTAATCTAGCTCCTTTAATTGCTCTACAATTAGCATCTCACATCCTCAGGGAAACTCCTGCCACTGGAACTGCACTGCTGTGCCATTAGAAGGCTGTTGAGGAAGCTTGCTCCACAGGAAGAAAATGGAAGTCATTTTGTAGGATCAGAGGGGTATGAAAAGAGTGATAAACACACTGTGCCACACACTCAGACACAGACTCTGTTCCCATCACACTGTACTGATCTTGCTCCACATCCCACACACTGGTACTTCCAGCAGAGAACTAAGTATTCAGTCTGGTATCAGAGATTCCTCCTGACACCTTTGGTACATTAAAAGCCTGTTTTGTTTTCTCCCTTCTTTCTAACCAGTTAACTTCCATGGTACAGATTTATTACAGGTAGTAAGTTCTTCTACCAAAGCTGTGCACACATTCTCTAATGGATCACTCTTCTGTGATACCTTGCTAGACATAAACAAAACCAAATCCTGTAAAGTCTCCAATAGTGTCTCTTCTTTTTATGAGCTGTGGGAGCTTTACCACTGACTGTGTAACAAGAGCTGCAAGATCTGGCTGTCACAGACATTAGTGCTTCTGTTTCTCCATCTGTGACAAAATGAATTCTGTATTTAAGTAGTTTAAGCAATCAACACAACTACTTGCACGTTTTTGCAGAAAGAGACCTTACCAGCCCAAGATGATCTCGCTAGGAGACACCTTCTTGTGCAACTCATACATGTTTTTGGCAAATTCCATATCCACAGCCACCTGAGAAACAGGAAAGTGCCGAGACAGCTGTTACAGGGTGCTTAGCCCGGAGGGTAACACGGGCACATGCCGCCAGCAGCGGCAGCGCAAGGGTCGCGCCCGCCGAGAGAACCCCGGGCCTCCCGGGCCGCCTCCGTACCTCATCCTCGGACTCGTTGTGCGGGACGGAGAAGCAGTTGGTGACCTCCACCGAGTGCTTGTCCACGGTCCCTGCGGGAGGGAGAGGGAGGAAGGGGGTAAGGGGGGGCCTGCGGGGAGGGCGGGCGCTCCCCCTGAGGCTGCGGCCGGCAGAGCCGGGCGGCGGCTCTTACCCANGCAGCCTCTCCATTGGCGAGACGGGCACGCTGAGGCCATCTGTTAGCCAATCCGGGACGTTGCGATGAGGAGAGACGCTCTGATTGGAGGAAGCGCGCACCGCTTGTGACTGAATCTTACTCTTATTCCCACCCTCCCGGGGTCGGGAAATTTCTCAATTGGGCTCTCGCATTCCCTGCCTCCCCGCCGTCCGCTCTCCTATTGGCCAGCAGCGCCCACCCCGCCCGTCTTTGAGGCCGTTTATTGGCTGCGGAGATGCCGCTCAGCTCTGCGTAGGGAAGCAGCGGGGCCGCGCCCGGTGTGCCGGTCTGCGCGCTCCCGTGGCGGGGCCAGGTGAGCGCCCTCGTGCGGGCGGGCTGGGCACGGCAGGGTCGCTGCCGCGGGGCTCAGGGCGCCGTAAGGGCACAGGCGGCCGGGGCTGCCTCACGGCTGTGAGGTGATGGAGCTGCAAACGCGGCGCCCGGGCAAGGTGCTCCAGTGGTGCTGGGCTATACAGTCCCTGGGGTCTTGGCCTTGTGAGACAGGCAAGTGCTGTTAGTCTTTATTGCCTCCATAGAAGAATATGTGGTTGTCAAGTACTGTGTAGAGAGGAAATGCTGGTTATGCCTATCCAAAGTTTAGTGACTACCCAACAGATTACCTTACTGGATGACACTTGCCCAATACTTGTAGTGGCCCGTGTGTTCGCCCCCGAGCACGAAGCTGTATGGCTGAGGTGTGACCCCTCATGGCGGCCCGCAGCTTCCTCCTGAGGGGAGGCGGAGGGGCAGGCGCCATGTCTGTGGTGACACTGACAGGAGCCAGGGGAATGGCCTGAAGATGTGCCAAGGGAGATTTTGCTTGGATATTAGACAAAACCTCTTCACCCAGAGGGTGTTTGGGCACTGGAACAGGGTCCCCAGGGCAGTGGTCACAGCACCAGCCTGACAGAGTTCAACAAGTGTTTGAACACTGCTCTGAGGCACATGGTGTGACTCTTGGGGATGGTCTTGTGCAGGGCCAGGAGTTGGACCAGTAGGTCCCTCCCACATGAGGATATTATGTGAAATGAAACATGTATGCCTTCAATAGCTGCTAAGAGGACTGGATCATTTCAGAATTTTGTTTTCTCTTTGTTAACCATTTTATCACGATGGATGGCTTTTGGAGTTTTCTCTGCTTCATTAGTTGAAGCCTCATCAGTTGAATGTCATCAGTTAATGAGCAGTTTCAACTATGTCATTGAAAAAGGCTCCTGAGTATAAAAGAAGTGCCTCAATAAAAGGATCACACATTCTGCTTACGTGGAAACAGTTTGCTTCTCTTACATAAGCGGGGAGCACCTTTCAAAACTACAAAGGAGAGCTAATGCATGGGAGCATGAAGAGATTTTATCTCTTCATAAAAACACTTCCAGGTCTGTGTATCAGTAAAAACTAGATCTCCTATTCTTAGGCTTTCTCCGTGCAGCCTTCATTTCTTGTGGGTATGACTGAGTCAAATTGCATAAAGCTTTAAAACGTTTCAGTTCGCAGAGCTTTGATGTGTCATTGAGAAGTCTAATGTGTGAGGTGTTCTTGTTAGAGAGTAGTTGTTTGATCTCATTCTTGTTTGCATCAAACTGGGCACGGTGCTTAATTTGACATAGTCAGCTGCAGAGTCATGTGGAGCAAGCAATGCTCTATAAGAGCCTATTATACTTTTATATTTTCACCTTAAAAATCGGGCACTTATTATGAAGCAGCAGTTGTGCTTCAAAACTGGAAACTGTGATTACCTTCTTTTAATATGTTGATACCAAGTTGCTGCACTGGGTGCCAGAGAGTGTATGTAGTGAGTTAAGATGGATAGCCTGTTATCTCAAAAATCAAAGATCAGTGGTTGCCTTATACAAAGCCCACTTAATACAAAGACTGTATAAATCTAATGATAAGAAAATCAATCGTGTTTGTGCCTGGAGCAGATGTGTCCGAGCTACAAAAGTTTTCTCCTTGCTAAGTGACTGCTGAAAAATGAAAACCTTTATAATTAATATTGTTTCACAAAGTATCAGTTTACTTTTAGAGGAGGGTAGATACACTTATCAATGGTGCCTACTGATGAAACTTGACATCCATCTACTGATATGACTAAGATGTTCAGATACTACCCCACTGCGGTAGAATCTGTCTGCCTAGAGGGACACAGAAAACACATTCTCATGTGCACATGGATTAGGGCCTTCTGATTTTACAGTTTCCCTTGCTAGGTTACCCTGCATCTGATTTTGGTGGGGAATATAATTATCCCCAAGCTCTGCTCTTGTATGATTTCTCTTTATAGTCCTTGATTGTGACTGAGTCATTATTATTGCATTTGCTGTCATGTCAGCTGCATTTTCACTGATGATGTGTTATTTCTTTATCAGTAGCCATCTTCTTATCTTGTCCGTATTACTGGAATTAACATCATTTCTTGCTCTAGGGGATATTTGTTACATTGCATTACAGGTAAAATATCTACAATTGATTTGATTCATCATTTCAGGATATAGTTTTATCTGGTTAGTTTCCTGGGATTGAATATGATATTTTTATTCCTTTATTATAAGAAAGGTTTCCTGTTGTACATTCTGTCTACAAGGAAGAAGACACAGTCAGGTGACCCAAACTGATATTCCAAAGGGATATTCCAGACCATATGACATCATGCTCAGTATATAAAGTGGTAGAAGAAGGAATAAGTGGGGGATGTTGGGAGTGATGTTTTTTTGTCTTCCCAAGTAATGGATACAGGTGATGGGATCCTGCTTTCCTGGAGATGGCTGAACTCCTGCCTGTTGCATATAGTTAAAACCTTATAAAATAAGGGCCTTGTTACCCTTAAGAAATCATGGCTCAGGCCTGCTACTTTGGCTAAGTAGAAGAGGACTTTGGGAAAGTTACTCAGCTGAATTGGAGGTAGAAAAACAAGTTATATACCTGTTGGGTCCTCACATTGTGGTTTATGGTAGTTGGTTGAATTACATTTGTTGTGCTTAAATGGAATGTACCTGATAAGGGGCTAGCTGTTTAAAAGGCCTGGTTTTTGCAATAAAGGGCTCTCTCTTGCACCTGCCTGAGGACTCTGCATTAGCAGGCTTTGTAACACCTGCCTGTCCATGGGAAGCAGTGAATTAATTCCTTGTTTTGTTTTGCTTGTATGTGTGGCTTTTGCTTTCCCTATTAAGCTGTATCTCAAGTCATGAATTTTCCATCTTTTACCTTTCTGAGTCTCTTCCCCATCCCACTGGTGGAGCTGTGAGTGAGAGGCTGTGCACTGCTTGGCTGCTGCCTGAGGTTAAACCATGCAAGGATCTGTTAGTTCTGCCTTCTATCCAGGACTTTTATATGATGCAGTCATGGACAATGGTTTCAGGTTTCGGGTTGTGAGAGGTTTGTTTGTTTGTTTGTTTGGGGGGTTGTCTTAGGTATTTTCCTATTAAAAGAAGATAATAGTTCCCTCATTTAGTCTTTATCGAATGTCTTAGATACTGATGCATTTGGGTTTGCCAGCAGATGGAAGACAGTTGTTGACAGCCACCAGCTCCCAGCACAATGCATCAGCTGACTCAGCCTCATCATTTCAGCAAAAAGGATTCAAGCCCTTCCCTGCTTTTGTGTAATGTTTTATGGAGCCACCTTAATTATCAGAGAGATAACACTGACACATAGGACTACTGAGGTAATGCTTAGAGTGAAAATCCAAATACCACCTAAAAATAATGAGGCATAGTGTCAATTGCATGCCATGTTGATAAAAGAATATACCTTTGCTAAAGTTTGAGCGGCAATGGAAGTTGTCATTAGGTGATCAAAAATAGCACACAGGAGGCTGCCTGGTGCTTTTTAGTCACTGTATGGAAATTCGGAGATCCAAGCTAAAGTAAAAGTACACAATAAAACTTGCAGTGGAAACTAACAGAGAGCAATGCCCACAGGCTGGCATGTGTATGGCAACAGATACTTTCATGGCCACAGTTTTGTACTGAGGAAGGGAAAATGGAAACACAGACTCAATAAAGAATGGCTGTGGATATAAAAAAAGTATCCTAAACCCCAGGCAAATTCCAAATGGTACAAACGTTTGGCTCTGAGAAGTGTAGGAATTTTTTAATTGTTGAAATATGTCCCAAAATCTATTTATTTAGCTGCTTTTATTTAGTTCTTGAATGTAGAGTTCCACTGCTTCCAATGACCACTGAGAGACCTGTCAAAAAAAGATGGGCGAACTACATTTAAAAACCACATGTAAATGGCATTTTGATTTGAAAGGCAGATTTTTGATGTTGCAGTACCATAACCCCTCAGGCTTTAGTGGGAATGTGTCAGCAATAACTTGGAACAAGCTCTTCAAGAAGAGAAGATGGGTTTGGTGGTGTGCTTTTTTGTTGTAATTTTGTAAGTCACTGCATGCTGTTGGCATCCATGGCTATCTGCTTTTATTCCAAAAGTGGAAATAACCCTAAATTGTACCAGGATTAGATTAGATTTTTTTTAGGAAAAATCTACTCACTGAAAGAGTTGTCAAACATTGGAACAGGAAAGTAGCACGTGACAATGTGGCACTTGGGGAAATGGCTTAGTGGTGGACTTGCTAGGGACAGGTTAACAGCTGAACTTGATCCTTTTAGAGGTCTTCATCAACGTAAATGAATCTATGATTCTGTGGTATTCTGAAAGAGTCTTCTGTTGTCTCACACCATCCCCTCCCATAGTCTGTACAGTGTTCACCCTGTTTTCCTGGGTGAGTTACCTGACTGAAAATGCTAGTCCTAATATTCTGTATGAGCGCAGCAGTGTATTGTGTGGTGCGGACACCGGCAGATCTTACGGAAGGTGCTGCCGGAGGAAAGCTCCTTTCCCCGGTGGGAGCTGGCACAGTGCCGGCGCTCCGGGGCCGCTCCCCATTCCCGGAGGATGCGCGGCGCTCCCCGCCAGAGGGCGCGCGCCGCCCGCCGGGACCAGCGGGGCTCGGGCCGGAGCCGCGGGGCCGCCACTGGAGCCGGGGGGCCACCACGGGAGCCAGGGACCGCCGCTGGCACTGCGGCTCTGGTCGCCTCCGACACCAGCGCGCTGTGAGAGCCGCCAGCACTCCACAGCCTGGTAACCACTTAGTGCTAATTAATTGCTGACTTCACTCTGTGGCTTTGAAGTGAGTTGCGTAAGTGGGAATTTGTGCATCCAGCTTTTCCCACCAGTGTTTATTACATTTCTTTGACACAGCAGCTTATTTCTTAAGTTAGGAACATTAAGGTTGAATCAATGAGGTAGAATTTGTTAGTTTTCATGTAATTCTACCTTAATTCCTCATAGTTAATAAAATCCTACCTTAATTTCCCATAAGAATGTAATGGAGAAGTTTACTTTTGGGTGTTTAGACTATGCAACCTTAAGATGTGATATATGATAGTATAACGCCAAATTTTACTGAAATACATGAAAATGAAAGGTAGTTTGGGTCTTTGAGAGTGTGAATTCCCCAATCTCACAAGACATTACTACTTCTTGATGATCTATAATAATGATTATTTCCTGCTTTTGACTCAAATTGTGGACAGTCAGCTTTCAAATGAGAGGCATTTTATGTACTACTTGTACTTAAAACTAAGAATGTGCTTGCACTGACCTAGCAAAGCAGTTAGGTGCACTACTCTGCAAGATCAAACCTTGTGTCTTTATATGATATTCTTCCTTCTTCCCCCATGCAGTGGGAATTGAAGAAAACCTAGATATGACTCTTGGCTTTTTTTCTTCCCCAGGGAGTATGGGGTAGAAGTGTGGCAGCACTACTGTCCTTTCCATGTAATCAACTTGAATAAGTAATCTCTGGCAGGCAGCCTTAAACACAGTGCTCCTTTGTCTGGTAACTTGCTACTACTGTGTTTGACTTAAAAGCATTTGTAACAGAGAAGAGCTGTGTCCTTGAATACCTGACATCCAAATAAAATTAAGTGTAATGCCACTGATAGCACATAAGTGTTAAAGTTCTTGTGCAGGCAGATTTCAAATGTTAAAAATTTCTAACACTTCTAACAGCTAATGTGCCAGTGTGCTATTTGTTAGGAAGATAATCTCTTTTTCCAGTCCCTTGTTCTTATACAATCACTTTACAGCTTCTCCTACCAGTAAGCATGTCCTTTTCCTTGGTGTCCTTTATGGCATGGGTCAAAATGACCATTGTCTGTACATTTCAGCCCAGACCAAAATTGTGTATGTCCTCAAAAGTGTTGAACAAGACTTTTGAGACTGGCAATGTTTGCTGTGCCATTCAGCACAAATATGTGCTTTGGTGTCTTGAGACAAAATATGCATGCAGAAATGAAGTAACTAGAATGGAAAATACATATTTCATTTGATGGTGGAGGGAGGGCTGCCAAGATATGGAATGGCAAAAATGTTGTTTTGTGAACTCCAAGAATTATATTATTTTTATATCACCAGGGTCTGACAGAGTTTTCTGTCCCTTCACAGCTCAGCAGGTTTTTTCCAGTTTGAGGCAGCTGCATCATGATGTGTTGGATGAGTAAGTGGGCAGTGAGGGAGAAGGTAAGAAGAAACTGATTTACATATAGAAATAGGAGCTGGAAAGGAGCAGTGGGAATAAAATCCAGGGAACAGTTTCTGTGCAGGAGCCTGGGAGACCTGAGGACCCAATGCATTTCTGTTACTGGCATTTGGATGTTAAGGCAAGGCATCCATAGAACTGAAAAAATGTCAGAGACTTGCTTTGGGTAGTGCTTTAGCTCTTACAGTGTGAAGTGTTTGATAGTGTTTGAAGTGTTTGATAGTGTTTGATAATACTATCCTACAACTAGGATAGTATTATCCTCCTGTCTGTTCCACTGGCTTTGGGGAAACAATTTAACCTTTAGATCTCAGTTTTCCACTTCTGCAAAATATGACTTGATGACACTGTAGAGGATAGGTTTATATGTAGGATATACACAGACAGTTTACTGAGGGAAGGCAGGAAAGACCTTACCCTTCAGTAAGGTCTGAGGAAGTCTTCAACTAGTTTAAGGAGAAGAGTATTGTATCCATATTGTTTCCCAATAATAAATAATTCTTCAGCTGACATGAGTTCATGCTGCTGAGATCTCAGGTGCAGCAGCAACATTTGATTTCATCTTGTATCAAACCTTGCTCTTTGCTAAATGCTGTCCTGACCAATCTGTCTAGATTTGAAACACCATGAGCACTGACATGAATTCACCCTCTACATTCTGATTGCCAATTTGCCTTTCTGCATCAGAAAGCATGATACAGCATTGGCTGAGTAAACTGCATCAGGCTGGTTGATTCCAACTGCCCAGTGCTCCAGCTGAATCACAGGTCTTCACAGCACTGCTCAACTTGTTATTGTGGCAAAGAGGGGAGTACATAAACACTCTTAATTAGACTGTTCAGGTTTCATTTCCAGACCCATTTTGAAAAGTCAAATTTCTATTTGCAGCTACAACTTCACAGCTTTTACAGTGTAATTTGACATGAGAAGTTCAGAATTTCCACAGTTGTTTTTAGATTTTCTATAGATTCTCTGTTCTAATTCTCTCAAACATTTGGCATTTGCCATTAGCTATTCTCATTCTGTCCCTTTGCATATCCTTTTTTTTTTTTTTTGCATTGGAATAAAAACCAGGCTGATCCATCACCGAAATATCATCCCAGCCATTCGTTTCTGTGGCTACCAGCAAGGCTGCCTTCTGCCAATGGCACATTTATGGGAGATATCCCTCACCATGCCTCGTCACCTTCCCTTATCTAGCTCTGCCTGGAAATCGTTCTTTTTTTTGTTTTTCTGTGTTTAAATTTACTCTCTTGAAAAGAAAAGCATTGCTCTCTCTGTGGTACTGCTTGTTGTTTCCCAGTTTGAAATCAACTAGGAGAACCCCAGAGGGTTTCTCAAACAGCTAACCATTAAACACAGTCAGGAACAAAGATCAATTGAAAACACATTTAGAATTAAGCTTCCTGGCCTGCTTTTAATTTCTTCAAGTCAGCATTGGGAGTTATTACTATGGTCAGTCTGGCCTTTTATTGTCCTATGGCTTATTTATATAAACTATCAACTTCAGGGATGTCCAACTGCTTTCTGGTTGGGTTGTGGTTTTTGTTTGTTTTTTTTTTTTTAATATCTACAGATATTCCCAAAGTTATTAAAGGATTATGAGTTTAAATGCAGAAGGCATTAAATAGAATCATGTTATTGGAAACAGAACTATATTTATGAGTCTAGAGGGAGTTTGCAAGAATCTGACTTTGCAAGGAGAATTTGGGTCATGGCACCTTAAAGCTTCAGTAGCTTTCTTGAGTCTGGGATCTGGATTTCTGGCAGACTGAAATATTATTTCTGTATAGACCTATACAGACACAAAAGGATATATAGCTCCAAAGGGTTTACAGTTCAGATAGGAATAGTCAGTGGTTTGGCTCAGCTTACCTATGCCTTTAGGGGACAGAAGGGGAATCCTAAATGCAATTTTGTAGTTTGTAGCAAGCTCTGGGCATTAAAATAACTGAAGCACCTTTGGCTCTGTTTATAGCTGTCCTGAGCCCTGAACCCTTTCTCTTGTGTAAGGTGCCATGCTCCTGTCTTGCCATCAGAAGTATGGTGCCAAGCAGACAATTTTGTTGCAAATCTTGCAATAATTTCTGGATTTAGCTTTAGGTTCTTTTTTTTTTTTTTTGACTGTCAAGACAAGTTACTGTGGTCTACTTTCGCAGTTTAGGGGATTGTTAGGATATTTGAGTGTTAAAAGCTGATGGCAATATAGCATCACTGTCACACACCCGTATCAGAGATCTCAGGCTTTGAGTCAGTATGCTGAATCTTTTATCTTTTTTAGTGATAGCTTCAATATACAACAGGGTATTCATTATGAATAATGGTAGCCTAGAGCCAGCTAATTGTATTTGCAGGGTGGTTTCCCTAAAAAGCAGATGTTGGACAGATGTTAGTCAGATGATCAGTCATGCTACCATTTACAGTAAATCTGAGGGCTGTGGGGGAAAAGGTAACGTGTGGAACATACTTCTCATTTCTGTGGGAGCCTTGTACTTTTTTATGGGTATATAAAGGTTCACAGAAATGTCCGAGTCGTTGGTTAAGAACTGTAGAGCTGCTCATATTTGGCTATAGCAAGTAACAAAATTTCACCTTGAAGTGCTTGTTACCCTTGAGTGTAGCAGAACTTGAGTGTAGCAGAACTGTAGCAGAACGTTAAAGTATTGATGAGACTGCATGTCAGCTGGAGTTTTGCAGAAACCTTTTTTTAGGCTGGAACACTTCTTCATTCTCTTTTTATTCATTTTCCTTGAAACCTTTTATATACTTTTTTTTGTCTGCTTTCTCATGGCAGCTCTCTATGCTGTTGTGTTGCATGTCAACATAATGGGAAGAGTATTTCAATATTCTGCTGCAACTGAGGTACTCAAGCAGATACATCTGTCTGTGAAGTGACTTGGAGCACAGTGCAGTAGTTAACATGGCTTACGTTAGGTAATGTTCAGACTTTATCATCTTTGTTCAGCATGGGCACTAGAATCGTGTTTCCTGTGTAATAGCAAGCCTTTCCTAACACATAATTCTGATTGTGGGTTCATAGCAGTACTGATTTGAATGTCTCTTAGCTGTAGCTAAACACGTTTGTTTTGTCAGCTGAAGTCAAATTACAGGACACATGCTATGCAAAGAGAACATGGTGCTTAATTGTTTTAAGCAATGTCAGTTTGTGTCACCACAAGTTCTGAGTTTTGGGATAGAACTTCTGCAAAGGCTGGAAGATTGCTCCATTAAAATGAAATCTTTGATTTCCATTGCCCTTTAATCAATACAAACCAGAGCTTCCTGGGACTGTAATAGTGTATCAAGTTGAATTTGGCTCTTTTACAACCCATCAAAAGAAGTTGTCCTTGACAAAAACAATATTTTAAATATCTACTCACAAGCACTGGAGCCAAAAGGTTTCTATTTCGTTTGGCAAAACACCTTCCCAAGAACAAGACTGTGACCTGAAGCAGAGCCAAAATAAGCTCTAACAGATGCTTAGCCTAGAAAGCACTAGGCTGAATGGCTGAAATTGTTGAAGAGTCTATAGGAAAAGGGAAGGGCAGCTATCTAGTTCTGCTTCTGACTTGCTGTGTGGACAAGCTGCACTCCTTCTGTTCTAGTGCTCTGCCAACTAGAGGACCCGTCTCATCTGTCTGCCACCTCACTTCAGCTTCTGGGCCTTCCATTTCTGGCTGTGAGGGCTGCTGCAGGCAACAACAGAGCTTCGTCTGCTCAGAATACAGAGGAGTCTAATTTTGTCTTTTCCCGATAGGCTCTGTTTAGCTTGAATAGTGAAAACTCTTCCAGAGACTTTGATCTGGCCTTCCATTCACACTTTCCATATTGCATCCAATACTTGCACTTGAAAAAATGTTTCAGATGCTGGTAAGATTCAAGATGCTGATATGCTCCTCCTGTGATGACTGAAATTGATCTAATTGGCCACACATTTCTATTTGCCTTTCCATTTGCTAGTTCTGGCCTTTATCTGTCCTCATGTAGTGCCATCTTTGCTCTGAGATCTGGTGAGAAAGTTAGTAACTTTCTTGGTGTCAGTTCTGTTAGTGCCAAGCAGGGGTGTGGCACTCTGAGGCAAGGAGAGAGCAGGACTGTGGTGGCCTGCAGTTTAGATTGGTTCAGGCTGTGTTAAAAGGACAGCTGTTGATGATGCTGTTCTTCTGTGAAACTGCATCTTAAACACTTGGTCATTCTCCAGATCCTGACAGTGAGAGGAGGTGAGAACAAAGAAACTAAACCGCTTTCCTAGGGCACAGAGATGCCTGATCCATAGCTAGAACTGAGATGATGGGTTCTTAAGTCAGACTGTAATCACAGAAATCAGGATATAAGCAGCTATTTGATGCTTTTCTGGAGACAATCAGTCTGGATAGCTTTGTTCAAGGTAAGAAATACCAAGTGTCAGTGCTCAAGAGAAAAACTAAATATATGCTGGTTGTGCTGCAGTACAGGTTGGGACAGATTTTTATCTCTTTGATGGGGATGCCTGCCTGGGTAGGCCTTCTATCCAGTGTAATTGATACCAGGATGTCTTGTGAAATTAAATTTTTCTAGAGGCAGAGAGAAGAGCAAGTGGCAGATATACCAACCCTGTTCATACATCTCTAAATTCAAAGGAGCAGGTGTTTGTACATGTGACTTTATTTACTTGGACTGGCTTTAACTCTGGGTATCTTCTCTCAGCAAAGTTCAGAAGGAGCTCTGCCTTTACTGCTCCCGTGAAGCCTGTGCCCACGGAAACAACACAATATGACTGATCTCCTTTGCATAAACTCCAGCATGGCTGAATCCAAGGAACAGGTAGTCTCATTCCATAACTGTTGCCATCTGAAATCCAAGATCCCAGTGAAGAATAGTGGAGAAGAAAGATTGCTGAAAAAGAAGAGTCATTTGCATTTAAAAATACTCAGCATGTGCTTTCTCAGAGGCATGCTGTGATGTGATATATATTAAACTAAGTTAACATGAGTGGCCACAGAGCAGTCCTAATGAACAGGAGATGTCCTCTGAAAGGTGTTTGTTCACCACTTTTTCAATAGCTTCTCTTGGGGGTTCCAAAAACACTGACTTGGGCTTATCACAATCCTGGTAAGTTATTATCCTGATATTACCCTAATGAGGTGGTATGAGCAGGGTCATAGCAGACAAAGGTCTTGGGAGGTTAGGATCCAAGGGAAGCCGTTGAAAATCTCAGCTTGATTAAGAGCATTTGATTCTCCCTAGAAGTCTAACATTGCACTAAATATGCATCAGCACTGTGCTACCAAGAATGCATCCTGGGAAAGAGCACTGCCACAAAAATCTCTTTCCCAGTATTTCCTAGGATTCAGTTTGGCCACATCTTGAGCAAGATCACTGCATTGCCAACTGCTTGGTTTGTATGGCTTGGCTAGAGCTGGTTTTGGGAGACACTGGAGCTTTAATTTGCTCCCAGCTCCAGACCTTGTGAGGTCTGGTAGAAGAGGAGGCTTTCTTCATCCTATATTTAAAGAAGCCTCAGTGGGTTGCTCTAAATAACTGGTATATTGGCTTCAGCTTCAAGTTAATGAAACCATAGCAACATTCTGTGGGATGCAGCAGCTGATGGGCTATGTAGTTGTTCAGTCTCTGTGAAAGTACAAGTAAGCCTCCAGTACCTGATTTTAAGCAACTCCTACAAGTTTGCTTAAGAGTCTGCATTTGACAGTGAGGGACCTAGGACATAAACAAGCTATTGAGATTTCATCTAGCTGAAACTAGATTTACTTGCTTTAATGTAACTGTAAGGAGCTCTGTCCTCACAGAGGGGCTAAGCATAATCTAACACCAGTTGTCTGTCTAGAAAGACAAAATCACAACAAGCAAGACATGCTGATTATTGGCTAGAGAATGCCAGGAAAAGTTAGGTGGTTCAGGAGCAGCAGGCATGTTACTCTCTAATGAGGCGATTTCTTTTCCAGTCTGGTTTGACCTCAGATTGTATTCTTTATTCCTTTATCAGAATTGGTCATCTCTGAGTCCAGGACACCATCTTTTAAATGGCTGTATCATTTATCATGGTTTTTCCTCTCCATCTCTGGCACTGTGAAACACTTCAATTCAACAAAAACCAAACTGCTGAAAACCCAAACCTCTTTTCTGTACTTGTAGGGTGTTTAAATGCTGCCCTTAAGAAGCCATTTGCAATGCCCCAAATGCTTACTGATGTTCTAACAAATCAAATTACAAGCAGTATTTATTCTTGGGCATTATTAAGTTAAAGTATTTCTGGCTCATAATAAATCTTAGCTCAAGTCTATCCCAGTTCAGAATAAAAGTTTGCAGTTATCTGCAAATCAGGAATTTTTAATGTAACCCCTTGGAAATGGCAATTGCTACATAAAATCATGTGTTCGCGTATTACACAATGGAGGGTTGAGCAAGCCAGAACAGCTGATCAGAACTGGGAAGCTTTGAGATTCCCAGCCCAGAACTTCTGCTTTGTGAGGAAGACTACTGAAAGCCCGGGTCTGTGCTTTGCCTCAGGTTCTCTAGGTTGTAGGTTACCTCAGAAGAGTAAGGGCCTTTACTGCCTGTAGTCCTGGTTAGT
This sequence comes from Rhabdornis inornatus, assembly GCA_013397075.1. Taxonomy (NCBI): domain Eukaryota; kingdom Metazoa; phylum Chordata; class Aves; order Passeriformes; family Rhabdornithidae; genus Rhabdornis; species Rhabdornis inornatus. The sequence goes on from VWZS01000187.1 coordinate 2,293,784, forward strand.
GCACTAAATTACTGGATTAGTCAGACTAGACTAGAAATTAGAGTAAATAGATCTTCAGCTAACTTGATTTCTTTTTAATTTTTTGACCAGATGTACCAGTGAGGTCCTATCTGCTTTTAGTCTTCTAGCAACTGGCAAAACAGAAGAATTGTGTGTATATAGAACCGTAACAAGATGTGTTTTTACGTGAAGAAGTACTTCTTGGGTTTCTCAGTCCTGAGACTAGGTTGAAATTTAGCATGGAGAAGTGCACTGGCAACTAGAGAAGAATTAAATACAGCCATGCACCTTGCTTGGGATGCACGCTTGCGCTGGGAATCTGTGATCCTGATCTACTCTCAGTTTTTGTTGTGTAGGTCAGGAGTGAGGAGGGTGAGAATACTGATGCATAGACAAATAATAAGAGTTGCAGCTCATAGCAAGGTAGGGTGTGCTTAAAATGTCTAGTATGACACAAATTAAGCCACTTTGTTTTTCCATTAAAGAGAAGCTAATAATGTACCTATAAGCATTTTTTCTGACTATCTTCATGCAGTTTATGTCTGTAGAGTGGGAGATACCTGCATAACGTTAGATACTGTGTTGTGAATAGGACAATGTGCTTTCGGGTAGTGAGTTGCCAGGTGTTCTTGGTCCAGTCAAGTTTCAGCTGCTTTTGGTTGATCTAAGACTTGCCTGTTGTATGAAAACTGGTTGTGAGTTAGTCTCCTAAATCATACTTCTGGAGTACTGTGTTCCAATATAAGGATTTTTGAAGGCCTGGATTCATTCATCTGAATCTTCTAAAGCATTGCTGTCAGGCTATTCAACATGTTCCTTGAGCATTAATTTAGTCAAAGGTGTACGAGTGTTCCTTATGTAAAAATGCACGAGTGTTTCCCTGAAAAGCTGTTGTAACTCCACCTGGCTCTGTGAATCATCAGGATTAGTCAGCTGGTGGCATAACATAGAATAAAAAAGCTGTTTCTTACATAGGAGGAACTTGTCTTTAAAGTTTTGGCACTTTTTTTTTTAATAACATTGTGTTGCATTTTAAAAGATTGTTGTGTTTTACTGACATTTCCTGTTTTCAGTTTTGCTGATGAACTGCAGTGTCATTTCAGTCCTACAGGGAGGACAGAAAGGAATTCATCTTTCCTTATGTTGTAGGTAAATGATCTCATGTGGTGGGACTTTTAAGTCCCTGCTATTTGTAGCAAGAAAATAATGAGGATTATATATTAGCTCTCTAGATGCTTCTCCATATGACTGAATGAGTTGAAAGTTTATTACTTTGTATTATAGTAATTTTGAGAACTTTATTTGGGTAAGTGACTTTCAACTTTTTGGGATTCCTGAAATCTGGAATCTGAATGCAAAGCAAGCAAGTGAATATGAACTGCTGTGTTTGGTTGGTTTTGGTTTACAGGCTAGCCAGTAATCCATATTTGCAATTCCTTCTCAGCTATTACAAGTGATGGGAAGATAACTGCACCACAGAAGTGTCTTCCCAAAGGAATAAAAAACCCTGTTATCTAAAGTACCAAAACTGATTGTAGATAACACATTCCCCTGTATGTCATCTGTGACCTTTTCAAACTGAGGGATGCAGCTCGAGGACTGGCCCATGAACATCTGAAGAACTGATAGATCCACCCTCAATCCAAACATCTCTGGGCAGTTCTCCTGTTGTCAGAGGAAGGGAACCAATTCTAGGAGCACAGTCCCTAACCTGTTACACAACTCAAGCATGCAGGCACTCAAATAGGTAATCTTGATATTTTCAACTCCCTAAGGAGACCAATCCTTTTGCCTCCACTTTCAGGAACTCTGGCTGCCTTCTCTATGTGTCAGGGAGGGCAATGGGAGTGGCTTCTAATCTCTCCACAGAGCAATGTGAAACCATAGTGTGTGGTATTGTTGAGGCCTCACAAGGAGGGACTTCATGCAGCAGACAGTGGCAGGGCAGAGCTGACAGATGTAATGATGAGCCTGAGGCATTGCAAGGTCTGATGCACAGCTTAGGAAGAACCTTTTAAGTTGTATTTTATGCATGTGAGGCTGTGCTGTTTATCCACATTTTATGGGGCTTGTTTTTACTCATAGCAAGCACTGTTAGCAATATTTAGACAGATGGTCAAAGCATCATCAGGTATTTGAGACCAAGAGTCAGCCTCAGTTTTGTTGAGATAGTAATTGATGCTAAGAAAAATCAATCTATGAGAGCTTTTACAGCAGAGGGCACAGCTGTACAATAGCAAAATAGGATTGGGGTCTGTTCACTAATATATACAGTGCCATTGATTTGAAGAGGTGTATTTCAATTTTGATTCCTAGAACGCCATTTCTTTTCTTACTATGGAGAAGAGACAAATTGGTTTCCTGGGGAGCTGGGAGCTAGGAGAAAGCTGGGAATTGGAGTGTGTCCAGTATAATGGATAACTGAGGTAGCTGTGATGGTACTAGTATAGAGACATCAAAATTCTGGGGATTTGGCTGTGAAATGCCTCAATACATCTGGTGAGAAAGCTTTCTTCTTGGTTTCAGTGGAGACCCAGCTGCTGAGGAAAAAGGAAGAAACTAAAGAAATGGAAGAACTTGTAAGCAAGATTGCTTATGTTGGATTCTGGATGAACAGCAAGATCCAGTTTTCACTGCTGCTGGAAATTTTTAAACAACGAGAAGATAGATCTGTGAAGAAGTAAACATACAAAGCTACAAAATGGAGGTATATGAGAATCCTTGACATAGCTTAGAAACACAAAATTGGTCTTAGTGTATCTATTTGGTAAATCCTTTATTAGAATTCTCGCTGTTCCTCAGAAAATTCGGCAGACTTGTAAACCAGCTGTTTATTTCCTTCAGTCCTAATCTTATGTTTGCAAGAAAAGCATTTGGAAGCTTGGACTTCGGCTGAATCATCTTTCCATTCCTTCAAACTGTGGTCACAGAAGCTCATTACAAATTAACTGTAGTATCTGAACTGCTGAATTTATCTGCAATTTGTTCTGTTACTGGGTACTGTTAGACTGGAGAAAGGAAAAGTCCAGCAAAGTAGTATGAACAATGGTGTTGGTTTAAATATGCAGGTCCAACCACCCATTTCTTGTGATTGTATTGTGTTTTCATTTTCTGCCTATAAAATGTGACAAATGCTTTCTTCTTCCGATTATATATAAAATTATATTCTCTTTAGGGTGGTGACTTTTCCATTCACAGCATTCAATGAACTTGTGTCCCTTAAGCACCCAATGCTGTTACCAAGAAAATGTTCTTAAGTCTTTGGCCACTAGCTCATTATCCAAGCCAAGCAGAATGGTCAGAGTCTGCACTCACAGGGACCGTATACTAAAGAAGTCTTGGTGTAAAAAAAGGCAATTTCATGGCATTCTTGACATCATGGTGTTTCAGGTGGTTTTTTGGTTGTTTTTCTTTTTTGCAGCCAATTTGATTTTGGAGGGTGGGAAGAAGGATGTTCTCTCTATTGTGTGCTTCTTCATGGAGTATTCTGTTGCATTAACAAGTTAAAAACAGGAAAAACAGGAAAAACAGGAAAAATGAACAGCCTACCTGGCCTAGCTCAAATGAAATACAATTTTCACTGGCAGAGTTAACAGCCTTCCAAAAGATAATTATTACATGGAATATACAGTTCTGTTTTGACATAGTATATGTCTAGCATTATATCTTTATCTAAAAGGTAATTGATTAAATTAAAGTAGCTCAAAACCACCTCCAGCTGAAAAAACACAGCATTTATACAGCATAACCCTTGGGAAGCTTTGATTTGTGTCTTTTGGATCAAATTGCTTTTCGAAGTTGGAGATGACTTTTGAATTTTGGATCCTCTTTCATGAGTTTAACATGTGATCAAAAGGGCAAATTTGGCATCTAGATTCCCTGTGTGTGCTGGTTCAGAATATACTGGTAGGAGTTCTTCTAAGAATCAATTCAGTATAATTTTAGAAACTAACAATATATGTTAATAGAATGTTATGCAATTAATAATTCTGCAGTAGACTCCTGTGTGTCCATAGAGATGAGTTTCCATGCAATTGTCTGTGTGCTAAAGCAACTGCCAGGAGAGGGAATTGGCTCAGTGTTCTCTGTCATGATACCTGTCTGAAGAAGGTCATAGACAGTTGCGGTGAGATGTAGAATATCTCCAGTATAAATACCAGTAGACACTGCAAAGCTGGTTGGGCACACTGCCAGGAATTGCACAGTTAGGTGTGTACTGCTGAGCACAAAATTCTTCAGAAAATCTACGTAACAGCCACAGAATGGAAAGCTACTAAATAAGTGCACTGCAGGACACGCGAGGGAACAACTTAGAATCTAGCACTTTCCTTCATTCCTCATTTAATCTTCCCTTAGGGTGAATACCAGTAAAGATCAGTTTAAGTCATGAGTCCTAAATTTTGTTCAGTAAATACAGGTCACCTGGAAGACAGAGAAGATGGTTTATGATGGGCAAGTGAGAGATCGTGCTGCATAATATTGTCATGCAGTTCATGGTATTTGGGGCTGACCTTTCTCTTTTGGCAGTGCAGAATATTTTCCAAAATAGGCACAACCCAGTACGTGCCGACTTGAGAGCTCTTTGAGCTGTGAATCCATTCCTAGCAAGGGTTAGGATTTAAAGCATCCATCCTTAAATTGTCTTGAGATGCAACTCTTTATTCTTCCCACACAGAGTGGTGTTATACTTTTGTAGTGCATTAAAATGATCTGGACAGAATACTGTTTTATATATTTAAATTTCATGAGTTCTGAAGTTTATTGCTAATTTAATAAATTGTCTTTTCTTTTTTCCTTCCCAATTGCCATCACATTTTTACTCCACAGACATTCACATTTTATTTTGACCATTATTTGCCTAAAACCTCTCTAAGTATGATTCTGGAAACACTAAATGGAACTGATGACGCTACTAAAGTCTGTAAAAAATCCTTCCCCATCACAGTTAGGGCTAAAACATGCAATGCCGTAGCCATAGCAAACATCTTGCATGTTTGAGAACTACAGAATGGCATTTTGGTACCCTGGCTTATGGTAGGACCAGGAGTTAACTTTGTTGGAGTAACTGACAACAAATGGGGCTGGAGATCCACACAGTGGCAATCTCTCTGTTTCTGAAGGATATACTGAGCTGGTGAAGAGTCTGGAGCACAAGTCCTGTGAGGAGCATCTGAGGGAGCTGGGGTTGTTTGGCCTGGACAAAAGGAGGCTCAGAGGAGACATTGCTCTCTACAACTGCCTGAAAGGAAGCTGTGGTGAGGTGGGAGTCAGTCTCTTCTCCCAGGTAGCAAGTGACAGGACAAGAGAAAATGGCCTCAAGTTGCACCAGGGAAAGTTTAGATTGGATATTAGGAAAAATTTCTTCACTTACAAGGTGGTCAAACATTGGAACATGCTGCTTTGGAAGTGGTGAAATCACCCAGAAGTGTTCAGTAAGACATGTGGCACTTGGGGATACGGTTTAATATTGAACACATTGGCACTGAGTTAATGGTTGGACTAGAGCATCCTAGAAGTGTTTTCCTAGCTTTGAATCTGTGATCCTAGAAGGTTTTGCATGCTGCATTTGCAGAAAAGGTAACAGTGTGCCCAGAGAAGCAGTAGTTTGATGTTTCCTATGATGTGGGAGACCTGTGTACAGCCTACTTTAATGAAATAACATAGAAGCAGAAAGAAGATGGTTTTCAGTGTTTATTTGCTGCTTTATGTCAGTAAGTGATTTGTTTTGGTAGCATAGTGCATTACAGGGCATGAGACCAGAATGTTCTCTGCTGCTTCCGGGAAACCTTCTAGCCTATGTTGTTAACTTGCTAGTGCTTGCTTCCTTCTTTATGATGTTGAGTTTTCAAAACCGTTAATTCCTTTGCATTCTGCCAGAAGATGATATGTTCCTCCAGGCAGTTGAGAGAATAATCTGTAAGTATTGTGGTTTTGGCTAGAGTACCAGGAATGCTGGCTCAGGCCAGGCTGCTCAGATGGGCATTCCTGGGACTGCAAGAACAGTTGTTACAACTGAAGTCAAAGGACAGTAGCTAGAGATCTGGAAGTGCTTCCCCTCCATGCATTTTTAATGCAGTGTCAATGCAGAGAATAAGAGACCTCAGTTACCAGCTCAGTATGAGCTGGTCTTTTTCTTGGAGGAGTAGTGTGTGTGTTGTTGGACAGAGCTGTTTTATGGAAATTAAGAAAAACTTTACAGAAGATTTCAGGCAGCATCGCAGCAAACCCAGAGTAGCACATTCAGTAAGTGTTCACCAGATTTTTCTAAGGTCTCTTTGGTAGACAGTTTCAGTGATGTGTATGTGCTGCCTGAAAGGGGCTGGAAACCATGTGGGATCAGTACATATCTGCACTGTCCTTCTGCAGGCCCAGTGTGAAGAAGGTGGTTATCTGGGACAGTTGATAATGGCATGATCTTAACAAAGAACTTGAGTTTCCAAGATGTACTGCTGAAGTAACTTAAGTGGTATTTTGTTCTTGCTTTTTCTTTTAATTTCTTTTACCTTTATAATTCCCTCCTTGACATCATCCCAAAAGAGTGGAGGAAAGGAATGAGAAAGAAACATAGAAATAGAGGCTAGGCATTGAATGTTGAATGGTGCTGCCTTGCAGATATCTGTGCTTGCTTAGTACAATCTGAACTTTGGAAGGGTGCTGTGTTCTTTATAGTTTGGAGGGAGAAGTTATGTTACACCTTGCATAAGATTGATTGATTGTACATAATATGATATTCAGGTACTACAGTTTGAGGAAACTCTGGTAGAATGATGATTCTACTTATGAGCTAGCAGGGTCCTACAGGTTTGGGTTTTTTCTATTTAATGCTTTCCAGAGGTCTGTTGAATTCTCTTAGAAATTGAATTCTTTTAGAAAAAGTCATACCACCTGTGGGGTTTTTTTTAATCCTCTGCCTCTCCCTTTTTAGGAAAAGGAAAGTATCTGGGAATACCAAGAACAGTTACTACATTTAGTTACTGGTATTTAAAATCTCCAATTCCCAGAAATGATGCTTCCAAACTTGTCATGCAGCATGTAGTTCAGCTTCTGGTAAGGACAAAATTGCCTGGTTTTCCTATAACAGAGAAGACCTTCTATTTTGTGATTTTCACTGTTACTAGGACTTCAGGTATTTTTCACAGATTGAGGAGAGTCTACACAGCACTAAATTACCAATTTTCTTTTTCATTCGAGGATCAAATGCTTGTCTTCAATGGGTAATTGTGTGTCAAGAAGAAAATTGAAGGGGAAAGGAGGGGGAATACAAACTGAAAATATTTGCTGGGAAGCATCCAAAATCATACTGAGACTTAGTAATCTATTGTCTATTTTAAATTATAAATGCCATTATTTTTCTAATGCAGTTGATAAGGTGCTAAAGCATTGTCTTGCTTTGTCTGCTGGCAACTGTAGAATAATATCACAATACAAAAGCACAGATTAGTGGCTGAGACAAAAAAATTGATTTCCAAATTCTATAGCTCTGTTGAAAAGCAATCTGTGGAGTCTTTTTCCTTTTTTCCCTCTCCAGTTCTTCAGAACATTTTTTCCATTTCTGCCGTGTGACTCAAGTTTTAGTATTTAAAGGACTGATATTGCATGAAAAAATCTGAACACGGAAATGTTGCTTTTGGAAGGATATTGTAATTTAAATTGGAGAGGCATTGAACTAAAAGAGCTATGGCAGACTGGGAAGGAACAGAAATACTGAATCTTAGATTTATTAGTGTAGTTTCCACTCCATGAAAATAGAACTGTCCCAGAAACTGAACTACTGTTTTGAACAGACTTCACAGTGGATCTCCACAGTTTTTAGCTTGCCTGCATGAAAAGTTCTGTATTTTAAGGGATATTTCTTATTAATATGCTAAATTAATTAATTAGATGTTCAGTAGCTTGCACTCTGCAAGCTAAGAAAGGCAGTTATTGACCACCTTAAAAGGCTTATGTTTGACTTAACAGAATTGTGTTAGGTTCAAGTAATCCTCTTATGTTGTATAAAGATTACACCTGAAATAGTAGAAATTGTGTATGGGTAATAAATCACGGATATAATTGAGACTTTTACCTTGAAATTACAGGCTAGGGCAATACCATGCCTTGTGACCCAGAGAAAAAAAATTACATACTGTGTACAAACTTCTAAAAAGGCTGTTTGAGTATGTAAACAGCATGTAGGCACTGCTATGTCTTAAATCTTTCAGCTCATAATGTGTCCAGGGTAACAGAGTTTGTTGGAGGCATGGTTTTGCTGTAACTCATATGACTGGGACAGAGTTTCTAGGTAGAAGTCTTGTGGAAATCCTTGGCTGGGTCCAAAGGCTATGACAGAGGAAAACTTTACCTCTGGGGAATTTGTTGGTGTGATGCTGATAATAAGTGGCTGGAGGAAGAGGTTCAGGATTAAGTGATAGAACTGGAAAATGAAATTGCTTCTTCCAAAATTGAGCTGAGAACATTCCGAGAGACAGGACTTGTGTAAGTTTTAGAATGATGTAAGTACTAAGCACTAATACCTCATATACTTCCTGAATGTTGGGGCCTCTCTGAAGGCACTAGCCTGTGATGTCACATTGTACTTTGTTTTGCAGGCTTTGAATTTTTGGTAATGATATATGTGTGTTGTCTTCATCCCCTCTTCTCCCCCACATCCATGGGGATCTTTTAAACTCTGTGTCTGAAGAGATTTTGAATGTTTGCCACTGGTTGGAAGCATTCTTGTACACTGAATAAGGGCTCTCTATTTGCAGCTAAGCTCTTAAGCATTACTGAAATTATAGACAAACTATAATTATGGTACAAATACTAATTATTGGGAAAATGGAACAAGTCCTAATTTTAAGACGGCTGAATATTCAAAACTGTTAAATACTGGGGTTTTTTTTTTCAAGTCTGAGCTTCAAATTAACTTCTTTTAATATAAGCAGGGTTATGAAATTGATTATAATATTTTTGATTGTTAAAACTGGTGAGTTTTAATAGCTCAAAATAATTTATAGTTGGAAGCAGATAAAGACATTTGAATGGGGAGAAATAGCCACATTCCTTAAAGGGAGTGCACTTGCCATAAAATATCCCTTATGAGAGATGTAGCACCTTTTATTTTTAAAGAAACATTCTTTTACTAGAACAGCTACTAGTGACTGACCTTGGTACGGAGCCAGGCCATGGTGAACTCTGTGCATCCTTTGCTGTTCTGTTTTCTGTCCCATGCTTCTGTAACCCATGGCATTGCTGCTGGGAGCTGGAGCCTCAGCAAGTTGTTGTGAGGTGCAGGCAAGTCCTGCCCACTAATGTCCATGCAAGAAGAAACGTGGGGAAACCAACAAGGGACATTCTAGGCACTCAGTATCACAGATATTGAGCCTGTTTGCTTCTTTTGGGTTGTACTTCAATGCATTTGTAAAGTTCTGTTTAAAATATCTGGGTTTTCATATTTGTGATTAAAAAACACAGTGTAGTTAAAAAACGAGTGTAATCCCTGCAACCCAGGAAATGGGACTTTATATCCCCAAACACGGAATCAATTAGCCATAAATTGAGAGCTTATGGCATTTGCCAAATGTGATCTGTAGCATGAATTGGAATAAAAACCATGTGGATTAACGATTCAGTTGCCATAGAAACTTCTGAAACTGGAACGGAAACTTGCTGAAGAAGACAGCTCATGACATTTTGGTACCTCTAAGCCTTTATACATAATATCAGCTGTAACAATAGGTATTTGCGTGGTTTCTTTTTTTGGGCTCCCATGAACACTGGGAATGGGTTCTTTATGGTTAACTCTGTGGTTGCTCTGGTTGTTCTTGCTGCTGGGGATCACTACATACAGGTGATCACTCCAACTCCTGATGTTGCAGGTATTATGTAGAGAATAATAGGCTGAAATTATGTATTTAGTATTTGCATCCAGTTGACTTTGGCAGTCACAGACCGATCTCAGGAATGTGCATGTACGTAGCAGTTACACTCCTATATATACTGTTCACTCTTTAAAAGCTCTGTATAGCTGAATTCACCAGCTTCCACAACCCAGCTCCTAGACTGGGTCTAGAATAACCTTCTATGTGATAACATTTAGCTAATTCAAAGGGTAGTGGACAGCAGGTGGGCCTTCCATTTCTAGAACACTGTTTTAAGTCTCAGTGTCTTCTCATTGCTCTGACCCCTGGGTTTGTTCAGCTCAGTGCATCTGCAAAGCAGATATCTATAGCTTTTGAGAGAGACTACCATTACAGTCTGCAGCAAAACATGTTGCTGAAGTTGCAGTCAGCATTTATATCAAGTCCACATTTATAACCACCAGTTGGATGAAGGTTAGATGATTGAAAGCTGCCCTACTGCTCTCATCTGTTAGATGCTCTCTGTTGCCTGGTCTTTTGTCTTTAGAGTTGTTAGTCCAATACTTCTTGTGCTAAAATCACTTGAAATAGAGACCTTTGAAATTACTTACTGCAAGAGAAAATGTCAAATCCTTGTTCAACTGAAAGTGAAGGGATAAAAGGTAAGGGTTTAATCCAGGCTTTTAAGTGCACTAAAAATCAAGCCACAGACATCCTTAGCCATAACCTTGTTCAACATTATATTCAGCACTTTTGTCCTGGAGAAAGCCGAGACTTGGCATGACGAGAGACCACAAAAATCTTTAAATGATGGTAGGACAGCCAGGCCTGGATACTCCAGATAGCTTTTAAAGTCCCTTTAGATTAACAGAAAAATCTACATTGTTGACCTATTGGTTTGCTTACACTTTAAGTCTCTGGATACCTAGGTATCTGGATGAGGCATCCAAGAATTATTGAGGTCTCTGGGTAGTAATTGCTAACTAAATCCCTCTAACTTTTAGCCTGTTATTTAGCTTTTATTTACAAGTTCTCAGTGCCTTCTGCTTGAGCAAAATGTGACACATATACTCGTTGCTATTAATCAATGAAGAATCATATTTGAAACAGTACTGTCTTGTGCACCGTGATTCTTCAGCCAAACTCTGATTACTCCATTTTCAGCACTTTTACATCCTGTAAGATCTAGCATCTTGCTGCCATTTTCAGTCTGTTCTTGTAGGAGTGTCGTTTAGATGGTAACTATTTATAAGGGCCCTGCAATTTTGGCTTTTCTTACCTCTAAGTGGAAACTGAGACTAGAGTATTATAAAAACATAACTGGTGCATGCCATCTAAAAGGTCATGTTCTCATAACAAGTGGCTGCAACTTGGCATAACTTTGGAAATTACATCTGTTTAATCTAGTGATGAATTTGGCATAAAGTAGTTGCCACTTCTCTTCAATCTAGAACTTAGTTTTTCAGCCCTTCTGAATACCATGTGGAATTTTAATCTTGATCCAATGTGTCTTGTTTCCTATTTCTCTGAAGTTCATGGATTAATAATGTTAGTTGGCTAGGTCAGAAAATTTGAAAATTTATTTGTGCATTTAAAGGGGCTCCTAAAATGAATGCAGTTATAGCATTGTCTTTACAAAAGAGTAAAATAACAATCCTTTTAAAAGTCATTAAAGCTGTAGTTAATGGATATAGTGGACAGAGATATCAGTCTTTTTTGAGGCCATAGGTCCATCTAGAACATGAATCCAAAAGAAAAAAGGGCTGTGCTATATAAGTAGTTGATGCTGTTGAATCTGATTCTTCACAGAGCCTTGCAGAAGACATGCAGTTTGCAGGGGTGGGACATTGCATTTTACTATTTTCATGGATGTGATAATCTGCATAGCAATAACAGTGAGCACTTCAGCTGCTGCAGTTAGCGAATCTGGATTAGTTACTATTGTTGTGATATAGTACTGCTGTATCAACAGCAGAAGATTCAAAAGATTATTTATTTGTCTGCAGGTGGAGTTTGTTTGTTTCAAGCTGTTCAGCTGACAGGCAGGTAGTTACCGTGCAATCCAAGGGAATGTAATTCCTTAGTACCTGAAAGCTAGAGAATTGTTTCTAGAGTTTATCAAGTCTATTTATAGTTGAATTTTCAGCAGTAGTGGAATCAGGGCTGGAGGAGGGTGTGGAGAATTATATAACTGCAAAACCAAATATAATTGGAGTGACATTGCATAAAAATGTGAAATAGGCCAATGGAAAACTAGAGATAAAGAGTGGCAGGAAATGTACACAAAACCTGATTCTGTGGATTTCTACAGCTCTGATCTTTTGACAGCATGTAAAGGGCCAGATCCTCAGCTGGTGTTAGAGATCCTTCAGCTGAGATAAAAGAGTTACACTGATTGCCAGTGTAGGCTTTGACACAGCCTGGCTGACTTACAGCTTGCACTTGGGCATCTGGTAATACCTATATTGGTGCAGGACATAACCATATGTATGGCAGAAATAGGAAAATACTACAACCTTTTCTTCCACAAGAATAAAGGCTGGCAAACAACTGCAAATCCTCCCCACCAACCAACCCACCTGACAACCCTTGAATCCTACCATTTTCTGTTAGTATTTGTCAATGCAAACTTTTGCTTACAAGAACATTCCTAGAAAGAGAAGACTAAAATCTTTGCAAGAAGTGCTTGCACCAGTACTTGTGCATGATTTTGTGTGGTGACTGTGATTTGAGTCATGCAGTGAGCCACAAACTGATTCCATGGAGTACAGGGGAATGAACATGGATGGTGGGTGTTTGTGTAAAACAGCCTTGAGATAACTGGCATAAGCCCGTCAATTTATTCATGCTTTTAGGAGTTCAAACAATGACTACAGAGCATAATTCTGAATCCAAAGTCTGAATTCAAATATTTTTCAAAAAAAAAAAGAAAATGTTGAAGATTTCTGTTTTCATGAGCAATTATGTAATTGTTCTGCAAAATTTTTTAGAATCATGACTTTGGATAAGAACAAATGAAAATCAGTATTAAAACAAGTTTTGCAGATAGATTTTTACTCTGTTAATGTTTCCTATGTGGTTGGCTTTCTTTCAGGAAGAGTTCTCTGAATTCAACAGGGTCATTTATAGAATAATGAATATAGGGTCTAATTCTGAGACTTCAGTAAGAAAATGTTTCAAATGCTATAGCTAAAGGCAGGTGTGCAACATCAGGTTGAGACGTGCTGCAGACATAAAGGGATGTGGATCCACTGTGATCATTGCATCCTCTATACTTAGTACAATTTATTATAAACTCTCTTGGTTCTGTCCATGCTTTTAACATAAATCACCTTGTAACAGTAACATTACAGGTTTGCTGCTACTTTGTCTTAGGATGTTGTTTCTCAAATTTAAAATTAGACCCTATTTTCTCTAAAGCTGAATACTAAGGAGCATAGATGTCTGTCTTTACCTGGTCATAAAATATCTGTGCCCAACAATGATGTAGAAGTTCTAAGAAAAATCTTTCTTACCTGCTTCATTGAGATTCCCTGAATGTAATTTGTTAGCAACTTTCTGCAGCTATGAATAGGAAGCCTAAAAACAGAGTCATGTGCTCAGCTGCAGAGGCAAAAATTATTTCACAAGAGACATCCTGTAAAAAAAATCAGTCTTTCTTGCACAAGGAGGTGTAAGTTCAACAGAAGAATTTATATGGGAGACTAGAAAGTCCATAGGCTTCCTATAGTGCTACCTGATACACACAAACTGGCAGTCACAGAACACTTTCACAGTCGTGTTGTTGCATTGCTCCAGCATCTTCAAAGTGTATTGATCCAGCTCTGCTTATGGTTTTGCAATGTCATCCTTCTTTGCATGATCTTGGACAAGTATGGCCAAGTGTGTAGGATGATAGGTATGTTGCCTAGTAACATGAATGCATGAAATAACTATCAGAATATTCTCTGTAGGGAATACTTGCTTAAGGCCTACCAGATTCAGGGAACATTTAAAATTAAAAATACATGACTACATTAACATGCTTATTCCTACCCTTAATATCTAATGTGAGGTAATGCTGAGATGCTGATAACACTGAGATTGGCCTGAGTACCCACAATATGCCTCTCAGACTGGCTCAGTACCACTAGTCACTACATCATGATCTGTAATAAAGGTAAAATGATGGCCATTTTTGATTATACCTTTTATTTACAAAATATGTTCAGTCAGCCCTACAGATGTGAATGTTTCACTGCTGTCTTGTAGAAATCAAACAGTACAATAGATGAAAACTTTTCATGCCTTTTGTAATGTTTCAAACAGCAATTCTATTGCCTGTTATAAGTGTTTCTGAGCATTTGAAATGCTGAAAAACAGTTCAAGACTAAAATCCTAAATATAAAGCAACTTATATGATCAGGTTCCTTTTTGTCTAGTGAGCCATGATAATCACCATGTACTCAAAATCTACCTCTCGGGAAGAAAATTGACTTAAACATTTCACCTTCACTGAGTTATTAAGACCTGGCAAGTCATGTATAACTGTGTTAAACTGAACTTTTGGTGAAGCTTCAAAGTTGACCGTGCTGATTAATTTAAAGAAAAATGCAAACCAAATGAAAGCCTCTTACTGGTATGATGAAGATATAACTGATAATTCAAAAGCTAAAGTAGAAAGTTTGAAGGGTAAATGATGACTAGACAAGGTCACTGTATTAAAAAAAAGCCACCCCACAACTATAACACTACACTGTGCATGGGTTATGGAGTCTGTAATGTTTTCTAATCTAATGCTCTTATCAAAACTGAATTTGTCCTGGTTTTAGCCATTCAATATCCTTTGGGGGAATTATGAAGGTGCAGTCTCTGAAATAAGCCAGAACTTCGTTTCTATCTTGTTCGTGCAGCTGAATTTACCCCTGATAAAAAAAAACCCCACAGTTGCTTTTCAGCTATCTGTTGGGCTTCCTATCAATTGCTATTACAAATATAATGAACTGAGCATGACTTTCTCAGTAAGGCTCTGAAATCTGATGCAATTTGCATAATGAAATATGCTTGGGGTTCACGGTGTTAGCTAAAGTTAGCATAGTGAAATATCTCACAAAGGAAAAGCAACCTAGGTGGCTCAGATTAAAGCACAAAGAGATAGCTGTGGTAAATGGAAGTTGGCGAATGTAAGCTAGAAATGATAGGTGAACTGTTAATGCTGTGGACAAGTGAATAATTGCAAAATGTGCCTAGAATACAGTGGGTTTCATGTAGTTTGACATCCTTATATCAAGACTATCACTCTAAAGTTTTCCAATAGTTTGTTGTTGTCTTCCTCTTTCTTACAGGAAGTGCTTGTTCTTGTGTTCCAGTCATGGAACACTGACCCCTGGAAAACAGTGGTACTATCAGCATTAAGGGAGTGGAGGAAGGAGAATCCTTGAAAGATTAAATATTGGATCATGGTATACCAAAGCAATGTTGTGACTTGGCTCTGGTAATATTTTGTTTGCCTAAGTAGATGTTAGCCATGGAAAACTGCATTCAGCTGTATTGTTTGTCCCTAGCTACCTAGCCTGTGACCCCCTGCAGGTATAGATGCTCAACTGTTTGAGGTAGAGGAATGTCATATACCTCTGGGGGACTGATTAATGTTTTTGTATGACTTACGTGCGCACTGGGAGCCTTGGCTGCCAGCTGTCAATAGTGATTTTGTAACCAAAAAACTGATCGGAAGGATCAGAATCCTAAAATGAGGAATGTCATGGCCTGATGTAAGCCCTTGCATGGGGGGAAGCTGTCTAGGCAAACTCAGTGCCAACCTCAGACTGCACTGTAGTTGCATTTAGACATATGTTGTGGAGAGGATGCAATGTGTTATAGTAATAGGTTTCCTTTTTCTGGGTCCAGTGGGAGCAGGCTGAACCCTCTGATAAGGATGTTGAACTGACTTTAGCCTTCTCAAGCAGTGGGGTCTGACTCTCACCCTCACTAAGGCCTTTTTGACAAGTTCAGCCTGTTGAAACAGGAGATTACATTTAGGCTACTGGAAGTAAGACTTTGACTGTTGTCACTATGTTGTGACCACCATGAATTCTATCCTGAATGGAGCACAAATCCACTTTTGTCTTGTCTTCTCTGAAGCAAGATTACCTTTGTTTCACCCTTGAGTGAAGAACCTGACTCTTTTAAATACCTGATGGTAACATGGACTGTTTCCCTTACCCTTACTTTCAGCATCTTCAGCCGTGTGTGCCATTCTCTACATGCCATGCTCATGGATTTATTAATGTACCAAAGATGCTAAATTTACTTGTGGAACTATTTTCAGCCCAGATCACAGTGCTGCTTGGATTTGCTGATGGGCCTCTGTATTTCTTTGCCAACATTCCTGCATGTTTCTGGTACTTATTTATTTATTTTTCTAATGCCAGTTTCCTCTCATTAATTACTCTAAACCTATACAAATGTGATTTTCTCATATTATAAGAAATCTCTTACAGGACATGGACCTTATTTTACTTCCTGAATATTATAGTATCTTAATTAGGCTATGTATTAAGTAGCAAAATACTTGATTAGGTCACTTGCTATTTCTGTCTTTTGCATACTAGTATCTGCAAGCTTAACCCTAGAGGCTGATTCTGGCTAATCATATAGTGCATAAATCATGAGTGGCCTTGAAGTAAGCAGCTTTGTAATGCCTCAGTCTCTCAGCCCTCCTAGGCCTCTTCCCCAGAGGATAATTTGACACCTGGTTATTGATTATGAAAAGACAGATGTATATAAGGTCTCTCTTACTGAGCATTAAATGAGCTAGCTCTGATTTTTGAGAACCTGGTCTGTGACTTAAATAAGATTGGGCTTTTTTAGAATTAGGTGACTGAAATACATAAAGCAATCCCTGCAGCAGAAATACGTGTCAATTATAATTAAGCATCATCTGTATGTGTGTGGGGGAAGAGGACTGAAACGGGTGATTTAAGAGCAAGTTCCTCCTACACTGCATCTCCTAGTGAGAACAAGAGTGAGCCTTGCTGCACTGCAGTACTTTTGCATCTCTTGTGTTTCTGAGAATCTGAAAAGTGGTCAGAAAACAAGTGAATGCCTAAAAGGAGGGAGATTATAGGGAAAGAATCTGAAGCATATTTATCAAACTCAGTATATCTGTGTCAGTCTGTAAGGTTTGGGACAATTGTGTGTTGGGAGGATGGTCACTGGAATTTCAGGAACCAGCCCTTGTTGAAGAGGAAAGTGATTTTTCATGCCAAATTACATTTTCTGGTTATTAGTCATACAACCCTGGTTGAGGTTCATGCAAGCAAGTTTGGGAGTAAAACGAAGTTACTTTTAAAATGCATCTTCTTACACTGGAAGAGCAGTTACTTTTGGAAGGCTGAAAGAGGAATATTGGGGAAAGGATCAATCTAATTCCCTGCAAAAAGCCTTCAGCACTACTTTGGATTGTACCTGTTGAGCTCTATGCACAGCTATTGAGTGTGCTCAGAACAGCTTTCAGGAGCAGAGAATAATCACTTTTAGCAAATTTACGCAGAAGGAGCCTGTCTGCCAAGCAGAGCCACCTCCCTCCTTGGTTCTGTTTATAAAAACGTTGTTTAAATGTGGAAAACAAGAGAAGAGCAAACAGATTCCTCGACCCACCCAGCACTTCCCTCTGCAGCACAGCCACTCCTCCTGTGTGGGATCCATCACATGACAGGGAAACGCTTCTGGGAGCTGTTATTTTAAAATATTGGCAGCACATCTTCGGGTGGGACTGCTCTATCTTGTATCTTCTTACTTCTCCTACCAGCTACTTCTCCTGTTTTATATGTTGCTCTGGCTGTATCAGCTATAACAACATAGCTTGTTGTTTGTCCTCTGTGTGACTTTTTTACATGCTTTGAATGAGGGTTGTTCTGTGGATGATATGCCAAAGACCAGTCACCAAATCTGACACTTGTGTGTCTCTGGAACCCCAGTGAGGAAACATTAATCTCCAAATGTCATAGATGGCTTTGGACACTGTATTAATGCACCCATATAGACCAGAGTGTGTCTGTGCTCAGATACATAGAGAGGCAGTGCTACTCCAAACTCAGATTATCTGTGCAAGGCATGATAAATGTCCCTGCATGTCCTTGCTCCCTGGTGCAGTAGTGAAGCCTAAACTTCAGTCTGACTGCAGGTTCCTGCTGTGCATTTTGCAGCAGCTTGCACTTAACTCTGAGCCTAGCTTCAGGAGGTCCTGCCTTGCAATATCCTTTCCATTCACTAGACAGCAACCTCCTGCCCTTTTATTGTTTGGGACAGTTGTGCGTGGGGAGTGCAAAGAAGTGATAAAGCATATGTAAGCCCTCACATTGTTTTTCTACTGTCATGCTGTTTTGAATAGTAGCTAATGATATTTGCAAAGCTTCTTGCTGTTACACAGGTTTGTTCCATTCCAGTGAGGGACACCCTTTGCTTCTTGCTGGGTGTTCAGAAACAATGGACCAGTCACAAAAGGATTTTGCTTTACCAGTTGTTTCTGTTGGCTAGGCTACTTCTGATAACATCTCCTCCTGCTGTGTACAAAGAGTGCTTGAGCCGAGGGCTTTAATGTCTTGCATGGTCAACATTTTGTTTTAAAGGGTGTAGTAGTTTATTTTTGGAAGGAACTCTGAGGAGCAGCCACATAGCATTGAACTCTCCTATCCTGTTTATCACCTCCAAATCCAGCCCTTCTCCCAGAATGGGTTTTTAAGATGCAGCATTGTGCTGAACTCTAAGGTAAGATTTGGCAGTAAGTTTTCTGCTTTTGGCCAAGTGTTAGTTGGCACAGGAATTGAAAATTGCTTGGAGATAAACTACTTAGGCTAATTCACACCTAGAATAATCTCACACACAAGTGGAGTTCCTTTACAAGTGAATTTGTTCTATTTTCCCCATGTGTTACCTTAAATCTGCTGGAACACAACTTTCATAGCCACCAAGGAAAGGCAGATTGAGTCAAGAATGGCGATACAATGATGGCTTGTGTTTTCTTAGCCGAAAACACTGTTTAAGAAGTGAGATTCCTGAGTTTTCTGGTCTTGTGTATCTTGTCCTTGTTTTGCCTGTGCTCTTGAAAGAGTGTTGCACTGGGCCTTTTCTGCAATGCAGGCAATGTACGAGAAGCAAGCAGAGGAAAAATTATTACTTAAGAGACTTGTCTAAGATAGATGGATGGAAACCAGCAATCCTAATTTGCAGACTCTTGGAGTTCCGAATAATCTAATTTATCTGTCTGAGGATAATTTTGCTAGACTTCCAGTTGAGTGTTCCAGAAGCATGACTAGATTGATGCAGCAAGAGCTCTGATGTGCCTAAATGCATTACTTGTGTAGTTGCTTAACTGAATGCTGATAAGCAAAGCTGCAGCAGCTCATGTGCTTAGATCTGCTGACTTTGATAAGACATGAGGCCCTTCTTCTCAAGTGCTCTTGAATTGGTGTTTGACTACTCCAGTACTTCCAAAGCAGTTGTATCCAAGTCAAAACTATGGAGAAAACTCAAACTGAGCAAAGCCTCACAACCAGACTTGATTAAGGGGAGGTGTTGAATGTTCATATTTAAGTGACAGGCATGAGACAAGGAGTACAGAAGACTGCAGTGTGTTCCCTATTGCTTAAATGCATCTTTGAAAACATTACCAAAATCTCCTATCACTTTGACTAATTAATAGGAATAGGGCAAGCCTTTTTGTTTACTGTGTCATCTAGCCTAAGATAACATGGCTCCTCTTTATTGCTACAAATGCTTATCTACAGGGCTTGAAATGGATTTTCCAATTTTAGAAGAAAACCACGAATTTAAATCATGTTCTGCTTCCCTTCTGCAGAAGATCTTGGCATATACATCTCAAGTGGTAGTTGAGCAAAGAGCTCTGTGCCAGCCCGTGGAACAGTGAGCAGATTAGCAAGGCTCTGAATTAATTGGAAACACCAACTTCCTGGAAGACTTGCATCATACAAGATTTGTTTTTTCAAATGTAATTAAGCACTGAATGTGGATGGAAATAGAGTTGGAAACAAGGTTAGGGGTGCAGTGAACACACTAATTTCTCAGATTTTTTGTGGCAAACTGTACAAAATTTGTTCAAGCAAAATTTGTCAGTTCATACCTTTTTCTAAAAGTTATATGAGTGGCTGACCTGTTATTCCAGAAGCTGGGAACAGAGGAGTTGTTGCTGTCCAGGTCTTGCTAACTTTTCCAGCTGCATTTCCTATAGCAGGAGCTGAGGAAAGAACAGCTGCAATTGCCTTATGCTACAAAAGGATTCCCTCTCAGAGAAGAAATCCCCTGCTGAGTGGATTCACTAGGTTTTGAGCCTGCTTCGTGCAGAGTGTCACACATAGGGCAGCTTTAACAGCTACAGAATTCAGTCTTTCAAAGATATGGGTGGATATAGAACAGACGATTTCTGAGAAGTGATGTTAGGATACCCTTTCTGATGTTCCCTTCTCATGGATTTCAGTACATATTCTTGTGTGTTCTGTTAGGCACTGTATATGTGACTTGTAGTTCTCTCAAGTTAACCCCTAACTGTGAGACTTCTGTATCTTGTAAACAGTACCATCCGTGTCAGTAATGCTCTACTATCCTCCAGTGAGGATTTATCCTCCTGAGTACTGTATCAATCTGTAACCTCTTCCTAAAGTTCATCTAAATGTAAACACTCCCATTTCATAACTTAAAATATTGCCTTTGCCTTCTCTAGACCCTGTGTGACTGTCTTATTCCTAACAGTGACACAAGTAGCTATCCACATGCTCTACTTAGGTATTTCACCTTCGTCTCTCCTTCCATCAATCTCAGTGATCTCTTGTTTATTAAAAACAAATAATATTGACTGTATCTGTCTCACAAAGAACTAGAAAGAGTAGTGGCAGAAATTAAATGCAGAAGCAGTTGCTTTTTCTTCAAGAGGTCAATTTGACTTGTTAGAAGTGACAAGCCTCTAGCAGTACCTCTACCTCCTTGCTCTTTATGTGCCAATCTTTGGGCTTAGAAATGTAATGAAAATAGGATATTTATGCATACTGGAATATGCTTTAACAAGTCCATGGATTCTAGAAGACTGATCAGAGCAACTGAAATGTATTGTGCTAAGTGCTGTGATTTTAGTGTGTGTTTTGAACAGTGAACACTTTAGTGAGTGTTTGAATACACACCATGTAGATAGAAACAATCATCAATTTTCTGTTCCTTTTAGTGAAATACTCTGGCATCTCTCCCATCCAATACTACAGGAGTTTCCTTTTCCTGCTGGAGGTTGTCTTATTCCTTAAACAGCATTTACTTAAGCACAGAAAATTCTTTCATGTTTCTGGAGACTTTGCTTGGAAAGCAGTAGTAAAACCTCAGTGCAAGCCACAAAATTATTGTGGTAGTAAACTGTAATATGATGCTCACATTTTCAGCTATTTGATTCCTCTAAGCTTTTATGAAACACTTAGTAATGTAGATCAATCCATGCTAGTGACAGCACATGTAGCAATAGAAAGTGCATGGTGAATGGAATCCTGATGACAACACGACTAGCACTTACTTGAAACTGTACTGGCCTTGCACAGTGTTTCTGGTGGCTTCATTTGAGAGATGCTGTGGCAGGCCAGGTCCCTCTTGAAGGTCATTGGGACAGTAATTTTCATCTCATTCTGCTTCCTGTGAACTATGGAAGACAAATGAGCGTGGGGCAAAGAGACTTGCCTATGACTAAAATGTAAATCAGTGACAATAGGTCACTCTTGGTGGTGGGAGGAATGCAATGAATCACCACTCCTGCTAGCTTATCCTCAACATCTTTCCTGACTGGAAGAGCAGATGGCACTGCTACAAAAACACTGCCCCATTCCCAGAGCTAGGCAGCCGAAGCAGAATGAGGCGATGTTTGGCTAACGTTGCTGCAGGAGCACGCACCAACAGTACAGGCAAGCTCCCAGCATACCCATTTGAAAGGCAGGTAGGTATTGCTTTTGCAGCCTTTATTTTGAGCTGTGTCTGTGCTAGCAAAAGACAAAGGCTTGTTTCTCTTTTAAAATAGCCCAGCTAGGATTCCAGGAGTTGTTATCACCAAGGTATCTATCATTATTTTCATATCAGTGTTGCTAAAGGCAACCCAGGACAAATTGCCTGCAGCTTGAACTCTTATCATTGTTGAGCAGACCCAGGGTCATCTTTACTGGGGAAAGCCATTCTCTGCAGCCTCCTGGGATGCACTGCAATAGGAAGAGATTTGGGCTCTGGAATTCCCATAAAAGAGATTTGGTTGACACCTCTTCATCAATGCTAGCAGTCTCATGCTGCAGTGATTTACTGCTCTGAAACCTTCAGATGATTTTAAGCTGAGTTTGGACGTATTTATTAGCGAAATTATATAAACTGTAGTGGAAAAGTTCATGGCATCTATGCTATGACTTTAATTACTGCTGAGGTTCTTATGTGTGGACTGATTTCTAGAGGATCTATAAATAGTACAGCTCTCAATGGGATAGAGCTGATTTGGAGTCCCTAGGATTTGCTTGGTTTTGTCTGGAAGACACTAGACTGTAACATTTTTGTTGGTGAGGAGGTCTCTGGCACCTCTGTTGGCTGGAGCACTAGAAGCTGAGACATCTAGTAGACCCTTGAGTAGCTGCAAGAAGCATTCACTAAGAGGAAAACCCAGAATTTGCCAGACCAGTACCATCCACTTAGATGCACTCGAACCTCCACTGTGCAGCCTCCCCTCCAGAAGTGGTGCTGCAGCATCAACATCACACCGGTGATGCACTGACTTGGGAGACAAGTTTCCTTCCAGTGCTGGTTCTGACACAGATTGTGAAAGTTCATTCAAGTCCTACTGCTCTCATTCAGGTTGGGAAATTCACATAAACTTGGAACAAATGCAAGTTTGCACAAAACCAGAAGTTGGAGGGGAAGATTTTTGTTGGATGCTGTACTAAGTGTGGATCAGCATAAAGCAAATAGATTTGTCCTTCATCTGCCCTTTGTTGCAATTACTTGTAAAAGAAGTTTGTGCTTATTGTGAGAAGCCATGTGCAAGATATGACAGCTGAAAACAATTGCTCTTTCACCTGTACAGTTCAGTCTTTAGGTGATATTTGAGATCAAAACATTGCATAACGGCCCCCTTTCCCACTTCCATTATATTTGACAGATTTACAGTCTTTGTGTAGTAACTATCTAAGTGAAAACAAGTTATGCATCTGGGAGATAAGGGGGTGTGGCAATGTGCTGCTGGATGACTTAGCCTTTGATATATAACTTTACTATCAATTTCAAACATGAGTAGATGAAAATAGGTTCACACTGATTTTTCGAGATTTTTATCAGCATTTACCCTAAATCCAAAGATGGTTCTCTGAGACATACACTCTGCTTTGTGATCAAATGACACCTTGGGGGAAACTTCAATATTCTCCTTATGCTACAGCTTTATGTAAAGTGACCTGAAGGCTGTGATAAGGAAGTACTGCACTCTGACACCACCAGCCAGGGCTTTTTATGCTAAGAGAAATTAATTCCTGAGGTATGTTTAAGCAGCTGCCTTGAAACAGAAGAATCTGTCAACAGAATACTGTATGCGATGAAGCTCTAGCCATTTGGGTGGTGGAGAGAAGAAAAACATATCCACCCAATTTTTACAAAGGAGGAATAAATTTCAACCAGCACTATGTGGAGGCAGGAGTTGAATCAGAGAAGACCTTTTCTGTTGTCACCCAGAAGGCAGTGACAGATCAGATTCATCTTCCCATTCCATGTTAGCTATGCTGAGTCGGTCCTTGGTTTGTTTTATGGCTATTTAGTTACATAATCAGGGAAACCAGAATATCATTGAGCTCCAACTAAGTAAGTCTTCTTTGTCAGAAAAATGAAAAAAATTAAAGAAATTGATGAAAATGGCTCCACTGATGTTAGAGTTGGAAAAAAAGAAAGCTAATGTTTGAATGAATCCTCATCCCTGATATATTTAAATTGAAATCCATGTAACTTAAAAACTGTTTTCAAAAATGCTGCATACTGCAGACATTCAGCACTTGAGGGAAAAAGTACAGACACAAGAAAATTCAAATTGGGCACCTGCAGTCAGCAGTCACATAAAACAATTTTCACTCTCTTTGCTGCTCTCCTCTCTAGCCTTGCTACTTTTCCTTACATAGTACAGCTCTGTTCTGAACTACCATGCTACTCCATTCCTAATGTCATGTAAAAAATGCTATAGGACATGTTTCTACTTCACCAGATTTAATTTATTTGACATTTATGTCACCAAGATACTTGGTTAGTGCATTCAGTGTGCCAGCTTTATATAAACATCTCTCAGTTTAATACTTTGTGGAAAGCTGTGAGTGTTGTAAAAGACCTCAGTCACCAACACTGATTTTTGGAAAACACAGCCATTGAATTATCCTGATACACAGTTTTTGAGCAAGAGAGGCCATCATGAATCATGCTTTTTGCCAAATAAAGCTATAATCACATTTGGTTGCAGTTTGCATTCCACCTGCATATGCTGGCCTGCAGCTCAGACAAACCAGAGCCTGCATGTCTTGAGGTTCATGATCAGAGGTCTTGCAACTATTTTTTTAGTGGACAGTTCCATCTTATTTATATTTCCAATGGAAATTATCTCTAGTGTATAAATATGGTGGTGTGCAGAGAATTTGGTTTAAAAATATTCTTTTTAGGAAATAGAGCAGCAGTACTTTCAGAATTAATCATAATTTTCTGATTTACTGATGAGCATTAATAGATTAGGAGCGAGCAGAAATATGAATTATTAGTATAATGTGATATGTTGCTAGAAACATTAAAAATAATATAATAATATAAATAATATTAATATTAATAATATAACATAATTTATTAAATGACACTGTCATCATGCTGCATAACACCTCCCACTAAATATACTTCTGCTAGTGACAGCCCCACCTTTTCATGGCTTAGTAGCTTTGTATAGGCACACATTCTGCAACTATGTCCAGACCTTTTCATGAAGTAACAGAACTGGTTTGCCAAGACTCTTCATGTGGTTTAGATGCCTTTAGTTTCCTTGTCTCTGTCAGGGATAGACCAAGAAAGTGACATTTGAATTTTGTAAGCTTTTGGTGAGATTTGGGTCAGGATTTTGTGGACATTATGAACCATGACATTATCTGCTTTTTGATCCCAATAAAAGGACTCTGCTCTTAAATGATCCCTGGATTTTATAGTCTACAATTGGAAAAAGCATTAACCATGTCCAAACTTCTGTCTGACACAAACTCAAAATAGCTGAGGGGAATGGATTGCATGAGAAGTTTTGGTCTTGTTCCAGCTTGTCTATGAACCTTGCACAGCATTTGTGAAGTGCTCAGCATCAGTTCAGGCACACCAAGTGGAAGACGGATCTCCTGTGTTCCCCATGAACCTCTCCAGAGATTCCTGCTCTGTCCCCTGGATATGGCAGAGCAGCCTGTGACTTGGCACCTTCCTGGGGAGCTCCTG
Organism: Rhabdornis inornatus; assembly: GCA_013397075.1. Taxonomy (NCBI): domain Eukaryota; kingdom Metazoa; phylum Chordata; class Aves; order Passeriformes; family Rhabdornithidae; genus Rhabdornis; species Rhabdornis inornatus. Next base: position 2,319,115 of record VWZS01000187.1, read on the forward strand.
CTTCCTCCCACTCACAATAGACCAATGCAATGATCCATAGCTCATCCCTCACGTGAAAAGTGCTGAAGTTAGGCTTGGTCATTAAGTAACAGCACCAGATACCTGTTAGTGGAAGAGTCCTTCTAACCAGGTCACTAATGGTTAGGCATTTTCTCTTCTTTGAATCAGTTTTTTGTTGGGTTTTTCTTCAATGTATACAGTCGTATACATTGCAAGTACAATGAGCTTGTTCTGAATTTTTTTTTAACAGTAGCACTCCACCCAGTCTCAAAACAGCCTCCTTCCCAAGTCAGATACATACCCAGAATCTCTCTCTTGCAAAGAAAGAGCTGGTTCTGTATATTAGCATAAATAATATTGAGAGAAGTCAATGGGCCAGTGTGTGGCTCCTAAAACTGGAATTTTATGTTTGGATACTTGCCCTCAATACATGTCACTAAGGAAGGTGTGAAATTTCTCTTTGCTTTCCTGGAGATTTAAGGAAATTGGTGAATGGTTTTGGTTTGTTGTTTTTTTTTTCCCCTCCTCTTTCTCTTCCGATATACAGAGAAATTGAATAATGGTTTTCAAGATTTTCAATAATTGGATGGTCTTTGCAAGTGCTCCCTCCTTTCATTCACTCCCAGATGCCAGTGAAAGCTGTGGGGTCTGTCAGGGCTAAACAGGGTGGGATCCAGGCTTGCAAATTTGTTCTAGAATGATGCTTATCTGGAACTTCAAATTTAGACTCCTCAGTTTGTTCCTTGTCTGAACATGTCCATGTCTTACTCAAGACTGTGTTATTCTCTATAGCAAGTTAAATGGCATATTCAGATGTTTGTGTCAGAGGGTCAGGGAAGGTAAATCTACAGGGAATGATAGAGTGTTTCTGTCAGAGGCTTAGGAAAGTGACAGTACAGAAGCTTGTCTGTTTTTTCTCAGCTGTGTCAGTTAATTTAGGAAGAGCTGTTACCTTTGCCTACAAAATCTGCCCTCAAAGATTTTACTAGTAACATTATGAGTAGTTATAATTCAGAAAGAGCTACCAAACATAATATAAGTGAGCAGGGATACTTGTGTTTTTTATATCAGATGGATTTTGTGTGCACCTTGTTTGTTAACAATATACTAATAGACTTGGCCTTTCACGAATGTTCCAGTGAAAGTTCTTAATATTTTCAGAACATGGGTTGTCACTATTTTTCTCCAAGTGGAAAAAGCACCAACAAGCTTGTTAATATAAGCTTGTAATATAAGCCGGACAATTAAAACCAAACAAAAAATCATGTTTCATTAAAAAAAATACCAGCTTTTGTACTTAAAGCCAAAGGAGCAGTTTCTGTTTCATTGCTAAGACCTCCTTCACTATTTAATGCAATACCTGATTTTCTGTGCCTTTGCTTTATTCCGCTAACATTTATCTCCTTATTTGTCTGCATTTTTCCATTTAGACACATTCTCCTGTAAAACCTTGTGCCAAATTTCAACTACCCCGACTGTCTTCCAAAACCCCCTTCAAGGCCTGTCTTTGCTGCACTGCCTACAAATCACTGTCACCTGGCAGTGTTGAGGCTGGAGGCCATCTGTGACCATGGTGACTCCTGATTTGTGTGAGCACACCCATCTTCATTGTTATTCATGCCACCTTCTTTCATACATTTTTCCCTTAGTCATTCCATTTCTTGTCTTGGGAACATGGAGTGCAAGGATTCTGGGATGGGAGCTGCCTAAAATAATGAATATAAGGTGCAGGACAGATGTAGAGCTTTGTGAAAAATATGTCAGGAACTAATAAAGTGTTTGAATTGCGTATTTGTCAAAACAAGATTGTATCAAATAAATTATGGAGGAGGATGTGTCTACCAAAATATGTAGGCTGGAATCACTGATCCAGCCAGCCAAAGACTGGAAGGGTTTTGGTGGCTTAAATATCTCATAAACTTCAGGCTTTAACATGCCACCATCTAACTCAGAGTAACATTGAATGTTTGCTGAATTTTCATGTCTTTCACACCTCTCAGGGTGCACCAGAGCTTTGACATTTTTGGAACATACAGAGATCGTCTTTCATATGGTTAAACCTCCAGCACTGGTGGCAGAGACCGGGGCATGGTATGACAAAAATTTTCTGGTAGATCTATCCCATGTGGGACTCCTCTGCTCCAGAGACTTCTCAAGGGACACATTAGGAAAGCTTTTTGGCTGCCGTGAGTCTCTGGAAAGAGACTGAATGTTTACCCTTTTATAAACCATATTAAGGCAAGATAGGAACATACATAAGTGGAAAACATAGATCTGTGCAAAGAAAGCTGAAAAATCTGTGCAAAAAATCAGAAAAGACATTGTTTAGAAAAACCTGTGTCAAGTGATCATGAAATTAATTTAGTGGTAGTTCAAACATTTTAGAGGAACATCCTATATTTGACAACCGGGGCACAGTCCTGGCTGTGCTGAAGCAATAGTAGTGCTGAACTAGTTACAACAGAATTTATGGAAGTGAAGGTAATTTCCATATCCATGGATGATGTATAATGTCTACATTGCTCCTATCCTGCCTCTGTACATTTTCACATGCCCTAGCAACAATCTGAGATTGCTTTGAGGAAAGCTGGTTTATCTGTGCACAGAGCTGTGCTGCAGAATCAGCATAGCCTTTTTGATTTATTTTTCAAAGCTCTTCTGCATGGTTTCTGTCTTGATTTTCTTGTCAACTTGATTTAGTGCAAATCTCTGGGGATGCATTGTGCATTATATGAAACTGGTGTTGCTGTTGTTGAAGCAGACTCAAGCAAAGAGCTGTTGTTTGTGGAACTGTTTTGTTACATACATGAATAATGTCAAACTTCTGAAGAAAAATCTCTTGTAGCAATCTAAAGCTGACTTTGTAGAGCAATCTCTTCACTCTTCCCTGTAGTCTTAATTTTTCTCTACTCCTGGCTTCCCCTAATGAACTGCTTTTGCTTTGAGACTTGGCTGTTTAATAGCTGCATGTCAGTGCTCTAATTTGGGCCTGATTTGCTAGCAAGGTGCTGAGCACAGTCGTTGAGTCAGTGGGAGTGGCTGGTGTTCAGCACTTTTACAAACCAGGACACTTACTTCAATGGCTCAGTGTGGGTTCAGGAGCCTGATTTAGGCTCCTATTTTTATTAACCAGAGTAATGGCATCCAAATATATTAACCGGTGTGTTCTTTGAATAACTGCAGCTAGTATTAAAAAAAAAACAACCAAACTATGAAGTCACTTAACCAGTATTTAATGGGAGCTGTATAATGGGAGCTGAGCTTTACTGAAGATCCTGACTTGTCCTTTGTGTTCAGCATAACACTGGGTCAGGAGATATTTCTTTCTTCTGTGTATCAGCTTTGCTAAATATGTATTTGGTTCTTCTGCTTGCTTGAAACTGCCATGCCAGTGCAACTGGGAGATGGTGAATGCCCTAAAATGTGGGGACAGTCAAGAAGGCATAGATTACTGTAACTTTGATTTCAATACCTGAGCATACTGAATGTGTGTGGGGCTCTAAAGGGTGAACAAGGAAGTAACAATGAGTCTCCATGTTCAGCATTTCTCCAAAAGGTCCTGTGAGTTTTTGGTTCTGCTGAATTTCTCTTTGCATAAATTGACTCAATGAACATGTCAGATCCTGAAACTTAGCAGGCTTTTGCAGGTGCTATTTGAAGTGAGCTGCAAAACAAGACAGTCTTTGATAGGTGTATGAATTTGTATAAATGTATGAGGAATTGTTCACATAAATCCCTCTGCTACCACAGTGATTTATTACATGTGCAAAGCTCAGGACATCTAAATGGAACTGTAGCTGTGTTGCCTGGCGGCTGGACCTAGAATGAATTAATGCAATATCATAATTCAGTAAGGGAGCTCTGCTCATGTCACAGAATCAAAGAGCAGCATATGAGTGTTTTATCAGCCTAGCAGTGACCTGAGAATATATTTACAGAAGTATGTAGTATGTATAGCTCTTCTATTCATTATCCTATGTGTTAAGTAATTATTTCTGTGATATCATACTCAGATTCAACCAAAGGAGTCAAATATGTAAAAACATACAGCTAATTGAAAATGTTAATAGAAAAAACCCTAGAAAACAGCTCTTACTGCATTCTTCCCTATCTGAATTGCTCAATGCACATGGTCAGATGAATTCCAGTCTCCTTCTCAGCTAAGCATTAGGAAAGCTGCACGTGGTGAATGAAATACATTCAAACTCAAACTGAATACCCCAAATCCTGGAACTGGATAGCCTCATCCTTCTTATGACAGCCAGCAGCAGAGATGGTGGAGTGCAGTAGACTGTGATGTATTGAGAACTTTACCTATAGTATGTATTACTCACAGACATTGCTGTATAGAGATTTTTTTTAGCAGAAAAAATGTGAAAACCTAAGTGAAAGCTTGTTTGCTTGTTTCAGGTTTGTTGAAGTTTTGCTCCTTAAGAAGGCAGCCTGCTTCAGGGAGGTTTATGATTCCATCTCTCCTGAGACTCATCAGTGCATTGGATGAGTGTCTGAACAGTGCCTTGTGCCCCCATGATAGAGAAAATTGTGGAATCAGCAGGAGATTACCCAGTGTTTTGTATTTGATCTGGTCAAACATAGATCATAGTCTGCTCTCCATAGAAGAAGAGGTGTTTCAAGAATATTTCCTTCTGTTTTGAGGAAGCCCAGAGACAGGCCAGCAGCACTCAGTGGTCCCTAGAGTAGAGGCCTTAGGTTTGACTGCTGCTTTACAGTCCCCATGTTTTTTTCTCTAGACTTGAGGGGGCTGTATGGGATGGTAATGCCACAGGGCTGGGCTGCACTGCACTATTAGCAGCATGGCAAGTAAACCCAGCAGATGTGAAATCTCATCTTTTCACCCTTTCATATGCACAGATAAAAATGACATCTGCCAAGAAATGAAAAAGGAGCACGGCAGGAAGAAAAAGACCATGGTCAAGACAACTTGAAGACTCTTGATCCCCAATGTTTGGCCCAGGCAATTATATTCTTTTGTCCCATATTTTCCTTATAAGACTGCTGGCACCTTGAGCAATTTCAGATCCTTCTAGCCTGATCCTGGAGAAAGGGCCAATACTCAAGTATCAACACAAAGGTAAGCTTGAATCCTATTATCTTGTCAGTTATGACATTCATATCATAGCAGATACTTCTGTGTGCAGGTCTGTGTTCTGGTACATATGTTTCACATACAATTTGTCAGTATTTTCATTTACAGATGAAAGGTGTAATCTGCAATGTAACAAGACAGAACTCTATAGGTTAATATAAAGGATACAATTTTTCTTGCTCTTCTCTTGATTTCTATCAACTGCTGTTTGAAGCTATCTCTAATAGTCCAGTAGCCCTGCTGCCTGTTTAGAACTGCCAGGAAGCTGATGCTTTTATTATGATCTTTACATATATGATATTCTTCATTTTTATTGCGTTATAAATCCTGGTTCATAATGTGTCTGCCTAATTTGTTTTCTCTAGCTTCAAGGCATAGGCACTATCTCTTCAATTGCTCTTACAGTTGGTTATGAATTCATTATCAGACTCAAGGGATGCTATGTTCTCGTCCATTCTGTGCCCTTTTCAAAGTCTTCCCCACAACTTATTTATTTACTTCTCAGCCCCCATTAATCATTGCCATATGTGCCTCACTTTGCAGGAATACTCTGGGCCACTCATGGCTTTTGAGCAAATGCAGAAGACACACATGAGTTGCCGGCCATACTCTACAGAGAGAACAGACCACACACAGACACAAGCTCCAAAGACTGAGAAGTCAAAGGCACACATTAATTTAATATGGACCAGCTTTTTACAGCCAGAGAGAGTGAGGGGGAAACACTGACTTCTGTTTTTACACAGAAACTGATTACATGGTGATTATTTTAAAGAGAGATCAGGTCAGATTTCTGTTGATTATACATCCCTAGGAATTTATTTTATTATGTATCCAGTTTGAGGTTAAGCTCATGAGTTTAACTGGAATTCACAAGACAGAAAGATTTGGTCTATTGTTCATTAAATAAAATATGCTTCATATAGATGATATAAATCTGTTTGCATATTCCAGGATGTGCAGTTGCTTTCAGAGCTGTTGTTTGCAGAGCTGTTCAGCTGGTTCCAACATCCAAGTTGCTTAATTCCATGGTTCCTTAAGGTGTCTGGCTGCTGCAGCAAAGATGCAACAACAAGAGGACACACAGAGGCATGCTGATGTAGCTATAAAGGAAACTTTTTTTCACACAGCATTAATTTATAATAATTAGGGAGTAGAGCCTACTGTTGATGAATGTCAGTAAGACTAATGGCTTAGCAAGATTTGAAATGACACTGGATCTTTTTAGGCTCTACTATGATTGCTCTGCCTAAAAAATAACCCAGAACTTATGAAAAGTTCTTGAGTTCGTGATGAAGCCTGAAGACTGCAACAGTTTTAGGATATCACCTAGTAAAGATACTAAAATCTAACATTTGTGCTAGACCTTTCCATGGTGCAGGTGGTGGTTTGCCTAAAATCTGAGTCCTGATGTCTCAGTACTATTTATCCTCTTATCACATCCCAGTAACTTTTTATTTTCTATACGCTTATATTTTTGTCTAAAGGTTCCTGAAAGCTAAAGAATTCATTGCAGTGGAATAAGTTTCTGTAAAAATTCTAGTTGTGTAGTATGTCACCAATGCATTTTTTTGCTAAATATGATAAGTTGACTGTTCTTTCTCTTTCCTAATAGTAGTAACTCAGATTGGTATATGTGTACTTACTACATATTGCTGTGTTTTAGGAATATATACAGCTTTATAAGTATTTAGAAATTATAGGAAAAAATTAAAGAAGTGGGCAGCATAAAATTAATAAAAACCCCCAAAATCTTTCCTATTTCAGCACATGCTTTTCATGTCCCATTAAGGCCCCAGGGGAATGCAATTCAGTTTTGTCATATACTTATTTTTGGAGGGATTTCTCTGAGTGTCCTCTCAATCTATTCAAGTTCTGCAGGTGAAGAAAACTCAGCTGCCAGCAGCATGGGTGTAAATCCATCAGGGCCTTGTTCAGCATGTAACTCCTGTAATGTGTTTCCCCAGAGTTGTTGCTGGCTTGGTGCTAGAGGTTTGGAAAACCTTTTGGTTCTCTTTCCTTTCCTGCTTCTCATCTGAGACTTGAGACTTCTGTCAGCACAAACAGCTTAGCCTGCAGGCCTGCTTCTCTGGCTCAAAGGTATGACGAAACTTTTCAGGGCATAATCATTAAGTGTGTTGTTGCTAGTGTCAGATTTCAACATGTTAATAACTATTACTCCATCAAAGTGCTGGCAACAATGGTAGGAGTTCTATGTTGAGGCTGAAGGTTGATCTCAACAGTTGCCATCAGATCACCATTTCTTTTGCTAAGGAGATGCTTTTGCATTGCAATTTCTTCTGTGAACGTTGGAAGATTTATCTCATAAAACTCAACGTAGCACGATTTCTGTCATTGACAATACTTCTTCTAGGCCATTACCAGCTAGTCTAGTATTTTGCTAATATGAAAAGGGTATTCAAATTAACATCTGACATTTTCTGCAAACCATATAGAATTTCTCTTTCTGACTCTGCTGCAGTAGTCCTCATTGCACTGTCCTGCCACAGACTGTATTTGCATGGGATGCAGAGGGATACATGTGTTTGCATGGGGTGAGGCATGGGATGACTCTTCTTATGTACCCAGCTCATGAAGGCATATACGTCTCTACTATTTTGAAGTATTAGAAAGCTATATATTAATAGTCTTGCTCTACTATATGCAGTTGATTTTCTATAGCCACCAAGCACCTTTTACAGACTCAAATTGCCGTGAAGTAACAGAGAAATGGAAGATAACATTTAGGCAAATTAAATGCCCACTGGAAGGCAGAGCAATTTCTTTAATCTGTGCAGCTTCAAGAATCACCAGATGATGATGCTACAAAGCAGTGACTTTCACATAATGCATTGTGTGGCATGGGAACAAGTATATACATATGTACCTACATACGTACATACATGGATTTTCAAAAAAGAATGTACCTGGCAGAATTATAGATGTACATACCTTGGACTGTGATTTTGTCTGACTATCAAAATTGCTAGTGAATGTGTCCTTAAATCAATCACAGTGAAGTTCTTGTTGGAAGCAAAACACAGAACACACTTCTTGTATGCGGTGTGATTAAATGGCGTGTGGCAATGTCCTTAAAATGATTGCTACAGCCAATAAAGCTGGAATGGTCTCAATGCAATATCCAAATTTATTTATTAAGGTCAAGATGTATGACTGATAGTTTTAAGGCTTGTTACATTTGTATATATTCCCTTAATTAATATGCAGGGGAAGAAGATCTGTCCCCAAGCTTCTGGGTCAGTCAGACTGAGTTGGCACAGGAGATTCATCATTGCAGTCCAGTATCTAAATCAGTACTTCCAGGCTTTGCCCTGTAGGTCCCCACTGTTGTTATCCTCTCAGCACTCTGAAGTGCATGTGATAAATGATACTCAGTCTCTTTTCCTTTGTCCACTCCATCAGGGTCAGTCAAGCAAGGTACCAGCTGAATAAGGAAGGTGCTTATTTCTTAGAAATGGTCCCTAACCAGTATAAGGACAAAGACAGTGTTGTAAATACCCCAGTAGTCACAACCTGTGTTACTATTTAACACAATGAGGTTTCACATTTATAATCCTTAGGTGGAAGCTCTTATCTCCCTACTTCAGCTGCGCCACGTTACCCATTTTAAATGTTTATTGATTTGTTATAGATATGGTTTCTGTTGATAAACATTCTCAGACAAAGGCTTGTGTACAGATAGGTTTCCTAAAATATTGTGCAATCCCAGAGGAAAACACTAGTTTCACACCTAATAGAAGTGCTGCAATGGCAAAATAACACTGTGACTGTTTTAATGGCTTAGAGATAATGAAGTGAGTTTTCAGGGTGATTCATGGGTAGGACAGGACAGATTTCTTAATTTAAGAGAAATAATTGCATCTTGCAGCCAGTGTCCTGTGATGGGAATGTGTGGTGTACAGGACCTCAGATGGGAGTCATAGCAGCAGAACTTCTGTCCCAGATTCACAGCTTGGTGTTAGACTGTGACAGTAATTTAATTTTCAGAGTCTCAAAAATAGCTGAACTTTGCTTTCTATCTGAAACTGCATTGAAAGCTACAGAGGAAACTTGACTCCTTGCTTGGACATTAAAGGTATCCCAAATTAAACAGCGGTATTTCTGTATGCCTGTAAGGTATTTGTCATAGAGACATGACTTGTTAATATTTTGTGTTTTCAACACAAAGAACTGACATTCCCAGAGTGGAGTTGTTTATTCAGTAGACAAGTGACAGCAAAAGCTGTGTGACTCAGGGTATGTCTTTCAGTAATTCTCTGTAATTTGTATGTTTATTTCAAACAAATGCTACAAATGTCTTGCTATTATCTAACATTTCAGAACCTTAGGGATTCTGCATATACAGCTTACTTCTCCCTCATCAGTTTTAAGCCTCAGACTGAGGCAGACAGACTATGTAGCAAAACACAAATGTGAGGACTCCAGGGTCTTGGTTGACTAGTTGTGATAACTTTTAAAACAATACTGTCCTCAGTTTTCCTTTTTGGCCCTTTATTAAAATTAATTAAAATTAATCAAAATTAATTAAAATCCTGTCAAAGGGACAGCACAGCAGGATTTGTGCTCTGTCCTGGGACTTTAATACTGGTATCTTGCTTAAGGTACTTGGTAGATTGGTTGTTGAGAAGCAAGTCCATGTCTAAAGTTTGTGCACAGCACAAACTTTGTGCCACATACCACAGTGGGAAGGTGGTTACTCAGAAGACTAGAAAATCCTGATTTTCAGAGTGTGGATTACATTGGTAGTTGGGGTATTTGAAAGAGACAGGGGATGAGTCAACAAGGCATTACACTTGAATTTGCCACGAGGGATCCTGAGGCCTAGAACTAAACCAGGTACTGAAAGCAGGTTACCCATGACAGCCTGGGACTCAGCAGGAGCTAATATATTCTCAACTGCAAGTAGATTGGTCAAAGGACAAATACCTGGGACCTACTACTTTGCTCTGTCTCTGGCATTATACAGGTGTTTGTGTAAAATGCCCACCCATTAGGATAAGAGACTGCACTGGTGGGAAATGGAGATTTTGGGAGTTTGTGAATAGAGAAGGACTCTGCAGCTTTAAACAGGTCACCTAGAGAATGTTTTGAGTTGGGTTATTAAGTGAAGCCTTCCAGATTATTTTAGCTTAAATTTTAAGGCTAAGAAGGGGATTATATATCATATTACTTAATTCTTTGACAAAAAAAAAAAGAAGTTTTAAAGAAGAAAATCTGCCTGTGCAATGGCCAAACGAGCAATATTAGTTTAGTAATAGTTCCAAAATGCCCTACGAGCCTTTAATGGAAATGAAGAAGATGATGATGATGACTGTTATTATTTCAAAATCTGGGTGTTAACTTTACCACTATTTACTATTACTATGATTCCTTGTGCAAGAGGTCTGAACTTAGATCTAACATCCTCTACAAACTTAAATCTTCTTGATGCAGGAGGGATGAAGGAATCTGCCTTTTTTTAAAATCAATCTTTGCTTTATTTCTGGTTTTGTTTATGTTTGTTTCTGTTTAATGTTGCTGTGCTCAGATCCTTCACATTGCAAAAGTTTTAGGCTTGCTGTGGGTGGATAAAGATTCCCTTGCTACTGACAGAAATAAATACAGAAAGCAAATTAAATCCCAGGACAGAATAAGTGCTTTGCTCCTCTTCCAAATTGCTTTCAAGATATCAGTCTTACAAGTGAAAATACTGAGAAATAAACTTAACTGCCAGTGGTGCTGAGTAAGAATCTACAGGTCAAAGATTTCATTACGGGCCTTGCTCTAAAGTATTACAAGTTTAGGTTCTTTTGCTTTATGTTCCTATGTCCCCTAAGCTTCTGGTTCCCTAGTTCCAAATAATTTTAGATTTAGCACATCTCTGGGTTGTATCTTTATCTTTTGGGTAAAAACAGGCAGAAAGTTATGCAAAGAAGAAATTTCAGAACTTTTCCAAACCTGCACAGCTCAATTTGCTCTATAAATTAAAAATTAGGCTAAGGAAGATGTATTGTTATTTCATCCGAAGCAATCAGTTTTAAGTAGTTCTACATGAAGGAAAGAAAATCTATCATTACTTGTACTTTTGCTCTCCCATTTGTCTGTGTAAACTGTTGAATTTGTCTCTAACGCTGTACTGTTTCAGCAATTTCACTTTTTAAATCTATCCCCAAAAGCACAGCCCACCTGCTCCTGCAGGCTTTTAATTTTTTAAAAATTTCTTCGCTCTCCTTTTCCAGAGTGGATGGGGCAAGAATGGGCAGAAGAGCCCTCTCAATTCTTTCATGAATGGAAGAAAATGTCCTGAAACAGAGACTATTTCTGCTCTTTTAAGGTAGAAACAATAGCAAATCTTGAAAAGTGGGATTACAGAAAAGGCATCTAATCTGAGGAGTATATTGTTACAGCTAGTCATGGACATTGTACTCTTCTAGTGATTGTTTAGCATTCTCCTCACTATTTACTTTTAAGACCTGGCACACTTTATGCATCTTGCTGGGTTATGTTTCCTTTTCCAGATAGATAAAGGTATTTTTCTACCTGTACAGAGAGAAGGGAAAAGTTCTCCTACTGCTGAAGCTTCTTGCTCCCTATGTCAGATCTGATCTCTTTTTAGGATGGGATGTCCCTAAGATTAGAGATGAGAACTTGCCAGTGAAAGTAAAAATATGTTGAAAATTGTTCAAAACAAAATGTGAAATATGCTTGGACTCTGTCCATACCCTTTTAATGTTGTTGTTATTTACTCATAAACTTTCTACTCTGATGTCAGTACTATTAATCACAACAGAAAGTTGAAGTAGCATTGTAATGCATTTATGGCAAGTATTTCAGGTTCATAAATTATTTATATTTTTATGGAAAATCTTATTTTAAGCATTACCTATACATTACCAGGGAACACAATGTTCCCTGTTGAAATGATGAGCTGTGTTTAACTAGCAAAGATGGCTGTATTTGTGAACCAGTTTATATGTGCATGAATGTAGTAACAGATAGCATAGCCTGCCAAAGAAGAATTGGGTATTGAAATAAGTTAATGATTAATTAGGCCAAGCAGAAACATATGGCCACACACCCTATCACAACTGCACAGCAAGGCATTCCCTTTGAGGAAGCATGGATTTCTTGCACATATGGTCTGCAGTAGACTTAGACAAATCAAAACTTCCTTGACTTTCTGTGTTAGGGACAGAGAACATCTATGTGGACACTGGTATGTGTGGCAGCTGCTGCTTGAATTGAAAGGGCTGGAAATACAGGCAATGCAAGAGAGTGGACAAGTGTTTTGTGCAAGGCTGCATGCAGTAGTGGCAAAGCTGGAAACAGAGCCAGGTCTCAATGATTTCATCTAAACATCTTCCTCCATACTACCCTGTCTACCAGACAGAGAGAAGGAATAGACTGTGATGGAAGGCGGAGAAAGAAAAGTCAAACTTTACCTCTGCTCAGAAAAAAACTGTCTTTGTTTGCAGAATCTGCTTGTTCCTGTTACGTCGTTTCCAGCAAGAGAAGTGTTAAACCAGCATTCAGAGTTCTCATTCCTCCTAGGATTTGAAACATAACAGCAGATGCCAAGGTTACCTTTGTCCTGTCTCTCCTCTCTCAGTGAGGCTTTAGTGCAGGCATAAACAGAATGCTGCTCTTCTTCCCTTTCTACTATCAATACCAACAATAATCACGGTTTCTTACAATGATTCCATTTAAATTATAATGAGTTAAGGTAGGGGACTGTCTAGTTTAAAAGTAACACAGAGTCTTTTGAGGAGAAATGAAGACTGGTCACTGAGTTATAATCTTTTTTTCTAAAGGATTTCCAGAAGACAGTGCTGTCCTGACCCCTCTCATACCAGGTAGGAGTCGGCAGCATTTACCACAACCAAGGCTGAAAACCATGACACAAAATCTGAGCTGTTCAAGATCACCTCATAGCTGAACTCTCCACATTGTAGTTTCTCTGCTTCCCTTGTTTGTCTGTGCCAAGTTGATGTAAATCACCATAATCCTGGTTTAATAATTTGTAATAATTCTGATGCAATAACAAGGTAGTGCTGCCTAGTGGATAGGTGATGAAATTAGGACTAAGAAGGCCTGAGATCGCTAGTATGCCACTGATTTGTGGGGTGAGCATGATCAGATTGCCATTTTCTGCCTTAGTTTTCTCCTTCTGTAAACTGGAGGCAATTTGTTCACTTTGTGTTTGCCCACCATGGATATGAATGGTGGTCTGTGATATAAATAGGGTGGATTCTAGTTTTTCATTTTTTATCTCTATTTTTGATCCTTGCTGTTGATAGCTTTGTTCTTTGTGCCATCATTTTCACTCTGCCCTTTTCATACAAGACTAGACGGGAGAGGACTCGTTCCTTGATGGTAGCTCCCCTGCAGTAGTCAAGATACAATGTTGCAGAAAAAGCAGGGGGGCGAAGTTCCAGACCACTCATTCTGACAGATGACAGTAGAAACAAATGTGTCTCACTTTTGCCCTACTATTTACTCAAGCAGAAAACAAAACAATAGAGATGGGAAAAGATCTGAAAGAGCTGTCACAGAACAAGTGCACCATGCCAATAATTTGAAGGATTAAGGACCCCAAACTGTATGCCCTGACACAATAGCTAGGGCCATCCTGTTCACTGGGTTCATGGATTAGAGGGATGTTTCATATGATTCTGGTTTTCTTTTCAACTCTGGTTGAACAAACATAGCCTGTGTGCTTGCAAATCCCTTGTTAGCAATGCAAAAGGTCAATACAATTTCCCTTTCACTACACTCTATGATTTTGCCTTTGGAAAATGTTGCCGTTGGTCTGTCTGGATGCCTTCACAGAATCAGCATGACTTTGTGTCTGGTTTAAATGGTGTGATGAAGAATGGTGGGAAGCCCATAGAAGGGGCCTGGAGTCAGTATACCTGCACTGAGTTGGAGACACTGGGAGACTGACCTGAGACACACTTGATTTTCTTGTTTAAGCTGCTGTCTTACAAAGTAGGGTAGTTCTACCACGAAGTGCACTTTTGTTCAGGCTATGGCTATGGAAATGGCAGTATTTGGGATCAGTGGTGTCTCAGATTTTATTTTAAAGACTTCTCTGTTTTACAAATAAAAAGATGGTACTGCTTTAGTGCTGTGAAAAGTTTATCTGGATTTGAGTCAAGCAGGGATTTTTCTTCTTCTCACATCACTGCCAGCAGGCTGTTAAGAAGCTGTCCCATCCAGTAACTGTGTCACCTCAGGTAGGGAATTGTGATTCTGGCACTAAATATGTGCCTCCTTTAACATAATCTAGGGGAACAATTTAGGAATTTCATGGTCAATGAGATAAATTCTTGTCATCAGCAAAGATGATCACAGAAGTCCCACAAACTTCAGTAAGTGAGGAGTATTTGTGCCCATGTACTTATTACCTATGAACATCTGTCATTAAGAATTGAAAAAGTTACATGGTTTGTAGGAGCACAGAAAAATTTCATGAGAGGTATCACAGCTCCTGGGACCAGCATGTAGACTCAAATACTTCCGAATGAAGGGTCACTTCTCTTTCAACCTCACAGCTCAAAATTTCCATGGGAGGGGACGAGGGTGGAGAGCAAGTGTGCAGTGTAGCCAAAGTCTTCCTAATAAGAAGGATTCTGATATATGTTTGAGTGCTTTTTGTCTGTGTTGCCCCATAATCCATTTATCTCTGTTTTCTCATACCAGTTATTTAGCCATGACATTTATCTTGTTTCAGAGAGGGTACTTAGATTAGCATTAAAATTCCAATGCACCTGAGTCGTGTCTCAGAGTTGTAAGTGTGATGCAGTCTTTGCATGTGAACACAGGACAAACTCCTTAAAGAGAGAGATGCCTGTCAATTGATGTTACTGTGAAGGCTGTTAGCTGCTCTTACAGGCCTCTACCTGAAGTATCAGCACTGTTTCCTCCTGGTCTCCTGGTCCAGAGACACTGTTCGCGAGAAAAATAGCATTCAGTCCTTGCTCTGGGGCAGTTTGCTGAGGATGCAATAGCAGTGGGCGATATTCATTCATTCAGCCTGAGATGTCTCTGCATTGAATTCAAAGCAGTAACTTTGTGATGAAAGACTTGCTCCCTCTGGTAACATAGCTCTTTGCAAGAAGAGCTGAGTTCACTTCCTAATGAAACCATTGGCCCTACTACACACTTTTAGCTCTTGTGTTCACATGTTGTCTTAGACTGACTGCTGCGATTAGTTTGGCTGCTAGCAAGATAACAGTCCATTACATGCTTTTTTTAAAATACAGCCTGGACACAAGCAGGAAGGCAGACTTCCTGCTTTTAAGAGGAGCAGGAAGATGGGGCATTGCAGGAGACAAATGTTTAATATTTGCAAAATGCATAGCAGATGGGCAGCTGTAAAGTCACCTGCTGACAGCAGTGAGGTACAAAGCCCTCTCCTATTTCAGAGGAAATGCTGGTTTCTCACAGATAGCCCAAGTAAGGTTTGAAGGGTTTTTATCTGTATCAGCTCCATGGGGCAGGCTTGAGGTTTGAGCATATTTTGAAAAATATCTGCTCTTATTTAGGTGAATTTTCGGAGAATTCAACAGCTTTTGAAAATTGGGTAATGTATGTAAGAGTGCTTTCACTTAAAATCATCATTTCTCAATGGTTTGACTTACAATTGCCTGCTGCTGTGGGTGGGATTAATGTGGTAGCCATGCCAGTGCTGAGGTTTTAACAGACCTGACTTCTCTGTTGCCAGCAGAAAAGACCTGTATTTGTGCATTCCTTGTGATCTTGTCAACTCGTTTTTACTGTTCCAGTGTCCATAACCAACTGTATAATCTAAGGATAGCAGGAATGGTATTTCAACAGTGTAGATAAAAAATACAGTCCAGAACTTCTTGCATTGAGAAGCATTAATGCATTAGAGAGGCAAAACTAGGTTTACTTTGTGCTGCTGGTAGATCTGCCTGAAGAATGACCCTATCCTGCTAAGCAGCTATCTGCCTTCCCCATGTAGAAACCTGGAACAGAATAGCTCTGCTAGATTGGTGGATTGACATTCCTGGCTTCAGAGATGAACCAGCAAGTCCCCAGTCTAATTAAAGGTACTTGAACTGGTCTTAGAAGTACTGTTTCAGGAGCAGAGACAGGCAAACAATGCTTGCAGACTCTGAACAGATCAGGAGAGAGCAAGGTTACAATGTTTAACTATCTGTCTACCTACGTTGCTCCTGGCTTCTGCCTCTTTTGCATGGAGATGTACATATACACTTGCACACATCTGGCACTTCAGTAAGTTTCTAAATTAAAAATGGACATTTCAGCTATTAGGTCAATCCCAAGCCTTGCTTTCAATTATTCTCAATTATTCTATTCTTATGATGGGGTGGTTTTGGGTTTTTTTAGGGTTTTTTGGTTTGGTGTTTTTTTGGTTTTTTTGTTGTGTGTTTTTTTTTTTTAATTTGTTTTTTTGGTTGTTGTTTTTGTTTGTTTGTTTGTTTTGGTGGGGTTTTTTGTTTTGTTTTGTTTTGAGAGGTGGGAATACTAATGAATAAAATGTCAAATTTTTTTTCTTCTTGGTGCTAGTAAGCCTGGGTAATATGAGGTTTTGTGTCTAAGTGGGTTCAATGGCTTTGGCAGGATGCCACAAATTTTATCACCCTCTCTCCACCAGATGAGAAACAGACATCTATTTTCTGCCCAAGCTGGATTTCAGATTTGAGATTTCCCGGCTGTCCATTCTTCTCTGAGATGATGGTCACGTTCCTCTCTCCTGGGGATTTCAAGACGCAGAGGGCTGCTCAGGATCATCACTGCAAACTTCCTGTCCCCATCTGGAAGGCAGCTAGCCTGCCTTTTGTATTTATTCATCTCTCTGAAATGAAGGAGATTACTCCAGCTGCCCTTGAGAGGTTAGTGTGCTTTTAGAGGGAACAAAGTTTGGGGTTAAACTTCCTTTGTGTCTTCTGGCCATTGAAAATAAAACATGTTTGATTTTTTTCTCAAACAAATTTACAGATTGAGATCTAATTAATTTATTTTGGCAATTGGTTTCTATTATTTGGTGATTTTCTTGATTCATGCATAATATTCAAGTAAAGACAAACCACATTCTTATGGCTGTCAGTATATTGAAGTCAACAGGAACTTTGAAGGTGAAAAAGAAAGAAAACACCGTGATAACCTCTGAATATTAAAGAAACTCCACATGATGTGCTATGCTAGCCTGAGAAGGATGAAATTCCCTGTGTGTCCATGGTGTTTCTTCCCTTACACAGGGGCAGCACAGTCAGGCCATCTGTGGACTGGTACCTTCAAGTGTTTTGTCTGTATGTTCTTGGATCTGGACTGCCCTTCCTCCACTTTTTGTGGAGTACCCAAGCCGATCTGGGAGTTGTGCCCTAAGGACTGAAATCAAAATAGTAATATTAATAGTAATATTAATCCAGTGAAAAGCAGTGTGGATGAGACAGGGATTTCCCCTCTCCTCTATTTGATATTTTTTTCCAGATGGAGCATTTTGTGATTTACCAGAGTCCTCTTCCCCCTTCCTTCGCCTCTTCCTCCCCATTCTTCAGTGACTTGTGTTACACACAATCGAGGCACCGGTGGCTGCATCGAAAGCCCCTTGCTCAGCCGTGTCCCCACCCGCGCTAGTGCACGGCTTCCGCAGCGCTCAGTGCTCAGCCAGTTTCACCACCGCAGGAACCAACAGGACCGATACGCGCAACAGGTCGGGCAGGGGCCGCCGCGCCCCCCGTCCCCGGGCTGCCGGCTCCGCGCTGCTCCCGCCTTGCTCCGGTTCGGCTCGGGGTCGCTTTCCCGTCTGGGAAGCGCAGGCCTTCGTTCCTCCTGTTCCCGGCAGGGGCTCGCTCCGTGCTGGCGCCGAGCGGGTGGTTCCCGCTCCGCTGCCGCCGGGCGGGCGGGGNCTCCTCTGCGCGGGGAACTTTGCGGGCCGGCTGGGGCTTTGGCAGCTATGGCAGCTGGTCGTTGCCCTCCGTCTGCAATGGAAATCGCCTTGGCTCCATTTTATTCTTGAGATTATTTATACCCATAAGGACTAGTCGTTCTTTAAAGGGCAATTATGCTGTGGGGTATTATCTCCTTTCTGTTTTTCCTAGTATGCAGAGACATATGCATATGCAGAGACGGTGTCGACGTTACACCGCAATTTTTGTGATCCTTTATTCAAGCCTTATTATTTGCAGGTAGAATAGATTGCAGATGCAGAGAAGTAGGTTTGGGCATGAGCTTGTGGTGCTTGTAAATAGAAGTGTTGTATTTCTGTAAGGGGAAAGGGGGAGCAGATTACAACGTTGCTTTTAAAATGAGAGGGAATACGCACGGGCATTTTCTGTATACCTTCGGACACAGCAAACTGAGTGAATCTGGTGTGGGGAGTATGCGTCTACTTGTCCCGAGAGAGCTAAAGCCAGGATGTATGCATTACGGTTGTTCATTCATCAGCGGCTGCAGATAATGCAATTACCAAGTCAGCGGCGCATGCATGCTGCCCTGCGTGCGACATGCTGAGAATACTGTACTTTAGGAAGCCAACACTTGCTGTAGTTTGGATAAAACAGAAGCTGGGAATGGCAGGGTATGAAACCGTTGTGTCTTTAAGTGCAAAGGAGGCTACTGGTTAGTCTCGCTATTGTTTCTGAAGATTTGTATGTTGTGTGCTTCTCTGCAGAGGTGTAAATGCCTTTTGCAAGCAGCTCATAAGGAATTCAGGAGTGAAAAATAATTGGTAACAGCTTCAGGTATCACCAGCGCCTGATGAATGGTAGGTGGTTTAAATGTCAGAATATGCAGTAGTTTTAGTCAAATCTAATCATAGAAAGGCCTTCATTTAGCTCTCAGTTTTTTATTTACAGATCAGATTCTGCAGCTGGGGTATGGCTACTTCACTCTTGAGGTGTCTTGGATAGGAGGGAGAAAAAAAATCACCAGCGTGATTGCCATGGACACGACTATTCCTTATTTATTTATTTATTAGGCTATTAGGGTAATGAAGAAAAGCCATGCCTGCCCTGCTGTGCAGATCTCATTTCAGCAAAACTGCCTGGGCTCCTGCTGTTACCCTTGTTTGATTTTTAACCAGTAAGTGCCCCGTGCTCATGTCAGTGCCATGGTTGTTACTCCTTTATGTATGGGTTCAATAAAGGAGCCCCCAAATCAAGGGCGCCTGAGTGCAACCCAGGTTGTTGATAGTGGGATTTGTTCTAAGTGGAATCTTTTCTTCGCTCTTCTGCCCAAAGATCAGTGTTTCCTTACTTGTAGTTGTTGCTTTTATATTCTGCATAGTATTGCTATTACTGCTGCTGCTTTGAGTAAATATTTGGTATATTAGTATTTCATTTTTATAGATTATGCCACTTGAAGATTGTTCTCTCTTGTATGTCTTGATACCTCGTCATAAAAAGATATCTGTCCCAAATGTTTCTCTCACTAAGACATCTGGTAAGGCAAGGGGTGGTTTAACTTGCTCAGGCTAATAGCCAATTGGTATCTCGTGCTTCTAAAGGCTGAACCACATTGGTTCTGCTGCATGGATAGACATACCAAAAACATGTATGTATCACAATCGAATGTCCCTAATAAATCCCATTTCTTTTTCTTTTGCACTCTCCTTTTCTTGTTCAGTAGGCATACTTATTATCTTTTAAAAGGAATAGTTATTTTTAAAGATAATCATGTTCTGTAAAGCCAATATAGATTCATAATGATATATTAAGTGATATAAGTGGTGATATTTATAGAGTTAAAACACATCACGTGTGCCTTTTTTGGAATACATCAGATATTTTGTCAACAGATGCAGAAACACACACATACAAGCTCACACCTAAGCTGTTTAGAAGAAGAAAGAACAGTGCCTAATAAATTTCACGTGCCCAGGAGGCTAATCTAAAAGTCAGGAAGGTAAGAATTATGTGCTCCCTGTGAATGTTATTAGTAGCTTCCTTTTTCTTTGATACATAAGTGATTCAAAGAGTACAAATATAAGGATTCCTCCAAAGGAAGGTCATGTGATGAACAGGTTTCTTCTTGTGTTTTCTGTTTGTAGGGGAGGGAAAATATTTGGAGTAGGGGGAAAGGAGAACTCAGAGAAACTTTGAAGCAGTCTGCAAATGTTGAATTACAAGTTTACTGTTTTTGCAAAGGTTGAATCTGAGAAAAAACAGGAATGTTAAACCTTTGTGAAAATTACATGTTGTATTTTGAAGAATGCGCTGTGTATGTGGGTGCAGTGTATGTGTGCACACACTCGGGTCACTGAAAACATGGCAGCAGATGTTCACAGCATTTACATATACTCATGTGTTACTGTATACAGTGTGCTAATTAATTGCTGAACCTACTACAGAATGCTTTGTCTCAATGGTATTCTGCAGTAGAGAGCTACAGTGGTTCATTCTCTGTTCTTCGATGTTTCTTTGGTTTTATTTTTCAGTTTTTTGTACCTTGACTTTGCTATATGCCCCTTTGGTCTTATGACAGTACAGTGCAGGTGGGGAGACCAAAACAGTGCCCTTGCTGCTTCTGTTTGCTTTAAGCAAAAACTATAATATATATCTCCTAAGATGGATGAACAATCATGATATTTTCTCTCTCTGCTGAGTCCTTTGCAGTGAGCCATACAGGTTCTGTTAGTCTGATCCTGAAGTCTTCAATCTCTTCCATAATCCCATTATCTGCTGTGGTGCTATATATGTGAATGAGCATTAAGGAATTAGGTTGTACAGCGTGTGTTGTTTGTGGTGCAAGTTAAGACAGGGTCAGCACTTTCATTGCTTAGTGTAATTTATATCAGAGCAGAGGCTACATATAGGATTATGGAAACTGCTAAGAAGTTTCTTTGCTTCTTTTTTTTTTTTTTTTTTGTGAGATATTTGATTTGGATTTATTCAACATTGGGAAATGTGCTGGCAGCATGGATAAAGTTCAGTGTTCTTTGAAAATTGTTTTTACTTCAGGCCTTTGAAGTTCTCAGTCACGGGTAGGTTGTTTTAGTCTTTGCTCTTATTGTGTAAAAGACTATGCTAGGGCTTTTACTTGCTGCTTAGGATCTCTGAAGTAGGAACACAAAAACCTGGGTTTTCAACAATGATGGATACCCAGATGCTTTTCTTCACTTTTTCCTTTTCCTTTCGTATACAGAAAAGTGTGTATCTAAATAGGGCTTTATGAACCTGGCCTTAGACTTCAGTATGGTTTCAGCCTCTGCTCCTTTGCAGACTGTGTTGTGACGCTTCTGCTTGTCCCAGTATAAGCAGGTTTTGGACTCAGTATTTGGATTACAGGAGAGGGTTTGGGAAGTGATGCTGTCATGTCTTCACACTCAGCCAAGAGAGTGCTTACCCCAGCATGACAGTAAAGGCAAATGTGCTACTGTAGGTGTCTTTCAAAGAAGGTGTCATACTGATGCCATACATGCTTGGGTTCATCAGCACTTCTGAATTATTTTTGCATGAAAATTGATCCATGCCAAACTGCTTGGGCAGTGGTGGTCAGACACTTTGTGTAACTCTGCCAGCTAGATACAGTCATGCCTCACTCTCATTAGAGTTGCTAAAACAGACACTACCTGCTGTCACAGAGAGAAATACTATCTAAATACTGGAAGAAATAGCACTTCTGTATATCCTTTTTCATGGTTTCACTAAGATATAATGAAGCATGATTAAGTCATTTTGGATTCTTGCATCATGGATGCTGTTCTTTGGAATGTGTTTAGGCAAACAAATAGCATTAGATAATGAGGTAGAAAAACTGGTTTGTGATGTGCTTCTCAGATCAGACACTTTGTATTGGGATTTGAGGGTGTGAATGCCCATATGTCAGTTGATATTTAATTCTTTCTCACTTACTTTACATCTTGACATCTATCTAATGTGTACAATGTAAGTCTGGGTATTGGGTTTCTTACCTCTTCAGAGTAAGAGGAGATGATCTGGATTGATTTTTGGGCAAGTTTCTTCCATATTCTGTGTGAAGTCTCTCTAGCCACAGAATTACAGTGTAGCACTGAATGTTTCTTATCTATAAATGTCAGAATAGCAGGCAACTCTGCTATCACTTTCCAGTTGAAGGAAATGAGATATGGAAAGGTAAAGCAATTTCTAAAAAAGTGTATCTTTTATATCCATAGGCAATCTTGTAACAGTTTATTGATGTTTGCCCTCTTCATAAACAATAAAAACTTTGAAGTGAGTGACCTTATCTTAGAAAGCAAACTGTTGCTAAAATTATTCTTTGAAATAATTCTACTGCCTCTTACATTGAGAACTAAGAGAAGAGTATTTGGTACTGTAACAGCTGGGGGTTTTCAATGCCTCCATCAAAATAGGTAAAAAGGAAATGGCAGCATGGAGGAAAATGTAGTTTGTCTACAGAATTGATTTATAGCTATAATGGTCTTTCGAATAATCCATTATTTGCATATAATAGCAATATGAATGAAATCTGCACCAAGACCAGAAGGCTATTCTGGTTTTGAGTAAACACTGCAACCCTCATTCATGTAATGAACAGGAGTTATATTTTTCTTAGAGCAGAATGAACATAATTAGTATGAAGATGACTGTTTGGAAAAGGAGACTGATACCAGAATATGAGTTCATTTTCCTTTTTTTATATGTCTGTATTGATCCTATAATTTAAGAGTCAAAAGTAGTGGTTAATGAATTATTATTGTGAGCTTTGTAAGTTTGGAACCACTCTCCAGTGTCTGCAGTGCTGCCATTACAAGAGACACACCAGTGGTGTCAGGAAGGCCAAATCAAATTGACCTTGCAGTCAAATGCCTTTTTATAATCACAGGCATGGTTTTTCTGATTTAGGCAGGGCAAGTTAGTCATGTGAGGCCCTAAGAGAGAAAAGCCACATTTAGGGACTGTGCACTTAGACTTCTGGCCAGCTACATCAATAGCAGTAATGACATGTGAGGTAGCGTTAGCCTTCACTTAGATCAAGCACACAATTTAGAAGAGCTAAGAAAAAGCAATGAGCATCAGCCCAGAATCTTGTTTGACATAATCTGGAGTTATAGCTGGTGTTGTCTTAAAAATATTCATATCAATTCATCTGGAATGTGTACAGCATTTATGGTAGATAAGGATATAATTACAAAAACAGTCTAGGTGAATTTATAGGTATTTATCCTTTTGTCATTGATGTTACTTAAGCAAGAAAGAGTACAAAATTGAACTAGGTCCATTTCCTACTCTGTCTATTCTGTTGTGATGTGCTCTGACTGAGTTCTTTAAATACTGGAACAAATTGTTTATTCAAGTAAGATGTCTTTGCAGTGGTGGTACTTGTAACTTCCTTCTATTGGCCAATTTTGTAGAATTGTATGAAATGAAGTGTTGGTTTTACGAATGGTTATTTTTCTGAAAACTTGGCTGAAATTTATTTGCATGTGAAGTACCTCTAATCCTCATTCAAAGCCATTTTTGTGTTTTGGGGAACAAACCAGTCACAAAATATAAGCTGTACTGAGAGAATTGCCAGTCATGCAGCACTGAGCTCCACAGACACTTGTTGGATATTATAGTATGGTTGGCAGTCTTTTGCTTAACTCTGAATTGAGTTTTGTATGGTCATGGCAGGAGGCAGACAAGCCAGTGTTTGGCAGGAGAGAAGACCCCAGGAAGATTAATGTGACTGATTAATGTTTAAGATTAATGTTGGTACCTGTGCCTTGGAGGATGACCCAGGTCCTAGATGCTGGCTAATGCACTGG
The DNA here is from genome assembly GCA_013397075.1 of Rhabdornis inornatus. Taxonomy (NCBI): domain Eukaryota; kingdom Metazoa; phylum Chordata; class Aves; order Passeriformes; family Rhabdornithidae; genus Rhabdornis; species Rhabdornis inornatus. Next base: position 2,342,943 of record VWZS01000187.1, read on the forward strand.
CACCTGGGGTCTGACTGTTCGTAGCAAAAACTTTGAACTGAGTGTGAGTTGAAGCTGCCTAAAAAGGCTGTGAGTCCTTGCAGCAGATACTGAGACTGAAGACTGCTTTCAGATGGTTCCCACTTCATCTTGCCCATCTGAAATTGTAACTGCAAGGGTAGAATACTTGATTAGAGGCTATTCTGTGGAGAGTCTCCTCACAGTGCTGTCTGTGTCACAGCTTTTCTCTGGCAATATCAGCAGAGTCACTGAATGCTCATCCTGAGGTTCCTTCCAGGACATAAGTGAATTCAGTGCTCCACACAGTTGTGAGGATACAATCTCTGTCTCCAGAAGCCTTAGAGAAGATCTTTGTGTGGAGTTCCCTTCATCATCTAGTGTGAGGGATATGGCAAGTGTTATTCAGTGTATCAATTTAGAATTACCAGTTAAGTCTTTTGTTGCAGAAAAAATTGCAATGAATTTCTGCTCACTGCTCTATGCCAGTATAATGTGTTTCAAGAAGGTATCTTCTCACAAACCTGTTGGGCACAAGTATGCAAAATTGAAAAGGAATATATCACATACACAAACACACTGGGGGGCTGTTAAAAGCTGTATATGCCCCAGAGTTACAGCTTCCAGAAAAAATCATTAGGTATCACAGTTTCTCTTGATGCAGTATGACATTTGAAGAGCCAGAAATAGTACTCTTATTACACATTTTAACAGGTGACTAGATACTTAGTTTTGTTTCTTGTCTTGAAAAGTCTGTTTGTGCTGTCAGTGCAACTAGACTGAAAGCTTTTAGGCTGATTAATTATTAAAACAACCCACTGAATATTTTACGTGTTTTAATTTTTTTATCTTATCTATTGATACTTTTCTTCAAAGAGATTACAATATCAGAGGAAAACCTTACTACAGTATGTAGTAAGCTAAGAATTTATATCACTTCCTATAAAAGATTAACAAGTATGAAGGTTGTGTAAATATTGGCTTCCTCACTCTATCTTTGCTTCAGTTTCTGCTCTCTTTCTCCATTGTACCTCTCTGAATCTTTTAGTTGGGTAAGTAACCAAATAACTGTTTCTTTTTTGGAGCATATATGTCCAGCAGATGTGTGCTCACCTCATGTAAGATGATATATGAACGTCCAATAAATGCAAATCCATGTGGCAGAAATTTGCTTTCCAGAAGGTAGGATGTGCCAAGCAACAGTACTGTTGTAAGACCGGGGTAGACACACAGTCATGAAGAACACGTGGTTTGTGTCCTACCTTGCCATATTATTAGGCACCATCTCTTAGGATATCTGTGAGTTGTGAGTCTCTACAGCCAACTCTACAAGTGTACCAAAAAATCATAGGATCAGAGACTCCAAACCTGGAAATCAGATTTCCTTAGACACTGAAGACATTTGGATTTGAATTTAGTATCTTGAGAAAGGCAAGAAAATACTTTACTTGCTGTTCTAACATCTATATGTTTCAAATTGTGTTGTGATTCTCCTAAAAGTGGTGCTTAATTACACATATGGCAGTGTACACTGCCATATGTGCACACAAACAATTATTGTTGTTCTGGACCCTTTTTTTATTTTACTGCCTGGATTCAAAGAGCACTGGCACCAACTAAGATCAAAGTCCTCATAAGAACAGGCTTGTGCAAATATGTCAGAGACAGCATCGACCCAGAATGCTTTTGGACTAAGCAAGTGAGAAGACTGGGAGAAGGATGAAAAGGCAATGGGGCATAGTGCTGTTGACATGGACTCTTTCATGGGGAATGAGATGGGACCTGGTGGGCTCCACCTTTTGCTTTCCTTCATAGTTTGGTTTTGGTCTGTGATCTAGCATTACTGGGGAGTTTGAATATTTGGTAGTGGGTCCTTTCCTGCCTCAGGCAGGTATGAGGTAGCAGAAAAAACCTCACAGACATTCTTATCTCTCTTTCTTAGCAGTTCACATAGTTTTGTGAGACTTTGAGGACTTTTATAAGTAATGCACTGGTTATTCAATTGTGAGATATATTATCCATTAAAAATGCCTGAAAGTATTTGGAAAGAAACGGCTTCACAGAGAGATTGCTGTCTTACTGGATGTATGACATGACAGAACAGATCTTCAAGCCTGGGTATACTTATTAACAGTAAGCTTTTAATGAAAGTGTTCTTAAAATATGTATCACTTATTTCTTTAGTTTGCAATGTGGTCTCTAGAACACTGTTCTAAAAATATCTGTGTTTTAATCACAAGGCTGTGCTTCTTTTCTTAAAAGTTATTTACACTTAAAAAAAGGAAACAAAGCCCTCAAAGACCATTTCCTATTACAATTTCTGTGTCACTGCACCCCATTGTATAACAAATGAATATGAATAGGGTAAATGACTGGCCATCAGTCATTGTGTTTATGGTGTTGAATGATTATTAGACTTAAATGATGTTACTCATTTTGTTTTTCTAATTAGCTGAGAGATGTGATGTATCTTTACATGATTGTTATGATCTTTTTATAAAACACTAGTTGGTATCTGTATTGGTGCTAAAACCAAACAGTAAGAACTCCAAGAGAAAGGGTTTATCAAGCAAGTAGACTAGGTGGAGATCCTTGGGTTAGCAGCCATGGAGGGACAGAAGGGAATACTGTTACTTAGCTCTGAAGGGTGGAAAGTGGGATAGACTTTGCAGTCAGACGTTCCAAATAAAATCACTCTGTTCAGTGCAGGAAATGAATGAGGCAGAGGTGTTCCTTCTCCCTACAGCTGGCTTTAACTCATGGCACTCCTGCCAATAAGTCTTTTTCCTCAATGTACATATTTTTTGTGGCTGTTTTTCTTTCAGTGGAATTTTGATTAAAAAGAATCCAAGTCTCTTGTTTTGCAATCAGTTTGCTGGCAGGAGTTGAAGCACCTCAACATCTCACCTCAGCTCCTTCAGCTTCTCCCTTTGGGAGGGGATTTTACAGAGTCCTAATATGTGCATTTGTAAGATTGGGAGATAGCATCTGGAGAATCACCTGCTATGTTGTGAGGCCTCATTAAAGCGAGAACAACAACAACCCTTTGCCATCTCACAGCCTTCACTTTTGTTCTTTCTTGCTGTCTTGCATTGTTTTTTTACTAGAACAAACAAGCTATGAGCTCACTCAGATATGCGTTATTTGTGCCCAGTGAAAACCATCATGTCAGGCGTGTGCTCATTGTGTTGATCTGAACAAATGTTCTGCTGCTGATACTGCGCTCACTAGAGCTCAGGCACTGTGTGAGCTGTGGTATTTTGTGGCTCATGCTTCATCAAACTGGAACTGTTAGCTGTGTTCTAGCCTTTACCAGTGCAAGGGATTTAATATCTGATCCAAACTTATTGAACTTGATTGAAACAATCTCATTGCCTTCCATCAGCTAGATTCATCCACAAGGATTTTTGGCTGAGTTGTCAGGATAGGATGTTAAATAATTTCTCCCTTTTGATATTTAAATTTCAGTACATTGCTCTGGAATTAACAGAGAGTGAGAGAGACTGTGGAAATACTGCAATTGGAATTGTAGTTGCTTTTGAGCAACAGTTGAGGCTCAGTGGATGGTATAGCCCCGTTACTGCCATGCTACAGTTGACATGTTTCATAGCAGATGACAAAAACACCTCTTGAACATCACATTGTTTGGCCTGTGGTTCTGTTCACCACTGCAGAAATTCCCTGCTGTGAAGAGAAGATGTTTGCAATTTCCAGAGGTCAGCCCAAGGGGAAGGTCCAGTCATGAGTGTTTCAGTGTTCCCTGTGGCTCTAGGGCTTGTATAGATTCCTCAAAGAGAGATGATAGAGGAGCTCTGGAGAGTGCCACAGATAATACCAGCTCACAGTCCAGTAAGAAAAGACAACGTGGGCATCTCTATCTCTCCCTTCCGATATAGGAAATTCCCCAATCTTAATGTGTTTAAATGAAAATTTTAATTTACTTCTTCTTGTCGCTGGAGCTGTGTAAGTTTTCTTTTTATTGAATGTGACGTTTCTCCTCCTTTTCCTCTAACAGTGTCTTGCTGCCTTTTTAGGTGAAGTACTGTGTTGTGTTGTTTGTTTTTTGTTTTTAAAAACAATATAATCCAAGTTACCTAGTCTGGTATTCATATAGGCTTATAGTTCAGCCCTGTGAAATCCTGTGACTAATTCATGATATCTCCTTGTTCTGTTATGAAAGTTTACAAGCCTTTGTCTAAGATACATGGTAGATATTTCATAGCTAGTTTCATTTCTTTTACAGGAAAACTAAAATTTTATGATCATGCTTATCATAGGTTTTATCCCTCTACTAGTATTTTGCAGTACAGTAGCAGCACAAAGACCACGAGGTCTCTCACCTTTCTGATGAAGATTGGAGAAGTCTATAGGAGTTTCAGGCTGATTACAGGCTTTAAGACCCGTGTGCTCTAGTACATTCCCTGCTACATGAGCTAAAGCAAAATCACTGTTAGTGGATGCTAGCTCAGTGCTCAGCAATTGGATCTCATCCAGATTATACACTCATATAAGTCAATTTGGTGAAGCTTTTTGAAGTGAAATCTACTGTTGAATTAAAAAAAAAAAATCAACCATAAATATTGTATATAGACTCATGACCTTCAAAAATACCATGCTGCTTCTCTGGCACATCAGCTATGATAAGAATTCAGTCACCTGGCAACAGAAGTAATTTGTGAGTTCTGAGTACAAGGACACCCCAAAGCCTCTGTTTGCCTTGTTGCATTGAGTGACAAGAAATCCTTGCTACTTGAGCTGCTGGATGTCACAGATCTCCTTGTCTTGGGTGACTCCTTCGTACTGAGATAGCCTTTGGTTGACAGTTAGCTCCTCAGACAGCTTAATCCTGTGAAAAGTCTGCTTTACGTGGCATCTTGCCAAGCTGTGGTATGTCCTTCTATTAATTCAGATTTAATTAATTAATTCTATTTCTAATGGCTTAATAAACTAAGGCCAAGTCTCAGAATGCAATTAATTTTGTATTTGGAAAGGCTACCACTGAAATGAAGACCATTTTGCTTCAATAAGGAGCATTGGGATCACTGCTTTTCATTATTAAGGCTCTATTAGAAGTGAGTCACTGCCATGTTACCTCCTCTTGTCACCACATACGTGCATAGGTTCAGGTGATAAATATTCACTTTCTGCAAGCTGGTGACTGAGTACAGGGTGGATGCAGGGGAAAGTGTTCAATAGCAAGCTTAACTGAGCCTGTCTCAGCACCCATCTTTGCTGCCCTGCAGTGTTATGCCCACGTTCTAGTTGACACATGCTTTGGAACAGGGCTCTCTGAAGCACCTGTCACGCCTCTTGATGTGGTGTCTAAGAGGGGAGGTTTCTATTTCCAGCTCTGTTACTGATATAGTGCAGGATGACGTGTAAATTACACAATGTTCTTTTATGCTTCCACTCTCTCATCTCCCATGTGGCTGAAGGATCCAGCCCAGTCAGGGTAGCCTTCTACTGTACAGTAGGAATCCTGGTTTATTTGTACTAATGTCCAAGATGATTTTGGGACAGGAGAGGGACGTCCTACCCACATCTAATACGTGAACTTACATGAAAACATAAATTCTGTGGGAAGCAATGCTGATGGCTCAGTGCAAGGCAGTCCCTGCTAGGTGCATGCTGATTGTGGTATCATCCACAGCAAGTAGTTGGTGAACTCGTAAGAGATAATGTGAGCAAGAGATCTGGTTGTCTTTACATGGCATTTTGTAAATGTAGAGAGCCATTCACTCTGACAATATCCACTAATTTTAGATATACCATACACTCACAGTTCCAAGCATCTGTTGTATTCTATCCCAGAAGCATCTATGCTCCCTGTAGTGAGTACAGGAACTTTCATCACGTGTGGTTTGTGGGAGTGACTTTTGAGTCATTGTGAGTGGAAAGTACAATAGAACTATGGGACGCTATCTTTGTGGGAAAAGAAAAAGTCATTGCTGGAATTGATTTAATCATCTCCCCTTCCATAAGCTTCCGCTCTAAATGCTGGAACTTTCTAAATTTTCTTTTGTTTGGTCAGTGCTTTGTGCAAGTCTGCTAGTGACAAGATTTTCAGAAGCAGTGTATGTTATCTTTCTATTTTGCTTTCCCCTCTGTGCAGTGTTGAGATAAACACTTTTCTAGACACTGAGTGGTTGTGGACCATATGTTCCTGTAAAAGCTGTAATTTCCCATTGAGGTCTTCTGTTTCCATTAAGCTGTTCTGTGTGTGTGCTGTGTGCTGTAAGGCACACTGACTTGTGGAACTGCATTGTAACCCAGCTGGATACAGTGCTGATGCTGAGACCTGAACATAGCTCGAGTATTTGGAGCCTAACCTGATGCCAGATCTGAGTGTGAGTGAGAAAAATTTCTTTTTTAGTTGTATGCAACAGAGAACATATGCAAAAAGTGTCCTGATATGATCAAGAGTAGAAGACTGTTGGTTATGCTCACACAACGGCAGCAGCACAGGGAATCTCTGGGCCAAACAGACCATGTAGTAGAGGAGCAGCTATTCAATCACTAATCACACAATTCAATTCACTCTATACCCCAGCATTAAAATAACTAAAATGAGACTGTCACTTTCCCCCAACCATTCTATACCTCAGATACTCACTGTATATGTGAAGGTAAAGTTAACAAGTGCCATGGATCTTCCCAAGGGCTCTGATAGTTCCTATAGAAGAATCACTGTCGCTTGAATTTCAGACTGGATGATGCTGAATTCACTCAGTATGCCACAGTATTCACATCCATGGGTGTGAATTACATGCTCAAGCCCTCTTAAAACACCTATGTAAGTTTACTCCATTTTTGTTGGCATTATTAAGGTTGGTCAGACAGTGACTTAGAGAATATTTGGGTCCATCAGTTTGCATCTAGCTCTTTTTTTTCTTTTTTGTAAAGGCCAACTCCAAATCAATCAGGGACGTGGATGTGGCAGAATTAGTTTTTGTTGTGACAGCTGGCCTAGCATGTATCACAGATGTGGGTTTATGTTGAAAGAAAGACTGTGCACAAAGTTCACTGCAACTATAAAAATAAGGTGGCCAGTCTCCCTGCTGGGAGTTGTGCCTTGATCTCTGAAGCGTGGACCAGGAGACCCTTGTGCTCTGTGCTGACCCAGCCAGAATAAGAGGGCATGGACAAGGAACAGCAGAATGATCAATTGTGCAGCTTTCTTCTTATTTCATCGTAGTTACTTCTGATTACATCATAGTATCTTCTCTAGTTACTCTGAACCATTAGTTATCTAACTCCATTTGCTATAGAAAGCATCTACCTGGTTAGTCCTTGGTTAAGTTTTGGATGTCCAAGTTAGGAAAGCTGGAAGCACAAAAGCAAAGGAGCACAAGGAAACAGAAAACAAATAGTTAGCTAAAGGAGAAAGAGATTCAGCACGTGAACTCCTTTCAACTAGACTTATGAGCAACTGTTTTTCTGCCTTTATCTTTAAAATCCTTTTTAGATTTTTTTAATACATAGCAATTTTATTTGTTATGCAAAACTTATTATAACTTCCCTTTCTGCCACTTTAATATTTAATAAGAAAATGTCATTTTGGATCTAAAAACTGTGTGTATGATATGCTTGCAGAGCAGCTAGCTGCCTGCTAGATTATTGTCCACTACCAGAGGGTTGTTAATTTCTATAATCCCCTGATATTTAGGATGCACTAAATATATGAAATATTTAATGTTCTTCTGGGGACTTCTGCAAGCTATCATTAAGTAATCTGTGAAAGATAAAAACTGTGCTTGTGATTTATTATGGGTGTTTTTTCCTGTTTTATATAAGAAAGGCCAAAGGTCCCTTTGTTTTGTACCTCTGGTTTTCATCTAGAGAAAAGCATGTCCGTTTCCTTTTCTTTTCCTTTTTTAAAAAAATAATTTCTTCCAGAGTATATGCATTATTGATGATCTGGAAGAATTATCTCAGGGTTATTATAAGGATGGAAGCTGACTAACTGTCCAGGGAAGAAATATTTTTATTTTGATTGCATAAAAGTTTAAAACAAACAAAATCTCCAAGGTTTTGAACACCTGAATAAATATTTGCGAGAAAAGTTGCTGTTTGCCAGAATGTAACAGCTTGCTCAGATAGATGGCTGAAGGAGCTTTAAGTCTATGTCTAAGACATCTAAGGAGACTACAGAACAAGAAAAGTGGTATTTTAAATGAAAGGAGCAAGTTGCAAAAAAAAAGAATCTGAACACCTCTACCTCTAATTTTAAAGTTTTCAGGCCTTTAGGGATAAAAAAAAAAAAGAAAAAGAGGGCACAGAACTGAAAAGGTCATCTTTTATGTATTTTACCTTGGAAGTCTGAGTTATATATATTAGACTGATAAGCAAGACAGAATTTATGGTAGTAAATATTGAGTAATTTGTTGAACACATATTTCTGTATGAAATTGACCCAGCGGCCACTGTTTGCTGGGAGTAAAATAATCTCTGAGTTGCAATCTCTTTTTTTGTTTCCCTCACCAATTGTACAGGTATCTTCATAGTTTCTGTTCCACAGAACATGGAGGAGTGTGGCAAATATCTTTTTTTGCTATTTTTGATGATTAGTAATTACTCTGGCTTTAGGGAATGATAACATTTCTTTCTGCCAGAGGAATTCAGTTTTTATCAGGCCCTAGTCAAGCCACTCTGTCTTGCTGTGTAAAACTTGACTTTGATAAAGGATCAGTGTTTGTATGAGTGTGTTACTGGGGGTGATGCAGATGTGCAGGGCTGAAGTGGAGGGAAGGGCTGAGAATGCTGCTAGGCAGAATCTGTCTGGCAATACAGACCAGGACTGTCCTCCTTCCCTAGGAAATAAGGTAACTCAGAAAGTCACACCCTGTCCTTCAGTTCCAGACAGAAAACAAACTCTAGACTCCTGCTTCTGTCTTGCTTAACTCTATGTATTTGGTTCATACTATGTTTGTAGCTATGTAATGTCTTCTGGGAACTGTTTCTCAATTACCTCCATGTAGCTAGCCAATTTAATTGATTGATTCCCTGAGAAGCTTAGAGCAGGATGAAAATTAGATATTTTTTCCTAAACTAGTTTATAAAACAGAAAGCATTTTCCCTTAGATATTTTTGGGGATAATAAAGTGTTCTACTAGTCCTTTGTGATGGGCTGGTTTTTGGTTGATTTGTATGTCTATGTACTCAATGCTCTGTAGGATAAATGGTAACTCTTTAAACTGTGAGAATTATCCTAAGTCCTCTGCTGCCTTTGTAGTAGCTATTGGAGAGTATTGAAAATCATTATCTGAAAATTATTGTCAAAGGATTTGTGCTTTTGGAGCAAGAGCATGTGCCTGCTGTCCTTGCTGAAGAACTGGGAATGATGTGAGTACTATGCCATTGGTGAAGCCACAGGTAACTCACATGTTGTTCCCATAGTTAAGAACCTTGCACACTCTTAGTGGTTTATAAATGCTATATAAACACAAGCTGATGGTTTATAAATGCTATATAAACACCATGGGGAACATGTCTTTCAAGTGCTGCTTTATGAGAGGGAGAACAACCATGAGAACACATTGAGGAGAATGCAAGAATAGAAAAGGAGAAATGTGAATCTTTACAGCCTCAGCTCTTCCTCACATTGTTGCTGCTATCTTTAGGAAATGGATGAGGGGGTGGCACTTTCTTCCTGTACTGGTTTATGTTATTTGGGTCTAAGTTCAGGCAAGATTAGAAGTAGAAGTTTGATCTGGATTTCAGCAAATTGCTGTCACTAGGCTGTGTATGATTACTCCAGTGCAGCCTTTCAGATGTGTGGTTCTGGTGAACGCTGACACTAAATTGAGGAAAACCACCTTGCAAAGTTAATATGAAAGGACTGTACTGCCTTCTCTGTGTGAAATTCATCATACCAGCATGCCCTGAAAAAACCCTGTGGTGGGGTACCATGTTTTTGGGTGCTGTTAAGGCTGGTAATCGACTAGAAAACTGTCTCTCTGGGTACATCAAGATAGCCCAGAATTCCAGATCCCTCTTTTTAAGAAGCACAGGAACAGAAGAATTCTCTGAGTTTAGTTCAGTTGATTGTTTTTGGCCTTAAGGGCCATCATCATAATGAATTTGGAATGATCACTGAAGTACATTTTCCATAGAGTACAGTGACTGTCCGTTTTCTTTGAGGGAAAATGCTTTCACTTACTTTTAGCTCCTGCTTCAAGGAACCTGACTATTCTATATAGAAATTAAATTTTGTTCTTTCTATTTCTGAGCCAACTCAGAGAAGCAAAAACCCCATCCTTATGCCTGGACAGTTCACATTCTGGTCCTTGTCACTGATTTTCTAATGCAAGTTCAGGTAATGCTGCATGAAGCTCCCATGAAAATGCCTGCATGAAGCGTGGAGAAGCTCAGTGGCAGTAATTACATCCCAGTAGCAGTGCTGCTATAATTGTAATTGCAATATGTAATTAAGGTGATATGGAACTGTATTACTTACATGGGCCATTTTTCCATAAGAAATGTGTGATTCTATTTAAATTCTCAGGTGACCTAATCTAATATAGTCACTGATGCCTGCAACTGAGGCAGAAATGCCAATGTAGTCATAAAGACCTTTATGCTTGGTTCGCTGAACCTGACACCATTTCACTCTAACTTGTCTTTCAATCTAATCAGTCTGTACTAGAATTTAAATTCAGCATTTTTTAATGTATTGTCATGGTTTCTGTCTGGAACATTAGACACTGGTCTTTTTATTTCCTCTCCTGAGCAGCATGATGGCAGCCAGCAAAGAGGTCAGTGATGATACGAGATTGTTTAAAGATAGACAAAAGTATCTACAAAAGTTCTGTAACTTTCTTCTGTGGAAATCTCTATAACTGATCCCTCCTCTCCTTCAAAATAGTATCTGAGTAATGTGAGTGCTCTCAGAATTCTTTTTTGTTTTCCTATTCTTTCATGAGTAAGGTCTGAACCCAGAATCTGAGCATCCTTTAAGATTATATATATCTGGTATTTTAAAATGGAGATAAAAATTGGATGGCTTAGGCTCAGATTTAAATTAGTTAATTAGTTATTGATGCTTTTCAGGCACTTAAAATTATTTATTAAGTACTTCAGATGATGAAGTATGAAGTCTTCTCTCCTTTCCAGCCTTCTTCTTAACATATTTGGAAAAGGAAAAATGAAGAATTATTTTGATTACAATACCGAGGTGTCCTATTGCAGGATTATTGTTTCTCTGGAAAACAACAAAAGGAATTTTCAGAGGGAAGCATTAAAATGGGATTTCTAAAAGTTGTGAACCAAGCAAGAAAAAATGAAATATAATAAAGATTCAAAATGTCTAATATATGAGGTTATCTGAAAAACAAAGCAAAACATTGATTAAAACAAAATTTTTGAGTTGAGAAAGGCAGCTGCCCTGATTTGTGAATGTTTAGCCATAGCCCTGGTTTCAAAGTGGTCGTGTGAACTCAGCTTTTATTGCCTAAAGATAAATAGCGTAAATATTCGAAGATAGCCAAATTCTGCAGTTTGAAGCCCAGAATTACTTGTGCCACAAAAACCTTATTTCAGAGCTTATTGTTGCAACTCTTGTATCCCTAATGAGTTAGTACTAAAAGCAAGTAGTGCTCTGAGTGACTGTTATGAGGCACAAAAAATCATCCCTTAAAGTTGTCCAGTGATAAGGATAAAAATATGAGTCGGACCCAGGCTGGTCAGGACCTGTGATTGCAATTTCTGTATCCAAATGTTCTGTGTGAAATTTCTCCTTTCAACTATTACAGTTGAATTTCCTCATCCGTGGGCTTAGAGTCAAAATATCCTGCTTCTGTAATTCTTTGTTGGTGGTGCTGCTATTCTGAAATTTCATCTGAAGTAATACTTAGCAAGTCTTTCTTGCTGGTTTTGCTAAACATAGGCATTAAATTTTTTCCTAAACACTTCTATCCTAGTTTAACATATAGCCATCTGCTTATTTTTCTCTTTTGTCACTATTGTTCTGATTTCTTTTTCAGTCAGGCTTTTCATTCTCTTAGCAATTATTCTGATGCATCTGAGATTCAGGTTATTGAGTAGCTTCTCCCCAGCTTGCCTGGGCTGGCTGGCACCCCTTGCTAACCCCATGCTCCTGTTGATGTCTGCCCACCACTTTACACCTTCATTAATTCACGTGTGAAATGGGGAGGAGTGGTTGTCACTCCAAATCCACCCCCACACATGAATCATGGATTGAAACATGCTTTGATAAATGTTTATGATGATTTTGCACCGGGACACCATGAGGAGAGAGATGTGTCTGAGACCTGGGACGGGGGGTCAGGTGTAGGGAACAGGCCCTGCCAAGGGCTGTGTTTCAGGTGGCTTTGTAACACTTTCTACTTGATCATTTTTGTCCTTCACTTTCTGTGTAAATCTGCATTAAGCTTTATTTGCAAACATTCAGAACCACTTGGGAGCTGGAACTAAAGGGTGAAAGTCTTATTTACATTTTGTCATAATGCTGTGTGCTGCTGCTGAACCTTTTTCTCTTGTTTCTCCCCTGTGTTCCTAGATAAAATGAGAATGGTGGTACACAGTGTACTAGGAAGTTGTGAGGGTTAATGACTCACCCCACTATGCTCTGAATATTACAGAGTGCTTGGAAGGGATTTTTGTCTCTGTATAAAGGTTCTGCATTTCTGATATAAGTTGAAGAGTTCAAGTAGATATTTTGAAAAGCATATCTTTGTATCTAAGTCATGTATGCCAAGAGTTTTATGTGGCTATTGCTGCAAAGTTTATTGGAAAAGTAGTGGGAGGACTGTCCCCATTTAAGTTGCCTGAGTGGCAGAAGGGCAAATCTTACTGTGTTTTCAGATGAGTACAGCCAAAATTCTGCCACTTGACTTGAGCCTGCTTTTGTTTGGTGAAATTGCAAATAGAATATGAAAATGTTTGTTGTGAAAGATAAATTTGTAGAAATTGTTGTATTTGATACTTTTCCTTTTTAAGTAGAAACAATATATATAAAGAGCTGAATTCAGAACAGAGCAAATCTCAGTGTTGTTGCTGTGACTGTATAAAACTGCACTGCTCTGCTCTACATTTGCCATTAAACTGTTTATAATAGTTAAAATGTTGTTCCAGAGGAGAGTTTGGCTTAGGACTTCTTTTCTGAGGCGGAGAAAGCCATTTTATTCCATGTATGGACCTGGTCTCTCAAAGCTATTTTAGTGAGCAGCTAGAAAATATTTTTTAGTGAGGCATGATTTCATTTGTGTTTACGTGCATTGGCCAATTTAATGAGGGAGCTACACTGTTCTGCAGTTCTGCTCTGCATTGTTTCAAGGAAAAAACCAGGAATTTTTAGTTGCAGGCTGGATTATGTGTTTTTTAAAACAGTTTTTAAAAAACTACATCTTGAAATCAGTGTATTCTCAGTTTAGCTACTGAAGAATTAAACCCTTCTGTGCCTAAGAAGAGACTCTGTTAAAAAAATCGCATCCCCTATTGGTGTTAATCAACGTTGCCTTGAGCAGAACCATGCCATTTTTAAACCATTGCAAGCACTGATTCCAGCTTTCACATCTCAGTCTTCAGAAAAGCATTAATTTCTCTTGTTAGAGCACAGTGACAGGAGGGTGAAGAAGATCCACTGGTTCTACGGTGGAATCAAAACCCATTCTTTAAGCTTTCATCTTTTGGACTGTATCGTGGCAGATCTGCAAAAATCTGATGTAAGGATATAGGATAGAACTGTAGTACTCTGGGAATAGAAGCTGGGTATTTGCTCCCAGGACAGCTTCCCAAAGGGAAGGATCCCCAAAGGGTGGTAAGGCATCAATCAAACATTGATATACGTTTGACTATATCTATATTTTGACACTGCTCAATGCTTAAGAAATAATTTTCAGTCTTTTTCTGTGTGAGGCACCACTTGGTATTTGTTTAGAATCCTCTGTAGTAATAATTGATATGATGTGATCTATTAACTTGGAGGAAATGTTATAGAAGTGGTGTTTATATATCTTAATAATAGATACAATTAGAAATAATAGTCTTTTATGCCATCCTTTGAAAGTGCAGAATCTATAAGTAGCAAATGGTTACGCTAATAAGGCTGCCCAGTCTCCTCCATATATATTCTAGAAAGTCCTTTATTCTTCTTCTAGGGGACTTGTCTCTGGAATTAGAGGGCAAATTGCACCTCTGACAAGATATGCAGCCTTTGTGTTGAGACTACTTACTGACTGCTGACATCCATTGTTATAATCTTTATACTTTAAGTGACCTGGAGTCAGATTTTCAAGGTATTTATTTGCTTAAGAACCATTAGACTCTAAATGGGATTTCAGAATTGCCTAAGTAAATTAGAATCCTAATTCACACTGTAGATCTTGTTAGGAGACTTCATGTATCTCCAGGTGCCTAAACACCTTTGTATAGCTGCCTGTTGGATACTGGGAACTAGCCTGGAAGCATCCCTCAAGGCCTTGGCAAAACAATAGCCAAAGCACAACAGTTTTTGGCTGACTTTTGAAATTAGTAATTCAATTCAGTTTACTGAAGAAGAGGTGAAAGGCTTTGAATTTGTTATTGATGTTTGTTTTTCAGCGTGCTGTGCGTCACCAGTTTGTGAGCCGTGTTTCAATGCTGGGCTGGAGTGGATGTGAGGCTGATAGGATGCCTGTGTACCCTGTGCCACTTCCAGCACCAGCTGGGCTTAGTCTGGAACCATTTCACACTTCTTCTATTGATATGAATAGAGACTTACAAGAGACATTAGCAACAGTCAGAGAAATCCATGGTTTATATCTCATCAGCTTGAACCTTAGTATCGCCTCAAAACACTCTCATTCCTTGGATTACTTTTGTTCAGCTTGGAGTTCTTGCAAGTTTGTTTTTTGGGCACATGATCAGTAGGCAGTCCTTTAGGAACTTCTGTTTGTTTCCAATGAAGTTTCTTGAAAATTTTTAAAAATTATTCTTTAAACTTACTACTTAGCTTCATCTTTCTCCTAGCAGAGAAATGAAAAAACATGCAAAAACTTCAGAAGCTGCAGAATTGGGTCCTATAAATCCTCAATAGATCTTCAAAAATTCAGCTGTGCAGCAGTGTGATTTTTAGACATTTTGATACTTAGATCTTTGGAGACATTTAGGTATTATGATGATTATCGATTTTATATATCTCAGAGAATTGCTACTAATTTCTAAACAGTCGATTGAGAAGGTTCTTGCTCAAGGGAGAAGTTTGTTTTCAAGCATTTGGCTAAATCCAGCTAACTTTTAAATTCATCTGTCCACTGACTTTGGTGTTACGTCCACTTATATCAGAAGTAAAATTTGTACAGATGATGTGGGTTGAGAATCTTATGACCTGTTGGGATATCACTTTGGGCTCTGTTCAAATACCAGTGATAGGTATGCTATATAGACATTATGTTTACACTCCTCCATTGGTGGTGTAAGGAGCCTGGCTTTTCTTGAATTTTAGGTAAACTAAAGTGCTTATTGTGATCTTGAACTAAAATGCACAGTAGTCACAACACCAGAGTTGGGCACATAATAAGGGGCAGTCTGAGCAAGGCTGCTGAACAAGTTTGAGAGAGACTGATCTATCTCTGATTCATATGTTGACCATTCAGCAAGGTTATTTAAAGTGAGCAGTGAATTCCAAGGGGAATGTTTTGGGTGGTCTGTCTGGATCTTACATCTTCTAGCATCACACACTGGTCATTTTTTCATTCTCTCTTAAGACTTCTTTGAAGATTAATGCAAAACGATTTATCAGAAACCATGTTGAGAGGTATTTTTCTTTATTTACTTCTAAATGTCAAATATTTGGTTTTCTCTGTAATCCTTGGAAATTATTACATTGTCAAATACACCTGGAATTTACTGGATGCTGAAGAACACTTATCATTAAAAGTGGTAAAGGTAGAGAAGTCAAGAGAAACCTTTACTAACATGCAACAATGCCGTGGTAGAGTAGCTCTCAGTAATAAAGTGTGGTTCTGTATACCCCAGGGCTGGACCACATGGTAGAGCTTTTTGTGTTTGTTGTATTCTTAGAGCTGATGGACAAAGTCTTTTAATCTGAAGCAGCAGAGATTCATATTTCTAACTTAAAGTGTTTTGTCTGGGAATGATATTCCTAGCATATTCTTTTCTTAGGACAAAGGAGGATAATCAGTAGCAAAACACAATGATGAAGTGTTATTGGTTAGGCACATTGGTGGTGAGAGAAGCACACTTAAATCATAAGATTTAAGCCCCAAATTCCGAAGAGCTTTTTTGTCTCAAAAGCTAAGTTTGAAATGTCAAGACAAATTCCCTTGTTTGTTTTACTGGGAATTTCACAGGTGCTGAAAGGCATGAGATTCTTAATAACAGTTGGGTTCCCAAATACCTTGGACCTCTCTGAATATCCTGAATAGAAAAAATCAATAACACTCTTCTGAGAATGTACCACATGGAGAGGACAAAACACCTGTTTTTGAGCAGTGGTTAGCAAAGGCTGTAAATACAGCTGGGAAAATATTACTGTATTCATAGTTGTAATGGCATGCTGCTGTCACTTGAAAATGCTGAAGCTCTGTAGTAAGCCGTTAAATGTAAGCCCATTAATATCCCCTTTAAAGTTTTTCATTCCAGGTTCTTGAATATGTCTGCCTCCTTTTTTGCTACAATAGGCAGTTTTGTTTTCTGCTCACTTATATACCAAGTACAGTTAGTTAATGAATATTTAATTTCAGTTTATGCAGAGACTCTTGTAATGTAGGAAAATATATTGTACAAGAGAAGTTTCAGACCCATTCTCACACTATAAATGGAAGTCTGAATATTTATTGTAAGCCTGCTTCTGGAAATTTTGCATTTATTCTAGTTTAAGTAGCCCTTGAAATGGTTAGATGTGGAAGCTCCATGTTTACTGGGTTTTTATTGTGACTGTTATAGGGCAAAGTGGTGGTAGATTGAGCATGGTAAATGGGGAAGAAAAAATATAATGGAAAATGTTGTGATGACTGATTCCTAGGCTTTAAGTCTTTAAGACAGTGCTTTTAAGGGCTACAATAGATTCCAGCTTTTATTACTGCCTAGAGTCATGTGGAGGCAGGAGATGAACCAAATATGAAAGGCTTAGAAATAAATATGAGCAGAAATTAAAATTGTGTAGTATCTGATGCAAGTACAGGTGGATGAAGAGCAAACCATTAGAAATATGGAAGTGTATCTTTAATGCCTAAGCCCTCAGAAGAATGTGTCCTTCAAGATGGTTTCTGTTTTGTATGAACAAAAGGTTGTGCTGTGATGTAACTAGTCCAGTTCACTGTGTATCAGGCATCAGGTTGCTTGCTGGTAGGGATCTTGAATTAGCCCAAAGTCCTCACAAATAAGATATTTGATGCTCAGACAAAGAAAGTATTTTGGTAAATGACATTGCAGCTTGAGAACAGAATAACTCCTGTGTGTGTCTGCTAGGTTAGGTGATACATGCAGTGTTGCAATCTGTCCATTTGATAGCATGCTTTGAGTGTTCTAAATATTATGTTTATTTGTTTGACAGGTATTATGCTTTCCTATTGAGAGCTCAAATGATTCACTGGCAGTAGCAATTCATCTATAATCATCTACCTTGAACTTTTTTTTTTTCATTAAACATGAACTGAAATGATTTTTTGGGGAATCAGAATGAAAAGCCTTTTAGATTTAAAACACTTAAACCAAAATAGCTTTTCACACAAGATCCTTTGCAATGTCTTTCTCTTTTCAGGACTTTTTGTCGCACTATTCCCAGAGATGAACTCTCTAATAAGAGACAGGGACTGTAAGATAAGAATCTAAAACCTGATCAGATACCTCAGTATAAGCTGTGGGAAATGTGTGTATCATGGAAAAACAGCTTCTAAAAAGAACACCACCACCAATAAAAAAGCCCTATTGTTGTGAAGATCTGTGGATATTATTCTTTGTGTAGTGCCAAGAACAAGATCTAGAGTCAGGAAGTGGTATTTAACTTTATTTGTTATCTTAAAGTCCATGATATCTTCTCTGTAGAGACAAAGTCAAAGGAAAAGAGGCTAATTTTCTCAGTAGTTTACAGACTTCCTCAAGACCTGTTTTCCCCAGGTCATTTAACTTAACTGCTCTGTGACTGCTAAAAGTGAAAGGATAAACTGTCTTTTACTGCAGCCTGGGTGTCTACAAAGGGTGGTGAGGATGAAAGGATGTTGTACCTCCTATTTCCATATAGCTGCATTTGATTGATGTGGCACTTCATAGGAAGAAAGGAGACAATTATTTTATTACACCATTCGTATTACAGTAGTGCTGGTAGGACATGGGACCACAGCCTCCATTTTTCAGGCTCTTAACAAAAGTAAATTTAGTTATTGCCCCAAAAAGCTTGCATTTCAAACAAATCTTGTAGTGCAGAAACATTTTATCAGTGGTTGTATGAAATGAAAGTATGTTTTTTTTATCTACCTCTTTGAAGGATCATGTAATGAAGTGTAAGCTTGAGAAGTGGAAAGCAGTTTTCACTGAGCCTAAAACAATGCTGTGTAATTCTTCCTTATGACACTACTGAGTGGTTTCTTGTACTCTCAAACCATAGCAATGGCTACTGCTGAATGTCAGTTTTTCAGACCTCTTCCAATCCATTTATTCTCACTTTATTTGACATCTGCATCCTGGATCTAAGTTTATCCACATGTTAACCATCCAAAGCAGATGTGTTCTTAAAGTAATATGTTGTATCAGTTCAGCAGTATGCTGGATGTATTGTGAGTTTGGAAAAAAAAAAGAAGGAAAAAACTCATCACCAAACCCTCTGAAACAACTTGATTTAGAAGTCTTTCCTCATCTTGTTATGCTGGTTCCATTTGCAACATACATGAGCATACATGTTACAGTGTGTGCAGAGCCCCAGGACAGGACAGATAAAATTGAGTTGAAATATGGTTGTTGTTCTAGAATCAGTCTTGCACTGCATTTTTCAGTGTCTCATTATGTATGTATTTTAGTGACTTGTGCAAGTTATTCAGAAAGCTTCCTTCCAAGGAAACTAAACTCTGCTCTTCACAACAGGGTCCCCCAACTTACCTCTGTGACAAGTATGGCCTCTGGCATTGCGCCTTCCACTGTCTTGCTGCCAGTAGTCTCTGTTTATTTGGTGGTCTCTTCAGCTATAATTGACTAGATCATGTTGTAAAATGGAATCACCTTCTTTACATTTGAAGGCTGGCTCCAGGTGCCCATGTGGGTGTGATGCTAAGGGTTTGGGAGGTGGTATGAACTGTAACTAAATTAGAAGCTCTGTTCCTGTGTTTCTTCATCTATAAAAATAGGGAACTTGTTATATGCTTTGGCTCAGTCATAAAATGGAGCATGTGGGCGCAGTAGGAAAAGCTTTTATTTTCTTAGCTTCTGAACTAAATTGTAAGCTTAACCTCTTTTTTTATTGTTGTATTTCTTATTTAGCTTTAACTTAGCATGGCAAAACCAGGAAACATCCACCGTAGCAGCTGGCCTAATCTACAGTAGCATTTCCCTTCCCTAAGCTGCTCTAGTGCTCACAGTGATGATAGATAGCTATGGGTATTTTAATTGGTGTCTAGTGTCCTCTCACTGTCACTGTGCCTGGAATTTTTGGTAGTCCCATCTGGTGGCTATGGTTAACAGGAATGCAGGCATTGCTGGTCTGGGTCAAATCCCTCCATGCTTTAGTTTGTTAAAATTTCTGATGGCCTCCAGGATGTGATAGAAAGGATATAGCAGTTGAAGGTATCTTTCACTATCATGGACTAATTAGAGCTGTCCTAACTTCCTGAGGGAATATGTAATGATACCCAGTAGTTATAGAAGATTGAAACCAGGCAGGAGTTATTAGGCTGTAGAGGGGAAAATGTACTTATTTCTGCTCCTTTGTTCTTTAACTCCTTCTTCTATCTTAATGAACTGTAATCTAGATGAAAAACAAAGCTTGGGGAAAAAAAAGAAAAAAACACTCTCCATTCTCTTGAGCCTGTACACTTAGCTCCTAAAGGAGACTAGCAGTGTTTTCATTCTCACTATAGAAGTGTGACTATATGGCCCTCCTTTTTCAAATTTGGGGATTTCTTTCCTCCTTTTCTCCCTTAATTTTAGTTTAGTTTCTCACTTGCATCACCGAGTCTGGTGCTATATTGCCTGCATCTCTAAAATGAAAACAGGCTTTGTGCTCATGAACTTCTAATCAGAAGTGATGACAAGTCCTTGATTGGGGCACCATTGCCCTTGTCCTCATGAAATATTTTATCCTTTCTGATATCATTGAACTGTAATAAAGGCCAATTTCTGCCACTAGATATGTGTAAAGGTTGATGCCTGTCATGTTTGTGCATGAACACTTCACAGTGACATCTGTAGTTGTGCTGAACATGGTTTCCTCCATTTCATGGGAATAAAATTATGCTTGTGCATTATTAAAAGGGCCTAACAAGATTCCTGGGGAGAGACTATGAAATGCAGTATATAATAATACTTATGTAATTAATGCCCTGGGATTTGAATGAAAAATACTGCTATTTTGCAACCATAATTTTCAGTTTCTGGCAGCCTCAGAGTAAAAAGGAAACTAAATTGCACTTTAATGTCCCTAAGCTGTTGTCTCTGATAGGAAAGGTTGACAATTTTGGCTGTCTTGATGGTTAGCTGAGATCTAATTATGATATTAGCATAGAATCATGTTCAAGTGTAGCATCATCACTGTGTCCTTCCAAGGATGATGTGTGGCAAGAAACTTACTTATTTTCCCCCCTTTTTTGTTTGAGAAAAATGAAGGATATTCAGAAAAGTAGCCAGAAGAGAAACAAACTATGTGTGTTCCTCTGATGTTCCCCTATGTCACCTCCTATGACCCTGTGCAGGTCACATAGCAGGTCAGGTACTAGGCATTCTGAATGGACTAATGTCTTGAGCTTTCATTGTACTTCTTAGCATGAATTACCAGATTTTTTTGAGCTGTCAGTGGCTACACTGCTGTCGGTAGCTGTGCTAGCAAAGTAATCAGTGAAGAGGACATGTACCTACAACTCCCTCTTCTCTGACCTTCAAAAATGTAATATACAAGCATGTTGTACAGATGGAGTTGTAGCCCCTTCTGAAAACCCTATCCCTTTGTGGGGACATAATTTGTCCTTTCCCTAACAGGGTTGAACTGATCATAGTACCCTTGATCTGGCTTAGTTTACACTACTGTAGAACAACTGACTAAAGTTCGGTCCATCCATCCTCCAATTCCAACACCACCAAAAGTCTATGTGTCTGTGGTGTTTCAAGACTAACAAAATAATCTTCACCCTGTAGCATGTCTCTGGTGCAGGACTCCCATCCCTGTCCAGCAGCCTGAACATGTTGTGTGTTCCTGCTGTGCTGTTCTCCTGATAGCTGGGTTCATGGATGGGGAAAGGAACGTGAGCTGTAATGGTCTCTGTGATAATAGATAACAGACAGTTTGCAGTTGTCTCCTAAGAGAGCCCTGTCCTTTGGCTTCCTTACACAAGAGTGTGGGAAGATGAGGAAGAGCTAGTTGTTAGTGACCCAGGTGGGTAGTCAGGGCTCTCTGGAAATGGACTGTGTGGACAACAGGCTGATAGAGCCAGAGCAGCCAGCTTAAGAGAGTTGCTGCCAGGTAGGATGTAAGGTGTGGATGTTTGTTTCAGTGGAGGATGGTATGAAATCCTAAGCAGACTTGTCTACAGTATCTTTACAGGTCTTAAGCTATGCCTTGTACAGAGTGATTACTTTTCAGATGTTCTCTGTGGTCCATCTCAGGATATTTTTTCCTTCAGACCATGTTTTCAGGGTGATTACATTCCATACAGTGATTATAGACAGCCTCAGTCCTTTTGGTCCCAGAAGATTTTTTGGGAGAGTTTCTCAAGTGAATGATTTACTGTCCTCTGCCCTGTTCCTTCTCCAACAGAGCAGAAATTTAGTGACCTCAAAGCTAATACACTCCAGTGTCTCTGGATGGAGACAGGAGCATTTTTGCCAATATAGTTTTGAAGCATTATTCTCCCTTTCATTTCTAACATATTTTTGGGATGCTTCTAACAGAAATCACGACCTTAGAAGCAGCTGTAAACTAGTCACTCCAGACACAATGGAGAGATGAATTTTGCTCCTCATGCCATGGTACCTTCCCTCTGTGAAGCTGGAGCAGTTTCCTATGTGTAAATAAATGAAGAGCAGGTCATCCTCTGGCTTAATATGAACCTTTACCTGTCTTGTCTTAATCAGACCATTGAAATTATTTTATTTATTAAATTGTCTCCTAATCAGTGGCTACTGTTATATGTCAAAAGATTTAGGAACAAGTTTCACATGTCATTTAATATCTGAAACTTTCAGAAATTCTCTTATAATGAAAAAAAAGTGGACTTATTTCTTTACATTACTGTATTACTGCAGTTTTTTCTTCACAAATTTTTTGCTTATATGAACATAAAATTTCTCAGTTGAATGTTCAGTGTTGTGAATATAAGGACTACATTATTCTGGCATATAATTAATAGGATTTGTTTGAGTGACAAATAATTGACTCTGTACTGAGGTGAACAAAAGAAGATATCAGTTCTTGGCATTGGTGCATTTCCATTGTATGGGGTAAAGAGTCAAATCTGCAAATGTAAAATCTAGATCATGTGGGCACTACTCCTGTGGTATGTTTGTATTGAAAATTGTTTTACCTGAAACAGTTTAAGGAATTATAGAAATTACAACACTTAAGGTATTAATGATATTGCATCTAATTCTTAATAAGTCTTAAAAATTAAGTTGATGCTCTTGGTGGATAGGTAACCGCCCTGGTGGATGAGGGGAAGGCTGTGGATGTTGTCTACCTGGACTTCAGCAAGGCCTTTGACACCATCTCCTGGAAAAGCTGGCAGCCCATGGCTTGGACAGGTGTACCCTTTGCAGAGTCAGGAACCGGCTGGATGGCTGGGCCTGGAGGGTGGAGGTGAATGGTGCTGCATCAGGCTGGCAGCCAGTCTCTAAGGGTGTTCCTCAGGGATCAGTGTTGGGCACAGTCCTGTTTAACATCTTCATTGAGGAGCTGGATGAGTCTCCCATTAGCAAATTTGCAGATGACACCAAGTTTCAGGAGGAGTGTTGATCTGCTGAAGGTTAGGAGAACTCTGCAGAGGAACGTGGGCAGGCTGGATAGATGGGCTTAATTCAGTGATACAAGGTTTAATTAGACCAAGTGCCAGGTCTTATACTTTGTCCATGACCCCATGCAGTGCTACAGGCTGGGGACAGAGTGGCTGGACAGCAGCCAAGGAGAAAGGGACCTGGGGTTTCTGGTTGACAGCCACCTGAAAAGGAGCCAGCAGTGTGCCCACGTGGCCAAGAGGGCCAGTGGTGTCCTGGCCTGTATCAGGAATAGTGTGGCCAGGACTAGGAAGTGAGTCTTCCACATACTTGGCACTGGTGAGGCCCAGCCTTGAGTGCTGTGTCCTGTTCTGGGCCCTTCAGTTTAGGAAGGATGTTGTGATGCTGCAGTGAGTCCATAGAAGGGCAACAAAGCTGGTGAAGGGTCTGGAACACAAATCCTGTGAGGAGTGGCTGAGGGAGCTGGGGTTGTTTAGCCTGGAGAAAAGGGGGCTCAGGGGAGACCTCATCCCTCTCTACAACTTCCTGAAAGGAGGCTGGTAAGCAAGTGGGGGTTGATCTCTTCTCCCAGGCAACCAGCCTGGGAGCTGACAGCACAAGAGGACACGGCCTTAAGCTGTGCCAGGGCAGGGTTAGGCTAGACATTAGGAAGAATTTCTTCGCAGAAAGAGTGACTGGGCATTGGAATGGGCTGCCCAGGTGCTGCAGTCACCATCCCTGGAGATCTTCAAGAAGACTGGATGTGGCAGCTAGTTAGCAAGGTGGTGTTAGGTCATAGGTTAGACTTGATGATCTCGAAGGTCTTTTCCAACCTAGCTGATTCTGTGATTTTATGTAATTGCACTACTGTAAGTTTAGGGCAATACTATTTAGAAGGAAGGTACTGGATGCACTATAATGAAGATTAGAAGCTTGTGTGGGATCTATAGCTAAGAGATGTGTTTGAAGGTTGAAACTCTTGTGTTGGCAGGTAAAAACAGAAAGAGAAGTAAAACTATGTGTCAGTATTGTTATTACAGTGTTGCACTATAAACTGGTGTAAAGCCATTGACTGAAGAAGGTACTCTTAACTGTACTTGTTGAAAATTCAGTCATTTGAGCCTATACGTACTTCAATTAATGCTGCTAATATAATAAGTTAGCTTAATTACGTTTGAAAACATTCTTTTCGTTTTCCAGATGGTACCCCAGATATGACGGGAACTTCCCCAATGAATTTTGCCTTCCATGGGCTGATAAGAATCTGTTTATTAAAGGTTTTAAATCCTCTCTTTATATTCATGTTCTGCTTTAGCCTTGTTCATTCACGACTGAATGCCTCTGATTATTTTAGCTGTTGTGTGTGCAGTATTTGATGCTTTGCATAGTAGAACTGGAATAAACTGGCTGTGCTATAAGATCTTCAGTGTGTGCTTAAGACAATGACCACTTAGCTGTCTCATTTCCTTAGCAATATTTTAAAGATTAATCATAGAGAGCAGTGTTGGCCAAGAAAAATACAGTTGAAATAGATTTTTCTTCATGGTGTTTTGCTTGGACTCAATATTTTGATAGCTTGGTGCAGAATGCACAACAACCAGAATGACTTGTTCTTGTGACTGAAATTTGGATGAGCAGCAATAGAGCAATTTTTAAATATGCAAGGTTAAATTTGTTGAGCCTGTTTCTTGGCCTTTGACGAGATTGCAGTAAACAGATGTTTAATACATCTGTCAGAATTGCACATGCTTCCCTTGGGATTGGAGGGGTGGCCACTCATTTGATAAACCCCAGGCAGAGGCAAAGGTATAGACTTCCAAGCAGCTAAAGCAATGGGCTCTGTGTCAGGGAGATTACCAGGTTGCTGGTCTCTTTCTGAAATAATATATTGGTATGTTTTGTTTTGGCTTGGTTGTTTTGTTTTTTTTTTCTGACAGGCAATCAATAAATCTTAACTGAGCAGTTGTGAATGAATGAGTCATGGGATCAAATAAATTTGAAGATGAGTATTAGACTGTTGTTTGTAATTTGTTTGAATACTTAGTAATACAGCAGGGAAGGACTGGGGGAATTTTGATCTTACCTGGTGTGGATTTGGCTGGGTTTGGGGGAGAGACAGCATGTCACATGCATGCTGTGTGCTTATAATCTGAATACTATGCATTTAAACCCTGGGTGGGGGAAGATGCCTGGGAGGGAGAACTGAAGCTCCCTGAGAATGGATTGCCTGTGTGCAAATTAAGACAAATCCTTAGCAAGGTTACCTAGCCACTGCACAGACCTTTGCCAGGCCATGTTTCTCAACAGTTATGCCTCAGCTGGGTAAATACACCCTTTGAACAAGGACCAGATTTGACAACTGAAATAATGTTTGTCATGCTTTCAGGCTCAAGCACAAACCAAAGCCCTAAAACATGCATCTGAGATGTCACCAGTCAGTCTTGTTTCCTAAATGCATGGGTTTGTGTTCTGTGCTGTGGTAGCTCTTCAAGTATCCTCTACATCTCCTTTGTTTCATGTATGTTTTTTGTTACCTTCTTCGACCTTTTTTCTTATTGCTTAGTCTTTTATACATCAGGTTGAAGAGAATATTCAGTTCTGCCACTCTGATGTGGTGTTATGTCCATCACTAATTACACAAACCCTTTGCATAAGATTGTTCAATTATTTGTATTGTGGTAGTGTCTTAGACTTGTCTGAAGGTCTGCATGGATTTTCACAAGTCCAAAAGTGTGTATTGCCAAAAAGAAAGACCTTAGACCTACTTTGGCCTATCTTGTTTTTCGTGTAGAATGAATATGAAATTCACATATATATATATATATATATATATATATATGTGGGGTACAGTTCCATTGGTTTTGAAAGCAGATATAGTGTATCTGAGAGTCAGAGAAGGTATAAGGCCTGTCTGCTTCACTAAGTTATTCAATATTGCAGCTGGAGATGGGGAGGCCATATGCAGTGTGCTGTCCCTGCATGACACAAAAGATTTCATTTGGCTGGGACTGACTCAAGCTGTCACAGGTGTTCTTCTTTCATTTACAATAGCTCCATTAAAATATAAATGACTGCATTTATTACATCAGCTCTTTTTCCTTCTTTGGAATACCCCAGCTAAAGTTACATTACACATAACAAATGTTCTTTCTCCCTTGAGAATTAGTTTAATTACTGATGTAGGTGGTTAAAAGATCTATTGCGTCTGAGATGTTAATTTTATCATGCTTTAATTAAGAGGTCAAATGTGAAAGGCTGCAGAATACCTCCCACTTAAAGATGCTGAATAGAATGGTGGGGGTAGAAGGCACTGATACGATGAGGCTTTTACTGTCTGTAGGAGTATCAGCTTTCCCCTGTGCATCTCATTACAATGAAGTGGGCATCTGGAAATACATGCCAATTTCTATTTGCTCATTGTGTTTTCTGCCATTAAAGGCATTTTCCATCCAGTCTTTGAAGCTCCAAAACAGCTCGTCCGTTTTTTTAAAGATGATGGTCACTGCTCTATCACTCATCAGCAGTTTCCATAGGAAATGCCAGAACTGTATTCTCTTGTCCAGTGTGTTTGTAGAACTGCAAGTGTCCTATGCCCCTGTGCTCTGGCACAAGAAGGAATGTGGGGCATGTGTTCACCAGAGGACCTCAGTGTTACTGTCTCTGAACACGCAATTGCTTCTTGCTTATGTCTCACTGTGAGCATGGACAGATTCCT
Organism: Rhabdornis inornatus; assembly: GCA_013397075.1. NCBI lineage: Eukaryota > Metazoa > Chordata > Aves > Passeriformes > Rhabdornithidae > Rhabdornis > Rhabdornis inornatus. Next base: position 2,369,743 of record VWZS01000187.1, read on the forward strand.
TTTGGCATTTGGTTTGAAAGTCTTGTTTCTAGCTAACTCCAAAAACAAGGAAATGGACTTGGAAAACATTCAGGGAAAAAGTGGGCAGGCAGAAGGGAATGTCTCGTAATAAGTTTTGAGAGAACTAGACAGTAGGAATTCCTTCCAGTAGGGCATCTGGGACATTTTCCACTGAGCTTGTTATGTTCGCACCAGCAGCTGAAGCAGCAATGGCATAAATAAGAGCAGGTGTTCACTGGCTAATGTTTGAAGATTTTCTTGAGAATGACTTACTGCACTTTCAGAAAAATTAAGTGACCAAGTAAAGCAGTACTGTTGCTCTCTGAGCAGCTTTAAATATGACAGTTAATGATTTTTATTTACTCCTTTTTCATTGCTTACTGTCTATGTGAATTGCTGATTCATTGAGATGTTCTGTGATGTGTGATATGAAAAGTATCTTTTCAGAAAATTTCTTCCTGGATTTTTTGCTACTGTATTTTCTTTTCTGTGGTGGTCACTTTTCTTGCTTCTAAAGGATAGCAACAGTTCAGCTATGCCACTGACTTCTCTGCATCCCTGGAGAAAGATTGGTGTAATACTGGAAAAACACAGAGTTAAATATTAACGTCCACTACTGAATGTTCCCACTGAAAAAATCAGGAACGTTTCCAAGCAGTGAAAGCAGACTTTCCTTTCCTGTAGTCAAGTTTTGCTGCTTAACTTTTAAAACTACAGCTTGCCTGGTAATTGAAGATAGTTAAAAACTAGAAATTCAGAATCCTCTGTTTCTTAAGTGCTCTCACCCAGGCTGATTCTTGCTTCCATGTGATAGGGGAAGAATCTCATGTGGTGAATTAGTGCTGAAATGTATAATAAGTTTTTTCAAGGTAAGAGACTAATTTTTTGTTTCCTTCCGTCTGTACTTCATCTTGCAAATAGAAGTTCCATTTTTGCTCTTTCGGTCAGAAATGTCATTTTAATAAATGTTGTGATTTGAGACTGATGATACAGTGACTCCTTAAGGCAGAAAGCATACTTAGAATTGGTGTTCCTCTTAGGTTATGAACACACATAGCTGCCCAAATTTGTACTAGCTGAGGACCTAATCAGCTAAGGCCACAAATGCAGCATTTCCTCCTGCTGACTTGGAATGTCACCACCAGTCTCTGCTGAGATAAAAAATGTGCCCAAAGGAAATAGTTTTAAGGAAGAGGAGGATTCTTTCACTTTAAAGAGTTTCAAATATTTAGAACACATATTTATTCTGTCTTGCTGGTTGTGTCAGGTGTCAAGACTTCTGCCTCAGGGCACTGGGAATCCCTGCTCAAAGTGTTCTCAAGGTGTTAAAACTCTAATCTTAGAGAGCTCAGGTATCAGGTGTGGTAAAGCAGAAGCAGTAAAGCCTAGAAAGAGTTAGATTGATTAATGTAATGGTAGGGTGGTATTCTTGAAGCTTCTTTCTTTATATATAAAAACTATGCTTGATGATATGGACTTAATCCTTCAGAAATAAATCATGCTTTTTGTTTTAAGTCTGATTCACTTCCATTTACGCAATAGCATCCCAAAGCAAGAGTGGTCTTGGCATTTGCATGAGGCACATGCTTCTGCCCACAAACAGCCAGTCAATAAAAATAAGCCATGCAAGGCACGAATTGCTTAGAGATGGAAGAGACCTATTAGGCTATCTAGTCCTCCTGCGTGCCAGTGAGGAATTGCTTCAAGTGGATTTGCTTTAAAGGGTAGATGAATAGCTGAGTAAAACACAGGATCCCATTTTCTGTATGATACAGCTTTTATGCTTCTGGTTTTACATGTATGTCTAGCTTTGAACCTCATAAGCAGCAATATTCCAGGAAATGTTTTCCAGGCTTTTTTATTTAGAGTGTAACAGTGGTCTGAACAGAAACTGTTCTGGTTGCACAGACGTGCAGTTTTGCTTTGTGGAGTGATTTTTACCTCATCAAAGGAGAACGGGAAGAAAGGCAAAAATCTGTGAGTATGGCTATCTATGAGAGCATGTGTGCATGTGTGTATTTGACAGAGCAAGAGGTCTGTCTGTGTTAGATCAATTGTGAGAATAAATTCTACTTCTCTGCCTGGTCTTAGGAGGGGATTTTACAAAGGCAACCCATTGGGAGGAGAACAAAGGCCTCACTGCGTTGTGGCTGTGTGTGACACACTGGTAATGCTAAAGCCAGCTCCCATTTCCTATTAAAGTAGTGTCTCGCATGTTCATGGAGCACAGGCAGCAATGCAGCGTGATTCAGCTCATTGGGAGCTGATGCATCTAGTTCTGACACAGACAGAAGATCTCTGTGTTCAAAAAGGCAGAAAAACATGTTGGTGCTGTTGTTCTAAGGAACTTCATCTGGTGATTGGACAGAGAATTGCAGGCACATTTGTTTCATTGCTTTAGTTTTTTTCATTTTTCCCCTTTTGTCTTTTATTGTTTTCTTACCAGTATTTGAATAGAAAAGGAGCTCTGTGGTAAATTATGTCCACGCCCCACTTCTTTCCAGACCTGACATGTTTATATATACAAAGAATTATGGTGGAATTAAAGAGAGGACCAAAGAAGCTCAGGAATTCTTTCGTAAAGCTTGCCACATTTTTAATAAATGGGCATATAGCAGAGGGAGTGAAATCTGTTGCTCAATACCATAATAGGCAGTGCAATGCCTTTGCCTCTCTCTGTCATCCTTAACAAATTTATTTTTGGTAATGAGATGTTTATCTCTTTTGCATCTATTAAAAGTCAGTTCTAGTGTCAAAAATCAGTTGGAAATAACATGAAGTTTAATGATGAAATGTGTTTATTTTGGATGCTTGTCACAGCTCCATCAAATCCTGGGGATCCTTTTTCACTTTGTTTTGGTGTATTTTTGCCTTGCTGCAACATGCGTTTCCGGATGATTTCGCTGTTTTTCTGAGAGCACCATGTAGTAGTGTGACCATTTAGACTGTGTAAAGAAGCTTAAAGAAATTACTTTCAGGGCAATAATTAACATACCGTCATTTTAAATAATTGTTTTCCAACACTTTTCTGTGTGTGGATCCTTTAGGAGTTTTTGTTAGCGGCAGATCCCTCTCTATCTGACTTAAATCTATTGAAAACAGACTTGCTTTTATTCATGGTCACCTTGAAGCAGTCCACGAAAAAACACGTATAAATAGCAGCCTGGTTGGACTCCTCTGGTGCTGTAGAGAAAGAGTCCACATAGAAGTAATTGTGGTAAAATAATGCTATTAGTCAGAAAATATGGGCTCTGCATGTATTTCTGGTCCTGACACAATTCAGTTAAGAAAGTATTTTGCCAATTGTGGACTGAGTACTTAATGTCATACTTATGCAGGTCAACAAGCACTTTGCTTAACCTGTCTGTAGAGAAGCTTGTGTGGGTGCTAGATGAATGCAGTGCGGCTTCTGTAGGCATTTTTTTTTTTTTAATCCTGTGGGATTTATTATGCCTTTCAATGGGTTTTCAAACTGTTGTATAGCATTGTGAAGGTGGAATGTAATTTTCCTAGGGAGGTCTGAAGTACTTGACAACTGGTGAAAAAACAACTCCCTCCTTTTAGGTTTGTAAGTATAATTCCTTTAAAGAAGCTGTCTGGTGCCTTAAGCACCTCCATCTTGTTAGTTATAAAAGAGGGGGAATGGCCAGGATATCAGAAAGGGTTGTTGATGTGAAGTGACCCTGAAGCTTATTCCAGGAAGTTTATTTTCAGAAAGTGTTGATTATTCATACTTTGAGAACCCTTTAAAGTATTTATGATTCATACCAGACACTCCTTTCACTCTTAATTGACACCCATCTCATTAAGGTGACAAAAGACTAAATACATTGATGCAAGGAATGTTTTGACTTTTTAGCTGATAAAGTGCTAATTATAAGAACTGCAACCTGTCTAGTAACAGAACTACAGATAACAAACATTGGAAGGTTACTATTCCAGAGGAGTTACGTCAGCTACCTCCATGGATGAAACATCTTTTCCATGGAAGGAATTGCATCCTACATGGAAGGGATTCTCTTCTGTACTGTACAAATCCTACAATTGTCTTTACCTACCCATTTCCTTTCACTCTTCCGTTCTTGCACAGAAGTTATTCTCCTCATTTGGCTCCTGCTGTACTATAAACAATGCTATCCTTTCTTCCCCCTATCGTCCTACACCCACTTTTGAACAACTATGGTTGTTAAGATTACAGTCCTCGTAAGGCTAGAGGGGGAGGGAAAAGTGTTCCTTCAGCTTCCTTTAGGGATCTTCTGTTGTTCTTTGCATTATATAAGTAATTTTTTCCAAAGGCATGTTCATGTTCATTTTAATACCTTTCAATAACAACACTACTGCTGTGCTCCTTGATGCTCTTCCAAGCTTTTTGTTTAAAAAGGCAATGAAAGTTAGCGATTAAATTGGGGAAAATTATTTATTCTCCTTGTATACTGTGAGTAAAACCTTCAGTACCTTGCACAGGGACTGCTTTGTGATGAAAGGGTGGCAGAGGCACCTCTCCAAAATGACAGAGGCAGTGACACTCCTCTGTGTCCAAGGAGTTCCATCTCCTTCCTCCCTTCTCTCCAGCACTCAGGCTTTATAGACGTGGATGCTGACTCTGATGTGTCACATACACTGCAGAACCAGGCATGTGTCTTTCACAGGCAGTGTGTGGAAAATGACAGCCATCACATTATTTCAAGTGGTAGAGCAGTCATTCTTTCATGTGCCAAACTATTTTTTGCAAGCAAGAGTTGGCCCTGTGTTAGACTCTTGTGGGTAGAAGGATAGATATGCATGCTCTTTGTTTTCTAGTAAGTGTGTGATTCTGTATAGTGTGTTTGGGAGGGGGGGTGTTGTTTGGTTTTGTTGGTTTCTTTTAAACATGGATTATGTTTGGCAGCATGTTTGAGCTATGGAGTTCAGCTCCATAAAGTTCTAGTGATTATTCCAGGCCTCTCACCGTGTCTTATCCAGCTTTGTCACATACATTCTGTTTGCCAGGTCTTCTACCTGGTTTATGCTTGAATACTTAACAGGTATCATCTGTGCTTAACAGAAGTATCATCTGGGAGTTTGAACAGTGCACAAGGGAGAAGTGAAAAGCTCACAGTGAACAATAATTAGGAGGTACAGCAAAAGATGATTTGATAGTTATGAATGAGGTTTCTTCATGAGGGAAGGTTGCCCAGAATATCGCCTCCTACTTCCAGCAACTTCCAGTACTGTATCATCTTTAGTGATGGTATTTAGGATATGTATTTTTGCTGCTTCAACCTGGATATCCAAACATTTCACATTTCTAAGTAATTTAGAAAATTTGCTTGAGCTCCATTTTGCATGCTCCTTAATTTAAAAGTTAATAATTTGGATACACTGTACTCTCATCTTGCTCAAGCTGTTTGGAAGCTGCATGGTTGCCACCTAACCAAAAAGGCTATTGCAGTTGCCAGAAAGGAAATATCTGCAAATTTTGTCCTCACCAGATCCTTTTACAGGGAATGGATGGCATCCTGGATACTGCTTCTTCAAGCTGTAAATCAGTTTAAAAGCAGAATTTCATTTTGCTGTTGCTGCCTTTCTGGCTGTTTGGAATGTAGTTGCAATGTGTGTCTGATCTTTGGGGATATCCGTAGGAAGCATGTGTTACTGATTGAACTTAACTGGACTTTCAAAGAATTTCTCCTTCGTTGCAGACCAATGGAAAGAACAGTCCTTTGCCACTCTGAATTAACATTAGATAAGAATGGTTCATGTCAGAGTTACTTATCTAATGGCAACACCTACTATTGCTGCTATTCATAATAATGTTTGCTCCAGTGTACTTATATCCAGGCTTTTGGCTGTTTTGTGGTGCATGGAAGATCCATGATTTTTCTTGAGGAATTCCTGCTGGAATTGCTATATGTGTCTCACTTACTGTTCTCGGCCTTTGACTCTATATTGTAGCAAAAACAACCCAGGACTTTATTTTTTGAAGTGGTCTGAATTTTGTTTTGTCTTGTTTTGTTTATATTTCCAGACCCATTTATTTGTGTGGCTGAGGATAGGGCATGACTTGAGTTTAAAAGCTTTTGTGCAGGTAACAATCTGTCACATTATAGGCAACCTGTAGTCAGCATTTGCCCCTCAGAAATTAATACAGGATGGGGGTGAAACTGTATTTTTCTTAACAGCACTGGCATAAGAGCATGAGATAGACATTGGATAGGTCTGATCTAGAGTATGTTTAAGACAGAAATGGAAAATAGGACTGTGCCATTGGTAGCGTGCCTTTTTTTTTTTTATTATTATTAGAGTTCCTTTGAAGGGAGGCCAGCACATCAATTTGGGTAGAACAGGGTTACTCTTCCCACTTTACTGACAGTAAGTGAGAAATTAAGAACTGAATGACGCAGGAAGACAGAGAGCCAGGCTAGGCATGCAGGCAAAATGTGTGCTGGTGGAAGAGGCTTTAGGGTGTCAGTGGTACTACATGATACCTGACTGGTATGCCCAGTGGTGTTATGGCATGGCTGTGGGTTACACTATCCAGAGTGGTTTATCTATTGACTCGAGGAAAACAAGGGTCAGAAACTGAGGACATAGAGTGAAGAGCAATGAGGTGTTCCTAGCCCCAGTCCTGGGTGCCAGAAAGCAGTGAGGCATGTTGCTTTCTGAGAGGGAGGAAGAGATAGGAAAGTTGAAGGGCATTTTACCCCCCATAGCAATGTTGTGACAGGGAGGGAAAAATTCTTCACTGACTGGCCTACCAGTAAGAATATATCAACACATGCATAAGTCTTGTGATTGAAAAAAGGACCAATAGGTTAGAAAATATTAAACTCCTAGAATGATTTGGTTGGAAGGGACCTTGATGATTGCCTAGTTCTGAGCCCCACACCATGGGCAGGGAGACCTTCCACTGGAGCAGTGGCACACCCAGTGTGTCTGTACAAATAGGTATCCACAGGCTGTGTCCTTGGCAAGTGCCAAAGAAGGCACCCGACTAAATAGTAAAGTCCAAAGTTCTGAGGCAGATTTCTTTGAATATGAGAATGTTTGTACTAGTCCTGCCTCTCAAGTAACTTTGAATTAAACACAACATAGTAAAAGTAATATTAGAACATTCATATACATCAGTCAAGCTGTCATTTTTGTGGCAAGCTAGAAGAATTTAGCTATTGCAGATTTCTATGGTATTCTTAGAAAGTTTAAAACACTCTTGAAAAAATTCAAATATAATGAGTAGAAGTTACTCTGCATAAGTTGCATGCAGAGTGTTTTCATATTTGTCTCTATGTTAACCTGTTATGGAATCTAGTACCTTCTTGACACCAAGTGAGTCTGTGTAAGATGTATTAGATCAAAACATATTCCTGTCTCCAAATGCTAACAGCAGCACATTCAGTTCTCTGGATTTCAGCAGCTAAAGTAGGTGTTGCAGAATTTTGGCACTGCTTCTCTTTACGGAATGATAAACACAAATGATGTTGCCTTGAGTTTCATGTAGACAAGGAGGATTGTCTTATAAAAGCTGATTCATAGACAAATGGTGACTATTAGCTTTAAAAGATAACAAGGCTAGTTGAACTGATGGGCTAGAAATAATTGTCAAATTTTCTCGCTTGCCCCAGGGTGGTGGTTTCTTTTATTTTAAACTGAGAGAGCATTTTATTGTTTATTTTTTTCCTAACAGTTGCATAAGATTATTGTATTCTATAACACTTGCTGGTTTTTTTTCTTTTCCAGGAGGAGTCCAGAACATACCTGTAGAGCTGCAGCTTCTCTTTCTCCGAGCTCTGCCAAAGGTATGTAAGCATATGTTATTCTCCTCTGTGTTCATCTAAATTGCACTATGGAAATTTCCAGAAAAGTAACATTCAAATCTATTGGCAGGACATGACTACTTCCTTGATTTTTGAATGCAGTGTTTCAAACACAATTCAAAGGTCTTCTCCAGAGAGTTGCATTGAATCAGAACTAAGCTTGAGAATTCAGGTTAATGCATACAAGAGTGATCATCCTGCTTGTACACTGTTGCAAGTGGCATTCAAGTTTAAGCTCCCTGATAATAGATGATAGATGTTTCAGAGGCTGAAGAACAAGAACAGAGCTATTTAAGAGCAGGTGGACATTGGTTTCAAAGTGTCTGTTAATTAATGATTCTCCATATAATACTCTAATTCTTGAGCAAAAAACGTGGCATAAGGGAGGAACTGTCTCCTTCCCTTGCCAAGTCTGGGAGTCTTCCTCACTCTCTGCAAGAATGTCTGGGTTTCTAGTTGGGCACTGAATCAAGGCTGTAGTGTTCCTCCTCAGCAACTGCGTACCTGAAGGAGTTTTACGAGGAGAACTGCCTGACATAGAGAAAGTGTTTTCAGCAAATGTGTAAAGTTTTGGCCTAAAAATAGGATAATATGATAAATAAGAACCCAATGTTCAAAGGTTCAAAGCTGTCTTTGCTGTCTAGTTGGTTGTATAACTCAGAAGAACTGAAATAGCTTTTGTGGTGATAATTATTAACATATGATTGCAGAGTTAAGAGTAAAGAATAGTGTTTTTCTATAAATGTCACTGTAAAAGCCCATAATACAGCATAATAATTTTTTGAACAAATGTAAAGAGCCATGTAGCCTAATGATTTATGTATATATATAAATATATATATAAATGCAAAATTTCTGAGTAAAATTCTAATTTCTAACAAGCTGTACATGTCAGCTTGACAGTGCCTGCCTAGTAACAGAAAGCAATATATGATGAGGAACAGTGGGACTCTTTTTTGGGTTTAGTCATATTTTTGAGTTTTTTTCTTCCTTTTGAACAGAGGGTGGGAAGTGGTTCCTTTGAACTGTTGTACCACATAAGCTTTGACTGCAATTTTTACTCCTCTCTGTACATTTTAAGTATACACCACCCTATTGTAGCTGGAGCGGGTGGTGGCCTGGGTTCTCAATAAGCCATAGGCAGGGAAAGTGCTGGTTCTCTCTTTCAGTGGTACAGGAAATGTGAACATTTTCTAGCTCTGCATTTGCAATGCCGGATATTCCCTGACCCTGGGTGAACTCACCAGTGCTTTTCTGCCTCCACAGACCCCTCTTTTCAGTGTGGAAGAAAGAGCTGAGAATGAGTCGGAATTAATTTCCACAAAGTTTTCCCAAGTAATTCTCAGCCACCCATGGGTTTTCCTGGAAGACTGGTATACAATAGGCTTTTGTCTTCAAATGGATTTATTTATTATTTTTTCATCTAAATGCCTAGCTTGACCCCAATTTTAAAGGGCTTCTTAGTCCCCAAGGCTTACCAGTTCATCCTTGAAACAAACCTTTAGAAGACATGACTTTTCTGTGAATACACGAGGCATTATAATTTGGTTCGTACCAGAATGAATGCAAAATACTCAAATCATATCTGAGTCCAAATTGATTGCATTTTAAAGGAACCAGAGAAAAAGCAAAAGATCTATGAAAGCAGTTTTATTGTTTCTACAGAAACACATTGTTGTGAATTAGGTCTGTATTCCCTGACAAAACTAATTCATGGGTGGAGGGCACACTTTCAGCAACAGGTTCAGAGTTCCTACAAGCTATGAGCTGTCAATTGATCATGTAAGATTAATTGCTCAGTTTCCTAGTCTTTTGATTATTTATTTGGGTACTTGAAACTGTGTTCTTTAGAAGCAATATAAAACAACAAACAGATCTCCATCTTCTCTTTGTTTCAAATTCATTTGCATTAAGCACAAAGGCATTGTAGCACTTTCCCAGCTCATGATGCAACAGTTGATATAATTTGAAAATAATGTTCCTCAAACAATGCGGGCTTCACCAAAAGATTTACATTCTCCTGTGAAAATCCTCTCACATGTGAGCCCTGATACTTGATGAGCTGGAAAGTTCATGAAAATTATTACATCTTTAGTAGAAATGTTTCTGACATCAGTTACAGCAGGTAGAGAGCTGGGGACAGGTTTTGGTGCAAGTGCTGAACATTTGCAACTGGGTGGGAATTTCTGTAAAGAATTCAGCTTTCAGTCATATAGGAACAGGTTTTCTAAAGTGTTTCTGTACTGATCTTTCTGAAAGTCTCTGTCCCTAACTCATTTGCAACAAGCAGCCTTTCTCCTCCCTGCCCCTTCCTTTAGATCTGTAATAATCACCACCTGATGAATCATGCACACCTTTCCTCCCAAGCAGATCATAATTTACACCAAATCTGAACTCTGGAAATTGTGTTGGTTACAGATAAATAGATGTTGACTAGTACTGAAATCTTGCTATCTTGAGCATGAGAGAAAAGATAGTTATTAGCTCATCTGTTCTACTGTCATGCTGATGTAGCTGTGGCCCTGCAATGTATTTTTGTACTGCTTGGTCCAGTCTCCTTTTAAAGACTGTAGTGGTGACATATGTTTTATGTCACAGAAGAAACTGCATAAAGTCCAACAGATTTCACTGCTACAGGATTTTTTCCTAACAGATTTGTCTTTTGCTTGGACTTGCTTCTACCAGATTTAGTTATTTTTCTTTCCTAATGCACACTGCCACTTGGGAAACCCTTCTCAATTCATCTCTTGGTCAAATTCTCTTTCAAGGCTAAGACATCAAGAGTACTACTATTGAAACTATATTATAATTAACAGGAAAGAGAACCTGATCCTAGGACGCAGTGTTGGAAGTGGATGGCTGGATGGGCACCACCCAGTACTCCTTATTTCAGAGCCCCTACAGGCACACCACAGCAGTATTTCTTTATCTCCTTGGATTTCATGGCAACAGGGCACAAGTTGTTAAGATTATGGGATAAGACTTGTTATCACCAGTCTCACCATTAGGAACAACCTGATATAGAAACAACAAACACCGAAGTTTTCCTTTCACACAAATTGTGGAAATTTGTGATGTGGTTGGTTTATCTCCATGAGTTCTAGCATGAGACTCGATGACACGTAGGCCTGACACTCCTGCTGTTCTTGTTGCATTTTCTCCATTAGCATTACTGTTCATTGGCTCTGAGGCCAAGACATCATTCATTCCCTGCTTGCTTGAGCAATTGCTGCTTGTGTGATGTGCTTGTGCTGGTGAATCATTCAGCTCCTATTTGGTGCCTGAAATAAAAACTATGCATCTGATCTGCCACTGGGGTTTCTATTTCACAAATAGCTCGGGACATGATACAGTCAAGCCCACAGGAAAATCATGCCAAGACCAGTGTGAAAAGAGGACAAGACCATTCTATACTCTTCAGCCATCATTAAGGAGAAAGTGAAGATATGGATGATTTGTTTAAATGTTGTGACCTTGGGAGTCTGGAGATAGATAACAGAGAGGAGATAAGGTACAGTATGGCTGTAGCTGAATGCAAACACATCCATAATGCTAAGCTTTCAAACTCTATCCTGTTTCAAACATGGAAAGAGTAGATAAGGCCATTTCCGGTGCTGTGATGGTTCATTAGACTACTTCAGCTGTTGGATCCTTTAGCTTTGAAAGTGCAGTGTCACCAGAAGACTGAATTTTGTTTTATTCCAGAAGGTTCTGACAGTCAGCAAGGATTGTATCCAAACAGTCCACTGTGTATTAGCACACAGCTTGTTCCAGCAAATGCATTAGTACCTATTAAACATTTACACAGCAGCATAAAGTTAGACAAGGATTCACAAACATAAATAAGACCTGTTCTTTGCACTGTGGAGTCACCAGTCTCAATCCTGCCTAGATAATAACATAGAGAACAGCTGCTTAGAGGAGGAAGGGTGAGAAATGTCTGAAGGAAAAGTGATTTCTTAGAAGGTGGTGACTGGAGAAGGGGATTTGCAGGTCTAGGAACTAACAAATCAGAAGGTGTAAAAAGAGTGAAAATGAGAAATGAAGCAAGATAATGAGTTTAGGAGGTAGTAAAGAACGGAAAAGAAGTTGTTAACTATGAGGTAAGCTTGAATATGAAATGGTCAGGAATGGATAGAGGAATTTCTCTTGCCACTTTTTAACATTCAAGTGATATCTTCAGTATGCAGATCTGATAGAAAGTATCTTGCAGGTATTGAGGATGGGACAGAATGGAATAACGTGTTTGCCTTTAAAAGCAATATGTATAGTTTCTTTGGTCTGTCTTGATCAAAATGCAAGTTCTTTATTACCTTTTGGTCTTTGGAGCTCTTATTGTTTGGTGCTTCCAGAACTGAATTTCTTTTCCCTAGGTTAATACTGAATTCTCGAAAGTTTTCGCAGCTTTTCCTTTTTATTTTTAACAGCAGTATCAAGGAATTGAAAACCAGAGACTGGTACATATATTTTTATCTGTTGCTTGCAATATGTTCTATATGGAAGCTACAGGAAACAGTGCATAATGAGCTTCCAGCCAAACGGAATCTCAATAAATCCCTAAGTCTAGTGAACTGTATAGGAAGAGAAAAATAGTGATGTTATCGCATGAGCAGGCACGGAGCAGAGCTGTCTGGGGCACTAGATAGCCCAAAAAAAAACCCCAAACCAAAACCAAAAAACCTCAAGAAACCACAAAAACCCGACAAGTAACAAAAGTACACCCTCAAAACCCCTGATGTTCTTTCTGCTCTTTAAAACCAAAGCTGTCCAAGTGGAAGTGTACATGAAGCCATGAAATAGTTGGTGCTGAAAAAGAACTGCCATCACTTGTTACTTTCCTCCTTGCAGTCTGTTGGCAGTATTGGGAGCAGCAGGACTCCGCAGCAATTTTGACACAGCCAGGTTCATCATTAAATACATACAATCTTGACCATCTTGCTGGGGCGCTTTTCACCTCTTAAAATGAATGAGTCTAAGTTCTTAGTAGTTCATGTCAGTATTACAAAATTAGGCAAGTTTCTGCCAATTTTGATTGGTGGTACCTTGAAGTTTCATCTGAGATCTGGGCATAATGAAAGACTCTGAGTATGAAACCTTAAAAATATGTAGCATTAATGTAAACTTTTGCATGTTTATGAAATACCAGAAAGTGAAGTGACACAGCTCAAGTCCTGGAGAGAGACTTTGGGTAGTGCAGAAAATGAAATGCAGGACTTTGCCTAGGGCTTTTCAGTGCCTACGCACCAATTTTGTTCCTGCAATAAATCTGCATGTGGCATTTGGAAAGCAAAATTTTTCTTCACCTAGTGCTACACTTAATATTCTCGACTATTATACTTCTTTTTGCTCTCCCTCACCCCCACAGTAATTTTTAATATACAGATATCAGAGGAGTACTGAACATTTGGCTGAATGCAACAGCTTTTACTGGAGCCCTTGTGGTATGTGGGAAATCACATGCTGGAGAGCTACTATCACAGAGACAGCAAATTCAGGAGTAATGCTGTCAGAAAAGGGATGTCCTGCCACCAGCTTTTGTTCTCTGACACGGCTGCCAGTGAAGCGAGGGGACTGGTCACGCTGTCTGCCCTGTCCCCTCTTGCCAGCTCAAGGCCATTTGTGAGGGACAAGCACCTGGGCTGCAAGGCATGCAGAAACAGCACAACCACCCTGCTCTGACTGAGACCAGAGTCAGGACTTAAAAGAATTGAACACCTATTGATAAGTATTTTGTGGACTGTCTGTGGTTTAGGCAAAATCTGCATGACTTCAGTTTCTAGTTGCAGATTTGTAGGTGCTTGGGATCTTCTGCTAATCTCTCTCTTGGCAGGTTTTGGCTATCTTAGATGCTCACCCACTCCTTATGGCAGGGCTGGCCCACTGGCCATGGAATGTGGTTACTGCTCCTTTGGTACACTGATGACCGTGTTCAGGACTTGGCCTAAAGTGAGTAGAGAAACATAACATTGCACAGGAGGGGATGGAAACGCTGCACCCCTCCCTTCCCTGCAAAACCATCTCTGCATATGAGTGACTGGAAGTTGTAGTACCTTAAAATAGGTGTTACAGTACTGGACTTTATAGTGGTGTTACAGTACTGGTCCAGCTGGAGTTTATTGGTTTAGGTCTGATCTACGGTTAACATGAGCTTGTGAAACTGGCTTGAATTGTGCTGATATTGAAACCGATTTTTGAGAGATGAAGCAGAGTGATGGTAATTCGTATAAATGTCTACTGCCACTGCAAGCACTGGTGCCAAGGAAAGACAGATGGAGAGTGAGAAATGTCACAGAAGGGGGATGGGACCTGTGAAGTACCTGTAAACTTAAGATTTGTACCTGTAAATAAGCCTTCAGTGGCAGCTAATAAGTAGAAGGATGACTAGAAGGAAAAGTGGCAAGTGATACAGATATTAATTGTGCTTAACAAAATATTTCCAAGAAATAAAATTTAATCTAGAAAGAAAGCCAAAAAAATACCAAACCCAAAGCTGATCATCTGAAGGTGAAGTGGAAACTAAAGGCAGTGCCAAGGTTGAGGTTTATTTATGTCTCCTGCCCATGTATTATCATGGAGGAAATAACAGAGGCAAAAACAGAACCAAGCTGGACAAGTTGATTAAGGGATACTTTAGGATTGGATCTGAAGGATCAAGGAGATAGATTTTTACTTGCCTTGGAAGAGGTGGGGGTGGGGAAGAAAATAGAGGATGAAACACGTGGAAAACATCTGGTCCAAGGAGGCATTTTAGAGTTAGCTTAGGCAGGAGGGAAGGAGGAGCAGCTGTGCAGTGTGCAGGGACCACCAGGGCTGCAGTGATAAACAGGAGAGAAAAGGAGGCAGAGCTAGGATGAGGCTTCAGCCGAATCAAAGACACAGGCAGACTGCAACTTTGTGACCAAGAGACCTCTCTGGTCTGGAATGAAAGTGTAAATTTGGAATGTCTGTAGGTGGTGCATTGCATTTGAGTTTGACTCATCCCAGGGAAAGGAACAGGGTGCTTTCTTTGGATTAGTGCTGAAAGCAGGATAGGTGGTAAACATACAGAACCTTTTATCAGAAGTGGTGTGTCCTTCATGGGGGGGGAGAGATCACCCTGTAATCAGGAGGAAAATGATCTGCCTGGAGAACGTTAAGCCAGCCAAAGGGGAATGGTGCTACGTTAGGGCTTCCAGACCTTCCTCCCTTTCTTGGGAGTCAATTCAGATCTTTGTTTCTTGCTCTTTAGAAGGGCCAAGTGCATTGCTCCGGAAGTACAAGCTTACTTGTTCCCAAATACCTGGTCTCTTGAATCTGAGTTGTTCTTTTGGCTTTTACTTTGTTGCACTGAACTGTAAAAGATCTTTTAAGTTCTTCTGTGGCTCTGTAGTTTCAGGACTGGTGTAAACTGATCCTGGCTGCTACTGAAAGAATATGGCCCTATCCCAACCTCACCCTTTCTTTGTGTTAGCTCTAGTGTTGATGTGACATGATCAGGTGAACTGAGAACGAATCCAGCTGAAAATTTACCCAGAAAAGAAAAAATGTTGCCTCACAGACATGGGGAAGCTACTGTGTGCCTTTGTCAAACAGGAGGAATACCCAGCTGCAGCTTTCCCAGAATTGTTGACTGGTTTTTTGTATGTGGCCCTGAGGCTTCTGGTACTGATAAAAGCTTTTGCATTATGTAAATCAAGGATCTGATAATATGTGGCATCTCCCAGGTCCTATTTTTCTGGAAAGTAAAATTTTCCCACACACACATTGCTGAAATTACGCTGTCCTTGCTTCTCTTGCTGTTTGACTTCATATCCTTTACATGGTGCTCATGGGAGACTGATCCAAAGCTCATTGAAAGCAGTAATATGATACATGTTACTGATAGCAGATTTTGGATTAGAAATGAATCCATTCATTATGCCTCGAGGTAGTACTGTTTATACTCCACAGCTCAGTTTCTATATGCCATGGTGTATCATTAAGGACAAGTTAAAATAAAATTCATCCTATGAAGCCCATTGCCTCTATTACCCTTGAATTTATTGAGAGTTCTTCCTATACTTAGAGGACCTCTAGAATTGATGTAATCCCTGTTTTCCTTTTTTTTGGATGAAAGCATCTGAAAGTGCTTGTACAATAACTATACTCAGACAATTCCAGTACAGCTCATTCTGCAGTTATGCTACACCACCATTATCATAATGAGACACAAGAAATTGCAGTTGTGGGATTGCTTCCTTGCAAGTTGAAAAGAACTGTCCACAGATGGGCAGAGTTATTATACTGGATTTTGGTTGGGGGTAATGTCTTTTTCCAGCCTAGGTGGGCTGGAGAAAGAAAACCAGCTAAACTTTCCGTGAACCACATTAAAAGAAAGTTTTGCTTCCCTGGTGAGAAAAGCCACTCCCAAAGCAGAGTGCTTTCAGGGTGGGTGGGGAAGGGAGTGGAAGGGAGAGGCTTCACAATCCAGTGAACATATTGAGACTGTTGAGGTTCTGTTCAGCATCGAAGATGCTTGATCCCATTGCCTCAGCCAGCCAGTTTTCCAAGTTAGGTCAATCTCACTTTTGGTTCCATAAAGTGTGTCCATTTTTTAAAAAATGGAATCTGAGAAAGATCAACCTTCTTTGCTCAGGGAAGGTATTAAAATATCCCATGGAACTTCAGATTAAGCCTTGCAGTTTGCGGTGACCTCAGTCAAAACAAACCTTATCTCCCATGGTCATGTAAAATGCTGGGCACACACAGCTTGCTGCTCTCTGTTGAGAAAGTGCTTATTTCTTTAAAAGATAGCACTGCTGAGGAATGTGTTAGTACATGTTAGGCTGAAAGTGGGAATTGAGAGCTTGTCCAAAAGTATTGCTTAGAATCTAGGGTTGTGTCTGATTTCTGAGACCCATTGATTAGCCTACAGATGCTAGTTAAAGGGCAGTAGCCCTTTACCACTTTTTAGGGATTTGTGGTGAGAGACCAGTCAGGATAGATGTTGTTCATCCACAGTTTTCAGTGATCTTTTTCTCTGTGGAAACACAAAGCTGTTTTTCAAGGCAGACTGTAGAAATGGCTTGAAAAAGTCAAATGTGGCAGAATTTTGGAAAGATCCCATTAATGCCTTGATTATGTCATAGAAACATTGGTCTAAAGCCAAAGTTAATAATCTTATGAATCTTAAGTTAATAATTACAGGTATTAATAAAACCACTGAATTTTCCAGAAATAATAGCATCACTAGTAATAAAGTGCATGCCATTCCAGAACCAAAAATCTAAGGTTGTTGTTTTGGTGCATTTGGCCATCTAGTCCATTTATAATGCAACTCTTCTCTCCCTCTCAGTATTCAATTTCAATAATTGTGAATGTTTCCAGAAGGAAACAACTGGTGATGTAAACTGTGTAACAAAATGTGGCAAAAGAAGATCTTCTGTTTTAATATCAGGAATAACTGCATTATGTTTCCAGAATGAGACAAAGATTTTACGTTTCAGCTTTGAAATCCCTTCCTTTCCTTGAAAAATTGTTCTCCTTTCTTCTGTTTCCTCTTCCTTGGTCTAAATAGCTTTCTTCTCCTTTCCTTTTCATCTCTTTGCTCCACCCAATGGAAAAGAGGATAAAGAGAAAATAGAATTGGGAGAAATTCACTGGTATCCCAAACTTGATTTATTACTTTTAAAAATATGTATTTTTAAAATGAGACATGATGAAAACTCTGAGGAACTGCAGAGAAAATCTTGTTGGATTGCAGTTCCTGCAAAAATTTATTATGCTGTTTCAGCTCATAACACAGGTGTAACTCATATCAACTGGGCCTGCTGAAGGTTATCCATTTGCACCTTCAAACATGAGAGCAACTTTCCTGATCTGTAAAAACACTTGTTTGAAGGCTTTGTGCTAAGGTACTTGTTCGGAGCAAAACGGCATTTATTGAATGATCATTTTCCTCTGTAACACCACAGGGACTTCCTGTCCAGCTATTGAATTGTCAGAAGTCTGCTTCTTTTAGGGGATTTTAATAAAGTTGCTTTATTGAGAGGAATGCCTGTGCATACAGAAGCATCCCAGAATATGTCCCATTGGTATTGATCTCTCATTTATCTACTGAACAGAATGTATGATTGCCCCTTGGCTGTTGTTTTGATAACCAGCATTCCACGGAGTTGCACCTACTGCACTTAACTCCATCAGTCATTTCCTTAATGTCATCTTATATAAGAGTGTAGTTGCACCTAAAGGAAGATAATAAGATTTGCTCTAAGCCCCTCTGGATTCCTCTTGATTTCCATGCAACTTTTAATTAAAAGATGGAAAGAAGGGGTGAGAAAGAGAGACCTCACCAGTTTCAGTTGTGAAATAGGGAAGGGAAGACTGCACCTAGGAAATGATAATTGTCCCAAAGTTACTTCTAATTCTGTTGGTTCTCTAGCAGTAGATACATAAGGGAGTGAAAAGGAGAAAGGATGGACCTGTCAGGAATAGGAGACTCAGACTCAAAGCTTCCTGCCACAAATGGATCAAAGCTCAGGACCTGAAGATTATTGATTAAGGTCTGTGCAGGAGGAAAGAGGACATCTGTCCTTTTTCTATCATCCTCTACCCTGTCAGGGAGGAGATGACACTTACCCTTCAGATTGGGTGAAGTGAGAGAGGGGATAGGAGTAAGAACTAAACTCTTCTTTACATTTGTGTCTCCACCATTTTTCAACCTGTTAGCACTGGAACACTTAGATTTTTTTCCAAAAGGATATTTCAGTGAAACCTTACACAGCAATTTCCCCAGGTAAACCAGCAAGTCTGTGATTCGTTTCTGGTGCCACACATCTTGTACAAACATAAAGGTCTTGACTAGCCCAGGTTTTAGAAAACAGCTTTCTCTTTGTGAAACTCTTCTGCAGCTTGAAAAAGTATCTATCAATGATCAGAACTTTTTTTAACATGAAGACAAATCCTGACCAAGAGAACAGGACAGACAATAACGTGGATTACTTAGACAAGAAGTAACAGAAAATGGGCGTCTGTATTTTACAATGTGGACAGAAAGCCGTAAATATTTATCTGTGCTTTCCTTCCCTTTGAAATAAACACTTAAGACTCTGCTGTCATTCAGATAATCTGTTTCTATACTAACCCCTCTCTTTAAGGGAGACATCTATTTCCTATTACAACCATATAGAGGCCTTGAACTAAAATATTTTGCATGCCTTTGCAGGCCTCCAGGAAACATTAAACACACTGAGACAGACAAAAAGCTATGAAGTCCCTGTTTAAAATTAGGAGCAGAGAAGGGAAACAGACAAAGGTTTTTGTCTGCTTTTCTCAGACCTGATATGAAAAGAATCTCAAGTCAATTTACTTATTTTGCATAAAAGTGTCTTGTTTCTCAGTATTAATTCAGACAAGCTGTTGTACCAGCAAGGCTAGTGGGCAGTTACCCTTTTACCACACAATGGCCATTCTGAGAATATTTTTTAAATATGGGGTTTTTTTCAAAAAACAAACAACAAAACAACAACCTTGATTGCACTGTTGATTTGCTAGTTGCTGCTGTAAGAACAGCCAGCTTGCCTTACACCAAAAAATGCTATTTGATAATATATAAAAAGCACATATATATTCAAAATAGGTTTGCTGCAGTAAGATTTCACTATCAGCGTGCATTAGTTTTTGCAACTGTAGGCAAAGAGAGAGCAGAAAATAGGAGTAATGGCTGCTGAAATCTTTGTGGAAAAGCTCCTGCTGGTAAACAACTTTGCCCACGAGAGTAGATACTAGAGTAGGTATACTGGAGTTAACAGGGAACAGTCACAAGTGCAGAGGTTTGAAAGGGTGTTGCCCTTTAGAAGTACAAAGTCACTTCAGGATGACTTTTAAGGATAGTACCTAACTTCTGAATTGTGGTTACTAGTCAAGATTTCCAAAAAGTTGTGCTACCCTGGGCCTTGTACATAGTTAATTCCCCATCTGTGTAATGGACCTAATAATACAGAGAGTTTCTCATTAAGGAGAATTGTGGAAACTTGATAAATGACTTGGTAAATGGGAGTATGAGAATAGGCACAGTTGTGGCTCAAAGATCCTTCTAATGTAGACTGCTGCTCTTGCAGTGGTCAGTGTCACTGGTTTAGGGGAAGGATTAATGTAGAGCACAAATTCGAATTGCTACCACGCCTGGGATATCCACGCCTTCCAGTAACTTGTGGTTGATAGTTTCCCAAGCCTAAAGTTCTAGGATTAGAATTGTTCTTTCATTTTTCTTTTAATTTAATATTTTGAGTTTGCTCACGGAGTGGACTTCCACAAGATCATGGGCAACAAGTTCTGCAGTCCTTCTATGAATGATGTGAAAAATAACTTCCTTTTGTTTGTTTTAAAACTTCTGCCTAAATATTGAGTTCAGTGCCCCTTAGCTCTTGTTACCAGGAGGAATGGGCTGCCTTTCCCAGATTAGCATTTTTGGTGCATTTCATGATTTAATAGAACACTCTCTCATCTCCCTTCTGCCAGCTCTTTCTCAGACTGAAGAATCCTTGTTTATCCAGGGTCTCCTGATCAAACACTTGAGGAGCTTTCATTGTTCTTACCTCCTTCCTCTGTTCTTTATCTAGTTTTGAGGTGCTGATCTGTAAGAGACGTGCTATCAATTCTAAATGTTGCTATCAGTGAGCTTGTATTTGTTGTTTGCTTGGGACTTCTTGGTGGGAAGTCATTCTAGATTAATATTACATTGTGTGAAGACAAGTGTTGTAAAGCACATGTGTACTTGTACTGGAGCTTGCACGGTGGAGAGGGAGATCTGTAAGGGATCTCTTTTCCCCTAGTAAGATGGAATGATTTTGAAAATGGAGAGCTGACTATTCACTGTTATTTTTATTATTAAGTGGAGCTACAGTCACTTTCTTAAAGAACAATGCCAGAGGAAGAGTGAAGTTCAAAAGAAAAAATATTTTTCTTACTGAGACTCCAGAATGAAATGAGTTTACACCTAAGAAAGTTAACAAAAAATTGCTTGGACATCCTCTTCCTTTCTTCAGCAGCTGTTTCCACTCTTAGTATTTTAATGAGTGGGCTGAACTAAAGTCTTTGGGGAAGGGCTTTCCCCTCCCTCCCCCTTCTTTGGTATCCCTATGTAAAAGGCTGCACTACAGTATCACACTCTGTGCTTCTGTTGAATGAGTAAATGCCGATGGCTGGACAGTCCAAAGGAAATCATGTTCTCAGCTAATCAAGCTCCTTAATGCAATATTTTAAAAATTTTCCTGGATATTCCACTGATGTGATTTTGGCTGCAAGAAGTAAGTATTTAAAACTTCAGATAGTTTAAGACCTTTCCAATCTCTTATAAATGTTCTGCTATAAATAACTTGTGGAGTATCTGCTGGTTTTGGAGGTAGATTCTGTTTCAATTACTTCATTTGATATTTCCTGTTAACTGTTTGTGTGTGTTCTGAGTGATTTTTAATTTCCTTGAAGTTGCATACTGAGATTCTTGGAGGAAAGTAACTCAAATAGTGCTGTCTATGAAGTATAGTGGAAAGTATTGATTCCCTTTTACTGTTTAACAAAATGAGACTGACTTATCAGTACAGATGTTATTTCCATGCTACTTTTTGAGTCCCCTACTTCTTCATCTCTGCCTGCTGAGTGACTTTATTTTTTTTATTCTGGTTGTGTAGTTTTATTCAGAGTCCAATCAGTCCCTCTTATGTGTGCTGAGAACATCTGCTTTGCAAGCTTCTGTGTGCTTTCATTGTAATACAATAGTTTTTCTGTCTTTTATATGATTTCTCATATGAAGCTGAACTGAGAAAATGGTGAAAGCAGCGGCACTTTTTTTTTTCCTTCTGCACTAGATTATGTTCACTAAACTCAGCAAATAGCAGAATTCCCCCTGGAGTACTGGGAAACAGCCCAAACTCACTACAGTTGCATTTTGCTGGACTATTCTTATAGTAGGCTTTTCCTTTTTTCTTCTCTTTCTCTTTTATGGTCTGCTGAAATTCTTTCTGTTGTAACTGCATTCCTGATCAATTCCATTCTCAGATAGGCATCTCTTGCCTGTTAAATTTCCCCAAATGAATGTCCTGAAATAAAAGTAAGAGATACCATGCATAAACTGCAAATTCAAGTTCAGATTTTTTTTAAAATAAACCGGAATTAAGATGGGCTCATTTTCAAGCCTACTTAATGATTTAATTAATTTGTGGCTTATATGATTGTCTAATTTAACAGAAAGTCAAGGCTGACCCTAAGCCTTTGAAACTTAACGTTTGGGTTTGATTCTAGATTTCTCAGTTGCAGCTGGAACAATTTAGGCCCAGACTCAAACTTGATGATTTGACTCAATAATTAGTAACACATTTCAAACATTATGAATGAGACCTAGGGTTAGGTCTTTCTTAGTTATTCTGGCACAAATATGGGAGAATTTCTTTCATTTCAAAAGTTTGAGTGTCTGTGAGCATGCAGATGCTCGGACTTTAAGACAAGCATTGTGGTTGATATCAGGGTAGGTTCTTCGCCCTGGTTTTCCAATTTTATTCTGTTCCAGTAATCACCTGCATCTGTCCTTGCAATATTCACCTCACCTGAGACTGGCATGGCAGCATGGCCACAATTAGCCTGTGTTGTGGAGAAAGCGCAGCAACTGCTCTTGGGTACTGGAGTTCCTCCACATGCTCTGGTTTAAGAAATTAAAACTACAGCTAATCTGGATTTCATTCTGGCATAGCTCCAGGCTATGAACAGCCCCTCTGTTCTAGTTGGGAAAACCAAGATTAAATTAAGCAGAGAGAGGTTATAGTAAATCCAGGATCATTTAAAAATCACAGTGATTTAGGTAGATTTGGGTGATAGCTGAAGATGGTAACCCTGTCTCCTTCTTATAATTGACTTAAACTTTAATGTTTCCTTTAGGTATTCATCATCTTGGTTAGTAATTTATGGTCATTCTGAAAGGCTGGAGCTACATTATATATTCTTGCACATAAAGGGCTGCCTGCTGCTGCTCCCAAGTTGAGTCCCACTCTGCAGCATGCATAAGTACTTTCCCAGTTCTCCCATCAGTGACTTGAGATGGCTACTAATGGTCTGAGATCAGGAGGCTGAACAGCCCTGAACATCATGACTCAGTTTTCTGTTAAGTGTTTCCAGAATATTTTCTTGACATTTAAATGACAAAGTTTGTTATTCTGCAACTTCCTAAGGCATACAGTTCAATAGAGGCAGTCATTTAGAGGAAGAGCCAGAACCCAGAGTGTGCCTAATAGCTTTTAAAGCACCTTGTGGAGAGCTTACTGCCTGCTCTGCAGGAGAGATTTCCATTGAGACTCCTTTGAGGTGACTGAATGATCTCCCCTTATGTAAAATATCCTCTCTATATGGCCATCATATGATGATTTACTGTCTTGCACACCTATAGTCTGTAGCCAACAAGTGAGAGAAACAACTACATGGAGGCATAACTGGGCACGGCAGCCTTGTCCAGCCTCCCCTGTGGCAACTGAAAATGAGCTTTGGCTCACCAAAAGGAGCAAGTCTAATATCTGTGTGATCTCTAGCATTTTATTTCCTCTGTCTTCATATAATTTCCCTACCTATGAATGAGAGGTAGTAATGATGCTTCATTTGTCTGTATAGTCTGATAAGATGTCTGACTTGTACACATCTAGCACATTAGGGACAGGATTTGACTGGATCTTTAGGTAATGCTATGATAAAAAATACTGCAATATGAAAACCTTTCAGCTAACTGCTTTTTCTATATTTATCCATATAAAAGGCATATGCTGAATTCAAGAACTGCTGAAAGCTGTATTAGAAAAGAGTCATATCTGTCACACAGAGCATGTCTGTTTTTCTTCTCTTCAATCAATACATAGAAATGAGAGATTTGTCTCTTACTTTTTATTGTAATTTCTGGCAATATCTGAAGGGAGGGTAGCATAGATTTATATATTGATGTCCCTTACTGTGCACACTGCAGTAATGTTTAGCATGTGATCGTGTGTCAATATAACTTTTAAAATTATTTTTTTATTTAATTAAAATCTGTTGGCTCTATATGTGGTAGGTTCCCCAGAACCAAGAGCACATAACTCAGGACTGTCCTGTTGTATAAGAAATCCCATCCAGCCCCTGACTTGATTCATTTTTGAATTCCCACAGTTGTATGTTCTGAGCAAGCAAGACTTTTAGGACCCACTTAATTTTCACAGAGAATAAACTTGGGAGTCTGGGGGTTTTTTGTCTTGTCTGTATATCATAATTTTGCCAGGTTATGAGAAGCTTTTGACACTCAAAGCTTTGCTAACTTGTTTTGCAGCTTGCTCTCAGATACTTCTTCAGAGTTTCCATCCTCACTCAGTGCCCTAATATGTTCTATGTGACAAAATAATTCTCAACTCTGCTGATTCTGATTTTGAGGTAAAAAAATTGAAGAAAAATGGGTAAACAGCAGGTTTGTCCTCATCAATGAGTAATGGGCAGGGGGCAAAATAGTATAAGATTTATAGACAATATTACTTGAATATGATTTTCTACTTAATGTAGAAGTGATACTTTAAAGATTTCATTAAATCAATGAATTTACTGAAGTGTAGAATGCATAGAAAGGCTGTCATTCATGAAGTAATAAAAAGGTATAGGTGCATTTTTCTTTCAATGTGCAGGGTATTATTATTCTTCCCAAATTATTCATGTCATGAAATCAGGATGGCTGGGGTGGGAGAGAAGATCAGGTTCTTAGAAGTCATTAATGATGCTGTCAGAGGTCAAATCAGTGGGAATCACTTAGGACCTATATTTTTCTCTGTTACACTTGCTAAATTATTTTGTGATTGGACAGACAAAGGCACACTTTCTGTTTGGGATCTGTATGGCTGCAAGTAGTGGCACAGATCAGATTCCATGATGAGGGCCGTGACTTGGATTTACAGCAATAGAACTGAGACCTGGACTAACAGCATTTGAAATCAATTATTCTGGGTTGATACAGCACTAAATCTCTGCTCTTGAATGATGATTCTGTGATGGAATTGATATAAATGTTGTCTGGAATATTCCGGGAGAGTATGAAAAATAAATGTCAAAATCTGTTTGGTTTCAGGTGGAGAGACTGAATATTTAATACAGATAGAAGTGCAAAGCTTTTGCAGGGTATTGATCAAGTTTTTAAGTGTTTGAAAAGGAGATGGGCAGTTTTAGTTCTGTTTTTCAATGAGAAAATGAGATGCTGCTTTCTAGTGCAGTGACTGCAGAAGGCTGGGTATAAAGTTTAGATTTCTTGAATTCCAGTTCCTTGATGAACTCACAGAGAATCTGAGTCCCCCTGAATTATCTTCACGCTGAATTGTGATTACTTAGCAACTCTATGAATCAGAACATCCTAAAAGGTTTGTAAGGGAGCATCATCAGAAAATCTGTTTTTCTAAAGGCAGATCTGGTAGTCTTCTAAAATATGGAGGAAGGGAGCAAACATATCCATTAATTCTCTTTGCACCTTACAGTATTACCGGGGCAGGATGTTGTCCATGGTAAATTACACATGCTTCTGGGTAATGTCTTATCATTTGTAAGTTTCTATATAATGTTTCCTGTATCCTGGATCTTTTCTTAATGTTGTGTTGGATTTATTTTTTCTTTCTTAAATGTCTGTTTCTTATAGGGGAGAGGAAGTCAGCTGTAATATTCTCCCCATAAATCATGTGCTGTGAGAGGAGATGTGTTAGAGGTTTTTTTGTGATCAGCAACTGTTAAAAATGGCATAATATCACTGTTTCATGCACATTAATGGGTTGCAAATAAGAAATTGTCCAAGAATAATCATAGTTTTTGGCATGTACAAGAATACTTGGCAGAAAGCTTGTCTGTGGATAACATGCAGCACTATTACTTTAAGTGTTGGGGCGTAGGGGTTTCTGTTTGTGTAGCTGTTTGTTTGTTTTGTTATTTTAAATAAGATCAAAAGATTCCCTGCAGGTTTTGATGTGCTAATCTGTATTCGAACAGTTTTGGGGGCACATTGTGTGTAGTTAAGTTTACAGACTTGTCCAAAACCTCAGATCATGACCTCCTACACTGAAATGGCAGCACATCTATCACATTTTCAGTAGCAAGGGGAAGCAGACTGTCTCAGAGCCATTTAAAATGCTTTTATTTCATATTTGCCAAGTTCTTCTATTCTCTGTAGGTTTTAATGGCTCAGACCTCTGGAAACTCTTCCATACATGGTTAAAGTGTAACCACTGGTGGGGGGGGGCAGGGGAGGATGGGGGGAGCAACCTACTGAGCTGATAGAATTTTAAACAAACTTGGGTGGTTTTCTTGAGACAGCGTTTCAGCCCCAAGTCATACATATATATTCACATGCACGGCATTTCTCACTTTTAATCATGCTAGAAGCTAGAGGAATTAAGTATCCATATAGAGTGCATGCAGTGGGTTGGTATCCAGGAAGGGTAGATAGCCTCAATACTCCTTCTGTTCAGGCCCATCTTCTTAGCCAGGATCCTTTCTGGAATCTTATTTCTACAAGATTCCCTCGGCCTTTTTGCCTTTGTCCATCTTTTACACACAATATTTAAATAACTTGGTTGATATTATCATCTTTTAATGGTGGGAACCCTTTGCATACCTATCTTGTTCTCCCCTTAAAGCAGCTTGTCATGGACAGCACTTACTTTTGAGTAGCTTGGTAATAGGTCATCGGCATTGGATCAAATGTTGTATACCATTTCTATTTTTAAAATATCCTTTAAAATGATTTAAACATTTCTGTGTAACTGAGCCCTCTTCCAAGCTAGAAACATATTGAGGGACTGATTTGGTCTAGTGCTCACTAATGTCAGATGAACTGAGTTGTTCTACTGTCACAAGCCTGTTGTGTCATATTGGTCAAATAATCTGCTTGTTTTGGGTAGAATTTTCAAAAGTACAGAGCAGTTATGTAGGTCTATTCCTATTCAAGCTGATGGAGGCCTAATTCTTATTTCTACTAAAGCTCCATTACACTGCCTGGCAGGGTCAAGGTACTTAAAACTAGGCTTTTTGCCCTACCACAGGAATATAAAGGGATTCCATGGAAATGCAAATCTGTGACTGACAATTTTTCCATTGACTTCAGTGGAAGCAAGATTAAACAAACAGAACTGGTTTTTAATATTTTCAGCCTCGGCTTCTGCATTTTCCAAATATAAAAATGAGCCTACTATCATGTACCTACTTCACGTACATACAAATGCAGCAAAGCTAATTTAATGTTTGTCCAGCTGTTTGAAGATGTCCAGGACTACCTAAGTGTCCACTTGCATCATTAACTTGAACTAACTTTCTCATCAGTGAAAATTTTGTATTTTACCTCGATAAGAAATATCTCTAAATCCAATAATCCAGTTTAGTAAGATGATGTGTTGTTCATGTGATGAGGACTTCTGCTGTGCAGGACTGGGTCATTGCAGGAGGGTGTTGGGTCCGTGTTAACCATGCTGCAGGTCATGAGACTCTTGGTGGGAGCCAATTTATTTCTGTCCCAATGAAACAAGAATCTATCAGTTGTTAATGGCATTTTGTAACAGATCCTTGCAAAAGTTCAAAAGGATGTGAGGATCACAGTCTTCTAAATGTCATGTGTATTTTGCAGGCTGATAATGAAGCATTTTGTTACCACGATGAACTGCCTTTTCTTCTCCTGTTGACATTCTAGAGCTCAAATTAATACCACTCTATAGCTTAGGATCATATTGCTCAATTTATACTGAAACTGTTAACAGGAATAAAAATAAAAATTTATTTTAAGTGTTATTGTTACATGAGCTGAAATAGTTGTTATAGAAGTTCAGAGACTACAATAGTAAACGTTCAATGTAATTGGAACATACAAATATGTACAAACAGATGCCTAAAAACCCTTGCCTGAAAGAGAAATCTCTGCCTACATAAGCGACTGCCTTGCAGTCAGTGGACTTACTTGGAAAAGGCTGTTTATATACAAAATTGCAAAATCAAATCCTAACTAAAGAATGCAGCGTAATTATTCTGTGCAGATGTGGGATTGCCTTGTGACACAGGGCTTTTGCCATCTCTTTAAATAGATGAGTATGGTGCAAAAAAGGTCATGGTCTAAAACGTTACTTCAGGAAGCAGCTCATTCCATTTCCATTCTGTAATGTTGTCTCTGGATTTACATGATCAATAATGTACATAAAACTTTCATGGACATAATCTATATTTCTTTAGGTGTTGTATCTTTTTATGTTTCAACATCAGAATCTATAAACAGGATCCACCAGAATGGCCTATTAAATACAGCTGATATTGACTGTTCCTGGAATGCAACCTGATTTCACAATTAGTATGGTACCTTGGGTTTGTTAGCACAGGAGCAGTAAAGCAGGTTGGAAATGAGTGGATCTGCACTTTTCTGGTAACTGTGTAGCCAGCTGAGAGGATTCCTTACCAGCTCTGGTGTCCAGTGCAGAGTATGTTAAGCAGCTTATGTTTAAATGCATTACACTTTATTGGCTACGCTATTACAATTTGTACAGCTGTCCAGATTTCCCAGTACTCCAAAGATGCAGCCAGAGACCAGCAGTTAGTGACCATCCTTAGGACTATGGCTGAAACCAGGGTGTGGATTTTTCATCTGAGGAACATAGACCCTAACACAACTTTTATGAGATGGGCTGTGACCTCGTCTCTGTCAGAGCAGAGCGGGGTGCCAGGATTTTAGTTAATTTGAATGCACAGCTAAATAGTCCCCATGGGAACTCTGGGAAGGTGAAAGGGGGACCCTGTTATGAAACTGCTGTTTTACCATTCCAGACCTTCTACTTTCACCAAGGAACTGTGCTGTCTGCTATTTGGTTAGTTACCTTAATGCCACAGGATCCTGAATATTCCAGCATAGCCTGATCTATATTTTAAGTACAATCATATTTCCAGTCTGGAATTGACCCCTTTAGCTGTGGTATTTCCCCCAAATATGGTTGGCTTCAAATGATCTTACTCGCAACACAACCCACAACTTTAAAACCCACAAATTTAAGTCTATTACTAAGCCAGTGCTTCCCAGCTGCTACCCAGCTCTGTATATACTGTTCTGATGGGAGAAGAAATCTGTGTGGCTCTTCAGTGCCAGTTGTTCCCTTTCTTTCTGTAAAGGGTTAAGTGTCTCCATGTAACAGGGAATTGAGAACAACCCTGCAAATGTGGGCTGCTGCCTGTGTGGTATGATCCACATCTAGCTAGATATCGTGATCTTGGCGACTGCCACCTGAGGCTGTGACAGATTTTATTGCTGTGATTCCTAGGGAAAACTCACACCTCTGTTAAAAAACCCTAGGTTTCCAGGCTCTTTCCATAATGAGTAGAGAAAGAAAAGCACTGCCAATTTGTTCCAGCTAATGTGTTCTGTTGTAGGACAGTATTACTTGTCCCTTCAAAGCCCTTGCTGCTCACCATTGACTACAGAGATAACTGTCTTCATGCCTGACATTTTACTAATTCCAGCTAGGTGAAGTGGATCCTATCACTACTATTTGTCTCTCATGTTTGTTCGTGTGAAATGTCCATGTTCAGAATCATAGCATCCTGAATGAGGATTTATGAATGTCCTGTATGTGTATGTGCTGATTTGCAAGCCACACTTTGACATCATGGGATTTTTTGAGGATTCTCACAGTGGGAAAGCAATGAATAGCTGGTCATGCTGGGAAATAGAAAGTACTGGGTCATGAAGGGATAATGAAAACTACAGCTTTCTTCAAGACCAAAAGTTTCTGAGAATTTAAAAACATTAGATTTTTTTTTGTGTTACAAATGCTTTGAGTGCATGATATCTTCAGTGGTTACTTAGACCTGAGTGGGATTTCACCTTTTAGCACATGTAAAGTTGTTAATTAGGAAGGGACAGTTCTGCTCTGAACACATCATATAATTGTTGTGAAAAGTTATCATTATGAATTTTCAAAAATAATAAGTCTCCATAGCAAGCTGGGGTAAAGTTAAATCTATTTAGTGAGTCAAATGGCATTTGCATATGGGGTGTCCTTCTTCAGAAGCCCATAGTTGTAGCTGTTTACATCCTTAAAGTTCCAATACTACTTAATTCTGTTGAGTGAAAGAGATCATGGACACAGAGCTAAATAGTTGCAGGGATAAATTCTTGTTTTTCAGCTTTTTGAAATCTGTACCTGCTGGTATCCAAGCCATACTGTGTTTTCCTTAACATAGAGAATGTTAGGAGACCCAGTTTATCATTCCATCAGGAAGACGGATGTTCTGTTTTTATTAACTTATTGTGAGGTGGGAAGAAGGAGTTGTAGTAAGGTACTGTGTCCTTGTCTAGTAGCAGTGGTGAATTTCACTCTTGTCTGCTGAATTACTTCACTGATGTGACCTGAGTTGTTTCCTGGTAGGGACTATTTGGATGGAAGGTGCTTCCATGCGTGTATGATGAGTTCCTCTTCACAAGACACTGGGCAGATAACTTGTTTCACACAGTTCAATAAAGCTGTGATATAGAGGTGACTTCTGCTCACTCCTGGACTGGCTTCAAGATCCTATTGTCATAGAGCAGTTTTATTGTGTAGAGAACGATTCTCTTCAGAGTCATCTAATTTCTTCATTACATTGTTTACGTGCTCCTCTAGGCACACTTGTGGAGTGTGTCTGTTGAAGGGAGTCAACACTTTGCTGTATAAGCATATTAATTAACTCCTATTATCTTTATTATAGACACAAAACCCCCAAATCACTTTGCTTATTTAGAGAAGCAGAGCCTGCAAAGGGTTTGCTGTATTATTAAGGATGCTCTTTGTCATTCCAGGAGTCTACTGACAACTTAGTACACTGTAGACTCAGCTCATCAGGCCACTTGTGGTTTCCTTTGGGACTTGAGACAAAGCATCCTGCTGGTGCTTCAAATTTCTCCATTGACAGAGCAAGGACAACTGTTGCTTAGTCACAGCAAGAAGGACTTTTCAGCTGAGTCTTGCTATGAAGTTGTTGAGATGACATACGTTGGGGAAATGTGTAATTTTGTTCTGACTGAAATGCAGCATTGCCCTTCCCCTTGTAATTATCTTTAAGAGGAGAGTTGCAGGACTTCAGCACTTACAGCAGTTCTCTTACCCCGTCTCTGTGGAAGTTCTTGCAGTTTGTAACGGAATAGTTTCCATTTGTCATGACAGACTATTTCTAAGCTCTGCTCATTAGTTAGGACTGGAATATATCACTTTATTTGTTTCTGTAGATGCTTTCATCAGAAACCAAGTCCAGATGTAGTGGGTTGGCAGAAGATCAGGCCGAACTACCAGAGGTTTTGCTGAGACTAAATAAGGCTTAAATATTTTCATTTTGTTTCCTCTTCACCTTACTTATCATGCTGGCATTGACAGAAGCAAGACTGCTTTCCTGAGTGCTGATCACCCTTCTGCATCATCAGTAAGTACTGTTAGCAGTGTTTAAAATACAAGACTTGTTGGTGCTAGAGAGAGACAGGGGTTTGAATAGCTAATGCTTCTTGTTTCGGCAAGCCTATTAAGATGTCAAGTGGCTCCTACAGTGGACAGGATTCTGAGACCTGCAGTAGCACAGTCCTGACATTTGGAACTGGCAGTCAGCCCTGAAGGTGACAGTGCACTCAGTCTGTTTTCACAGTGCTTCTCCTCACAGGTCTATATCTGGTAATAGGCTGCCTGCCGCTGGCAATTTGCATGGCAATCTCCACTAATTGCCAACAGTGTTTTCACCTGCCAGGAACAATTCCTAATCAAGCACTGCCTCTCTGCAACTCTGTGCAATTATCATGTGTGTTCCAAGATGTAGTATAATGAATGGTCATAGGTAAACCACAGCATTGTACTGACTTTGGCCTTCTGTGGCCTGAAGAATGCTGGTGGAAGGCAACTTGCTGCAAGATGCTGCAACATGGCTACTTTTCTGTGTGCAGGAGCCAGGAGTGAGCAATGGTTTATACTTGGAGTGGAGTGTGTGACAAAATACTGCTTCAAGGCTGCTGATGCCACCAAAAGGGCCTCAACAGTGAGGCAATTAACTTTAAGTCACCCTCTCAGAATAAAATGCCCAGCCTCTCAAACTAAGGTCTTGGAGTGATGCGGGCTTTATGGAAGGTGTTGCTCTGATTTTCAGCAGCTGAGTTAGTAAAATAGCATGACTTGGCATCTAGACATAGAAAACGTTGGGGAAGGACATTGCTTGCCAAATATGCAAAGCATTTGTGTGATTTACTTCAGCAAACATGTGAAATCCGTCCTGCTCAGTCTGAGCTGAGGAACCCTGGGGCTAGGAAAGCACAGAGTTCTGAATGGCAAATGGGGAGTGCAAAAGCCATGAACTCCCAAGGAGGTGCCTATTGCCAGCCTGTGGCAGTGACAGACCTACCTCTGGATCGAACCCCTAGGACACTTCTCTGTGTGACACAGTAGGATGATAAGATTTGGTAGAAGATGAAAGTGAGCTTAGTCTTCTGTTTCAGAAGAGCTCCTGCAGTGTTTTGTAGAACATGGAGTGCTGTGGGAGCTTCCAACTGCTAATTAACTGCAGATACTATTTCAGTTACCAGTATCAAATCTGTTGAATCATCATCTGTTGTATGGACTTTAGATTTCTGAAAGCTCTAAATTAGAATTTGTCCTTTGCTTGTCTGGGGTTAGGCCTCCTGAATGCTTTCTCGTGGATTATGCCAATGATGAGGAGAATAAAACAGGCCAGAATACTTCCAAATTTGGTTCACAGAAGTTACTAGAGTAGAAATTGTTTGCATTGTAGAATTTTGTCTCCTTCCAGGAAATGCATGTACCAGAGACCTCAGTGAATCAGTCAGTCTTCTATGGAAGATCTCATTCTGTACAACTGAGATAACTCACTCTGAGATATGTAATCTAAACTGCATTAAAATGTGTTAAGTTCCCCTCCTCTTCACAAAGTACATGCAACATTCCTCTTTCCTTCTTTCTACATGGTTTCCTGATAGCAAAGCAAGAGAGGATTAATTTGTAAAATGTCAGGTCCATGAGAAGAGCATTTAATTGGTATGCTGTGACAGAAATGTGTGCATGCTGTGAATGTAAGTTATGGAAAAACTGGACCTTCTGGACACAGATCACTCCACCTTCCTCAGTCTCTAAAAAGAAACAGCAGGATCCCAGAGCAAGGCTGTAACTGCACTGACACAACCTTGGTAAAGTTAGCAATGGATCATATTTCATACTAGTTCTCCAGCAGATCAACTTTCATTTCCTCAGCTCCTTCCTTTTTCGAGGGCCTTGATCTTATGCGTGTTAAACAAAGAGCTGCTGCTTTATTACTTTTGAAATGGGGCTCAAGAATTCGCTTACATAAAAATGCCTTGAAATCAATGGATGCTTTGCCATAGAGCATGGCTGTGTTCTTCATCTGCGCACAAAAGGTTTATTGTCACTACATCTTCAAGAAGACAAAGAGGTGTGGTAATTGCTGGCTCACAGGGCTGTGGAAATCTGTGGGCCTGGTTAAGAAATTCTTTCAGTGTGGAGGTGACTTTGGGATGAAGCTAAGGCTCAACACACAGAGACTGTTCATGCAGTTGGCATACATGTACATGGATGGTCTAAGCAACTTCTAACTGTTACAGAGCCTCCTAAGACTATTCTGTTTGACCCCCCCCCCGCACTTCAAAAAATACAAGAAGTGTCTGGTTCAATAAAAGGTGGGAAATTAAGATAAAAATTTTAATTACTGTGAAAACTTATTCAGCTTCTTTTGGCAAGTAATACAGCTGGAACTCTGTAACATATGTGAGCTATGGGGAATTTAGAATGAAATAGTTCTTCTTGTAGTTTGAACTTGTTTCAAAAGTATTTTGCCATCAGCACACATTACAAACGACAGCACAACAGTTCATCACAGTCACCTTCACTATGTACAGGCCTCACAGATTTTAGCTGTCAAGAAACAAACGACTGAGCCTGTAGTACTTTGTGCCTCTTGATAGTGATCTTTGGAAGTGGGATATCTTCTTAATTCATTCCACTCCTGTCATGATGGGAGCAGTTCTGTTTAATTGCAGGGCATTATGATGAAAGTGCTGGCTTATGCTTGCTGAGAACAGGAGTACAATACAATGGAAGTTCCCAAGATCCTGGCTTAGCAATTGGACGCTGCATGTCTTTGTCAGTGTTTGAACATCTGTTCAGTTAGTAATCCCCAAGAAAAGTGAGTACCTTGCTCTTTTCAGGACAAAACTAATAATGTTTAAACAACTTGTTGAAAATGTTTTGGCCCAGCATCATTATAGCTAGCTGAGCTGTGCTCTAATCAACCAAGCCCTGTGTTATCTGAATGGGTGGATAGAAAAAAAAATTTCTTGTATTATAGTCAAATACAAAGCAGATGAGTTACTGGTCTTCTGAAATATGGGTCACTTTTACTATTAAGTTAGGTTCCAAAGGTCTTTTCAGCCCTTACCATTCAGAGGAAATTGTCCGCTTGAATCAAATCATCCTCTGCTTCTGAATGCATGGCCAAGCTCTACTAAGCAGCCCCTTCTCTAGGGCAAGTGAGCTGCTTACATGGAGAGTGTCTGCTAAATTCTCAGCCAGTGTTAAAAAAGGGCAGCTGTGAGAGATGACAGATGGGTGAAAGGACACTTGATTCTCCACAGCACTGATTTGGTCTATCCAATGAAGTTCCATGAAGTCCAGGTTAAATTTCAGTTCATGGGTCTTAAGGAGAAGAGGCTCTTTGTAAAATCCATCACAGGGTTAATAGAAAATTCATCTAACCGAGATGCGGTCTTATAAATGGCAACACTATCTGAGACTGAAGTTTTGACTTGTATTAAATGAACAAATATTTGCAGAGACATCCATAAGAGTAGCTAGAATCTTATGCAGCACTAAATAACAAACAAGCTGGGTTTGATCTGGATGTCTAATGCCAAAAGAGTTACTCGTGTACTTCTCTCAGGTTTTAATACTTTTCTGATTTTTAAATGTGAAAAACATGGAGTAATGTCACCTTAGGACCATTTTAAAAATCACTAGATTATTGGCTAGACTTGTCTTAGTCAATCTTCCAAATAGTATCCCTTTTCCATTTCAAAATTCTGCAACCATATTTGACAGCTCTGTCTGTGCGATCCTGGACATCTTTGCTGCTCTCATCAGGCACATGCCTTAGTTGTGTCTTGGCGCCAGTTTGTAATCTGCCATATCTTTTGTCTCTAACATTTTTTTTTTAAATGAGAAGTCTAAGGAGTTTACAGTTCATTTGGGTTTTTGTGAGGTGTCCTCATCTCTTAGATATTTAATGACCATATTAGGGAATCTCTGAAAGCCCAGAGAATCTAGTTTATAGGATTAACTCTGAAAGTGTAGCATGATTACAGAATTTGAAAAACAACTTGACTTGATGGCCTTGCATTTTATGCAGAGCTGTAAACAAGAGGAGAGTAATCAAGGCTTGGCTTGTTCACAGATACAAACTCTTATATTATCTCATGGGAAAGACAAGAAAAGGCAACTTACTCAGATTCAAGGATAGCATCTGTTTTGGCAAGTAACTCCTGGAGTAGGTACAAAGATACCTAGAAAGTAGGTCATGCTGTTGTTGTACTCTTTGACCATCTAAAATGTAAAGGGGCCAATGTGCCAGGACAAGTGCAGGACAAGGAAGCATTGATGTTCATGTGACAGAGAAATTCTAAGGGATGTTCTGTACAACCTAAGTAGATGTGATCCATTCTTAACTGTGTTACCATTATAGCTCACATTTTGTGAGGTATTTAGGTATGAAGTGTATGTTTCTCTGCATTTTGATAGAATCCAAATGAATAGAAGGACTTTCAATGCAATAGCAAGGTTGTTGTATGTAATCTGTTACTAGGTATGTGGGTTTTTAAGTAGTACCAGGATTTTTTGTGCCATTTTGTTTATTTCTTCTCAATTTTTGATTATGTTTTTGAAACTTATTTTCTGTAGTCAAAAAGAAGCATGAGGTTCTTAAATATTTATATGGTCCACTAATTAAAAAGAAAAATAAATTATTAGCCCTTCATGGAGGATGGCTGTACCTAGTCTGCTAGAAGCTGGAGCCATTGCAGCTCTTCTGCAGTGGAAGTGCTGTGCTCACTTTTGCAGAAAATGAAGGTAGTTATTTCTCTGAAGAATGATGCCCAGCCTGGGCCTTCAGAGGCGACAAAAAGGGCCTTTAAGGGGAAGTCAGCCTGTAGGAATGTGTGAGGCAAAAACTGCCTAGGCCAGGTGTAGATTTACACTGGAAATACTCCCATGAAACACTTAGCTGATCTCAACTGGGGCTGGCAGCAGCCTTCATTGTGCCCAGGAGCATGGTGCTGCCATAGCCAGCTAGCAGCTAGCTCAGAGCTTGCTCACAAATCTTTGTATAACCCTGCATTGTGCAGAGCAGGCATTCCCAGAACCTTGGGTTTTTGTTTAGTTGCAACCTAAGATTCCTGCTTACTGCATGAGATGCAGATTTTGCAGAAAAACCCAGCTATTATGGGAATCACAGTCAAGGCACAAGAGTTGGCATGACTGTACTTTCTGCATTCAGTCCACATTTGACCTGCTATGGGTTAGTGTCCCCTGACTTCACAGGGAAGGAAACCCTACTGCGAGGCAGGATCAAATTCTGATTCATGCCTGCCACAGAGTAAACTGTGAAAGGAGCTGGACCAAGGAGAACTACTACTACTACTCTTTGTGCTGAGCTCAACATCCCATTCTCATGTTTCTCTGGCTGACCAAGGCACATCGACCTGTATCAGGGGAGGACAGAATTTCTGATCGAGTATGTTCATGAAAGACAGATGGGAAGCAAATGTCCCCTGTGAGGATTCAACTCTTCCTCCTCTTGAGCTGTTGAAATTACACTGGACACCACAGGCTCAGTGCTGAGAGGCTGAAGAAAACCTGTGATTTTGTTCAGGTTGGGCTTTTTCCAGCTATGCCAAACACCTGGCATATGTAGCAGAAGTCTGATGTGTTTTCTGCTCTGGCTCTCAGTGTGGCCAGACAGAAGTGACTGAGCTCTGCTGGGGCGTCCTCAACTGAAGTACATCACCTTGTCACAGCACCCAGAGCACTCATGGTGGTCAAAGGAAAGCAGTGACTCCTGAGAAATGTCACCAAGCATTTAGCTTTTTAGCATTTCAGCTTCTTTTTGACTTTCCCCTCCTTTGTCCTTTGTATTGTAGTCCTGTGTCTAAAGTAGGATCTGTATTTCCTAATAGTGAATGCCTGCAGGACCATGTGAAGTCCGATGTTCTATGTTCATGGTATGGTATTGCCACTTCAGATGTTCTTGATTCAGAATGTGGGTCCCCCCATCCCTAATTAAGCTATCTCTGTTTGTTATGCAAGAATATATATTAGAATTACTTTTCTTTGCCTTCTTGTTTTGATCTTTCCTGGTACTCCAAATTATTTTTCTTCACCATGAGTTTTTTATTTTGGGGGTTGGTTTTTTATTTATCTTACCTGGAAGCTGAGAGTCTCATGCAATCTCTCATTTCAATCAGGTGTGGCTGTATGAAAACATCACACATTGTAGGAGCTGACAACACCATACTGCATGTGCAGTGCCTAAGGGTGTTATCAAACTGGGAGGTGGCACTTTGTGCTGTGTCCATCCTTAACTAATTGGGAGATTGTATATGGTTTAGAGAAACTCTGAGGGCAATTCTGAATGGGTTCAAGCTTCAAGAATTCCCCAGGAGATTTTTGGTTAAAGACTGAATGTTGTTTCTCAACTAGAGGTATGTGTGAAGAATTCTGTATTTTTGCAGTGACATTTTGGAATTCTTTCAGTTATTATGAGAGTGGATTTTAAAAATCTGTGCTGTTTTTTAGCATGGGGACTTTGTTGGAGACAGGATGGCTTTTAAGGCCATTATATGAGAAATTAATCCGTCAAATCTGGTAGACTTTGGGGAGGTCTGAGTATGAAGACCAAAGATGGGGTTTTTTGGTGCTCATCTTCATTCACAAGAGCGGACTGAGTCACAGCTAGGGCAGACTTTAGCAGGATGATGCTTGAGCTAAAGTAAGCAACTTGCTGCTGTGCTCATTAGCTTTCCAGCTCACTAAAGGAGTAGAATTACCAGTCCTTCTACCAGACAAAGCTTCAGCCTTGCTCACTGGCATTGGCACATCCCAAAACTATTGAGAATCCGAACCCATGGTTTGAGCATCCATCACATACAAAACTATGTAAGAGCCAAATAGGGATTTTACAGCCTGTTTAATTCCAGCAGTGACTCAGAAAGAGCAGACCTTCCCTGAAGGCACAAGTATAGGGCTGCAAATGGAAGAGAGAGGTGCCTTTGGGCTGATTATTCTTGTTACTCTTCATGTAGCTCTGCCAGTTGTAGCTATTATTTATGTTAATATAATTGTCTAATCATTTTTGAAAGCCAGTAAAGATATTTCCCTACAGTGTTCCCTTCTTGCCCTGTAGTAATAAATTCCCCAGGCTGATTTTCATGCCACCTTCTACAATTAATTTTTATAAAATAACATATATTACACCTAGTGCCTTCTTCAGGCATGGAGCAGGATAAATCAGTGTGTCCCAGTTTTGCTTCACAATTATTCATTCATTACTTGACTTGCAGCATGAAATTAATCAGCTTTTCTTCTATGCTTCCATCTTTTTCAGCTAAATATTCTTTTAATCCTTCTTTGTAACCTCAATGTATATTTGTCACCTTTTCTCTTAAATATTGATTTGATTCAGTTGTCTAATCTTACAAGGTTCCTTGGTATTATTTAATTATACATTGGTTAACAAGTCGGGTTTTCTGGGCTGCTGCTTCAAGAGTCTGCCTGATTCTTACTGTGGCTTTTGCCTGGATCGTTATGAATCCCAGCCCAGGTAATGGTGTGGTCCATGGGCTTCCACAGCTTGCACATACCTGGTTCAGGCTGTTCTTTCCATTATTCCCTTCCTGTGCTTAAGACAAGGAGGAATTGTCTTAAACCATGTTTGTAAGACCCTGCCACCCTAGGCAGGGTGGTTCATTACCCAGCAGGAATAGCAGCCTTGAGACGGTTTCCTGTGTTCTCCCTTCAGCATCCTGCAGTGTGAAGTGGCTGTGACTTGCCATGGTCTGGCCCAAACAGTGACCCTCTGAGAGCTGATGATTGATTGAGGGTTAGACTTTCAGAAAAGCTGTCTGAACAAAAAATGTTTCTTTGTTAGTTGTTTTCACTCATTTTAAGGATGCCTGACTATTAGCATTGCTGCGATCATACCTGATGTAACTTTGCCAGCTGCTTGATCACTTGCACTGTTCAGGCACAAAGTAGAGAATTGGAAGGGAATCTGATGAGAATTTATCTCATAGTGCTTACAATCAATTTTCATTTCTTCTGTTATGTATAAAGACATCAAAACAACATGAAGCTTAAAGAAATATGAAACATTAATTTGTTCTTTAGAAGTATTTCTCTTTTCCTGTAGACCTGATCAAGAATCTTTTGCCCTTTGCTTTGCCAAGAACAGACCACGTTTTCAGGGTCTAATTTCTGAATTAAAAGAGCAACAAAAAGAACTCAGTTTTTAAAGTCTCGGCAGAAAAATGAAATAAGCATGTGTGCAAACACGGGGCAGTGGTGTGTAAGCACATTGACAGACAGGGATAGAAGCAAGAAATGTGACTTACTTCCATGAGACACGCTTGCAGTTTCATTGCAATGTGGAGCCAATGTACCAAGAAAGCAGAGAGGCCTTTCACATCTATTCCACAGCTCATGGACTACGTGTCTTGTAGCTTTTCTGTGAACTGATAGTGACCCCATGCAGTGCATTGTTCCTTTTCTCCTTTCCATCTGTTCAGTGTTTCAGCTTCTCATCTCACTAGAAGCCTGCTATTGATTTTTAGATGTGTCCTAAGTTTGCCATAAATTTTGTATAGTGATCTCATACTACCAGAAAGCAAAACTGACACATGTTCACCCCAAAATACATTCTTAAATAAATGGAAAATCATGACAATCTATTTATGGCCCTCTGGGAATGCCTGAGCTGAAAAAGAATCACCACTACCTTGGTAGCTTTTGATCCCTGCAAGGTAGATCTTTATTTTCATGGGAGGTTTCAGCCACTTCACTCTTCATTCTCTGTATTTTGGTGTATGTTCATCTATGTTTTGCTATGTGCATGGCAGCACCAAATATTAACAGTTGTGTCTGTCTTTGCCCAGCATGTTTGGATTTCATTCACAGGCAATGCATTCCCTGTGTTAGATCAGACAGATTCTGCTCTGGCAGTGGTACATCTGCCTGACATGCCCCATTGCTCCTGCAATCTATGGTTGAACCCTCTTTGTCATTCCACTCTTTCTTTTCTCATTTCCATCTGTTTGTCCTTCCAGAGTTTCTCGAATAATGGAGATGCAGTGATTGCTTTTGAGATGTGTCATAAGCCTGTCGTAAGCATTTTCTTTCCTTTTTTTCTTTTTTGTAGCCCACTTTGCCAGGCAGTACAGTTGGAGGATACAGTAAGGGGAATTGACAACTTATCCAGCTGTTCAGCTAAAGCAAGTGCCAGTGGCTCTTCTGCATGTTTCCCTGCTTGCTGTCCACATTGATTTTCTACTATTCTTGGCAAAAATAGGGAGGCTTCTTTTTTTAGCCACTGGATTTTAAGAGGAACCTCATTGCTTGAAGTGTTAGACCAAGAAAGATTAGGGAGATGAGGAAAACAAGTGCTGTTACTTTAAAGGATTACTGGTATAAAATCTAAGGCAAGAAACTTACTCCTGTTCTCAATTTTGCATGCTTCACCCTTTCTGTGTTCATTGAGGTAAAATTCATTGCCATAGTTGTTAGCTGTGAAAAATTATATTCACTGTGGACTTAACTCGTGTGGCTGGATTTAAAGTCTCAACTTTATTTACAACTTCCTAGTGTTTGCTTCAAACTGTGATAAACGCAGGGCTTCAAGTGATTTGCAGAGAGGTCAGATAGAAGTAAAATGCTGTCTTCTATTGCAGTGTCTTGAGATGCAGAGGGAGGATACAAATGCAAAAGGCGCCTGCTTTCCATGGGAGTGGCTGTAGCCCTGAAGGGTCGGAGCACAGCAGTGTGGTGACCAGACACGGGTGGGACCCCTGCAGCCCTGGAGCTATGGCTGCTGGCCCCTTGCAGTGTAGAGCACCTCTCTCCTTCCTGTGAGTCTGCCTCACGCTGGCTGGAGAGCTACAGTCTGAGGGAAGCATTTTCATCCATGTTCAAAGCCTTTCATGAGTGGCATTGCAGGCTGAGAAGTCTTTCATTGGTTTCTATTTCTCTCTCCCTTCCCTGCTGGTGTTTCATTTTTCTTGTCAGTTTTGTAGTTCTCAGCCTCTTTGAACCAAACGTAGTGAGCATGAGATCTCAGTGAGATTTTGTTACACTATTTTTCCCTCTCTCTGGAATGAGGGGCTGTTGTTTCCTCCTAGAGGAGTGTAATCAATGCAGTGCCTGAAGACCAGGTCACTGTGTTTGACCCTTTGCTTTGGTCACTGACCCACATTTCATTCAAACACGTTGGTAAATAGTGGTACTTCTTATGTCGCTGAGATTTATGTAACAGACAGGGAGAGATTAGAATTGGAGATATCTCTTACTATTCTGGGGACCTGGGCTGCCAGCCAGTTTTACTTCTTGAGAAGCAAGTGTGTGGTTTTGTGAGTATGAAGGTGTGACTCATTCTCCTCCTTGACATACTTTAAAACATGCACTGAATGGTGATTTACATGAGGATGCATTGAGGCTCTGCTTGAGCTGACAGCACTTGGTGCACTTTAA
Source organism: Rhabdornis inornatus (assembly GCA_013397075.1). Lineage (NCBI taxonomy): Eukaryota > Metazoa > Chordata > Aves > Passeriformes > Rhabdornithidae > Rhabdornis > Rhabdornis inornatus. The sequence goes on from VWZS01000187.1 coordinate 2,411,321, forward strand.
TCTTACATGTGGATAGAGGAAATGAGTTAATCTGCAGTTAAATATAGAGGTGGTGAAAGAGGTGAGAAGGGGAGGGGTTGACTCTAATCTCACTTAGGTTGGGGTCAGTCGAGAGTAACCTCTGTATGTGGATGGTATTGCTCTGGGCGAAGTCATATCTCACCTCTCTGGAGCTGACAGTATTAGCTAGTGGAAAATGGCGACAAAGTGAGAATGTGCCCTGAGCTCTGGCATCACTGCAGTGTTGTTCTTTCTGATCGCCATCTACATGTTGGTGACACTTTTTTTTTCCTTTCAAGAGGTATCAAGTGAATTGTAGGGGTAATCAAATGTGTTTTGCTGAAATTACATTTTAAGGATCTGAGAGCGGATCAGCGTACACCTACAGGCTTGTTGATTGTTGAGGTATACCATGACCTTGTTCCTTTGGATGTTTGTTTTCTCTCTATTCCTGACCTCAGTTTTGAGATGGGGATGTAGAAGAAGCAGGGATGCCTGCTCTGCAGATATCCACTTCTCCCTTTGTGTGCAGATGTGCTCTTAAATTCTGTTAGACTGAGAGCTGCCACTTTACCATTCTCTCCAGCTTCCTGCATGCCTTAAGGGGTATCTTTGGGAAGGAAACCTGTATTAATGGTTTGTATGTATTAGCTGCTTCTGGGCAGTCTTTCTTCTGCAAAGTGCTGCTGGAATGCTGCCTGCTTGTATGCCCAAGCAGAAAGAGCCACACCTGAGCAAACGGGTGCTTTGTACCAGGCTGGCCCTGCTGCCTGTGCCATGGTGGTGTATGCTGCCTGCACTGTGTTGGAGATGAGGTGAAATGCATTTTGCTCACTCATTTGGACAGGTAAAAGCAGTATTTTGGGCATGCACTGAACAAACCTGAAAGAGGAATTTTGGCAGCAGCCTCTTCTGAGGAGGCAGCTCAAGCTAATCTGTTATGTGCTGGCAGTTCTTCTCAAAAGAGTTGAACCCAAGTAGTCCATGTAAGGAATTTGCATTTGGAGGTCACATACTATATAGGTCGTGTTTGTTGAGCAGTGGGTGAAGAAAGCCACTGGTTTGCATAAGCTCACTAATATGAAAGGTCTACCAGGCAGAAGAGTTCATTTTTATATTGGAGAAAATCTAAGCCAATCTTGAGAAATCAGGATCTACCCTGAAATGTACTTGTGCCTCTTTTGTTGACTTTACTGAAAATGACATGCTTTAGCAGGATTTGGCCTTGCATGTAGATTAGTAACAGCATCACTGCTGCCTTTAGTGTTTCTGTTAGCCTAAAGCAATATTCTTTGAGTCATTCTCAAAAGTCCATAGGGACGGGCTGAGCTCTGGCCATCTGTCCCTAAGCAGTCCATATTCATAGCATATAGGCCGTTTGTTTTGTAAAATCTAATAAACTATCCAAAACACAAAGATATTAGAGATGGCTTATTAGTAAGTTTGATTATGATGATAATTATTACTGCTACTACTACTATTATTAATAATTGTAGTTGGCATAGTTAAAATATTATCAGAATTTGATTTTTGCTGCACTAGCTGAGGATGGCATTTTTGTTGTATTTTGATATTTATTGAGCTAGAACTCTTGTGATGGAGTGGCTCAGGTAAGAAATTTTCAAAAGATATGTTGATATCTCTTCTGAGCTGAATGACAAGTCCTGGGACTTCCAGAGAGGAAGGCCGTAACTATATCTGAGACCAAGGATAAGCATCAACTTAGCGAAGAATTGCTCAGGTTGAGGACAGGGACCCTTGTCGTCCCTTCCACACTGCTTCTTGCTGTTTTACCAGCACTGATGGTTGGCCTCACTTGCAGCTTTGCCAGCTGAAGGGTGCATGTGAGCACTGTGTGATCAACATTGAGAAAATAGATCAGCTTAACTTATTGTCACTGGTTGTTCAGTTTAACTTGGTGGATTCAGCCTTCTGTGCTCACTTGGACACCTCTGCTACGAGCACTGCAGGGAATTGTAAGCTCCAGCAGGTGGGATGGTGACAAGCAGTTTTCAGTGAAAATGCTTTCAAAAGGTGGGTGTCAATTTTCAGCCTTGGAGGCAGTATAGACCATGAAAAGATCATTGTGCTAGGAAAGCTGGAGTCACAGTTTGTTCCTGGCACTGATTCTGGTGTGATCAGGTCAAATCACTCCTCATCCATGCGTCTTTTTCCCCTTCACGTGTCTTGTCCATTTAAATTCCTTGAAAAGGGGCTGCCTGTTTTTATGTGGACAATGGCAAAATATAATGTTTTTATCCTACTAGTTTTACAGAGCTGCTTGAATTTGTTGTTTTCTAAATGGCCTTTAGATCTGAGTATTGTTTGTTGATCTTAGTTTCCAGCTCCTTACTTTTCCATTGCAAAGCTGGTCCCACACTGATGTGTTTGATTATATTTTCATTGCCATTGTACTTGCTTTGATTTTGCAGCTCAGTGCCCAAAGCACAGAGCACTGTACAAACAACATGATGAAGTCAAGCAGGGTCAGGCCCTTTCTGCTTTTACCTTGAAAACAATGTGAGACTCCTATGTTTCTTTTGCTTGGCACCTCCAGTTCTTGAGCTGGAGGCTGTTTGTGTGTGCGCTGCCCTCCTGTTGTGTTCAGGTGTGAGATCACTTGGAGAGTGTTTTCCATTGCTGCCTAAGGGAGTATTGGAAGCTGTGCTGTCTGCTTGGTTGTGTGTGAGCTCAGGCTGTGAAATGTGGAAAATTACTGCAAGAATAGCAGCATGCTGAGCTGATGTTCGTGTCTTCAGTGGGTTAGTTAGGACTAGGTGTCCTTATCAGGGCTCGTAAGTGTATTCATAGATTTGTCCTGCTGGATCATGCCTGGCCACTGTCTGCAACAAGAAGTTTTCTCCTGTTTCTCACCTCTCCTTTTTGCAGCATTCCTTCCTCCATAGGGGTGTGGTTTGAGTGTGACCTGTGTCCAGGTCTTTTAACATGTGCCTGGCTGTTGATCTGAAAAAGGGAGAAGCAGCAAGAGAGCTTGATTCTCTACTACCACAGTATTGTCAGCCAGTGTATCAGTCCTTAACATGGAATAAAACAGCCTCCAGAAACATTTGTAAGACTGTAGACCTTGTTACTTTTGTACTTTCGTCTCATGCCCATGGTGTTCCTGCTATTCCCTTCCCATGTCAGCCTCTTATACCAGGTTTGGATACCAGGACAGACTGAAGCTGTTGCTCAATGCATCAGAACTACACAGTCTGCAGTTTTCGCTAAGCCACAGTGATTTGTCTTTAAACTCAAGATGTGTCTGGAGTTAGGGAAGAACCCTTAGTTATAAAAATTAAAGGGGAAAAAAAAGAAGGAAAAAACCTCTAAACTCCGCAGGGAAACTCTTTATTACCAGTATGTTGAGATTTTGGTTTGGTTTGGTTTTGTGGTGGTTTTTTATGTTTTCTCTCCATTTGTTTGAATTGCTCACCTGTTGTATTCATTCAAAGTTTCCATGTGGAAGTTGCTTCTTGTAGCTCACTGAGCAGCTCAGTTACCACTGGTGCTGGTCACTGGCTTCTTGTGCAGGCAGTATCCAAGTAGCTTTTGTATTATTAGAAACTCTTTCATCAGACTTTTCTTTTATGGTGGAAATCAAACTCTTAAAAACAGAATAAAGCCAGAACACAGCTGACTACTAACAGAATTAAAATTAAAAATTAAAACATGTTGAAAACTTCTTGGTATGGTGTCCTTTCTCTCTGACACTCTCAGCTCCCTAATTTTGCTGCCATTGACAGAAACTGAAGTATTCCAACAGCAGTGGGTATAAAGTTTCTCTAAACTGAATCTTTCTGTGAGTCCTGCATAGATTTTATTCAGCAAAAACAGCTTCTTATGGTCCTCCAGGAGCTAAAGTGGGGCATATTTCCAAGGGGCAAGTTTAAATGTTTCGGTGTTACTTCTAGACTGGGGCACAGACCAGTCATAACCTTCCTCTGTATTCTCTTGCTGAGCTCCCTGGCTATGTGCCAGGATAGAGCCTTACTTGTAGCAATTCTCAGCACCAGAGAAGTTTCTATCCGTTGGGTTTTGTGCCATTTAGTCTCTCCTGCCCCTCTCAGTCTTGCTGTTAGTCCATGTGATAACAGTTCTCTGCTTTGGGCAGCTTTTGGTAGTTGGGACTCTGGCCAGCTTCAGCGTTTTGCCAACTCACAAGGACAAGGCAGGTTGGGAAAGCAAACAAACTGCAGCTAATGCCAGCAGGGCAGCTTCTTGTGTAGCAGGAAAACCAGGGCTTGACCTTGCCACTGGAGTATTAACTCTCTCTTGGTGCATACTCTGGACATCTTTATAGTAATTTTTCTTTCCAGTACTAGCAACAGGCCTTTCAGATGTGTGTCCTTTCACTGATCCCTTTCTACTTGTTGGAGATAGAGAAGCTATTAGACCATCCTCAACAGAAAACTCTAATTTGTTTCAGCCTGTGTTTTCCTAGGACTATTCTAGTTTTATTGAAAAATTATCCTGGTTCTTCTAGGCTTGTTGCTTGGGGTCTTCATGTCTGTTGAAAGAAGTCTTGAGGCTTGTGAAAACACCATATTGTTGGAGCTCTGTAAGCATGGTCTGACATGGCTCCTGTGCAAGGTCCTTGATACTCCTTGTGAGTGCTTTAAGCGTCACCTTCTGCTTTCTCTAGAAAGTTTGTGTTTTTGCCCCGTATGCACTGCCATGAGAATATCTAACTGGTGAGGCTTACTAGCTGACAGGCTGGTAGTACAAGGCTCTTGGAGATCCTGGTCCTGCACTGCTTGTTGAAAGAAATGTGACTTCACTCCCCTCAGAGGCTGAATAAAACACATGTGAGGATTTGTTCAGTCATCCAGTACAGGCATCAGACTTTACTAGTTGGTGTCCTCAACCTCTTCTTAAAGTTCTTGAATACAGAGAAGTATGAAGAAGGTAGTGTAGAGAAAAGTTGCATTGCCCTGTGGAAGAACCTCTCTCCACTCGGTACAGCAGGAGCTCAGGGTGACTGGCTGACTAGTTCAGCCTGATGAATGACATGATTAAAGATGAAGGGTGTCAATACTTACCTTGTAAGTCAAACTGCAAAGGCATCTTACTACAGCAGACTGCTCTTAATGTTATTGAGTGAAACAATAAAGGTGCACAGCCGCCTGTCGAATCTATGTCGGGTCTTACCATTTAGACTTCACATTGGACTGGAGTTAAATAACTTGATTTAGTAACCATCAGTGCATGCAAAAAAACCATTAAATTTTTCTGTGTGAATTCTGCCTCTGTGTCTGTCTAGCTGTGTCTAACTAAGGAATTTGTCTGAAGACAACCTAATGTGTGTGTTTCTTAATATACATTTACTACCTACCCTTCCTTCTTTATTCTTGGCAGTGGGGAGTTCCATTTCATGGTTGTTGATTCCCCTTGTTCCCAGCCCAGGCTCTGTATGAGACAAACCTATCCACACATCAGAGATAGCAGCATAGATGTGTGTTTACTTCTTTTTGTGTTTTGCAAACTAGTATACTAAGTGAAACTGAAATCAACAGCAATTTACACTGGTAGGTTGGAAGGAGGGGTGAATATTTGTGCTATTCAGCTTTCCTTGCTGCTTGAGGGGGAATCTCTAACAGAAAGGCAGGAAAACGGATGTGGTTTCAGCCTTCCCTGGAGACAACCATAAATGTTGGTTCTCACACAGAGGATGCTAGGATGCGGATCTGGGCAGGCTGATGTTTATACTAACTGTGCTATGCTTCCTGCATGGTAAGCAGAGGTAATTGTTTCATCTAAAAGTAGCATTATTTCTATGAATGACTTACTGCTTTGGTACAGCTCTCTCTGTAGATGTGTTCAACAGCAGGACTAATGGCGCCAAGCATTTTCTTTCTCTTTGACTTCTGTAGGTATGAGCTGTTATGTAGCAGTTGCATGTGAACAGAAGACAAAGTACAAGTTATTGTCAGAAGATCCTGTCCTAGGCTGGGCCGGAAAGTTCATCCAGCTGACTGGTGTGAGTAGCCTGAAAGTGAGGGGAAGGAGCGTATTACTGGGAGACTTTATCCTGACTTGAGGCACCAAAATCACTTTTGTCTCTATCACTTGCAGTGAAGGAGCTTTCATCCTAGCAGCAGCCCACCTTGGTTGTGCAGCAGAAAGCTATATGATGGCAAGACTACCACTGTATTACAGAGCCTTTGGTGTGTGAGCCAGTCAAAAGCTCCAGTTCGTGAAAGACAATCTCCAAACACTGATTTTGTGGTGACTCATGGATGCATTAGATAAAACATAGTAGTCCCAGAAAGAATTAAATTCACCTTTACCACCATCAGATGCGTTTGTGACATAATATTTACTATGTGCATTTGTTACATCCTCCTTGTTTATTATCTGCATTTGTGACATCCTTTTCTCTTTATTTTGATGCTAGTGCTAGAAAATATTCTGTGCCTCATTCCAGGTTAGAAACAGATGGAGGTATTGGGATTTTGGAATTTCTCCTTAGGGTGACTGTTCTAGGGAGCCTGTTTGTGATCAGGAAGGCAAAGGTCAAAACAGCAGTTACCAAAGACTGAATTTCTGGCTCTACAGAAATGGCACATAGAATTCTTTTGGGTGCTTCTTCCTTTACCTGGTGTTTGTCTCTATGCCAGAGTCACATCCATACTGACATTATGATTCTCAAGGGTTACTTATGTCCATCTCCTTTGGGGATACACAACCGTTCCAATGAGGCTGCATCAGCCTCTTGTGTGCTGAACGTGCGGAGGCTGCTGTTAGCTGATGGTGCTGTCTTTTATGAATTACTTCTCTCTAAGGAATTAAAGTTCAAGCTGTTGGAGAGGAAGCTGGAGAAACTTTTGGGATGTATCAAGCCAAATTTTGTGTTATTCTCCTACTACTGCCTTATGAGCAAAATCACATTGACCCCACTGTTGAACTGGCACAATGGTCTGTTTTACACCCAGCCTGAATATGAGCCTGGACTTTGGCTGCAAAAGGGATGGAAGCTCCCTCCCCTCAGTTTGACTGCTTTAGAAGGAAGAGAATGTGATACTTGGTTCTCTTCCAGGCAGAAATACGCAGTCAGGCATTGATCTGGAGAAAGAGCATCTCCAAGAAGCCTTGATTCTCAGAGACATGCCTGGGAGTCACTGTGCCTCATGCTTGTGCAATGGCTAACCTGTGTCATCAGTCAAATGATGACATCTGCATTTTTTCTTCCTTTTTTCATGATGCTTGCTCAGTCCTACTGGCTGTCATGTGACATCAAGGCATAGCACATCTGTTCTTCAGGGAGTTCATAGCATTGAGTGCCAGGGCCTGAGCAGCCCATATGGGAGTTTGAAGGAGAACAACTTACTCTTTAGTTCCTATTCCAGCTTAGGTGGAGCCCTAAATGGCACTTTTTACATTATCTTTTTTATATTATTTACATTTTTATAATGTATTTATATATATATATTTTTTTTTTATATGAGAGAAAAATGCATACTACGTCAATGCAGTATGCATTGATCTGCAATGCAAAACAGTTCTAGGCCTGTCAAGATGGACCAAAGGCACAGAAGGGGAAGGAAAATACCTAGCCAGTGCACCAGGAAACAAAGTTAATCTGTGAAAGCACAGTGGATATATATTGACTGAATCATTTGTTGTCATAGGTAAGGGAGTCAAAGCATGGAAAATGCTACAGTAGGTCTAAGGCTCAATAACTGAGAAAAATGCCCTTAGTGTACACACAGAGAGTGTGTTGGAGAGTTGCTCTAAAGACATTCTTACTGATGGCCAGATTTCGCAGAACCTGCTAGTCAATAGCTGCTGCCTTATTCAGTTCTGCAGTTTGTCGCTTCGGGTGGATGCTGGATGTTATTCAGACAAGCTACTGTTAGGTGTAACAAGTTTTCTTTCACAACTTTCCCTTGGGTCAGAGCAGAATGTCTTCTAGAGGAAGGTGTTGCCCAGAATGTAATTTTGGTTCCAGCTGGTTGGTCATACCACCTCCACACTGGCTCTGCCCATCAGAGAGTGTAATAGAGGTTTAATGATGCAGCACTGTGCCAGAAACCAGAGCAGTAACAGTGAGTTTAAAGAAATCAGGAAAATGGAGTTTTCATTTTCCATTGAATTTTTGGGAACAGATGGAGCATCGATGAGGCAGAGATTCTGCAAGGGTCTGTGTTTCAAACATTTTCCTTAATGTCTTCCCAATCTGCTCATACATTCATAGCTCCTGCCTGTTTGGCACAGGCCAGTCAGTTTTGTATGTGAAAATTTCAACACCCCCGGACTTTCCAGAGGTGGATGTTCCCCAAGGCCTGTTTAGCTGTGTTTTTTGGGCTATGGAACTTTTGATGCAAAGGGCCGTGGGAGCTGCTCATGGCCTGATGGGCAATGTCTTTGTTTACTTCATTCCAGGTCACTGAAGTGAAGGATCTGGTCTTTCTGGACAGAGACAATGACCCTGGAGCATCTTAACTGAGCACTGTATTCATCCTATTAGGATCAGTCCTGCCTCTTCTAAATGGCCAATGTGTTTTCTTTGGTGTTTTGGTTTTTTTTTTAAATCTGGTTAGAGGCCAAGAAGAATCTAATCAGAGCCCAGCAGTGCACTGAGCAGAAGTCATTATCATTACTTAGTCATCCAGTTGCTGTTTCTTTGCTGTGACAAGAAATGTTTGGGAGCAGAGGGATGAGGGAAGATCAGCTTTTCTCTTCTTCCTCTTGGAGAGGTTCAAGCACTTTTCGTCTCAATACACTTGTACCAAAGTGTTGCCCTTTGAAGACTTAAAGTAAGACCTTCAAAACTCTGTGACGACAACAATTTATTGGAGAGAAATCCAAAAGAAGGGGAAATTTAAACCATCATTAACTGCTAAAGGAAATTATTTTCAGCTGTGAACTGTGAAATTGATTACTCTCTCATCAGGTTTCATAGTTACAAATGTAACTGGTTAATAATTCCAGCCAGCTGGCCAAGTTAGAATCCAAATTTCTCCTCAACCTGGTGTTTTGGGCTGGATTTTTGCTTATTAGTGACACACACAGAAAATACATTGGACAGAACTGCTGAGACTTAGTTTCTGTGAATGCCCAGGCTTGCTACTGGGAGACATGTTGCTTCTTTTGGCTCTGTAGTTCTGTGTTCCTGGACAACAGAACATCAGCTGTGGGTAGCCTGATTTGGTATTCGTTTGTCTTTAGCACTTAGGGTGCAGGAAAAAGCATTGCAAGAAAATACTGAGATGGAGAGAGAGAGAGAAGAAAATTCAAACTGTGCTTTCTGCTTCTACAAGTTCCCTTCTTTACTGCACTCTTATATCTCATTTTTTACTCTCAGCAACTTAGCAAATCACTGTTATTGGAAGAGGCAGTTAAATCAGGTGCTGGCACAGAGATTATGCTAATATCTGAGTATTTTGGATCTAAAGAAAAGTGAGAGAATTTTGCAAAAAATCATCTTCCTTCTGTGTCATATAGGGGATGGTTTTTCTCCTGACAGTATCTTAAGGTTAATTTAAGCTATACAGCACAAAGTTTAAGAGCAGTGGTAAACAGCTGGTGCATTAACAGAAGCTTTTAATATTGATTGGGGTGTATTCTGTTACCTTCACGGTCCGTAAGCATGGTTCTGGCATAATCTAAACTTATGAAGTGCCTTTGTCCTTTTGTAGTAGAGGAACACAAGCCTCGGTTCTCTTGCCACAAGCAATCCAGTAATCATTGAGTATAATCCTTGTGTCCCACACCCCAGTTTGGCACACATGCCACAAATCCCAGTATAGTTTTGCTTCCATTTTGCTGAGTGTATGTGGCAGCACAGGGTACAAAGGACTGGAGATGCTTATGTGTAGGTGAGGATGCATGCTTTATCAATTGCATTCTGTAAGTGCCATTCATTTCCTAGGACTTTCCTTAGAGTAAACATAGCTGAGCCCCAAGTTTTTTCCCCATAGTGTTGCAGTTAACAGGTCCTGAATTCCACAAAATTGCTTTGACCAGGGTCAGCAACTATTCTAGGCAGAGGAGCAAGGTTATACTTTCTTTTATGCATGGGAGTTAAAACAGGTCAGCAGATCAGTAGGAGCTGGAGAAAAAGTGCTGCTCAGGTGTCTGCTGAGCAGCTGATCACTCCCAGCTTGTGCTGGTGTAAGAGAGTCTGTCCAGTTCCTGTGGAGTTCTGCAGTCAGAAGACAGCAGTAGCAGGTGCCATGCCTCTCACTGAACTTTGCCTTAAGATGCTGTAGATTCTGAGTGCAAGTAAACTGTGATCCTACCAGATGGTATTTAATTCTGTTTTAGATGAGGAATCACCAGTTTCCAGTACAGCTCTTACTTTCAACAGCCAAAAGGGACACTAGGACAGTTCTTCAGCCTTCAGCAAGGAAGACAAATTCTGCATTTGCTTTTCTCAGCCATTTGAGAAGATTCTTGAGTGCTTTGTCTTGTGTTCTCTGCTCTTCTCTCTCTATAGCAGGTTATGTGCTCTCACTGGATTAATACATACCTTGTTGTTACAAGGATCCTTGCTGGCCCTTAACTTCTGTCCTGAAGACTTGCTCCTACTGACAGATTAAGTTCTTATCTAGAGCTCTTAAAAGACCTGCATACATCTTTCCAAGGAATTTTGCTCATTCTCCGTTGGCAGTCTGAACCCCTCATGCCATGCAGACTCAGCTGGAAGTGTTTCTCAAGTCCTTGTGCAGTCAGAAGAAGCAGCCTGGCAGATTGTAGGGACTGCTGATGACAGTATTTGGTTCTGCAGTGGTGCAGCTTCCCTTGGATTTCAGCTGGGCAGGACTGAGCTGCAGAATTCAGGCTCAGGTCAAGGGGATCTGTGTGTTGGGAGCTTTGGGGCAAGGTAGGGCTCATCTTTTATAGAAGGGAGGGTGCTGTAATACTATCCTAACCAGAACCTGGTGGTTTTGTAACAAAGCAGGGCGAGGATGTTGGGTGAATGAGTTTGTGCTCATTGACAGTACTGGGTGGAACTCTGGAAGCAACGTGTTATTTTGGCTGAGTTTTGTTTTGCAATTCAAACCCTGGGACTGAACTAAAAGCACTAGCATGATGTAAGTTTGCTTGCCTTCCTCCTCCATCTGCAGAATGAAGTAACTTCAATCACTTTTGTTTAGCATTTCCCAGAGCTCTCAAAAATACCTCCTTTTCTAAACTGCATGTCACAGCACTTCTGCCTTCTTCTGGTAGCTGGAAAGCCTAGTCCTGTAGCATATTGCAGTGGCATAAAAGAACTAGTATAGCTGTGTGATATTTATCAAAAAACTTTTAAAATTTATGGATTGTGCAACAAAGCTTTCTAGGGTAGTTTATAACTGGTAAAATTACTCCGTCCAGTGGCTACTACAGCAGGCATCCAGAGTATCCTAGAACCAGTGTCTGCTTCTGTTATGCCAGAGACTTCCTTTGTTGAGAAAATTAATTTGTTCCTTTTTGCTATTTCCTTCAGCCACCATGGTGAAATTATCTTTCACAAAGACGTGGTATTATGGGGAAAAACACAGCAGAGATTGTGCAGCAGCAGATGCCAGGAGAATTGCAGTGCACAGTATATTAGTACAGTGGGTTGATGGTAAAACATCAACACTTCATAAAGCTTTTTATCCTGTAGTCAAGGTTGACTTTAGAAACAACCAAGCTCTGTAGCTCTGCAGCCAGTCAAAGCTTGCTGCTCTTCACCCAAGTGGAATTTTGTGAAAATTCCGTTTTCCAATCAAGTGGTGGTCTGTAACAGAAACTCCTCCCTCCTTGCCAAGCTGTTTGAAGATCCTCTAAGCTGGTTTCTGCAAAGACCAGGAATGTTTCAAACCCCATCTTCACCTGGCCATCCTGACTTTGGACCTGAGCCAACTTCTGGATCCTTCCTTACTTTGCCTCTCCTTGGGTGCTATGCTTTCATTCACTAGCTGTTATTTTTACAGTATGTTTTTTTTTTTAATCACAGTAATTTTTCTTACCTGAAGACAAACTTTCAGGGGCTTGTTTATAAACCCCTGCTACACAGCAAATGGGGCTTCCAACTGACCTGCTCTCATGTGGTTCAGGCTCCACAACAGACTTGAAGGAGGTTGTCTTTGGGCCGTGAGGGGGTATCTCCTGTTGCATACTGTGTAAACTGTGTTTTGTGTTGTCTAAATCAGTATGTTTCGAATAATTTGAGTTGGTAATGGCTGCACAGCTTACTTTGGACAATATGGGGTTTTTTGTTGGCTTTTCTGGTTTGTTTTTGAGAGCCAGATGGGGTTAGGTTTTTTTGTTTGGTTGATTGGTTTGCATTTTTTTTTTGTAAAGAGCAGAGTAGGATCTGACCACTCAAAACCTACATATTATTTTCCATCACCCTTTATTCTGATGTCTGAAATTACCCCGTTCCTCCTCCACCCAAACCAAACACCCCTCAAATGTAAAGGGACTGGATTCTAAACCTAGATCCAGGCCTGAATTTTGCTAATAGCCTGGTATCTGCTGTGGTAGATGAAATCAAAAGCTCAGGTACAAGCTCCCCAACATTAGTCTTTGGGATGTGGTTGTAAATGTGGGCTCCAGAGCCCTTTGTTTATTCTAATTAGAGCTACCAGTGCCATGTTCACACAGAGGTTTGGGATTGGTCTTAAATGAAGTAAAATAGAGCACCATTTCCCAGCCCTTTTTGGCCCCTTAGCCAATATACCAAGTCAGAGTTGTGCCTATTTTTGTTTACAATGAAATGCTTCATTTGGTGGGAGGTAAGTATTGGGATGCTAAGGGATGTTTTGGGGAGGAAAAAGGAGAGCTTGTGTTGCTGACAAACCTGAGTCAGCATCAGAGCATCAGTATGGGTTTATACGTGTAGGTATTTGGAGACCATTGTTCTGTGTCCTTTACTAACATTTTGCTGAAAGAATCAGTAGTGTAAGCTAAGACCTACAAAGTCAACTTTGCTCTATGCCCTTCTGCAGTCAGCAGCTCGTGCCATCTGTGTTGCTTTTTAGGTCTCATTTGAATGCAGAGATGCTTGTCTTGTGATAATTTTCAGTACATTTTATCAGTCTGTAAGTTTGGCAGCAGATCAATGCCCATGCGTGTGTATTTGAGGAATCAAAATCCAGAGACAGGCTGCAAATAGAGGCGCAGTGGAGTGTCAGTCATGGAATCCAGTGCTGGCGACAAAAGATAGTGCCAAGAGGCTTAGGGGGGCCTCCTTCAAGTTATTTCCACTATTAAATTACCACTTGGTCTTGCACGAACCAGCCTCCAAGGTCTGAGTTGAGGAAGTCTTTGTCCCAGTTGTTTGTGTTGTAGACATTGTTTGTGTTGTAGACATTGGCTGTGGAAGGAAAGGTAATTCTCTACTGCGGTTTGCCTTCCTTGCCAATGGGCTGCCCAGGCCTGGGGATGTGTGAGTACAGCCTTGCTCTCCTACAAGCTGGCATCACCTCCACTCCAGGGCAAGTTTTAGGTTGCCAAGCCACACTGTGGTGGGACACTCCACTCTAGAGACACCCCAGTACAGCTGATGGCTCAGAAGCTTCTTTGATGCCTGTTACAATGCTCATGGAGTGGGCATATAATACGTAATAGCCACACAAGCAGTTAGTTTGCCCTTGTGTCTTGTCAGGTATTTATGCTACAAATCTCAACTGCCAAGAGCAGAAACTTTAGCTGCTCCTTCAGCTCCTTGCCATTGAAATAGGATCTGCCATGTCCAGTGCTAATGAAAATCTTCTTTCCTTGGCAAGTGGATGCTGCCTGATTTAAAAATCAGAAAAGTGCTTTTTCAAGTACTTTCCCTGTAATTTAACATCCCTTCAAGGTCTTTCTGTCACTTCTCAAATGCATCCCATACCAATTCTACCCTGGAGTGTCACCTCCAACCTTTTTCACTTCCTCAGCTCCAGAGCTGCAGGAAGAGACAGTGTCCTTGGTGATGACAGTGGCAGGGGAGTGACAGGCAGGCTGGGTGGGGGTGGCTGTTGGTGAGCAAGCCTAGTGACAGGATGGGGTGACTAAGAAGCAGCTGGCTAATTAAAGCACAGCAGTAGGAGGAGCAAAGTATTTAAGGGTGCCAGAGAGAAAGAGAGATGCCTCCACCAATTTCTTACACTTCAGCAGCCAAGTGACTGGGCATCACAGTGAAAGGTTTTCTTAACTCTTTCGTGCCTCTTATGGAGTGAAATCAAGAGACTAAGAAAATGGCTCCATTGACTGAAAAGCCTGAATCGAGGTAAGGACACCAGTATGGTTTTTAGTCAGAGTTAGTCATATCTACCTCTGCTAGACCTGCTGTGAGCTGAACTCCCAGGACTTTATATGGCTCTGGCATATGCTAATATTCACTGAGTGGGTAGGTCTGGTGGGCAGCGCACACTGATTTTCAGAATGCTGCTTTCATTTGGATAGGTATTTCCAGTTGCTGATTGAAAAGAGGCAATGTCAGGGTAGTCATTACATGGGATTGTGTTCTCATTAGGGGAAATGGGCATGTCCTTGCCTCCTTACCCTAGTGACTGGATCTTTCTCGTAATTATTTTTGTGGGAAGGAGAGATTGAAAGCACTTCCTGAATGCAGATTCTGAGGCAGTTACTTAGAGGAAAGTGAAGAGAATGGAGAGTTCTCAGCAATATATGAATTTGTCACCCGAGGCTGGAGGAGTCAGAGGGAAGTAAAGATGAGGACTGGCTTCTGGAATGTAACTGTGATATTTCTGGAGACACTTAGAATGTCAGACTGTTGCTTCACCCATCAGTTTGGTTTCCTGTGACTGTTTTTAATAGTGAGTAGAGAAGCAGTCACAGTGTCCTTCCTTCTAGCATCTAGGTGACTCTAGAGGCAGCACAGTCCATCAGGACTAGCAGCCAGCGCTCCAGCCTGAATTCCCTGGCAGGCACAAGTTTGCTGCGTGGCTTTGAATGTGTGACAGTGGCCAGCCTTCTGAGTTTTGCTGCGACCATTTTGTGTCTGATATCCAGGCAGATGAATTAGTCCCCTGGCAGTTTTGTTAGCATAGCAGTGCTTCCAGGTTGGAAAAGGCTAAAGAAAATGACATTGTCTCATTTCAGCTTGCTTCCAACTAGGCTTGTCAGAGATGTATTGGCAGTATTGTATGCCTGGCTCCCCATGTGCTTTGGTTAGACTTAGCTCTGTGTGGTTCTCTGGAGGTTGTTGCAGTGGTGTGTGGATGAGACCAACTCTCAAACTGATTTTTCTTATTTTGGAACTACAAAAAGCAACCTGTAAGACTGATACCTGTAAGGCCCTGTTACACTATGTCAGATCAGCTTGTACTGGATGTTGGATAGGATAGAGGCCCACATCTTCCATCTTGGTGTAAAATAAGACTATCACCTATATGTCTTAACAAGTATTAGCTATTGCTTAGTGAGTATTTGTACACAGCTTCAGAACAGCTAATGCTAGAAGAGGTTGTAATTAAAAATTGACATTTGGTGGGGTTGCCACAGTGAGCACTCATTCAGGCCTGCACAATTCCTCTGCCTTACAAAACTGGGAATCTCAGGATGTGTCTGGAATGGTATAAGGTGGTCTGTAGCATTAAAGTACCTGGTTTATATGTCAAAGTTGCATCAGAGTCTTCTCTCTACCCTAATCTTTGTGACACGTTTGTAAACTGGATTTGAACTTTGAGACACTAGTCATTCTCTAATTAGTATTTCTGACTAATGCAACTTCCTCTTATTTACTACGTTACCGTTTGCGAGTGTGTGATAGAGGTGAAGACAGCCTTTGTAGTCTTTGTTACACAAAATCATGCAAGAGAAGCTGCTGGATATTGTTTAGATGATCTAATTGATTTGTATTTATAGAATGCCATTCACTGTAGTAAATGCAATGCAGTGTTTGTGTCCCTCAATCCTGCAGTCAGCTGAATGGATTCATTGTTATACATAATTAGGGCTTCTGGAATGTGGGGCTGTTTATTTACAGCAATTGTTCTGCCGAAGCACAAGTGGCCCCATATCAGAGATCTACAGAGAGTTAGGTGCAGTACCCAGAGCAGCCCAGCTGCGCAGCTCTTACAAGTAGTCTCACAACAGCTTGAACTCAATGAATCCTCCATTTCTTCCAGCTGAAGTATAAAACCAGCATCCTCTTGGCTAGGTGCAGTCATTGCAGATTGAAAGATTTTCCTTTTGCAACAAAGGTAAATCGGGTGTCGTGGAACGAATTACCCTTGCCTGTAAATAAATCCCAATTTCAGTAGTTGTGTGCTCCTTATGCCAGTTCCTGTGTGAATCTCAGTTAAGTGTCCTGAACAGTCCCAGGTTGTGGTATGCTATTAAATTGTTTACAGCCTTCCTGGATCTGCCAGCCTGAGAGCTGTGCCCAGTGAGCTTCCTTTTATAGGATGTACATTGGCTTGTTTGTAAAGTGCTTCCATCTATGAGATGTGGTCATACGTATTGCAGATAAATCTGAACAGAAATCTCAACTTCTGCTGCTGGCAAGTGCTGTGCTTTGTGTCTTCTGCTAAGATGGAGATGAGATTTTATTTAAAATATCCTGGAAAATTTTGCTTTTCTTTCTGAAGTTTCAAAATGTTCATGTGAGCTGCTTGGGCATATGGGTGTGTCAGAAAGGCATTTGTTTCTTCAGCTGACACCCATGATACGTGAGCCAGGGCTGCTGTCACCATATTGCAGCCATCAAATACTAAAGATGGAGGGCAGTCATGACAGACTCAGGAAGAAGTCAAAGCCCAGTTAGAATGTATTTAGAGTCTATTGCAGGAGGAGACATGTTTTTGACTGTAAGGCAGGGATGTGAGCAGTTACTTATCCAGAGGGAACCGGTGATAAAACCGCATGTCAAGTATGCTGTGAGCCAAACAACCTTCTGTACAGCCATTTTTCAAGCTCTGTGTCTGCAGCAGAACAGGAGGTTGATGGCTCAAGCAGGGGCTACCTTTCATCCACACAGTCTTCCAGGTATAAGTCAGTGTTGTTTCATGAAGGTATAGTGGCTAGTGTGAAATTATTGCAATCTATTTCTTTGCAGGGGGGTTCCTGTAGACATCAAATCACTATCTGAACTAGCACTAATCATGGAATTCATTTTAGTATACAGGTCAGAGTTAGAATGGGCAAAAAGAGATGATTTACCTTTTCAGCCTTGCTGTTCAGCTGTAGGCTTTGCTCGCTGGCTTTGTGAAGTTAAATGGAGTTTAGACTTTGGCCTGTTGACTTTTTAAAGGCTTTCACTATTCGCCAGATTTTAATGAGATGGGTGACAGCATGCCGGCCAATTTCTTTGGGAATGCTTGTTTACAGGCTTGCAAAAGGAAGACTCAGAGGTGCAATTGCTTTCTAAAAATGCATGGATAAGGGTGAATGCAAAGAGAAAGACCTGCTTGAACAGAAAAGTTGTGTTGATGCAAAACAATTTAGCTGTAGCTGCTCATGAATTTAATTTAGGTCGCAGATGAGAAACAGCATTTGTGCCATATGAGGAATGAGTTCTGGAGCAGGCTTCCAGCAAGAGCAGTGGAGGCGGGAAACTTTAGCAGTTTCAAGCTGGAATGTGAAGTGTTCTTGCACAGGGTTGTATGACACAGTTGCCTGCAATAGCATGGGAGTAGGCTGGATGACCCAGGAGATTCTTTTCTGCCTCCTGCTCCACAAGTGGCGACCTTGAACTGAGTTAACTCAGGTTGCAGTAAACTTTGTTTACTCTGAAGTTGATGACTTAGTTCAAAAGTATCTCTGAATTCTTGAAGCTGTATCTCCTAGTTTACATTTCCTATTTAACTTTTATTATTAAGAGAGGCACATTCCTCATATATTGCACAAAAACTGGCATCTCTGCACCAGATAACTTAATTTTGCTCATTTGGAAGGCAACAGACACACTACATTTAAAGGAGAAAAAGCAAGCAGTACTGCATTTGAAATGTGCTGTGTTTGTTTATTGTAACAGCTGCAAGTTCCATTATTTATAAGAACACCTTATCCAAGCTGGTGTGTAATGATACCATTTGTTTCATTTAGTGAGCTTTCAGTGCTCTCTCTTTGCTGTCTTAACACTTGCTGAAGAATGTGTGGAAGCTGTTGTCTTGTATAGAATTGGTGTGATTATTCTCTGTGCACTGCTTGCTTACTCGTAGTATTTTCATGACTTTTGTTCTTAGGAGCATAATGTCTTCTGAAGGAATGACAGGCTGTTCTCTAACCCTTAAAATAAAAATGACAGACAATATATTTCAGTATTCCAGAATAAAAGAATAATGATAGTTGAAGAGAGAGCTGATTGCCTAGGTTAACCTGAGCTGCCTGCTCTATTCAAAGTTATTTTTTCTCTTGTCACGTTTTATGTGATGCAAGGTGAGACGTGCACAGGAGATTTGTTTTCCAGCAAATTCCTTTAAGCAGAGGAACCTGCTGGTGGGAGGCACTGACTGCAGTGCAGCTCTTTGCCCACTTTCCAGATTTGGGACTCCATATTGCTGACATAGCTCATTGAAGAGGAGCATTTGGGTCAGGGACACTGATGGCATTGTGGAAAAGGGTCTGAACTGGGGTGAAACAAATGAGTGCTGTCAGTGATGTGTAAGACCTGACCAGGTGAAAAGCAAGTTTTGTGATTGCTAATCATCCTTTCAGTCTGAAAGCTTACAGTTTTTTTGATGGCCTCAACTCCTACTTTATACTAAAATAAATAAGAATTTAATTTTTCATTTAAATGCAGCCACAAAACACTTAAAGCTCTTGTATTTAGAGAGAAAACTTGGAAAATGTGAAAAACTTGAAATTGAGAAAAATCAAGTGGTCTACATCTCAGAAATATATAAGCACAGTAAGTTTTGAATGTTCATCTCATGTCTAGCAATTGTTTTAAAATCCTGTGTGAGCCACCGGAGCTCTCAGTACTAACAAGGGAAGAAAGGAAGTTACTTTTCCCCACACTCACATTAGACCACCAAAAATAACCACTGCCTGCAACTCTTAGCTGAGATACCAGTGACTTAAGAGCATGTGTCCTTGCTGAGAACTATTAATGGGCTGTTTGTTACCCCTGCCTTTGTAGGGGGAGTATTCAAACCTTTAGAGCATGTGAGATAATCCAGACAGGCTGTACAGAAGTGGTTGCCACTTATCTGCATTCCTCCTAAATAGGCTTCTGAACGCACTGCTCTCTTTTCCACACCAAGTAGGGAAGGGACTGCAGCCTTGGAGAAATGTGCTGGGGGGGAAAGGGAGGAAGGAAAAGTTAAACATCTGTCTAGAGGTAGGACTGAACTGACAAGGAGTTGGTGGATGTTTTGTATGGACATTGGCATGTTCAGGGTTACAACTGCTGGCTTATGCCCTGAGGAATTCATTACTTTCATTGCGTTTTGCATGTGTGCAGCTTTGAAGCCTTTGTTGCTATGTCTGTCACATTTCAGGAAAGGCACTAATTCCAGTCTGGCGAGGACACACTGGTTAGCTGGCTGGAGCAGGGAGCTGGAAGGAGACACGTGGATATTTTGCTTTGGAGTACTTTTTCAAGTATTTTTCTTTTTTTGTTTGCCTGACCTGGCAGTAGGGAGTTCTCAGATTTTAACACTGACATGAGGGACCTCATTCTTGGTTCTCTTTGAAATGCTCCCTTCTGAAGTACCGCGTGTGTCTACCGGAATGGCTTGGCCATGTCTACAGAAAGTTCTTGAGGGGGACTGGGGGCGGTAAATTATTTCCAGACCCGCCTGTTTCCAGGGACAGCCTGTCTGCCCAGCCTGGCAGGGACTAATCTGCCTAAGGATGTACCATCCAGACGTCCATAGCACGCTGGCTTACAGCATGTGCCTTCCCAGCTGTTACAGGCCAATACTTGGCTGCACTGGCACCGTGGAGCCAGGTGTGTTATCTGGCAGTACTGCCCATCTGATCCCAAGAGCAGCCTTAGGACTGAGACAGGCCTAATGGGACTTCAGTGTGTGGTTTGGGTCAAGGATACGGAAGAGTGAATAATTCTGTAACCCTGATGCAATAAGGTGCCAAAGCATGTTCTCAACTCCAAACATGCACCATAATTTTGTCAATCTAAACAGGGGTTATTTCTACTTGCGTGCAGCAGATCTGTGCACAGATTCTCAGCTGATCAAAATCAACTTTTAAATGGAGTTAATGGCGTTTTTGCAGTTAGACCAATGCAGAGACTCAGAATTGGTTACTCTCACTCTGACTATGCTGAATCCATTCTGTGTGTGGGAACTTGCACTAAGCACATGTTTGAGTGCTTGAAGGAAGCTGATTAGTTTCACAGTAAGTGAACACTGGATGCTTGTTATTTTAATTGAATTCCGTAATTGCTAGTAAGTGTGGGGATATGTGGAAAAGTAATTTTTCCAGATCCAATCTAGATCTAATGAGTTTGTATACATCTTCCATTTAATTTTAGCAATCTTCTTTAATTATCACTTTGTTTTTATCCTCAAATCACTTGTTTGTAAAAAGTAATTTAATGTATTGATGCTCAATATTTATGCTTCTTTTTGGTGTGAATTCTTTCCTAAATGCTTTTCTTAATGCAGTGAAGGTCAGTGCTTCACACTGTAAGCAATTTCAAGACTTGAATCAAAAAGACATCACTGAAATCAGTTTCATGGCAGTTGTGATGTCACTGTTTCCAAACAAATGAGACTTTTTAAAAGGGTGAAGCATGTGGTCACATCAAATACTGCCATTGTGGGAGGGGAAGTGTTCCTCCGGCACTGCAGCAGCAGTGGAGCCTGCCTTTGCCCAGACATTATAGCCAGTAAATCCTTTTTCCTCTCCTGAAAAGGTGATATACTGATTTTTTTTTTTCCCCCACTCCTTTTTAATATTGTATACCAGGAAAGCACTGCAACCTCTTGGGAATGGTTGAGGGGAAGAAATTTTGTGTTGACTTGCATGAAGCCCATGGGGACGGCCAGTGCTGAGTTAAAACATCTGGGTATCAGCAACCCTCCTCAGCTTCAGAGGGAGGTTGATCCTAAAGCTGACTTGAGATTTACTGCAGTGTTGCCCCTTCTTGTGGTTTTCTCCTGGCCCTGTGGAAGAATTGGTATTTATCCCAGTGAGTTTAATATATAACATTTTTTATGTGTAGAAGAGCATGATACTGCTACAAATCTCCTTAAGCTGGATAATGTAATTTTAGACTGTTTCTCTTTGACTTGCTTGAACTAAGGCATCTTTCTGGAATGGAAATGTATGGAGATCAGAAGGACCATTATTACTAAGTATGTTCACTACATTTTCAGGCTTTGTCAACCATTACTATTTCAGGGACTCACTTCTAATATGAAAGGGTAGAAACAAAAAGCAGATACTGTATGGGCAGGCAAAATCAGGCAGCCAGCCTATCAAGTTGGACTCAGTTTTTGTTGTTGACTAGTTTTATACTGCACTCCCCACTGTATATTGTATTTTACTGAGATCAGCTTGGTGCTAGGCTGAATCCTGCTGAGCCTTCGTGAACCCACAATGTATATCTTATGTGGGTATTTTAGTGAAGGAAATATTTAAACAATTAAGTGTTGGCAGCTCTTCCTAGGGTGGCTTGCTGGGGAGCCCAGATACTGTCTCATTTTGTAGACTCATCTGTTACCGTACTTGCTTGTTGGGTTTTCTTTCCTTTTGAGTGTCTGTTGAACATGCTCATTATATTCTGGCTGGCATGAAGCAAATGCTGATTAAGAAAGGGGATGTTTGTGGCAGTAGAACAAATTCAGTTCCCTGAAGGGAGTTTTCACCTCTTTCAATGTTCCACTGCTGCCTCTAGTTCATGTAAAAGAAAAAGTATTTCCAAGTCTGTTGTTTAGTTCCTTGTTTCCCCAAGCAATTTTTCCTATACTTCTCAGATTTGGGTTCTCGGTTTTGCATGATTTTGTGATTTCAGATGCATATTTCTATTTGTGTCATGAAAGCCATTAATTGGTCTGGAGCTACACTTGATCTCACTTTCTTTGGGGCTAACTTTTTGGTAGGGGGAGAGGTGGAGATTGGAACACAAAATTAAAGGACTTTAAATTCAACTTAGGACCTTTAGAGAGTTGATAGATCTCTCTAAAGAGATAGATCTGTCTAACTTTGACAAGTTAGATCTTGTCAAACACACACTTTTTTTTTTGTAAAAATGCTATTTGGTTATTCAAACCAACATCTGTGACATTGAAACCTGTTTGCTGCAGGTGTCAAGTCCCCACAGGAGTGAGGACAGATAGGCCTTGCAGTTGTCCTCCACAGACTGGCATCAGCATCAAAACTTATTTTTCTTCTGATCCTATCTGGTATTTTTTCTCTTGGGTTGGCAATTTCACTGCCTTTGGTACTAGGAGAATTAAAGCTTCCAGCTTTCATATTTCACTTACAGGAGTCTGATCCTGAAAATATCAGCAGCATTGCACAGCTGGAAATGATTGCTGCAGAAGTTATAATATGCATTTAACAAGTGCATCTCTTCTGTATTATTACATCTTTCAAAGGAGAGACTAGCTTTGATATGAGCAGCAGATTGCCTTGAAATATGGGAAAGCTCTAATTTGAAGGTTTTAGTTTAAAGCTTTTAGTGTCACTTTGATTTTTTTAAAAAATTCTCTTAAAAGGTGATTCACATTTTATATATTAGAAACCAATCAGACTTGCACTTTGCCCTTTATAGACTCTTAGACTTAAATTACTACCTTTCAGTTTCATCTGAAGATTAGACTTAAAGTCTGGAAGCAGTGGTTGTATTGGGTAGAAATAATCTTTAATTTCTGATCATTATTAGCAAAAATGTATCTGGTGCTTAACATGAATCCACTTGGCATTAAGAAACTATGACTGTTACCTTGACTCTTGTGGTGAATGTTCAGCATTGTGTCCAGTGCTATTTGGGCAGACATGAAACATATTGTAATCATTCTGTGTTTCACTTTAAACAGACATAAACAAAATCCAGAAGTGAAAAAGGCAAGTCCTTCTGCCACAATGAGCTCTGGTAAGTCTGTGTTATTTTCTACTTGTACTCATTGGCTTTCCTTTTTATTACTACTAATATTCCTGCCTGTTTCTGATGCAATTATTCACATTTATTGCTTGAATTTTGGCCCAAAAAGTAGCTAGAAGCATCTTGAACTGAATGTAGGCCCTTTTAGCTTATTTCAGTGTGGAATATAAGAATTCAAAATTACTGATAACCTGAAAAAATTATCTGAATTTGATATATTTTAGTAGAGATGAAAACATAGTTTGATATTTGGATAGAAAAAATCAGCTGTTCAAAGGAAAACAAGGCACCAGGAAATGGGAGCTGGTTGGGAAGAGGAAAACTTCTGGGCTTGTCTGGGTAACAGGCTAAATCAGAGTGAAAAATAAAGCAGATGCCAGACTTGAAGTGCTGTATGTAAGATCTGTAGAATGATATTTCCACTTAATTTTAGCATTTTAGCAAGTCCCAACTGGGGTATCATGTCCTGATTTTGGCGCAACATTCTGAAAAAAATGTGAACTATTTGAAGAGAGTCCAGGAAAACATGACCTGGGAATTCAGTGTATGACTGATAACCTTACAAGGAACAGGTTGCATTAGGGTGGTGCTGGAAGTTTGTAGGAACTCGTTAGGCAAACATTTGTCAGGAGTGACAGAGGTAGATTTGTTTCATTCATGGTTCAGAAATAGGGCTTTAGGTGACCTTTGGAGCTTCCTTCTTGCACTGTCTCCTGTGTTTCCCTGAATTTACAAGAGCCAGTTTTATTCATGTTGGCTGAAGACCTTGTAGACTTGCAAAAATCTTTATTGAAAACCACTTCTTCATTTCTCTTTCAGAACATGAAGAAATGGATGTTGCAAAAACTGTTGTCAATGGGCTGAGCAGCAATGGACAAGAAAAAGGTGGGTTAAAATCTCCAGAGACACCTCCAGAGCTCCTCCTGCATGTCAGCTGGTGATGTGCTTGATTTTCCCAGAAATTCACTACGGTGGGGGCTTCCAAATTTAGTTCACTTGGCGACTGACACAAGAAAAGCCTTGTACTGCATTGTGCTAGTAGCAGCATTTCTTAGCTCAACAAGTGTTCTTTGTCTCTTTAAAGTGGCAGGCTGGACTTGCCTCTTTGTGTATTTGTAGTGCTGTTTTGAGGAAAGCTGTACACTACTTGTGGTACTCGTGAGCACCTGCGAATCGGTGTCTCAGTGAGTTGAGACAGCATGGGTTTGTGGTGCCTGTGTGTGAACTGTGTTAACTTCAGGGAGAGGTGAAGGTTTGAGTCTGGGATTGAAAGGCAGGAGCCAACCATTTAAGTGATAAAAAAAAATCGAAACAAACCAGTCTTCATGTTAACATCAGCAAGTTTGCAGTGTGCTTTATAGCATTCAGTTTTGTAGAGTGACTGTGTCTGTTTTGGCAGGGTGGAAGTATGTGGGTATGGGTTGATTTTCTGTTGGTTTAATTTCCTTTCTTTTCCTTTGATGCCTTTTTCTAGTGGTTAATATTTTGACTGCATTGTGGATGGATGAATTCAGTCTGTTTCAAAGCAGAACAGAATCAGGATTGTTTCCTAAGCCACAGGCTGTTTGATTTGGGATCTGTTATATTCACAGGGTCTCTACTCAGGGAGAAGTATGGAAAACAGGGTTTGATTTGGGTTCCTATTTTATAAAAAAAATTTAAACAATCCTATCAAATTAAAAACTAACGATTTTATGAGTTTTGAAAAAATTCTGTCAGGCTCTTTGGCCAGGCTTTTGTTGCTTGGGACTCCTTTTCTAGGTTGTGAAATCTGTGCTTTCCGTTTTGCCGGGTATCAGAAAGATCTGCCACAAGAGGGGGTGTACACACCACCCTGATGTCACTGTCTCCCTCAAGCTGGCCCAGTGCTCAGTGTTAGTCTGTGAAGTGTTAGAAATGTGGGTCCTCTTACTCCTGATTTTACAGGCATGAGAGAGATGGCATGGAATGTGACGAGACATCTATCATTTTCCAGCTAATACATACAGGAAACAGGTTTTATAGAAGAAAATTCTGGCTCTGCAGAAATCAAGAGTACTACCCAAATTATTCTGGTAGAGTCATGATATACAAGATGTTTATCTTGGCAGCTCCTGTTGAGCTTCACCTCTGAATAGTACTGCCTTTTTCACAAGGACCCCTCTTTGTACCTCTTTGTTGATTCGAACAGTTTTGTAACAATTGCTAGAATTTTGCATGGTGCTACATATGGTTTTCCCCAATGTTACCACATATAGTATAAAATTAGTGTGCTACCTGCTGAAGTCAGGTAGAAATCTCTTCGATTTACTGTTTATATGGATGGATTTTTTTTCCTGATGTGTCTATATGGATGCTACCCTTTAGCATGGGACCTTTTTCAAGATTATTTCACTTCCTTCTGTTGTTGAACTTGTGAAAAATGAGCCATGAAGTTCAGAATCCATGTAATGTGGCTAGTTTAACGTTCTTCTCTCAGCCTTCTAGTATTAGGTTTTTTTTCAGTTTGTTTTTACTGAACCATATTAATGTTTTACTTAACATTTTTATTTTTGCATGTAGTGTACCTCAGTTAAACGATTACACTAAAAATTTTTTATGGCTTCTAAAAACTAATGCTTCCAGATTCTTTTTGCCTGCAGCATAGTGGCAGTCAGCATTAGTCCATTCAGTAGGTAGTTCTGTATGCTGCATAAAACAGACACATCCTGAATTAGGGCAGATGAAAGGATATTTTTAACAGTTGCATCATTGCTCTCTAGACTGCTTTTGTATTTGAAATTTCCAGCTATTGTGTCTCCAAGTACATTAGAAAATTTTGTGGCATGCTTCCCAAACTCTGTTCTTTCCTTTTTGGATGTGCCATTTACACTTTTGTGTTTGCAGCTGTTGGCGTCCCTTTATGTACACGTTCTATTTCTGCCGTTAAAATAATCCCTGTGAAGAAAGTGAAAAGTTCTCCTCACCTAGTGCTGCCTACAGGTATCTTCTTCTTTCCTCCTCTGCCATACCTTAGTTAGCTGTCATTGTCTCTCTTCTCTCTCTCTATCCTTGTCTCTCTGCTTTACCCACATGCTTTGGCTAATTCTCAGCTTCATGCTCCTTTCACTCCTCCCAGAGCTGCAGATTTCATCAGTAGGTAACACAGTTAGCTCTTGATGGCACAATACACTGTTCTCAATTATATTGCTCTTCTGCAGACATAATTGTGTCTGCTTGAATCTGGGATCATTGGAAGCTCTTCTACTAATGCTCAATTATGAAAAATATTGTTGTTTTTATTATTATAGACTCATTTTGAACAAAACTTCTGAAGAATCAAAGAATGTTTCCTGCATATCTTTGGTCTTCATGACAACAAGTGGTTCAAGCATAGTTCAACATTGGTAGTACGGTTTTGTTTTTCTGTACATGCACTGAATTTAATCCACATGTGAGTAAGTAAGGATGTGAGGCTGTCTGTCACCCTCTCCCCCAGTGCATGCTTCCCCACTAGAAGTACAAGATTATGCTTGTACTTTGCTGGATTTGGACAGTCAGAGTAGTGTAACTGATACTGCTTGTCTCTCCTAATCTGTCATACATGTGCTTTGTTGGAGTGGTACAGTGCTAATGCCCTGTTTATTACTAGCTGCTGGATTTCTATACTGAGAGATTCAGATTCTGGTTTTCTGTCATTTGTGAGGGAATTCATCATTCTAGACGTTTGTTTTCATCTCCCAAGGTGAGATAGTCTGGCAAGATTTTATTTTCAAATCTTTTCAAATAATTTTAATTTGTTTTGAGATCAGAGATTTTTTTTCTGACTCTTACTCTTTTGGTTTAGTATACAGGTTTAATCTGTTGTATGGAAAATAAAAAAAAAGCATTGATTCCTAAATTTTATTTTCCTCCAATATGATGAAGATATTGTTTTGACATGTCATATATGTTGAGCTCTGTTTCCATTTCTCTCCAGTGCCTGTGAAGCAAGTGTAGGCATAGGGTTGTAGGAGGACAGTTACCCTACATTCTTTGTGGACCTTTATATCAGGCCCAGTGATTCCCAACATCATGTCCATGCTTTACAGTTACAGCAGTCTTAAAACTGGAGTCTTGGAGCTTAAGCCTTTGTCCTGTGGTTTGAAAGTGAGTCCATAGAGTTCCTGGGCTCTGTGTTGTGTGGATGGGAACGATAGCCAGGACTGCACTCTTGGGCAAGAGGAATCCTGACCCTACCTGAATCATGCAAAAATCAGTCAGAGAAGTCTACTTCTATTTCACCAGGAATGTGGGTGACCTTAAGTTGTGATTAGCTGTGGTATATTTAAGGTTGAAACAGCTTTTGATATGTCTGGGTGGATAGTCTTTCTCCTCACAGAGGCTGCCTCCATGCTGCCTCAGTTAGCTAAAGTCTGAACTATGGGAAAGTATCCTCTGATTTCTTACTTACTCCATCCTTTTTGTAGTCCTAAGTATGGATCTGCAACAATGCTTTCTGTGAAATCCCTAAAGCATTGGAAACCCATGTAAGGGCTTCAATAGAGGAGATTCCAGCACAGAGGGCTTTCAGTGAGAGCCAGGAGTTTGGCATTCATTGAGTTTCTCCTCTTACTGCCACTGTCTGTCTGACATATTGATGTTTCCCCATATTGTGACCGCACTGGCTGTGGTTTGCATGGTCTGCAACTTTAGCCAAAGTGTTACTGTGGTCTGTAGGGACTGTACTGGTCTGAATTTGGTGGGGCATTACCTTGCTGAAATCAGCCAAGGAGTACTGATCTGCACAAATGTGGGCTGTTGTCTGGACAATAAACAACAGCCTTTGCCCCTGCCCCCCCTCCAGTCTGAAGGCATCATTTTTGTTATAATAGCAGTTCCTGGAGAAGAGCTGCATCCTTCCCCGTGTGGAGATAGTGTGATCCTCAACCCATAAAAATAAAAATTACTGTGTCATCACTTGTGTAATGCAGCATGGACTTAGTACCTCTTCACGCTCCCTGTGCAGTCGTGGTAGGGCTGGTACTGCTATGTAGGTAAGTGAAGTCTGATGGCAGCTGCAGGGTCACTAATAGTGCATGAGAAGAGGAGGTCCATGGAAGTAGCCTAGAGAAACAAGACACTTTTCAGTCTTATTATTTCCAGAGGTATCTTAAAGGAAACAACTCACCCAGAAAGATTTTAAGTAGGGTGAGAAAGAGATGTAGCTTTGAAGTACTGGTTTGTTATTACTTAATAGGATGACAGGAGGAGAAAACCCAGATCATGGACTGAAACACACAAAGGTAAGCCTGCACAGAAGCTGTGCTGAACTGTTCCTCAGCAAGGATGCTGGCATGATCTGGTATCTGGCTCACAGGTTGATCTGAATAGGCATGTGTTAAATCTCCTCCTACTTTCTGGGGTTTGGGTTCCTGTGTCAGAAGGTGAACCACTGCAGTGAAATGGGGAGATGGCAGGGAGGTGGCTTGCAGTGCCTTGCCTTTACATCATATTCAGCATCATTACAAGATTTTATCTTCCAGTGGTCAAAAGTCTTTTTTTTCCCCCCTCTTTCAATCCTCCACAGAAGGCATTTTTAAGCTTTGGCACACAAAGTGTGTTCATTATGTCACTGGGACATCACTATAGAAGAGCCACAGGTGAAATGTGGACTGTCCTTGATAGCGCAGTATCTCTGTACAAAGTAGAACAAATAAAGCAAATGGACTTGTAACCTTTTGCTCAAACACTCTTTTTTCCCCCTCCTTTCTTAGCTCTGTTGCACCAACTCAGAACTTAACTGCTACATTCATCAATTACGTGAATATAGAACTGCTTTGATTTCTCAATGCTTTACAGAGCTAATCTTCATCTGCACAATCATTACTAGATTGATTCACCTGGAGGCAGCCATGCTAAAATTACTCTAGAGCTCTAATGGATCCTGATAGCTTTGCATAATCTCTTTCTGTGTGTTTCTTCTGTGCATGTGCATTTCCTGTAGAAATGGATCCCACAAAAGTCTGCAGTGGAAAAGGAGCTGTAACCCTCCGGGCAACTCCATCCAATGAAGGGAATCGGAATATCACTTCACCATGTCCTCAGGATGCTGAGCAACCTGAAAGTAAGTGGTAGAAAGTTAACTGGAATTTGTTACTCACAGTAACTTCAAGACCTTGTCAGTCCAGGGTCTTGGGCTTACTTTATGATTGTGGTTTAAAGCCCAGAATTCCATAGCATAGTTGGAAACCTCTTGCAAGGACCAGACCAGTAGGGAGACTGACTCTAGTGCAGGTTTCATGACCACTCAGTCATTGACTGAAGTTTGTCAGGAGCACCAAAAACTCTCAGTTCTTTTCTTTCTTCCCCTCCACCCCAACCGCCCCCAGGGCAGCGTATGTCACCTCCTTTTATGCCAGGCATGAGGTGGAACAGAAAGAAGCTGAGTGGTGCTGCTGCGTCTGCAGCATTCAGCTGGGTTGTCAGGGAAGCAGGGATAGCGTCCCCCCAGACGGACAGCGGACAGCGTGGCTACAAGCTCTGCGTCTTTCAATAGCAGACGTGTAATTACTTAATTGTAGGAGACAGGCAAAGCATAACAAACCTGGCCAGTGTCGTGGATCTGGCAAAGAGGATGAACTCTCAAAGGCAAGATGCTGTTAAGGGGGAGGGGGTAAAACGTGCTCTTGAAAGCAAAGCATCCATCGTTTCTGAATGTATTGTTGGAGAAAGGGCAATTCCATTAATTCTAGCCCTAATGTGTCACTTTCTGCTCTGTCTTCTCCCGTTCTGCTCCACCCGTGACCTACCCTCTTTTTATGCTTGCCTTTCCCTGTTTCTTCACTCCTACCCCCTGCTGTTGCCTCTCTCCTTTCTGTTGATGGCTTCATAAATTTCCAGCATCTTGAATGGCAATGGGCCCATTACTATGGAAATCAGTTCATTAATACTTCTTTTGCTTACTCCCTCAATCGCTTTATGAAATGTACTTGGAGCTGGGAGAGCTTCATGCATATAACTTAAACAGCAGAATGGGTACAGAGTGGGGAGGAGCCTAGTGGGAAGCTGTGATGAGACCACTGCATGTAGCTGCAGGGACTGGGTTGTAAAGTGATATCTTATAACTCCCTTCATGCACTTGGTCTGCAAAACTTGATCTATTTATTGGTAATCCTTTATCTCAATCACATATAGTGATATTGTTAAGGATAGATATGTCTTCATAATCTGAATACAGTTTCCCTACATTGCCAGTAATTTGTGGTGTCTGGATGTCAAGCTGCAGCTTTAGAAAGTAGCTAGCTGGGCAGCCTTTTTGCCTCTGAAATAAGAATGTCAATGAACAATTGTTTCTTCATTGCTCTGAATGAATTGCCTTGTGTTTACAAAGGTCAGAAACAAGGAGGACATCATGTTTAGGGCTGGTCTCTATGGTAATTACGCAGCCCTGTCAGAAAGCATTTTATGTGTGAAATGAAGTAGCTTGACTCTTAACTTCAATTGGTACATGTTTTCTGGAAATGTGATGGTTTATTTTTTTCCCCCTTTCTTTTCCTCTATGCCTATCCTCCACCCCCACCTCCTCTGTCTCTCCTTCCTGTGAAACACTTAGGTCTGGAGCCAGAAAACTCAGAAACAGGTATAAACATTGGCTGCTTTTGTTGTTACTTCTGTTGCTTTATTGGAATTATTTCTTCTGTTGCCTGGGGGAAAAAAAAGAAAGGGGGGGGTAAAAGAAGGAAAGAGTCCCTTCCTTTCACTTATCCTGCAACTGAAGGGAATCTGTGATCTGAGTTTTCTTTCCCTCGCAGATGATTGGAGGTCATCGTCTAACACTGATGCCAATGGGGATGCCCAGCCGTCTTCTCTGGCTGCCAAGGGTTACAGGAGTGTGCGTCCGAACCTTTCTTCAGACAGCAAGCCACAGGTAAGCCTTTCTTCTGTCACCCTGAGGGTGATCATCTGGGTTCAAGCACTGGATTCATGATCAGAAGTCCTGGGTTGAGTTCCAAACTTGGCTGCAGATGGGTAAGTTGCTGTGCCTCAGCTTTTTCTACCTTTGAACTGGGGGCAACACCGATGTCAACAAAGTGTTGTGGAGCTCATGTATTCAGGCACACCACTGTGTTTCCTGGGTGGAGGAAGGAGGAGGACAATGCTATTTGCAAGAAAAAAGGTGAAGTAATAATCTATAATTATTTCATATTTTATGCTGGTTTATTTCCTAGAAACTGCTGCAGGCTAAAATCAGAGTTGCACCCTGTGTTAAAAGTAAGATATTGGGGAAATGCCTTTCAGTTTTAACCCTGTAACTGATAGAAGCCAACAAGTGAAAGGTTATTTATACCTGAACGTAAATTTTTGAAATCAGTCTGCTAAGAGAAGTGCAATGTCATCCTTTTTTTTTTTGAGGGGTGCTCAGTCTGCACAGAAGCAGCCTGGAAGCTGGTAAGGAAACCCTTCATTAGAAACTGGATTCTTTTGTGGAACGGAGTCCCTTTAAAGCCCAGTCCCCTATCAGTGTGACTGCTCCCATCATCAGGGTCCCTTTAGCAATGCTACAGACCAGGTACCCTAAGGGAAAATGGAAGAAAGAACAGCTCCAATGAAGGTGTGGGAAGGAGCAGAACCCTAAAGAGACACCCATTTCTGCTCAATACTTAGAGCTGTTCTGTGGTCCTTTCCTGATCTCGTTATGAACAGAGAGAGCGCTGGTGCACATAATACTTAGTACAGAAGTCTCAAAAACTCCTGTTCAAACTGAGTTGAAATGGAAGAAATTCCAAAAGGAATTAACCTGTTCAGAGGCAGAAGCCCTTTAGAACATCTCTGACCAACCCACTTCTCCACTCCCTTATGCTTTAGGGAAGAGTGGGGAGGGGCAGAGGGGCAGCATGAGGACAGCAGATTTTGGAACAGCAGCTGTAATTTTCTGAAACTTTTCTACATCTATATCCACGTAACAAGAATAGGTGCTTGCCGCAACTTGTCATATGTGGATGACTTTTATAGGATGTCTCTTTCCAGATTTGAATGTTGCAAGCTGTTAAGACGTCTTTGTTCTCTGGTTTTGACATTTTTAGCAGTGGCAGCATTTGCCCATAAAGATATGACAACAGGGTGTTTGTAAAACCTACTTTCACAGTCTCCAAAGGGTTAATTTGAAAAAATTCAGGGAGCTGCTGTTCACCAGGTGGGTATTTTCTTCTTTCCAGTAGATCATAGTTTTCAGCTACTGGCAAAAAAGCAATAAATAAAATGAAACCTCTGTATTCTTATTTTATCTCAAAACAGTTTGGCTTTCAGAAAAAAATCACTGTAGAGTTGCAGTAGATAGGTGATTTGGAGTTAGCAAGCTGTATGCTGCCAAGTACCAAAACCAGTAAAGCTTTTCTTATTATTTACTAGAAGCAGGATTTCTCTCTTGGTGATCTTGATTCTGGAAGCAAATTCTGATGATCTCATGCCCTCAAGAAACTTTAATTATTCTGAAAAGCATTTTCAGGATGGAAAAATCCTAAAGAGAATTAAAGAGCTGGCCTTTAGAATGAAGAAATTCTGACTTTTTACTTAGCCAGCTGTGGTAGGCTACCGTACTCTCATGATGTCTGCTTTCATTGGCATTGGTGAAACTTGGCAATGTTTGTTTTTCAGCAGTGCACTTAACATGCAGAAGTGGCCTAGATCTCTGAATTTGACTTTGCAGTTCAAATGTCCCCAGTGCTGGGAAGTGTTTAGTTATGCAAGCATGAGATTGAATTTAGTTAGCCATGATGTTAAATCTTGACTGAGGCTTTCCCAGGGGCATGGTGGGTGTTGCTGTGCAGGCCTCTTGAAACAATACAGTGCTGAAAATTATTGAGCACAGAGAGGCTCATGTAGGCAGGGACTTGAGGGCTGGGTTAAGTTTGTGTGCTGCAGTGAGCTGTGCTAAGAAAGAATGTGGGAGATGATGGATGTGAGTGAGTTCTGCACTGGCCTTCCAGATACTGTATTTGCTTTTTATTCTTGCTGTATTAAAACCTGCTTAACCCAAGTCTAATGATCAAATTCATTCTGAGGATGTAATTTTTTTTCCTTCCTTTTTCCTTTCATTTGATGCTGCTTCCTTTCTCCTTCCTACCTTCTTGACTCTGCCTGATCAGGCCCTTGCTCCTCCCCGTCCTCCTCTTCCCAAAGAGGAAAGCTTTGCATGGCGTCCTCGCACTGACACTAAAGCAACCAACCTGTTGCCAGTGCCCATCATGGACTGTGTGTACCTGAATGCACCCAAGCCTTATACACAGCGTGCATCACCAAGCACCAGTGCACGCTGTTATTTGTCATCGCCTACCCCCTATGGGGCCATCCCCAGTGGGAAGCAAGGCTTGCCAGCAGGGCGTTCTCCCTCTTCAGGCCCCAAAGATGAGGTGCATGCTGGGCAGCCACTCTTGGAAAGTCACTCCTCGTCGGGTGCAGCATCCATACAACACAACCCTGACAGGGCAGATCCCAGTAGTAAGGCTGGAATGAATTCCAGTCATGAGACGAAGGCGGATAAAAAGGTCAGCAAACTATATGTAGCTTGTTTATCTAACAGCACTTGCTCAGGCGCATCTCAAAATTCCACTGGCACCACACGTGACCCAGCAGCCAGCACCAGTTTGGGTGCTGAGCTCACTCCGGCACCAGCCACCAACATTGTTTCCTCTGTAACAGACACTGAAAAGTCTCTTCCTGCTGCTCCTCCTCCTCCTATTCCTCCCAGGCCGTACTTTTACATTGTCCTCAGCAAAGACGCAGTTAGTTATGGTGCAGGCCAGCCCTCCCGGACTCAGTCATCACCTCCGCAAGCTGTGAGGGACAGAGTGCTAGAGCCCCAGAGCACAACTGCCACAGAGGACAGGATGAGAAAAGAGCCTTACCTTACCCAGCAGCGACAGCCACCATACAAGGCAATGGGACGCAGCATGGTACATGTTTTCTCCATAACCTTGTTTTCTTTCAGCCGAGCGAACAGTTCTTTAGTTCATTACAATGTTTTCCCTTAATGCTTTATTCCCCTCCTACCTTAATTTCTCAGCACTTGTTGTGCCACCCTGAGTCTTGTGGTCTTTTACTTGATAATATTTAACACCCCATATGTGTCCCCTCAGTGTTGATCTGTGTGTTTGTGTGTGTGTGTGGTGTTTGTAGGGAGTTGGGTTGGGCTGGTGAGGCTCTTTCTATTTTAGGGAGATGTAAAAGAAGCAAACTCTATAATATATAATGGTTAGAGCTTCTCAAGTGATGGTGAATGCTGAGCTATTCTTTGGTTTGATTTAGCTTCACTACACAGAACTGGAGAAGAGGGGTGGTGAGGGGGAATAATGATTTTTGTGGAAAAAGTATTGCATTCATAGAGGCCGGGGCTGCAAGCCTGAAGAAGTATGTTTCCTTAAGGAAAGAAGATCTGCTGGGGCTTTGTATCATTTTGGGTACATTCCTTGCATGACACGATATGGCTGCATTAGACTAAAGTAACAATCTCCCCCAATGCATAACAACACCTTGTTTCCTACAGGATGCCACTGCCACCACCTCAGCTCAGCCTGGAGTTATAGTAGTCCCCCTCCTCCAGGTTAATCCAGACAGACAACAAGAAGGCAGTTCCAGCACTCCACCACCACCTCTGGTTCCTTTCGGGCAAGGCTCCGTATTCCCTGAGATTGTTTCTCCTGGCTCACCCTTGACTTTTCCAACTCTAGACGATTTCATTCCCCCACATCTCCAGAGGGGCTCCCACCATAACCAAGCACCCTCCACATCTGGCACATTACCCTCTGTTTACCCGAAACTGCCATTCTTCTCATCACCACCTTCACTTGTCCCTCCAGTCACGGGGGCTTTGCACAGGGGCTTGAAGCCTGAAATCACTGGAGTCATCTCACATAAAGTAAGCTTGCCAAGTACCCTCCTCACCCTTTTCCTAAATTTGTATTCCTGGATTAAAATTACGTTCTCCTTGCAATACTAAACTTGAGGGAGGAGTGATGACTCACTCCCTGCCAGCAGCATGACAACTGAAACCTTGTTTGCGTCCTGTGCTAGTGCATGCAGTTTGCCTGCCTTGTGCAGCTTTCAACTTTCTTTTGACTTCTCACAGCATTTGACTGTCTCCCTTTGTGCCCATTCTGCTGAATGATGTACACCTTAAGAGTCTTCACAGGATTTACTCAGAATAATGAATCCTGCACAAACTCAATAGCTGCAACTAACTGATCTTTTCAGGCTCTTTTTATAGCATCCTTAATTGTGTTTGAATAACATTTAAAGCAGCAACAGCAGGCCAGTTAAAGGTTAAGGCTGGCTTTCTGTTCCACTTGGAGCCACAAGACCATATGGTCTCCACACAAATCCCTGATAAAATCAGTGTAAGATTGCTGCCAGTATCCAATGACCTACAAGTTATCAGTTACTGTGCTAAGAGTCCTCCAAGCATGGAGGTGCTATGTGATAGGTTAAGCAGAGAGAGTCTCTTCATTTTGGAATTGCTTGTCTTTGAAAAATTTGAATAATTCAGTCCACAAGATTTTGAACTTGGAATTTACTGTGTTCCTCTTGAGTTTTTTTTCTTCTTGAGTTAGATTTTATTTCTCTTTAAACTCATCAACTATTTTTAAAAGTCCTCAAGGACAAGGAGGAAAAGTAGCTCTCAGTTAAAGTTGCAGGGGAAGCAAAAAGTACCCTACACTCCTTGTGCTGAAAGTCTTAGGGCCACCTTTTCTTTTTTATGCTTGCTTGTGAGGACAAGAAGTTCAGCAGAAACTGCATTCTCTCATGATGATGCTTGCTCTGTCCTTTGGCTCTGTGGGGATCTAGCAAACAGGCATGTGGGTTGGGGGAAAGAAAAAAACAACCAAGGATGATATTTTCAAAAGTTCTCAGCATTGGCCTTTCTACTTTTATTAAAATTGGTTGTTTTTTTATTGCAGAGAGCAATGAATGAAAGTTTGGATTTGGTGTTTTGGTTTTACTTTGTTTTTTGTTTGTTTGGTGTTGTTTGTTTCTGTTTTGGAGGGGTTTTTTGTGTTGTTTTGAGTTTTTTTAGTGGAGTCTATCTGCAGATTCCAGAAAAAAAATCAGGAGGCATCCAAGTCATAGAGGAGCAGTGGAAGTTTTGCTGTACCTGACTTTCTTGAGATGAGAGTTGAAACATTTTTGGACATGCTCACTTCAAGCATGTAGTCACCAAGCTGTTTTCCACAATGATTTAAATGGTCTTTGTTCACCCTCTTTGGTGACTTCACTGGGGCTGCTGAGCCTATCCTGATCCAGCATCCCTCTTCTTTGAGGGATTCTTATTTATATTTGAGTTATCAAAGTGAAGCTCAAAGCCAATTCTCGCACTTTTCCCTGAGTCTTCCTCCTTTTTACTAATTGCATTGTTTGAAATATTATTGCAGTCAGCAAAATGGGGCTGGTCTCTCTCTAGGGGACATCTTCTGTTCCTAAAGACCATTGATTCTCTTCTGTCCCCATGAAATGTCTATGGCTTGACCAGCTGCTGCTTGAAGCAAGTTCACCTTCATCCAACAGAACAAGGTTGTTCTTCCCCATTTCCCCTGCAGATTGGAGAGGCTGTAGGTGCTTGTTCTGAGTATGGCCAATTGTCACTATGATTTATCTCTGAGCTCTGGTGCCAGGCCTCGCTTTGGCCCCTGTTCAGTCCCCTGCCTGATGCTGTACAGTCCTTTTGTCTGATGCTGGTGTGTAGGAAGGGCACTGAGTTGCAGTTGCTCTTAGCCAGAAAAGCTGGAAGTAGGAATTTTTCTGGAGCAATATTCTGGGCATATTCAGGTTTTTTTTTTAATAATAATGAAAATACCCTTGAATGCTCAGCTGATTTTACAGATCAGTGGCTTGCAGCATTTGAGTCTGACAGTGGAGCAGCAGGAGTGCAGGAATTTGGTTTGCTGTCCCATATTCTCTTTGTTTGGATGCTCAGTCCCCATTAAGGGTAATTGTGCATCTAAATTCCTTCAGAAGCTTTGAAGAATCTCAGTCCAAACTGATGCACGCACAGTCTTTAGTCATCATCCCTTCTTTATCTTAGCCACCTTACCACCACCAGAAGTCCAATATCCATGGACTGAGCTAGGTTTCAAAGTCTCCCTGCTGACACAGCCTGTATTTCTACAGAGCAGCCAGAACTGTGGTGATATCAGACTTGGGTTTGAAATAAGCAAATAATGGAGCTGGATGCTTTAGGAGAGCAAGAGCAGCTTGCTACCTGTGCTCCAGCAGCAAAGCCATCTTCCTTATTAGAGTCCTACTTGTTACCCTCTGTCAGTTTTGGGGCCTTTTTATGTCATTACTTTAATCAGGTAGGTATCACATTATCCCCTGAGTGACAGTGCCAACTTAATTCCTTAGACTTTTCTTACCAAACCAGCTGCAGTAATACTGTTTCACTCCAGAATTGCATGAGTTTTGCATGTCTGGCTTGCTATGAAAGGAATACTCTTGGAACAGATGTTTGTGTGTGGATGTATCAGAGGAAAGATGTCTGCATCTTTCCCCTCTCCCCCAACCAGATTTGCTCATTTCTGACACCTTGTGTTTGTTCCAAAGTGTCTGCTAGATGAACTTAGTGCCCTCTTTTGGAGTTGGAGTTATGAAACCCAACACCAAATAATTATAGTACTGCCTTAGCAAACTAATTTCATTAACAATGAGCAGGGTATATACAAGGAGCAGGGTAATACTTGTGCTTATGCCTTTTTTACTAAAATTTTCTGTGATTATGCTTCTCATTCAACCTAAAATGTTGGGTTTTTTTCCAGTTTTTCCCAAGGTAGCACCCATCTGCATGCTGCTAATGATGTGTTGCTCTTCTTTTCAGGACCCAGGTCCTGTGCTAAATGAAGTGCCCCAGCCTGGCACTGACTATCCAACCTCCATCACTTCCATCAGCAAGTCTGCCTCTGCCTATCCTTCTACTACAATCGTCAATCCCACTATTGTCCTCTTGCAGCACAATCGAGGTAAGGAGACTTGCATGTAGAGAATTTTGGCTCAAAATGAATAAACTGTTATGCTACAAGGAACTGGAAAATGTGTGTGCTGTTGGTAATTAGGTCCAGATTACTAAAAACTAACAAAGTTCCTCAAAAAAAGTCTTAATGACTGGAACATGCAACAGGCAAGTGAGAGTGATGAGTTTTTTCTAATTAAAACCTGTGAATCAGAAGCTCTTTGAGGCTGGGGAGAGGCTTTTAACTGGGTTGTAGACATATGGATAAGTTATTGCAAGATAACAGCTGTCAGGTGTCTTGTCATGGTGGAAAATGTTGTATGCTCCCATATATCTGTCTGTAGGAGCAAGGTAGCTTGAAAAGGTGATCTGCTACTTCTCAGCTACTGCAGTGTGAAAGCAACTGTATTTTCTATTACTGTGGGAGAGATTTGACTGCTGAATTTGTAGAATTTGCCCAACAGTAAATAATCTACTTTCCCACAAGTTTGATCTTGGCAATTTTTTCCTCTATCAGTAACTGGATCAGCTCAAACTCATATTGCAGTAATCACTGAGCTCTGGATTTACAAATGAGCAAAACAGCCTTGTTTGAGAACTCCCAGGAATCAAAGCTTTCTCACACAACCTGAATGGATAGTTGTATCTCTCTGCCTCTGGATTTGGAGGGAAACTTTGCTTCTCCTTTTTAGTTCTCCTGATGGCTGGCATTACCACAGCTTCCCAATTCATTGTGCATTGCTAAAGACTGTAGCTTGTAACAGGCCAGAGAGATGCAGTCCAGTTTGCCTTGATTTCTAGTGGACTTGGGAAACTTCAGGAATCTAGCCACTTGCTGTGGCTTACCTTTTCAAAGGGAAAAAAAAAATCAGAACAGGGGGTCAAGACCTGCACTCTCATACTGTAGCCGTTTTAATTACAGCATTGATGTGCTCCTTTGCAGTACCTCATGAGATTTTTATCAGTGCCTTTTAAAAGCAGGTTTCAGTCTTTGATCTTGAAGATAGTATTCTTAGTTTAGCCCAGCAGATTAAAGGGGTAATGAGTGGATTATCTCCTTTTTGCTAGCGTCTGAAACAGCTTTGCTTATGTGCTTCTGAATGAGGATGTCTGAATTCCTCAGCTGCTTGAAGAGGAGAAAATCTGATTTGAGGCAGCCTTTTTAAATCTCAAAGCTTTTTGTTGAATTTCTTGAGGTGCGATATGCTTTTGGTCTTTTTTTTTTTCATCAAATTTGGAGTATTTTAACAAGGATATTTTCCCTCTGTAGACTTGAAGAGCATGAGAGACAAAGTTGTATCATGTAATGATACATGCACACTGGCTCTGAGAGAACTGATGTGGAATTATTCTGTTTACTGATTACCTTCATGGCAAACAGTTTGTCCTGTCTGAATATTGCTTTTGACCATTAGAACACATGATACTTTACCCTGATAGATTGAAGAGCCTTCTCTTACCATGTTTTTTCCTGTGATACAGATCATGGCCAAATATGCCATTTGATCATGTCTGTGAAGTACATAATTCTAATCCCTGTTTTTCAGTATATATTAGTCCAACTTGTAATTTGCATATATCACTTTGGTTTGACAAGGCATCATAGTCACAAGTATGTATTGATTGACACTGTATGTGTCAGACTATGTATTTATTAGAAGATCTCATATAAATAATTTTTATGGCATTATTGCTGACTTGACAGACAGATGTCCCAGCCATCAGACTAATCTTTTTCAAAGGTTGTCACAACATTTGCTTTCTTCCTTGTCCTGTGGAGTTTCCTTGGAGTCTTGGAGTGTTCCAAGACATACTGAGGATGAATGGTCCAATCTCCAGAGCTGCTCCCTTTAGAGCAGAAAACTGCTCTAAAACTCTTACCATGGTTTGTATGAACATGCTCATTTTTATCTGACCTCAGTTGTTGTCCTTCAGCATAGTCCTTAGTTACTGTTGCAGTGGAAAGTATTTCTCCATCAGGCAAAGTAAGACATCATGCATTATTTTCTGCTTTTTTTTTCAAATGCAGAATGGAAATACTAATCAGATGTGTCATCTTTCCTGCCCTTTTATTACTATTGTGCCTATTTTGTAAAAGAACAACATCATTGCTAGTTTCTGTGTATTCTTCTTATGCTTCAAACCTATTTTTGAGTCTGAAGTATTCTGTTAATGCTTTTATTCCACTGTAATTTTCTTTCATTTCCCAGTATATGTTGCCTTCTTGTAGGTGCACATTTCCCATCTTTTTTGTGTTGAGGGTTTCCTGCAGTTCTTATGCTTCCATTCCTAAATCTAGGATTTATCCCAGCATAGCATTAAGATTTCTTTCTGCTAATTTAGTATTTTTAAATGATCCTCAGATCTTAGTTATCTATTGAATTTATGTCCTGGCTGACATGATTCATATTTGGTTTCATCTTTATGAACCTTACCTGTTCAAAACTTGGCTGCTCTCATGGCATATATCAAATTGTTACTAGGTTAAGTTCCACCTTCCCCTGAATGGCCAATTATGTTTTGGGGTGAAATCAATTCCTTCGTGTCAAGATGATGTTTAGTAAAAATTCCTTTTGTGTGCTCTGAAATACCCTGTAAATTAGAAATTTCAAGGTCATTTTAATGCAGGAAGTCTGAGGTCTCCAGCAGTTTAGTCTTCCAGATGGATAATGGAACTTCCTTTGTCCTCAGTGGATTATTGATTGCTTTTTAAGGAGTTAGATCTCTTATTCTCTGAAGTGACTGTTGTACCAGACATCACCTACTTCTTGCTATTACTTCTCACTTTTTTGTACTTTCTTTGCTAGTTGATTAAACTGCTTGTAAGACCCTTTGATTTGGAGCCATCAGAGACTTAGGTCGTGGCATTTGAAACACAGGAAGCACACTATATCCTTTCTTGTTTGTGTGATCTCAGTAAGTTAGGATAAAAGATCTCAAAATTTTTCTCCTGGATTTCAGTAATATCAATTGGATAAAATTCATACTTATAAACAAGTAATTTCAGATCCTCTTGTTTATTTCTAGCAAATTTTCTTTTCAACATCTTTATTTTGCACCAAACATGTTCTCAAATACTTATTTCCTCTTCCCCTATTTTTTTACTGGTTTCAAGTCTTAGTCTCCTCCAGTGCTGCCTCCTCTGGGACCCTCTGAGAACATTTATAGTAATTCCTTCTCTGTTGCCAGCAGTTTTATGCCTCTGCTTGACCCTTTGTCTGAGGAGCCTGCAAGTTTTTGGCCTTTGCTTACAGTCCCAGAGCACAAGATCAAGAGTGAAAGCCTCAGTTAGCTGGTGTGTGTCTGGGGCTACAGTCTGGCTCTGGTCAGGCAGGAGAGTGAAATAGCGGACACCTCTTCCTCCTCCTGCTTCTATCCATCAGCTGCTCCCTTTCCTACACAGAGATACAAAGGAAAAGGAAATCTCCCCTTCGTGTAAAATGTCCATTTGAGTTTTTTAATGAAAAGTCTATTAATTCATGATATTCTCTCCTCTGTGGAAAAGAGATAGGAAAAACTCTCAAGCATTGGCTTCTTAAACTACATGTCCTTGTCAGAAGAGCTCAGTGATTTAATGGAGTTCTCCTCCTTGGTGACACCACTGTCACTTACATTTTTCCTCCCATGTTCCAGAGATGGGCATTGTTGCATTTCTCACTTGCATTTCTCACAGCAGCCTATTCCTGGTGGCCTGCTTACCTCAGTGAACCCTGCAGGTGGTTCCCATCTATTCTTCTGGCTCAGAGTGGAGACCCTTCCTTTTACCCAGTGCATGTAGGGTTTTTTCCCTTTGTTGACAGCTATCGTGTGAACATTGTGTCCAGGAGCAGCTTGTCACAAGTGGTCAGCAGAGCAGAGGGCTGGGGCTAAAGATCAAAGTTCAGAGGTATTGATGGGGGAACTACTCCGAGGAGAAATACCATCTCCCTTGCTGAGATGATCCACTTAGCACAAATACCTAGTGAAGGTGGGTTCCTCTAGAAAACAGCACACACCTGGAGGTTTGTTACTAAGGCAGACTTGCTTGGCAAGTGTTCTATGCCACCCCAAAGTGCAGTTATTTCCTGTGCAGGCATTGCATGGCATGGTTTATCATAAATTTATAACAGTTGTGTTTAATATATTAAAGTTTTTTAATCTTGTCTCTAACAATAAGACCTTTCAAAAGTGTTTGTGCTTTTTATGTCAATAAAATATTTTATTTTTTTCAAATGGCTTTCATGCTTTAAAGAAAAGAATTAATTGCTAGGGAATAAAAATAAGCAGAGAACAGAGTGTTAAGCATTCTTGGTTTATTCCCAGCTGTGATTTGGGTAAGTAATTTGGACATCCTTTTAGAAAGCACTAACTTTAGGGTGGTCAAACCTGCTGAGAGATACCACAAATACTCCAGTCTGGGAACTCATTAATGAAAAGCCTCTAACCAAGGGGACTGTTTCAAGAATCCAAGCCTTCAAGCTGTGTCTGTGCACAAATCATTGAATCTGTGGCTCAGTAATATGTGATGAGACTCAGCAAGCACCAACAATGACTTTTTCCTATATCCTTTTGAAATGCTACAGCAGTATTATTTCAAAATATACTTCATGATAATGGTAACAGAGTTAGTTACCAAGTTACGTGGCTCTGTGAATTTTTACTGGTTTTCAAATGTGTTGGTCACTGCATCATGAGATTTGTTATCCCACAAGGCTGCTATGTGAAGAAGGGACTGTGGGCTGTCACTTTGGCAGGATATTTGAAAACAGATTCTCTCCAGCAGCTGCTATCATTCTACAGTGTATTTCTTGCCTGTCAGAAATGCAGCACCAGAGCACTTGCTGTTTATGTCTCACACGTTTGTTCTGTATTTCTTTTTGTTTTGTTTCTTCCTTTATCACAGAACAGCAAAAAAGGCTTAGTAGCCTGGCAGGTATGATGTGAAAGGTCTGCTACCCCCCAGCTACTGCCTCTGCTGGAGCAAAGCTGCTGCTTTGATAGCTTGTGCGGTGCCTTTAGCAAACACACTGCCCAGAAACTGCAAAGAAA
Organism: Rhabdornis inornatus; assembly: GCA_013397075.1. Classification (NCBI taxonomy): domain Eukaryota; kingdom Metazoa; phylum Chordata; class Aves; order Passeriformes; family Rhabdornithidae; genus Rhabdornis; species Rhabdornis inornatus. The sequence continues at coordinate 2,454,223 of VWZS01000187.1, forward strand.
TATACCAAACACCTAAATTACTCATCTGTTTGTCTTAAGTAATAAAATTTACTAACCTTTTAAACACAAGTCATTTAGTTCTGAGTTTTGCAGGACAGAATTGTGTTTGCTCATGGTACCAGCAGATCAATGCATTGCTGTGCACGAGCCTTTCCTCCACTGTCTGCCCCTATCCAGTTTCTACACATTTAATGGCTTTGGGCAGGATGGTGATGTGCATGTGAATAAACTTATCTTTCTCTCTTCAATGCATGCAGTGACGTAAAAATTATAAGATTTACAAAAGTCTTGATGAGGCAGACTAAAATTGCAGGTGTTTTCTCTGCAGGAAATCCACATAGAAAAAAAATCCTTCACTGAATCTAAGGGTCGCTGTGCTGCAGCTCTGCAGAGCAGAGTAGAGCTTCAGAACAACCTGAAGTCCTTTGGTGATGCCTGCTGGTACCTCTGGGTGTCAGTTGGGCAGTCAAGGAATTCCAGTTTGGAAGCAAGGCAATCTGAAGAAATTAGTTATTTCCCTCCATCTTTATGCAGACTCCTGTGCAATCATATCATATGTGTGCTTAAACAACGTTTGTTGTTTGCACACTCTGATTAGGGCATGGAAATGAATTAGAAACATCATATTCTGTCTGCAACAAATGGAATTGTCAGACAGGTGAATACAATCTGTCATAAAGCAGTGTACCACTACCACACACCATGCTCCTTTAGGTTGAAATCGGCAGAAAAAGATGTATAGGAGACTGTATTACTGTGCTTTTTGATGAAGACTGACATTGTAGAGTTACTAATTAGTCAAAACAATATAAACTATTATTGAAGCCAAAATTGTTGTCTTATATGACAACTGAGACTGTCATGAGATGTGTGATGGTAACTACCTGAGAGATGCTCACCTGCTTGTACTGGCATCAGGCATTTTCTTGGGAGATTTCCTTCAGTCTAGCTGCTAATCACAGCCAGCAGTGACACAGTCTGTCTCATCAACTACTTGCTAGAATTTTTGCCTTAAATGAGCAGAATATGGTGATGTTGTGAAATGCTGGGATGAGGTAAAAATCCTCCATTGTCATTTCCAGATTCAGTGCCAGACAGATTAGTTTCTGATAAAGTTGATTCAGCACTACTACGGGCCAAGCCGGTTCAGGAGACTGTGCCCAGCGAGAAGAGGGCAGTGGAAGAAAAGAGAAGCACTGTCAAGAGCCCTCACTACATGGCTGATACCTCTGTTGATGATATTGGAATTCCACTGAGGGTAAGACAGCACGGAGCATGTGCTTGATAAACAAAACCTGGGCTAGATTCTGCCTGCCTGAGGACTGAGGAAACTCACTAAAGCTGCAGAGATTTAAGGGAAGATAGAATTCTAGTTCTAATATATTTTATGATTAATTATTCCATTTGCTATCTATGACCTGTTTCAGCTGCTTCAGGGGAAAGAAAATTAAAAGTTAGTATTTATTCTCATAATATCTGAAAATTATGTTTTCTGCTCCTCTGTTTCCTTCCCATCTAGCAGCTGAAGGAGAGTTTTGTCTTATGTTAGCCATCTTAGAGGCAGATACCTCTTTTAAATGTGATTACATTCATTCAGTGTACGGGGAAATTATGAAAAGAATTATTAACCTCTTCTTACAACTAGTTTCTGGAATGACTTAAACACTCAGTGTTTCTAAGTGTCCACTGAATACTTAGGAAATTGGTATGTATGAGTAAAACAGGCAAGTTGTTTAATTTTAGATGTCAAACCCGATTAATATACAAAACATTTTATACAGCCTGCAGTTCTAGAGAGGTTACAACCTGCCTCTGCAAAGCTTTTACATTATTACTTACTTGAGATGACATAGCTGAGTGAAATAATTCATATTTCAGAATATTAATACCATACAGCTTTCACACAGTGTGTAATTTTTTTTTCATTTCTAGAAGATTTGTAATAACTTTGAAAGGCTGGGAAAGACACTGTTGATTATTTCTGTGTATATTTATTTTTCCAACAGAATACAGACAGATCAAAGGACTGGTACAAGACGATGTTCAAACAGATCCACAAGCTAAACAGAGGTACTGTAGCACAGATGGTTTTTATTTGCTTTAAAAGACCACCTTGATGACATTTTGTTTCATTCATATGAAGAATTGTACTGGATGTTAAATAAAAGCATTTATGTTAATTAGCATTTGCTCTGCACCACAGAACTCAACCCAATGTATTTGAAATCTTTGAAGTCAAAGGTATGAGAACAGTGAAGTCCAAAGAAATGTCTGAGTTGTTCTGAAAGGTGAACTGCAGTGCCCTCATGAAATCAACTCTACAATTTGAGACCAAAAAAAGCTGATAATTCTATACTAAGAGAAAACAGACCCCTGAACTCCAGTTTTACCAGCTAACCCAATCCACACTTTTAAAATACATTAGGTTATCTCTGAAACTCCTCTGTGCATAAGAGAAAAATTTTTACACTGTAAAGCTTTAGTACCTGTGCAACAAAGTATGATTTGAAGTTCACTGAAACCAGTGGAAAGGTTTCCATTAATTTTTTGTGAGTTCAGAATCTGAACTCTGCTTTTTCAAAACCCTAATCTTTCTGCTTTGAAAACCTAGAATTGTGGTGAGCACTTATAAACTTTGTTGTGGTGAACTCTCAGGGGATTCCCACCTTGGGGCACTTCTATGCCTGACTGCTGATACATTCACATTTTTCTTCTGTGTGAGAACTGGCTGCAGTAGCACTTGTAACCCTCTGAGCAGCCTGACATGCAGGCAAGCGCAGCTCAGATCTGTGCTTCTGTAACAAAATGTAGAGCATGCAAAGCTGGAGCTGTATTTGCTGCTGCAGGTGCTGTCCTGATGAGCTTTATGCATAGATAAATGCTGTGCTGTAGTGGATAGAATGAGGAGGAGTTGAACTATTTCCTAATCCTACTGCTCCTAACAGAGGTTCTTCAGCTCAGCTAAAGCCCATGCTCAGATGGAGGAGAATGAGTTCAGTCGCCTTGGCTTCCAGGATCTCTCACAAGGCCCAGACATGCAAGGCAGCAATGAACAAAGAGGCATTCTAGATTGTGTCATGCTAGAACATCAGCGTGAGAGGGACTGTAGTCAGCTTGAATGGATTCTTGGCTCACCCTTCTTCCCCTTAAAATCTGTCCTCTCTGTTCTTTTTTGCAAATCATGTTCCTCTCCTTAGACAATCCTGAAGAAAACCCTTATTGCCCTACCTACACATTTCCTGAACTTCCTGAAATCCAGCAAAAAGCAGAAGGTACCAGAAGTTTAGTCAGAGTATCTGTTGTCTTGTGCTTTGAGTTAACTGTACTATAGTGCCCTAATATTAACTAGATGGAGGTTCTAGTTTTCTGTTACACTGCCTGGAAATTCAGTTATGCTCAGCATATCTTCTTGCGTGATGCATAAAATAACTAAATCTTTGCTAATCCATTAATCTTTTTTTAAAGTATGACACCATTTACCCTAGTGTTATTAAAGTAGGGAATAAAATCATATGGTGATAGAAGTTGGGGGATGAAGCAGAACCTCCACTTCATTGTGGATAGTCTCAAAATCCACTGCTTTTCTCTGCTGCAGAAGACAATCCTTATTCTCCTACATACCAGTTTCCTGCGTCTACTCCTAGTCCTATCTCTGAAGGTAATAATGAAGGTCCATATATATATATATTCTGCACAAATGCTGCCTTATCAATTTGTTTTCTTCCTGGAGCTTCTTCTAGTTGCTGAGCTTTATGCTGCCTCATAATGATTTGCTGCACTCTAAGCATTGCTTTGACTGTATGATGGCTTTTTGGTTTTGCAGTGCTCCTCCAGCTTTGTAACTAGTATTTGACTGATGCTGCAAACTTGGGGTTTGCTTGGTTCTATGCACTTATCAGTTGTGTGTGCAGTGATTATTTAACATGTCGAGATTGCTGACTTTACATGTAAAGATGGGTTTAACTGAGATTTCTCCCCCTTCCCTTTCAAATCAATAAATTTCATTAATTATTTGCTTCTGGTTTTTAACATTAACCTATATTAGGGCCAGACCCAGAATGTTGCTGAAGCATATTAGTGAAAAGGCTGCTTGCTTCAGTGAGTTTTGGATCAGTCCCTTTGTATAGTCTTTTAAAATAGAAATAACTTGGTAACATAGGTTCAGGGCTGGCCTTAGGTGCACTTGGCATATCTAGGCAAGGACAGAGTTTGGTCTCATCAGCACATCTTGCAACTTGAAATAACACTGTCTTTATCTCTTCATGTGCTCAGCAGATTCCTTTAGACTTCATATTCAAATCAGAATACTTTGTAGTCATATTTCAGGGATGTTGAAACAGTGTCTGTTGCAGTGATAATAGTGTGACTGTGCAAAATATTTATATATGAGAAACACAGGAATCTGCTGCACACGTTAGATGTATAGACATTTCCTGATTGGGAAGTTGTTGGTGACAGCCTTGTTGACTTGGTGCTTTGGTGACACTCTAGATCCTGCAATCTAGGAACTTGCCTACTTAGCCTGTGCCTCAAGCCAACCCTGGTGAGGCTATTAATTAACCATTTAATTCAATGTTTGTATTAAACATCTGGTGGGTTTTGTGTAAGAAGAAAGCATGCAATATGAGCCAAGATACTCAAAGAAGGCAAGGAAATATAAGGTGTATTTCATTGTTAAAACAAACGTGGATGAAGTGTCATACAGGTATCTAAGATACTTGATAATTTCTTAGTGAAATATATTAGGTGAAGAGCCCTGTCTTGCCACTCATAATGCAGGGTAAGTTATTTTCTCTTGGCAGAATCATATGTGGGTATGGGTGAGAGAGAAACGGTTTCAGTAATTAATGGATAAAAGAGTTTTACAGAGAATATTTCCTTGTTCATAATGAGGTTTGAAAATCCATTTTACTCATCTGGACTAAAATAGTTTGCAAACCCCATGATGACAATATATTAAAGAGTCTGTTCTTCCATAAATGTCTCCTGTGCACTTAGAAATGTGCATATGAAAGTAATTTGCTGGTTTATATAGTTGAAATGTTATTGGACTAAACACTAATTTTTATTTTCAATATATTGGGAAACATTTCTCTACTATTTCCTTGGATTCTTTCCTTGATAAAAAATACAAAATATTTGATTATGTACATGAGTTGGAGGGGTTGCAGTACATGTTTCATGTTTAGAAAACACTTCAAAGATCCATAATCAGTGGCAGTGTATATACAGAGATGGGTTGGAGCCTCACTTTCATACAATTAATATCAGAATGGATTGATGCATAAGATCTCCTAGAAACATCAAAATCTGGGCTCCCTTCAAAAATATATTCAGCGTTTATAAAAACATACCGATTATGTCCAATCCATGAAATGGAATCCAACCCTGCAGATTCTCTGACACCTAGAGGGAAACAGCCTCTCTTCTTTAAAGGAATCAGATTTTCAAATTACAAACTTGTCATAACCTGCTTTGTGAAGAAGAGTTCCGTGGATAGAAAGCAGTTTTGAGAAACAGATGTTTTAATACTCCATTCTAATTTACTCTTTAACATTATCAAAGCATTCCAGATTTCTGTTTCAGTGTTTCTTGTGTTAAAAGGAAAGAAATGTAGACACTCTTTTTTGTAAAATACTCATAGACAAAACATATCTATTCTCCTTATTATTGTAGATATTAGAATATAAGAAACTGGAAAACAGCCATTATCTGAAGTGAACTTTTTATAGTATGGTTTTCTTGTTTGAATGATGAGCTATAATGAATATTGATAGTTTTTTTTCAAGTAAGTAAATAAAATTATCTTGTATTGATTACCAGCACTAAATAAGATTGTTAGAGGTGAATAGTTGTAAAAGTAGTTTTAGACATTTGTTTATCTGTATTTGTAGGGACTACTGAGAGTTTTGTGATTTACCAAGTATTTTTCTATCTGAGTAAACCAAACTTGTATTTAAGAATACAAGTAATTTTTGTCAACAGTTCAGTGTAATATAAATATTTGGTTTTCATCATTAAGGTTTAAAACATGGGAATTGGCCTTCTTAACCTGAAGATGATAAGTATGCTAAGACTCAATAACCATCTTTTTGGAACTTTAACCTTCTAATTCATTCACCAAGAGAACTAAAGCAGATAGGCTAGAAGTTTAGGCAATCCTGAGCCTTCCTGAAAGGCTTAATGAAGGCTTGAGTGCAACTTCAGGTCAGCTGTGTTAGCCAAATTGTTTTTTTCCAGCAGGTGAGATTGGCTGTAGCATCTGATTGATGTCCTCCTTGAGAGAAAATTTGATAATTGTTTCAAGCCTTTGATTGTCATCACTAAATTCACATAACACTTTTAAAAAATGTTTTTTTAATCTAGTTTATTCTAGCTTCATCTTTTTTGTTTTTATGTCTTTTTCTCTGTCACATTTAGTGGTTTGTTTGCAGAGGTATTGGTAACATGTCGGCTCACAATTCTCTTTGCAGTCACAGAATCACAGAATATTTTGAGTTGGAAGGGACCCACAAGGATCATCAAAGTCCAGCTCCTGACCCTGCACAGGACACCCCAAGAGTCACACCCTGCGCCTGAGAGCATTGTCCAAACACTTTTTGAGCTCTGCCAGGCTGGTGCTGTGACCACTGCCCTGGGGAGCTGTTCCAGCACCCAGCCACAATCTGGGTGAAGAATATCTTTCCTCATATCCAGCCTAAACCTCTCTTGACAACTTCAGGCCATTCCCTCAGTCCTGTCCCTGTCACCACAGAGCAGAGATCAGTGCCTGCCCGTCCTCTCCCCCTCCCAGGAAGCTGTACCTGCAGTGAGGTCTGCCCTCAGTGTTCTCTTGTTCAGGCTGAACAGACCCAGTGACCTCAGCCACTTCTCATATGGCTTCACCTCAAGGCTCTTCCCTGTCTTCATTGCTTTGGATTATTGCTCCTTCATTGCTCCTTTGGATGCTCTCTAATAGAATAAATATGAAAATCATATGTGATTGTCAGTAGGACTCCTCAGCTGTATCATTGTGTCTAGCGCCTGATGAGTTATTTTAATTATATTCTATGGCTTTTGGATCCTGTTTATCTCTGAGTTTTTGATAAAGTGGATCTATAACCCTTGCTGTAGAGAAGCTTTATGATAAAAAGGGATTATTTTTTAAAGTACTGTGTGCATTTATCTGGAGAAAGGTATTAGTGTAAGTAGTATATTAATGTTTATATCTAATCTAGGAATTATTTTCAAATGCAATTTAAACCTCATTGGAATTTTATTTTTTAGGATCTGCTCCCTGTGGTAAGTATTGGGCATATCACTCAAATTATGGTGACTGCATTAGTAGAAGAAATTAAAGGGTCTCTGGTGCTTCTTCTTTGGGGTTTTTTCAACTCAGTTGGAAAATGCTTTTGTCTTTCAGATGAAGATTCTGATTCATGCTCTCCTCGTTATTCCTATTCTGAGGACAGTAAGTAATTCATGTTTCTTGTTTATTCTATCAAACAGAAAGGGCATGTAAAGCATGTATTTATTTGCCTCCTATCCAGGTCACCAGTATTCCTATATGTGATTTATCCTACAGGCAGAACCCAAGTTCCCCGCTCTAAGAGTGAGATGGACAATATTGATTCTGAGAAGGTTGTGAAGAGGTCTGCCACTTTGCCACTGCCAAACCGTACCTCATCACTGAAATCAAGCCCAGAAAGGTGACCTGAACTAAGTTGTATATAGATCAGTTCTGGAAGAATATCTGAAAGCTGTCAATGGGAAAGGGATAAAAGTGGAAGCCTTAGGTCCGCAACTCCAGTTAAACTTTTTTGGAAGTTGGATATGTAGTTTTTACTCTGGGTCTTTTACTAGGCAGCAGTGACTCCTTCATTGTCACAGCCCAGTGCCCCATTCTGTCTTTTTTTACCAGGCATCACACAGAGTCTCCTGCCTGGGTGAAGACTTGGGTGTCATGCTTATACAGTGCCTACCACATAGGCACAGTGCAAACTCTTGGCTCAATGTGACACTGTAAAGGCACCTCAGAATACAAGCAAGTAGTGATAATTGTGGAAAAGCAAAATTAGGATTTATGTTGAATCTTGGTAAAAACTTAGTTACATTTTCCATCTCTGAGGGGTCTTACCTATATGAACTTTCTAGCAAGTAGGTTCTGGTCAGCAGTGTCATTTCTGGTCTTTCCCTCCTGTTTTTTTACTTTGTTTATTACTGTGTGTTTTAAACCTCTTTGTAACAGTAAGGAATGCATTTACCAAATGAAGGGAAAGCAGAATGAGCAAAGAATATTTTATGTCCCGCTAAATTTTCCCAGCTTTTGAGCTGTTACTCCCTCCTTTACCACCTTCTACATGCTCTTAGTCTTTTTCACTTGCTGCGTCAAATGAGCAAAGCTGTTATTTGACATTGCTGCTTTAGTGAGCATCTCAGTTCACTGGATCAGGAGACAAAGTTTACTGATAGAAAGTGTAGATGCAGGAATTGAAGGCATAGTGTATTTGCCCTCTGAGAAAACTCTTGCAAATGAAAGGATTACCATAATTAATGCTTACTATTATCTAGTGGTGAACCAGTGCCTCACCAGAATTTTCTCTGTGGTTGGAGTCTTAAGCAATCAAGTTAGTCTGGACAGGAAAGATCACCCTTGTTGAAATTTGTACACTGTATGCCAGTCATTTTGGCTATCATCTTGCCTTACTTTAGAAAGAAAAAAAATTAAATTGGTTGTCTCTGTCTCTCCTCAGCCAGTGGAGAGAGTTTAGGCAGCTCAATGGTTTGTTTCTGTCCTAACCAGATGAGAAGGGTAAGAGAGAGGAAACCTGGAGCAGCAGTTTTGGATAGATACCTCAGTTTTGTTTGGTGAATTCTGGGTGAGATGAATCCACATATGCATTGCCCATCAAAGACAACATGCCAAGAGCAAAATCAGAGTTAGTTTATCATCTTAAAAAGACTGCTTTCTCAACTTTTTGAACAGCATTTGTTATTTTGCATTAGGTGTTTGATGATACCAGTTTTCAGACTAGCAGGACCTTGTCGGATATGGACCCTGAATGCTTTGTGACTGTTGTTTCAGCTGTGTCAGTATAAGCACTGCACAAGATTATAGTGGTTTGGATAGTCAATGGACTGTTCTTAGCCATATTAAAATAGAGCAGCCTGAGATAATTCATTCATGTTTCTAGAAAAAAACTCCTTTTGGAATCCAGAGTGCCCTCAGAATCCAGAGCAGTGATAGTCAGGTAGTCAGTGATGTGGCTAAAAGGCAGAAGTTTAGCAAAGGGAATTTAATCTGAGTTCTGCTCAAAGTTTGGATATGTTTGTATTTGTGGGCTTAGTTGAAGCCCATCATTAAGCTGTTTCCAATGGGGAAAGATTTAAAAAATTTAAAGATTTAAAGTCTGGAAGTTTATTGAAAGTTCTTAGAATAACCCCCCTCTGCTCCAATTGTTTCAGCTGCTGAGCTGTATCCAACTCTGTCTGCAATAGATAATCAAATACATGTCCAGAGCCCTATCTGTACGGTTCCTCTGGTAGCAGTCTCCTCTCCTAGGTTAAAAAAATACCCTGATTAAACCATAATTAATGGGGTAAAGCATCTGTCAGAATGGAGTGTTTGCCTCCACAGAAACCAAAGTATTTTGGGTTAATTGATCTTTCTCTCCCCAGGACTGACTGGGAGCCTCCAGACAAGAAGGTGGACACCAGAAAATACCGTGCAGAACCCAGGAGCATTTATGACTATCAGCCAGGGAAGTCCTCTGTTCTGAACAACGAAAAGATGGTAATGTTTGATTTATCCTAGTTTGTGGCTTTATCCTGCAATTATGAAATACTCTCTAAATGCTTGTGTGGTTCTAGTTGGATGGGATTCCATATGCTTATATTGCGGTGCTCATGTGATGTTTTTTGAAAACTGTTCTCTATAACTTCCTAACATTTTTGTTCTCTCTAAAGCAAGATCCAGGGGGATTGAGAGGCTTCTTTCCTTTTGGACGTGTTGTTTTCCGTGTTAAGTATGGATCACTAACCCTAGTTTTTAATCCATGTTTGACACTGTGACCTGTTCCGCAGCTGTTTTGCCAGCTGTACTTTTTCTAGGGCACAGCATTACCGGATGCAGAAGGTTTGAAAGCATTATGCAACAGAGAAGGCAGGTTCAGTCTCTATGTTCCTCTGGTGCTTTAAACACTGAAGTAGTTTTTAGAGTGTCTTTAGTGTGTCTCATTGGATGCCTCTGAGATGCATTAGGATATGGCCATCTTCACTGTGGTGATTTTTTCCTCAGCTGGATCTCACCACTTCTGTGGCAGAGGTATATTAAGTGAGCTGTTACCAATTTCAGTCTGAATTAGTAAGCAATGCTGTGAATTGTGACAGCTAGGGACATACAAAAGTCTCTTTCTTCAGCCTTGGCTGAAAATACTTGACAAGGGACAGGCAGAGAGGTGATGCTAACCTCATTAGCCAGTCCTGTATAAATCACCACAGATCACTGAAGGTGTCCTTCTGTGGTGCAAGTGTGACACTATAACTGCTAGAAAATACTGAATTATGTTAGTAGTGTATAAAGATAGTGCATAAAGATATAACGGTTCTATAAAGGCAATAATTTGAAGGATTCAATTAGAAGTGCTAACTGCATGTGAGTTTCCAAATGTAAACTGGACTGTGTACCTCAACAGCTCAGACATTGATCCATGCATGGAACAGATAAGGGAATGCTCCTGAAAAACCTGCCAAGAATTTTACACAAGAGTGAATAGCAATTTAAATCAATAGAAATGTAAGAATCAAGTCTGATGTGGGACCTGATGCTTCTCCTTAGTATTTTGGTGGGTTTTCTTTTTTCCTTCCAAGTGTAATCAAGGTCCATCAATTTTTGGAAGATCCTGCAACGAACTTCTTTTCACACCCGTGTCCCTTCATTGACTTCAACAAAGTTGCTCCTGATGGGAGCATGATCCTAGTGCCTATTGCAATGGGTGGATGACTCCCTCTTGATACCACTGGGTGTTGGCTCAGCCCATTAGAGAAGTGCCAATGAGGAGTGGTTTGAGCATGGTATGACACCTCCATTCCTGCAGTCCGTCCTGGAGCCAGATTTCTGCTGACTTAAACATCCATTTTGTCTCACGGTAAACAGACAAGATTAAAACTTGTGGCAAAAGGCCAGCTTCATCTGTGTACTTAAGCATTTGCAAAAGGTCTGTCATCACCAGTGGCACTGTTTACATGTTCAGACTTCATCAGGTACTGAACTGAGCTGTGGAATCAGAGTCTAAAAGCCACAAGGAGAACCATCGTAAGCATAATTAAAAAAATTTGTATGTACAGAGCTCATCAAAACCAAGATGAAAGTGATAGCTGTGTTACTTCCAATGTTATTTTATGAGCTTTGATTTGAAGCCATAAACCAGAGAAGAAAGAAGGCCTTGGAATAGTAGCTTTGCAGTCTCCATCAGTCTCATTAAATATAACAGTACTATAGTGATTAGTGATGACATCTTTCAGGGAGGTGCAGGAGATTTGTGAATATCTCCTGGTAATCACACCCACAGCTGTGACTATCAGAATCCCAGTCCAAAACCATTTCAGAGCAATGAATAGCCTCCTGTTGCTATCAGGAGGCTTTGTTTTAATGTAAATGCAGTTATATAAGATGAGTGCTTCTAGTTGTAGTGCAGTAAATAAAAAATAGAGGTATTGATTCCCTTGTGCCTTGAAGAAATAGCCAAATCATTCTCCAGGCCATTGGGCCTTAAACATGATGTAACTGTTTATCTTGCATTGCCTCTCATTCAGCATCAACCCTGAGCTCTTTTCCTAGAGCTTTGTTTTGTGTGGTGCTAATGGCTATGGCAGAATCTGGGACATCCAAGTCAGCACTGTTGTCAACTGCCTTAGTAACCCGATCACAAAATTATTTCCATGAGGATACTGTGCATCTGTGTGGCTCCTTCTTCCTTTGATGGAGCACTTGGGATCATACTGGCAGAGCAGACATAATGTGTTTATATTTTTAATGCACTGAGATCCACTCTGTCTTAGACTAGGTATACTGAAATGCAAGAATTAGGTAGATGTCTTTTGTGAAGTGGTACCTCAGAAGATTTAGCAATGGACTTTTATTGTCTTACTTCACCAGCAGTGTTTTCAAACAGCTACAACGATTTCAATTTTTTTTTTTGTTTCATTAAGACAGATGGTCTGAATGAAAGGGAATTTACTTTTCAGCTGTACTGTTTTCTGTCCTGTCTGATTTTTCTTCATTGTAGTTTTGTCTGATACTCTAACATTTATTTGTGAAGAAGCATGTAATATTGTCACTCTGTCCATCCTTTCAAAGATCTTTGAGGATGCACTCTCTCTGACATGTGTCTTGTATGATTTAGAAAACCACCTTCCACTCTGTTTGCAGTGTATAGAACAGGGTTTCTCACATGTTCACGTGCTGTTAAAGATGCAGTATTATTTGATTCAGGTCTTACTGAGTCTCTTTTTTAACCAAATGAAGATGAAAAAAAAAATAAAGTACATGCAGCTTTGGACTTGATAAAAGTATCTGACAGTACTGAGGGACTGCCTGACTCTCAGCTCTTCCACTGAGTCTCCCTGTGACTCTGAGCAAGCTGCATAATCTCTCCCTCTCTGTGTGGGTCTCCTGACCTGTAAAATGTAATTCATTCATATTCATGTTGCTCACAATGATGCTGTTTGGCTTAGCTGATGTTTGCAAAGCAGTTCATGGCCTTTATGAGAAACATGCTATAGAAATTCCAAATTATAAGGCTAAATATCTACATTTTAGAATGGAAGCCATGGGATCTGCATCTCTAACAGTCCCTTTCTGTGTATTCTTTGCATAATGTTATCCTTCTCTTTCTTCCATTCCCCTATCACCAACTCCTTTAGACTCGGGATATAAGCCCAGAAGAGATAGATTTAAAGAATGAACCTTGGTATAAATTCTTTTCGGAATTGGAGTTTGGGAAACCGGTAAGTTTGATAGTTGCAATGACCAATGAAGTCAACCTGCCTTTTTTTTAATTTTTTTTTTTTTTTATGATTGTCACATCTCCTTCCTAGGCCCTAAATCTGAAACAGCTGCCTTACTCATTTAAAGATGTGATTGTACATAATGTCATCCTGGTACTAACATAAAGCAGCTGTTCTGTGGCCACTTTTAATGTTTTGAAGCCATTTACAAACATTCCCCACCTTCCAGCACTATGTATCAACAAGGTAATATTTTTTCACACGCCATAGTTCAAACTGCATTTTTGCTGTTAATGTTAGAAATAATACCCTGCTCTCATTCTTCAAAGTCCTTATTCAAAGCCATTTTTCTCCTTCTGCCTAACAAGATCTAGGACGGCTGATAGGTAGCTTTAAGTCAAGGAGAATGATTTATTCCTGTCCCTGGCTTGTGAACTGTAGGTCAGTAATTTCCAGCTCTCCATAAACAGATCACAACCTTGTTTCCTACTTATTTCCTTATGCATGTAGCTGCCCATTGCATAAAATGGGGGACATTAGCCTGTGTTGAATACCCCCTGCCCTTCCCTGAAACCAAAGGACTCTGAGAACAGTGTTCTTTCTTTTCAAAGAAAGCTGTGTTGCTATGTGTGGAGAGAAAAAAAAAAAGCCATGATTTCTCCTCTGGAAAAAATGAACTAAAGCTTAATTATTCAATAGGACAAAGAACATTTAGATGGAGGGAACACATCAATGGTCATGGCTACTGGGAAAAAATGTGACTTTAAAGCATTTTATGGCTTGGTTCTTACTGATTAAACACTATTAACTTAGTTATTAAATATTGTTTAATAAACAACTTTTACTGCACCAGAGGGTCAGTATCAGCCTTTCACATGTATTCAAACATAGTGGTGGTTTGTCATTTCTGCTTTCCCCTTGAGGTCAGTAGTCAAATGCCCATGCACAGGATTTTTGAGTGCTGCCGAGATTCCATGTGTGTACAACAGAAGTATGTTTTAAGGTTCAGTACTGTCTTTAAAGACAGCTGCACATGGACACTAGAGAGCAGGTTTCCTTTAAATCTAGTCTTTGTTCTGGCAGAAGTGACAAAGTTCCTCTGCACAGAATGCAGCTACCTGGAGTTGTATGCTCAATCTGATCACATCATAAAAATAGTGTAACTTTTGCTGAAAAGCAAGGATATACAGTGGTTGAGTAGTCCAATCTTTCATAGAAAACTATGTTTTATAGCTATGGCACTTCCATCCTAGGCTGAAGAAATTTCAGTAGTGTTTGAGATGAGACCGCCTTATGTTTAGGTGGTAAAAGTCAGATAAATCTCACATCACTGGGGCTTTTAAGTGTTGTCAATATAAGGATTTAACTTCTCATAACTTGTCATGGTTTAAGGTTTCCACAGTGAGAAGAAACCTGTATATCTTTGCTGCCATGTAATTAATAGCCATCTGATTTTGCAACGAGTGAAGGTTTCTCATCTCTGTGGTCCTTTGAGTTAGTGTGAGTTAATGGAAAATGTGTCAAAGAAAGAAGAGCATTTATGCCCTTGGTCCTTTCTACATATGGGGGTATACCTGTCCTTTAGAAGTGTGGATTTGTGCTTTTAGTCATGCAGCCTTGGCCTTATTCCAGAAGAGGGAATCTCAGGGCAATCTGTCTCATGTTCAGCAGACCATCTGTTCTGGTGACAAGTTCCCCACCTTGCTCAGGGCACTTCTGTTGAGCGCTGCTCTCTCTTATAAGGCTTGCCTTGAACTTGCTTTGGTTACAAGACCATGCAGCCATGCTCCTCAAGAGCTATGCCAGCTCCTGAACGTGCAACTCCATAAATAGTGCGTGGGTGTCAGGCGCTTGAATTCAGTATGCTATCTCAGAATTTATAGCTGGCAAAGCCTTTTCTGAGCTTCATTGCCACAGCCCAAAGAACATGGTTTTTGTAGCTTTGCTCACTCCAGTGATTGGAGTCCTGTCCAGTCTTCTAATCTGAATAATCCTGCCTGATACTCACATGTTCATCCAAACAGGAAAAAAATCCATTTTGAAGTCGGCACTTTCAGCTGTAGGATGAATTTTAAATAACTAGTTCCCAAACTTTCTTGTGTCCCTCTGTTTCCATCAAAAATCCCTACAAACAAACCCCCAAACCAGTGAAATAAAAAATAACAACTCTGCATTCTCATTGCCCCACAATGCCACCCTGGGAAAATCAGCCATTTGTTCACATGGTATGTATTCATACGCTGGCGGAAGTGAGAAAGATTTTCCCTTTTCTTTATCAAAGGCCCTTGGTTTACCCTTTCCTTTTGAAAAGAAGAATGAGCAAAACAAATGCTTTTTATGACTGTGTGTTTTTTTCTCCCCATTTTATTTTGTTTTTTTGTTAAGAATGCTTTAACCAACAGCTGCAGGCACCCTCTAGAGAGTCCAAAATCCCTTAGAGCAACTTGCAAAAAAATTTCCGAAAACATTACTGAAAACAGCCCCTTCCACATTGCATGTATGTTCCCTTTTGCCCCTCATGATTTCTTGATATTTATGCTATAGCAGATTTATCCCTCTTTCTCTCTCTCTTTCTCTGTTGTGGTTTGTTGTTATTTTAGAATTTCTTTTCAGTGTTGATGCAAATTCCCTATTGTATTTCCCCTCTGTTCTAATCCAATTTCCATATTCTCTGTGATGTCTTTCCTTATCTTCATTTCCTCATTTCCTTCCTCTGCTTTCCATCAGCCTCCAAAAAAGATTTGGGATTATACTCCTGGAGATTGCTCTATCCTTACTAGAGAGGATAGAAAGGTAATTGTGTCTCACGTACGTTGCACTACAGCATCTAGCGCGTATATATGTGTGTATGTGGTTTTCTTTTTTTTTTTCTTCTTGTAGCATTGCTTGGGTTTTGTGTGCTTGTGAGTGATTTTTTTTTTAATTGGGCTTGAGCTCATTAGCCTAACAATTAAGTAGCTAGTAAATTGATTTAATAAACAATTCTTAAATCATAATCAGCCATAATTTAGAGTGGTTGTTTTGCTACCTTGACTTGCAATGATAATTATACTAACAGCATATTGCATATTATTACAGTATCTTTTTGTTTTTCTTTACAGGTGGGTTTTATAACTTTATGGTTTGTAGAAATAGATTCTAGCAGGCCTGCGCATCTCTTGATTTTAAAGTTAATTGCCTAAAACTATTTCCTCTATGATGATTGAAACATGATTAATTGCTAGTGATTTTCTGTATATTCCATGCCACCTTCCTCTTTTTTCAATTAAAAAGGCTCTCTTTTTTTTTTTCAAAATTAACATTCCTTTGGTTTCCCCTAACCCTAAGCATTGTTTTCCCATTCTTCTTCTCCTTCTTTAACCAGAGTGATCTAGAAAAAGACCTCTACCTCTACCAGACTGAGTTAGAGGCAGATTTAGAAAAAATGGAGAAGCTTTATAAAGCACCACATAAAAAGCCACAGAAGGTATTTCCTATTCTTTTCATGCTGCCAATCCCCGTTTCCAAACTCTCTGCTCTAATCTATTCACTGCTGGATGATTATTAAATGAGGTTGGGATAAATAATGGTTCTGAGCATTCTGACTGCATGGCTTGCTGTGTCGCTGTCAGAAATAATAGAATGTGATGCTGAGAATCCAGCTTGAAATCCATTTCAGATACAGTGATTTCCTCTCTCACCCCACCACCACGTTCGCATTCAGCTGCCCCCACCCCCATTCCAGTCCCCGTTTCAGGTTTAGAGTTCAGTATCTGCAAAAAAAACCCTCTCTATTTTTCACATGAATAGGCAGCAGCAGCAATCAGCTTAAAATTCTTGGTTGGCGTGTCACGTCATCATCTCGTGCCTTTCAAGCGTGTTGCCATCTACTCTCCCTTCATACAAGCCCCGCTCTCTGCTTGGAGCTCACGCCTACCCAAGATTTTGGATATTCCTGAGAGATTTTACACAATTTTCCTTATGCTGCACCTTGCCATGGCCTTCTAGGGCAGGTCAGCTGCTGCTGCTGCTTCGAGGGTCTGCAGGACTCAAACCATGAAATGATATATTAATTGGTAGCACGCCACTTTTTCTTTTTTTTCTGTTGCTGATTTTTTTTGAAGCTGCGGCATTTCACCAGGACTTGGAAAAGCTGCTTTTTCAAACCCAAGATTTGCTTTTTCTTCCTAGATAGAAATCCTCACATAGATGAGGGGACACCAAATAGAGAATTGCTTCTAAAATTGCCTTCAATTTTTAAATAACGTGTCTAAGAAGCGTTAGATGGATTTAAAGCAAGTGGCTAAGAACTGGCTTTTGCTATTGAACCTGTGCAGCTGGCATTGCTTCTTTTAAGTAAGGAAACTGAACTGAAACGTTGCTTTTCTTTTTAGAGCTTTGATATTTTTTGAATGCTGAGGAATGTATTGTGCTGCAGAAATGTAATACACCTTTAAAGCAAAGGCGGGCAGTGACCGGTTGGGGGAAAGCTTGGGGAAATAATTATGAGCATGTGTCTTCTGGTCATGGCCCAGCTGGTTATCTCTTCTTGCTTTTGGCTTTATTCACAATGACTCATTTGCAGACAAAAGAATAGGCACTGCGAAAAGGCATCGGCTGTGCTAAAAACCTGTCACTGCCCTGAAGGAACTCATGAAAATTGTTGCTTTTCTGCAAAGGCATTGACAGCTTAAATTGCATTTAGATTTAAACCTCAATGTCTCCTATAGGCTAATATTGAAGCAATAGATGGAAAATTACTTAAGCCTTTTTCTTTCTCCTCACATGTAAGTGCATATCAATGACTCCTTTGTTTGGACTTTTGCAGAACACAGCAGGTGTTGCTCCTCTGGAAACTTCCACAGACCATTCTTCCTAGTAAGTTTTTCAATTGCTTGTTGATGTCTCTTTTACAATCTCAGGTCATGTAGGACAGGGTGTTGGGCATTGGAAATGCTTTGGCTTTTTAGGGGATGGATATAGACAAATGCATGTACCATAAGAATTGTATGTGTGCTTTAGGTGAGTCCCGGTATGTTGTCTGCTTTTTGATCCAGAATAAGTTTTGAAGTGATTACTTGAGTGATTGCATTGTCTAAATAAGATTTGCTGATTGTGCTAGGCAGTGGCTTTAAAAAAAACAACAGACCTTTAACTTCGTCTGATGAATTTTGCAAATTGACTGTATCTTCATGCAAGTAACCTTATTGTGTGGAATACACAAAAATTGTTTGTTACACATGTGTGATAGATTGGCTGCTGCTAGGTATTCCATGTAACATGCACCAGATCAGATGGATGCAGTTGGTGAAAGGCAGTAATTTTCCAGCCTACAGGAAGGGAACAGTGGTAGGAGTAACAATATTTCCCAAAGATCTATTGGGCACTGCTTTTTCAGCAGAATATGTAATGAACAGTATATTCTAAATGAGTTGTACATGGAGTTGGTTTGTTTCAGAAGAGGAACACACACACACACACAGAGTCCAGAGCAAGATGCTGAGCTGTGCTGATTTACTTGAGCCATCCTGAGTTACTTGAGCCACAGAGCCAGCCCCTACTGTGAGCCTGCTGCTCCTTGTAATTGTACTGAATACTAGATGGCCATAGGCACAGTGATCCCCTCTATGAGGATGGCTTGTTAAAAAAGGCAGGTTCTCCTCCAGATACCCATTAATACCATGTGTGTTCACTGCCCCTCTGGGGGCCTTAGAGGTCTCCTGTACTTCTTTCAACACAGTTTCCTTCTGTCTGTGTTCATTCTGCTGGCAAACCCACACAACCGCTGCCACTGTTTTGTTTTGGTAGGAAGAGAGCAATAAAATAAATGGAAATCTCAGAGATTAGCATAAATTTCTAATGTTTGCAAGCAACTGGTAAGGTTTCTGCTCATGGCAGCACTATCTGTGCCACACAAAGCATTAAGGAATGCCATTGGAGAGGGAACAAGCTGAGTATGCTGGGAATGAGACACAAGAGTGAGGCTCAGTGGAGTTGCACATTTTTCTCTGCCCGGCCATTAGAGAGCGGAGAGAAAAGGTAGCTGGAGTTTATTGTTTTGGGGGATTTTTTGCAGTGTTGCTCTCCCTTCATTCACCTGATGTTGCAGGCTGCTTTGGCTCTAATACAGTACTGCTTGCTGGCCTGAATAAGGGAGCAGCTAGTAAAGAGATTCTGCCAAATGCCTCCTCTATCTCCCCCAGGTTTAGTCCCAAAAGAGGATTGTTTTAACCCTTTGTTTTTTAACAAGTAAGGTGACAACTAATCTCAGGACAGTCATTATTCCTTGCAGCAACTGGCTGTGTTTCCTCAGGTACCTGACAAAGAGATGCACTCTTTATCAAAGAGATAACCCTGATAAACAATAGCTTTGTAGCTATGGATCTGTTTGAATATTGTCTAGGTTGAAAAACTGACAGTATATCCCTTTCTCTTTTGTGGTGCTTTTCATGAGCTTTTCCTCCAGAAAGTGATCTGTGGGACTGCATATGACTTGGCTTTCCTTGTCCAGAAACTAAAGTCATCTTGTGATCCAGACATTGTGTAATTCCACCTTCATAGCCAGTCTTCTGATGTGTTTAAAGCTTTCTCTTTATCCTAGAAGAATAGCATCTATCCAAAATAAACAGATACATGTACAAATTTATCCGCAGCAAACAGAACATTTCCAAATTCTCATAAATTTGAATCACTCTTGGACAACAGAATGTCAAATATTTCTATTAATTGGAAAATCTGTTTTTTTGTTTTTTTTTCAAATTTTGCAGCAGTCATGATTTGGCCCCAGAATAGCTTTGTGTAAGACTCCATCTTATTCTGAAGAGCCTGGTTGAGCATGAGAACTGGTACCAGATTAGCTTAGCTTTTAGGAAAACAGTCTGCCTGATTGCTTAATGAGTTTTTTGCACCTGGAAAGGCCATTTATACCGTGGCATTGTCAGTCATTCTTTTAGAGAGAAAACAGGGAAATCTAGAAATCAGATGTCTGAGCATACTTGTGCTTAGGTTTATGACTAGAAAAGGGATTTGCGATACATTTCCAGTCTTTAAAAACCTGAGAAATTTAAATTGTACTAATTTTAGCATTCTGTTTATATATACGCATGGTAGACCTAGAGTCCAGGATTTTTTATTCCCTGTAGTAGAAGCCTCTGGCAAAGATGAAAAGAACTATGTGCATCTGGGAATTTCTCTGGCAATTAAAACAGTATAGAATCTATAGCCCTTTACTCTTGCTTCTCTACAGTCCCTCACCAATGGGCTTCAGAAACTGCTTGGGGGATCTTGAGCTGTTGTGTTGACTGGGAGGCTGAACTAGGAGGGATGACCTCCTGAGCAGCTGTGCTTTGTAAGCATGGGACAGGCATGGCTAGTATTTAAGGAGAGAGAACTGGAAGCTGGAAGGTTTGGTGTACTTCCAGCTAGCCAATGAATTTCCTTGTGTCTGCAAAGAAATTGTACATCAGCTCTGGGACTTTGTCTCATTTATAAAATACAGGAGTCCTTTCCTGCTGCCTGTTCCTGGAGGACTAAGACCGGAGAGTTCCCTCAAGTGGAGGAGGATGCTTTGGTAGTGCCAAATGCAGAACACTATTGTCATGTATTCATAACCTCTTCATCAGCACCAGTTCTCCATACACAGTCTATTCTGCATTCACAAGCGTGGTTTTCTCTTACTTTACATGAAAGCTCTCAGCAAATAGGTGTGACCTCCTGGTGTCCCTCTCCATTTTTTTTTTTTTTTGTGTATTCCAGCTCCACTTATTCACCCAACTACCATGCAGTGAAGAGGGAGTCAGAGCTAGCTCTGGGGGACCCTGCTGCGTTGGAGAATGAAAGGCAGATTTACAAGAGTGTGCTGGAAGGTGGAGATATCCCGTTCCAGGGGCTGAGTGGTCTCAAGCGACCTTCAAGCTCTGCTTCCACAAAAGGTGGGTGGTTAGAACACTAACCTCTCCTCTGTTCTGCACAGTGTTAAAAGCCAGGAGATATGGGCAAACTGTTGCAAGGTTTAGAGTACTATTCAAGCCAGTTGAGGTTTATGCTGTCCTTCCTCTTTGCCATCCCCAGTGTTCCTTCCTTTTTTTCTCTCAGATCACAATAGCCAATTTTTTAATGATGCCTTTAATTGATCCAGGTTCCTCTTCTCTAGAGAGATCAGCTCCCTCCATTCAGCACCTCAGCCACAGCCCAAACCCTCATGTTCTTCCTCAAGGCTGCTTAGACTGGCCTTGCTATCCATCTGCTCCTACTTCCTTGCCATTCTAGAGCCTTTCCCTGCCTTTTCTGTTCTTCCCACAGCAGTATCTCAGCAGGCCACACCAGTCTGCTGGCCTGGCTACCCTGGTGTAGCTGTTGCCCTTTGCTCCACAGCCTCCTGCCTGCCAGAGGTGTGCAGAGAATGCACTGACACTGAACCTGCTGACACTGAACCAGCAATTGCTGGCTGAACCAGCCCTGCAGGCTCCAGGAATGTGAGCCAGAAGAGACCAATCTCCTCCTCTTCCCTCCCCCTGTTGCAGACTCTCAAAAAGAGACAAGGAAGAGCATGACTCCCATCAGGGAATTGTGCTGGGGAATGTATCTCTGAGCCAGCTTCAACCTAAAAATGGCTTGAGATGGGGAGAGGACCGGAGAAGGAATGTGCTGGGTTTCTGAACTGCTCTCCCTAAAAATAGTACATCATACCAAAAAGGTCTCTCTGTCTCCATCTTCCAGCTGTTTTTCAGCATTTTGTCAGGCCTGTAGGGCAGGGAATCAAACTGAATCCAAACAAAAAAATCTGTTCAAACAGTTCCCCAAACTGCAATTGAATCTGAATGGTTATTTTGACATTTGAATTTGAACTCAAATCAGAAACAGACCTAAAAACTGCAGTCTAAGCTGAAACCAGACTGAATCCTATTAAAAAAAAAAGAATGTCCTGATCTGACTCCTTGAATTTTAAAGCAACTGTGGCCAACCACATTGTCTGAAGGACACTCAGCTTATTCCTAGTATGGGGAATCTCTAAGCAGGCATCTCTTGGGCAAAGTCAGCTGATGTGGTGTGCTTGTGCTAGCACAGTCAGCCTCCGACTGTTTTCTCCCTCCCAGGAATAAACTGTTTGGCAAGCATTGTGGTGAGACCATAGTAGGTGTGATTACAGGCTTGGTATTAAGCCATTTGTGCAATGTTAGTGTCTCTGCATTCTTGCTGACACCCTGATCCTGCCCAGAGTTCAGCTGCCCTTTTCCATGGTGCCACAGCTTCCCTGGAAGTTCATTATGCTTAGCACTTTTTAGGAGGGTACCTTAAAAGTGCTCCAGATTTGCTTCTGGCCAAGCCTCTCATTTTAGAAATGTTAGCAGCACTCCCCTACTCCTGTAAGCGTGGCTTGTTTTGCAGTTTCTTCCTGCTTTTCATTATGTTTTGGAATTTTGTTTCTTTAAGGTGCATTTTATGAAATCCAAGCATGTTCTTTCTCCTTTCTCAATAGCTTTCTAGCACTTAAGCTAACAGGTTGTATTTATTTTATTCTGCATGCTTACCAGTGGATCGTAAAGGTGGGAATGCTCATATGACTGCACCCTCTTCAGTTAATAGCCGAACCTTTAACGCTAGTCATACCGGTATGTTAGGTCACGCATGTAAGCATAAGAAGCCCTTATCAGCTGCCAAAGCCTGCATTACTGAAATCCTCCCTTCCAAATTCAAACCCAAACTAGCAGCTCCAGCTGTTCTTGTGCAGGACAAGACGGGTATCTTGCTGTCTCATGAGAAAGCTCAAAGCTGCGAAAACCTTCGTAGCTCCACTGCCTTGTTTGATAATAAAAAGGCTTTCATGGTAGACATAGGGGAAAGCATAGAAAACGTCTTGATGAAGTCTAAGCAAGAGTATGCCATCAAATCTGGCAGTACCATGAGCCTGCAGGAGTATGGCACCAACTCTAGAAAAGGCTATCTGTTCACTGCTTCCAGAAAGAGTGGGATGGAGTTTACAACACTCTATAAGGACATGCACCAGATCAACAGGTCCAGGATCCATTTGGACACAGTCTCCTGCAGCGTGAAGGATATTGCATCTCAGTTTGAGAATGAAGCCAAGGACAGGATAGAGCACAGCCTTAGTCGAGAGGATTCAGAGCAGATCCCCAAAGACACCGTTTCCTCCCGTATCAGTGCCTTTGAGCAGCTGATCCAGAGATCCCGTTCAATGCCCTCACTTGACTTTTCCATTGGGCAAAGCAAACCCACCACTTCTCTTCAGTCTAAAATTTGTCTGAGTGCTGCATACTCTGCAGAGATTCTTCTGGATTTGTCAAAAGTACACCAAGAAGAGAAGGATGTTGCCAGCTTTGCAGATAAATCCTCCCTCTCCTGCAGCAATGTGGAGGACACGGCTTCGGATGTCAGTGATGTCATCCCTATGGACACACTTTCAGCTTGCACTGATGAGATAGATCTTCTCTCAAATGCCTCCAATGACAGTGGCAGCAGCAGCAGCAACCTGAATGGGCCTCAGAAGCATAAAATCAACAGATGCAAAGGCGCATGCCCAGCTTCCTACACTAGATTCACTACCATCCGAAGGCATGAACAGCAGCAGGTCTCCAGAAACCCTGATTCCAAAGGGGATGTCTATGGGGACAGGCACATGCTCCCCAGAAATGTGTACCTAATGAGCCCACTCCCATTCCGATTGAAAAAGCCCTTACAACACAAATCCTGCAGAACTCCGCCCCCAGACTGCCTGGCGAGCCTGGCAGTGCCCAGCCCTGAGAACCCAGACGACCCCATGCAGCTGCAGGGGAGTGCAGGAAACAAGAGCCAGCACTCCCAGTACCAAGCTTGCTCCAGAAGCGGGCCTCTTGCTCCCAGGCGCCTGTCCTCCTTTGACATTGTGGAGAGGCTTAGCTACTTCCCCAGCATGGGATCTAGCCGGGATAGCTTCGTGGGCCAGGCTGACACTCCTGACTCCTTAAACAATGGGAACCCTGTTTCATATGCCCTCTACCACAGCCTGGACACAAACAACAACCCGCAAAGTGAACTTGGGACATACCTAGGAGGTGGTTTTTGTGTTCTTTACTGGTGTCCCTTTATCTGTCTTCTTTCTTCCATTCTCCTCCTCCTTTCTTCCACAACCCTTGCATTTTTACATCCCACTTTCACACTCCCTGACTCTCTGGTTTTTTTTCCCCCCCTAGTGTGTCTAATGTCCTTTTGCGTGTCTTGCTGAGCAGTTTTGTTCAAGGCTTGTTAACAGCTGCACTTCTGAGAAACGATTTCCACTGCATTTCTAATCACATCAGGTTCAGTTTATCTCTCAAGCAGCTCTGGGGATGCAAGAATCTCAACATGAGATATTTCTAGTCCTGTATCATTTACACACGTGGGAATTATAAACCAAACCCAGATGATTTGCTTTAAGGAGTAGTTTCTCAAGGTCTAGTTGTGTGTGTGTGTGTGCGCGCGTGTGTGTGTATTAAACTTTTCTCAACAGTAAAATGCCAAATCATACTTTGATGGCAGTGAATCTTTTCTTCACAAAGTCCTTCTATGTCTTTACTCTTTCCTGTATCATTATTTTCTCCCTGTTCTTGGATGTTTGTTCACATGTACAGCCCAAAAGGGAAAAAAATGAAAATGGATAAATTTTCAACATCCGATTGGCAATTTCGTCAATGGCAATTGAGAATGCTTACTGGCATAATGGAAACAAATTGTTTAAAAATATCTATTTTTTTCCTTTCTGGTTATGCTAGATAAACCCATGTGTATTTTAACTTCCTTATGTTGTTTTGAAGTAGATTCAGAATCACCAAGGCATTTTGCACCAGTTGATTACATGGAAACTCCAGAAGAAATTCTCCGCAGGCGGCATGATGATAAAGAGGTAATGACCTCCTTTATGGCCTTGCAACAGTAGTAGCAGCTCCACATACAATAAATACAGCATTCAGCCTTACATAAGGACAGCTTATATGTCCATGGCTATGTGTCCTGGAAGTTAGAGTGACAAGCAGTAACTAGTATGTTTTACTTTCAATACTCTCTGCCACTGCTTTGTTGTATAATGTGTATAGTCCAGTTCAGCGTGTTTCAAATAAACCTGATAGTTCTTATCAATTGCAAAATTACGTATAGGGGCTTTAAGTAATATAAAATGTTGGAAATGTACATGAGAAGTGGTACAACACCCTAGTACTTGCAGAAGAAGATTGGTAATCTGTAATGGTTCTTCATGCAAGCCACTTGAGTCAGTATTAATCAAACTGGTGAAAACACTGTTTTTCCTCTGGGGGTCCTCAAGTTTTGAACAACAAGTGTAAGATGTTTTAAGCTATCAGAAAGTGTTAACTTTTCCCCCAGTGCAGACTAGAATTCTTCATGGTGTCTGAAGTTGTTGTCAACAGAATGTAGCAGTCCTTTTTGAAATGGCTGGGTAACAGTGGGACAAGCTGAAATAATAGGAAAGCCACATAGACTTTTCAGCAGTAGTGTATTCAAGCTGAGTTAAAGAAGTTATAAAGTGCTTGCTTTCCCGAAAGATGGAATTAATTTCCCCTGCCTGAGGGGAAAAAAGTTTTGCTTTTAGTGTTAACTTTCTGAGTTCAGGTAATGTTTATATGTGCTTTGAAATAGGTAAAACCTGCTCTTAATTCCTATGTGGAAAATGTATTTTTTTCTGTTTTCTCCTGTGAAAGTCAGTAATTCCCCCACTTTAAAAATCCAGCATGAAAACTCATGTAAGATCAAAAACCTGAATTCAGTCAGACCTTCTGGTTTCAAATAAGTTAGTACACAGTTGAACTCTTCAGCCTACAGTCGGCCCCAGAAGGTGGAAGAATCCTTCTGTGCAGACGTACAAGAATGCATGTTTCCATTTAATGTGCTAGAGACTTTAGATATCCAAAATAATTCTTAGGTTTTTATTTACTTTATCTTACAAAGTGTGTTACATGAGCCCAAAAGAAGTATGGGAGAACCTGAATGTGATTAGGCACTCTCCCAAGCTCCTTGCAAGGCTTAGGAGAATTTGGTGCCTCAGAACTCAATGGGGCTGATTCAGGTCTCTTGGAAGTCAAGGAGAGATACTTCTTTTTGGTTGAAGGGGGTTTGGATCAGTTCTCTGCATTATCAGCAATCTTCTTAGTAGCTCCTAAGACCTGCCGGGAACTTAAACTCCTCATTGACTTCCACGAGCTTTGGATCAGATCCTCTGTATTAGCTAGATTTCAGTTATGCCATAATGATGATGTACCTTCTGAGTTTGTAAAACAAAAGGATATTATTTAGTTAGTAGAAACAATATTTGATACTGAACTGTAAAGCCTCAGCTATTTGCAGGGACCTCAGGAATCTTAAGTCACATTTATGGCAGCTTTTGAATGCCTTTAACTAAATGATTTACTGCCCATTTTATGCAATTTTATGGCAGAAACTTTTAGAGGACCAGAGACGGCTTAAACGTGAGCAAGAAGAAGCTGATATTGCCGCTAGAAGGCACACAGGGGTTATTCCAACGCACCATCAGTTTATCACTAATGAACGATTTGGGGACCTCCTAAATGTAGACGATACAGCAAAGAGGAAATCTGGGTCAGAGGTCTGTTTTAGTTACCTCAGTCTGCTGCTTGACCCAAAGCAATAATTGCCTCTCACAATGTTGTGCTTTAGGCCGACATTAGCTCTTCAGAGAATGTCATTTGTTGTTTTTTTTTTCCACCTTCCCCTTTCCCATTCTGGCTTCATTTAGATCTGCTTTGACTTTTATGCCTGGTAAATTAATTGATATTTCTATACCAAGCTGCATATATTAAAGCATGCCTGCTGAGAATTGCTGGTGCACACCTGTGATGCATGCCTTTAAATATCAGCTACTTAGTCAATCAAAGGCGTTCTACATCTTTTGCATCATATTGCTACATTGTCTTCTTGTCTGTGCCTTATGCTTAGAAACTTCTTGTCTTGTTGATCCTGGCCATGTGGCTGTCACATAGTTTTTTTTTTTAGAAATATTAAAATTTAGAAATTGTTTCTTCTCTTGAAATACGCTTAATGTCCTTTAGAAACAATCAGAAAAAAGTGTCTGCATGTTCTACTGCGTACAACCTGGTTGGACTTTTTGAAAGAGACAAAGGAGGAGGTACATATTTTTTCCATGAGCCCAAGGCACTTTTCTGGAGGGCTGGATGTTGTGTCCAGGTGTTATGGCCAAATGTCTTTCCTGCCCCATGTGGATTGCTGCTGGGCTCTTGACAGCAGCTCTGTTTCCCCAGAGGAGCTGCACTGCAGTGGTGGGTGAGGTGCTCACCATGTGGATGGAGCACACCTGTCTGCCCTTTAGTTTCAAATGCTCTGGAGCCTCATCAATGTGACTGCGTTGTATTTTATGCTCTGTTACCAAAATGGCTTTAAAATTGTCTGAATATTTTGTGGCCATTAGAAAATCAACCAATTAAATCATTAGCGCCCAGGCCTGCTGTCAACATACATTTTGGTTCTTTAGCCACTGAAGACTTTTTTTTAACATGTGCCTAATTTATTCATATTTCCTCTTCACCTTTGTCTCTTTCCTACCAGTTGATACAGAGTATATGGGTCACATTGCAGTATTCAGCAGGGCCAGGTAATAATAAGAGCTTCATCAAATAATATCCTACTGTTTTTCTGAGCTAGTATATTTTGCTTTTCCATTCCAATGTCAAGAGAAATTTGGAGCCCCAGTAACTGTAGTCACTGGAGCAGCTTTCATTCATCAGCGTTAGTCACATTAAAAGTTGACTGCTGTAAAATCCATTTCCTGTAGAGCTCCTAATTACTGCTGTGCCAGAAGTTGGCACTTTGTGGGAGATGCCCATCTATTATATTTGGACTGTAATATCAGTTGCACACAAGCTTGTAGCAGAATACCTGCATTCAATTTCCTCCCCGTGCTAATCTTAGCTGTAGAAGAGTTTGGGTGATTTTCCTCAGAATAGGGTTGAAAACCTAATTATTATTTTAATATACTGATTTTCCTTCTTTTTTTTTTTCTTTTTTTTTTTTTTTAAATCTCCAGATGAGACCTGCTAGAGCCAAGTTTGACTTTAAAGCACAAACACTAAAGTGAGTACAGCCTGCTGTTCCTACCTGGAGTGTTCTTCCTCCTTTTTCCCCTAGGATGCAGCATTTTTGAAGTGTCATGTAATTGGATTCACGTTTTAGGGTGTCTTTCCAGTTCTCAAAGCAAAGTTATCCATAGTAAGGCAGGGAAAAGTAATATGAACCTTGCAGGTCATAGCATCTAAAGGACCTTTATGAAAATGTCTTCTTTCTTAGTGCATCTCTATCCCACATGATTTTTAGGACAAACCTACATTCTTTACTGCAACAAGTGAATGCTCTGCCCTGTGGGTGGGTGGAGCCACAGGGGAGGAGCATCCTTTTCACTGTTGGAAGGATAGCCCATGGGCAGAAGTTAAACAGATGCCTGACTTTAAGCATGTGGGCCCCTGACTTGGCATTTTCCTGATTCAGGACATAGAAGTGTGCAGAGTGGTCACTGCTCTCCTGGCATCTATGGATACATCAGCAGATGTTTCAGATGTCATTGTTGTACCTCCAAGCCCTGTTGTGGCCCTTTGGGTGAATCCCGAATTGTAAAAATTGTCGTAGAAAAGGCTGTGTTGTTTATTTTGCTCTGGGGAGATGTCAGCTAAGTTTATGAGCCTCGTACAAGCTGGCCACAGTTCTTCAAGCAGCAGACATTCATAATTTTAGCACTGAAGCCTGTGGATTGAAATTCCAATTTTTAGCCCAGTTGAGGACAGTGATTGCACAACCACAGGCTGACTGTCAGTGTAATCATTGCAGGATCAACTTCGCCATGTGAGTATGTTAATCTAATCAGCAAACTAGCTCAGATTAAAATCATGTGTCTCTTTGGAAGGCACTTGTGACATGACTGTTTCAAAACAGGAATTGAGGGCTGCTCATCATATCCAACATGGAAAGTAGCCAGTGTCATATTTGGCTTGAGCTTGACCCTATTGCTTCTGGAGAGTATGTGGTTAGTAGGGCCCTCACAGGCCAATTTTTTTTTGACAGAATGCCCAAAGAACAGGAGAGGTTTTGCACATCACAATATGAACAGAGTAATCCTCAACATTTAGCTTGTGCTTTGGGTGGATCGTGATGTGTATCAACATGCTGATGCACACCTTGGTACCTAGGGATTTTTGGACAGAAAAAGAACACATCTGTTCTCCTCCAGTGAAGTTCTGATGGAGTGCTTGTGTTGTTAACAGGGAACTTCCTCTGCAAAAAGGAGATATTGTTTACATTTACAAGCAGATTGACCAGAACTGGCTTGAAGGTGAACACCACGGCAGAGTTGGCATCTTCCCACGATCATACATAGAGGTAGCTGCTTTCCTTGCAGGTGTTCTTTCTCCACTCCCTTTCTGCCAGACACCAGTTTATGGGCTTTGTATATGAGACTTAGCTGATTCTGTTTGTTCATTCTAGTTCCTTCCCCCAGCTGAGAAGGCTCAACCCAAAAAACCATTACCATTGCAAGTATTGGAATATGGAGATGCTATTGCTAAGTTCAACTTCAATGGGGATACCCAAGTGGAAATGTCCTTCAGGAAGGTAGGACTTCTGTTGTTTGATGAATCGAATCCAGACATGATGATGTTTTTTAGCACTAGTAATTTCCAATTTCCAGATGAAAGCTCCAATAAAATGAACTCTGTATTCAGGAAGGATTCCTCCTCATCACCCATGTTTTCAATCCAGTCATTATGTAGTGCATTGCAGTTTTCGTTGCAGGTAGGCTAAATCAAGAAGAGCCAATTGTTTCCTTAGGTCGAACTGAGAAGATACTTTGAACACAAGTGCTGGAAACCTGGCTCTGGCAAATTAGATACTTGGTGACAGGTCTTTCCAGGTTGATTAGATTCAGTGGACATGCACACAGTTACGTGATAATAGTGATTTAGAAAAGAAGGAAACTGGATTCACCTTCCCCATACTACAAAGCCAAATCCTTGAGCAAGCCGGGTTCTGTGGTATTGAAGTGACTGGCTAGACCTGACTGCAGAGTGAAGGTGTGGGAAGGGGTTGTGTAATGGCTGTTCAGAGCAAAGTCAGCCATATTTCGATGAAGTAGCAGAATTTCTCCATCTCAACCAGCTGTTTTGATGATCAGATTAGATCTTCTCTGTCTTCTCTTTTAATTGTATATGAAAGTGAGGCTTGCAGTGTATATAAAGGATCTGGAAGTCAGTTTGTCAGCAAAACTGGAGAGACCATAGACCTAGGTTAAACTGCAGACCTGTGCATATTTTCTGTACACCTTATACATGTGAGAGTCTCATGGTCAGCCTGAAACTGCTGGTTTCCATTTTTAACTGTATTTACCAAGCAGAGTCTTGAAAATGTCAGCATAATTGAGTCTGCAGACAGACCAAATCAGCACCAGAAGATCTGCAATTTTTTCTTTCTCTGAACTGAAAAATATAATTCCCACCCAGAGTTTAGGGTTAGGGTAATTGGAAATAAGCTGAGAACCACCAATTATTTTAGATCAGCTGCACCGAGATTAAAAATGTAATCTGCTTTGGAATGATGAAACATGTTCAAATCAGAGCTATATTGCTATTCCTTCCCACAGGGTGAAAGGATCACATTGATTCGACGGGTGGATGAGAACTGGTATGAAGGAAGAATCTCTGGCACCAGTCGCCAAGGCATCTTCCCTGTCACTTACGTGGAGGTTCTCAAACGGCCGGTGGTCAAAAATGCCATTGACTATCCTGACCCACCGGTGTCCCTGTCCCCCAGCCGCAGCATGACAGCTTCACCACAGGTACTGCCACAAGATGCAGCCAGGTGCAACACCTTGCAAAACACTGGGATATTGCTATTCTTGTGCAAGAAGCAATAGCTGAAAGCAACCTGTATTTAAAACTAGAATTTGGTGCCGTAAAGCCACGCTCTCCCTGCAGTAAGCTGCAATTGCAGGAAAAGGTGATGTTTCATTTACCGGAAAGGTTAATGAACAGATCATTTGGGGATTTGGAGACTCAGCTTTTTATCTCTGATATGTAGCTTGAATCCAGGCCAGGTTGAAAGGGCCGCAGTTCACAGCCATGTGATTCAATTTCACTGCCAGAGATTGAATGAATTAGTGATCCAGCTTCTCCTGATTATGTGTTTATACTTCACACACACACCTTTACTGTGATGAGGGGAGTTTTATATTAGAAGTGTCATAGTCTGTAAGGTTTTAAGAAGTGCTATAGTTTGTAAGAGTCATTATATTGATCCCAGTCAGCTTGAATTAAGGTGTATACCTGCCCCTGTAGGATCTAACTCATGATCAAGGTTTTTGGAGACAGCGTCAGGAGAACAGCCTGTATTATTTGAAACTGCTGCTAAATGAACTCAGGTTTTGAGAGCAGGTCAGTCTGGGATCTTCCATGAATATTAGATTCACTATAAACCATACTGTGGTTCAAAGCAGAAATCAAAATGGCAGCAGGTAATTATATGGGAATACCAGAATGTTTGCCATGGCAAACTTATCTGGGAGACAGTGAGTCTCTAAATCCCTTTGTTTTGCTCCCATCTTGCAAATACTCATGCCAGGGGAAGGTCAGCATACATGTCTGGGTCATGGCCACAAGGTTCTGGTGCATCTCCCTCTCAACCATGGGACTAAGACAAGGTCAAGACTGCAAGAAACATAAATGGAGAATTGGGATTGGGAGGAAGGGATATATGGTACAAAAAGAATAGGAAAAAAGATGCCATGACTCATGCCTGTTGTCTGTCTGGATCTTACCTAAAAGGGGTGGTTTTAGTCTTAGCCACTGTGTAAAGAGGAAAAACTTGTTGCTTGTTTGGGTTTCTCAGTCAGAGTGGATGTCAGCTGAGCTTTTCTGTGAGCTCTGCAGCCTCTCCATAGCTGTGGCCTATCTTCCACAAGCTCCCTGCAAGCTTCTCGCTTTGGTGGAAGGGATCATATCCACCATTTTTTAGTTTCCTTTGCAATTCTTTTGATTCCTCCCCTACAAAGTCAGTACTCCCCCTAGTTTTTTGCCTGACTTGACTGTGGACAGAAACAGTCCGACCAGTGCTAATGTAGCTGTTCTCACTGATGCTGCTGGTGGTAAAAGCTAAGGGCAGGACTTGGTAGTGTGTTCTGCCCTTATAAACACAGAACCTGTTTTAGTGACCTGAAGAGCAAAAAGCCACAGCTGGCTTTTTTGATCCCTTTCTCCTGCACAGCTTCTGCAATGCGTGTTTCCTGAGGAGCAAACATTGCTCATGCTACGGTTGGATAAAGTCAGAGTTCATTGCAGCAGTGAATTCTGGCTGGATCCACAATGTGGTTGCTGGGTCCCCAGCTATTGCTTCCAGGCCAGTCAAATGCTTCATTCTGCCATCATGATGGTGGCTTCAACTGCTCCCTGAAGGACTTAGGGCTTATGGTAAGAAGTCAGAGGCCACAAGGTGTTTTGTGTCTGGGATCCTGGCAAAGGCTGGAGGAAGGTATTAGCAGCACTGATACAGGCTGGACTCTGTGGTTGGAGTAGCTGTGGACAGCATGTTCTCCAACAGAGCACAGCATCTGTAGAAAACTTACGCATGTGGTCACAGATCTGCTTCTTTCCACACTTGCTCTTTCTCTCCTTTTACTTTTGCTTGATTTTGTATTTCCTTTATTATTTTTTGTTCATTTCTTTCTTTTTCTCTCCTGCTTTTGTCTCCTTCAAGTCTCCGAGCTCTGAGCTGCTCCATACTCCAACTCCTCCGCCTTTGCCTTTTGCGCGCCGCGCTTTGTCTCCAGAGGTGCAGGCGGTCACATCCGAGTGGATTGCTCTGACCGTGGGAGTGTCTCCCAGCACCACTCCTGCCATAACTCCTCCATTGCCTCCTCCGCCTGAAGCCTCCCTCTCTCACACTGACTATCTCTCGCCTTCTGCTGCAGCCAGCCCTTCCCCCACAGTCAGCCTCCACCATTCTCATCTCTCTGGCTCCTCAACTCCCAGGTCCATTAAATCCCCATTGCCCTCTTCCTCATCCAGACCTCAGTCCTCTGCCCGCAGTTCCTACCAGGCCACTCTACAAAACGAAGAAAAGTTTGTTGACTCCCCTTCTCCCAGCGTGACTTACTCTAACTCCTCTCACTGGGCAGTGGAGAGCCCTGAAAGCATCCTCGCAGAGCAGCGTGACACCACTGCCAGCCAAGCCTGGCTCCAAAAGACAGGAGAGGGCAGCAGCCACGCTGAGCAGAGTGCTCATGCTGTCCCCAAGATCTCTGTTGAGCGCTGCCTGAAACCATCCCAGCTAGACATGCGTGCAAGCCCAGAAAGGAGACCTGTGGGTTCCTCTGAGGACAACCAGTTGTGTCAGGAGCTCATGGCTATTGTTCAGGGAGGTAAAACAGAAAAAAGAGACATGAGGAAAGGTGATACGGGAAAGTTTCAAAGCGGGGAAAAGAAGGTACTTCTGCATGTGTGTGTGCTGCTCTGAATCGCTGATTTTGTTTAACTGGTGGGTTGAGGTTTGTGCTGCTCTGCTGGCAGAGCAGAGCCAGTGGCTGCCACATGTCATTTTGATGATCCTAAGACATTTTTTCAGGGGTCACCAGTGGCATTCACTTGATAGCAGATCAAAAAGTTTTGGAAGCTCAAGAGCAGAGCAGTGTAGAGGAAATTATTTTAGAACAGACAACACAGGACTGACACAATCAGTCTAATCTAATGAGGTGATTATGCCAGGTAGTGGTTATTACCAGATGTGTCAGATGAAAGCATCACACAGGCCCACAGTGTAGAATACAGGCAATTTCTTGTGAATCAGAGATTTTACAGTGTGCAGTGAATAATTTTTGGTTATAAAATTTGTTTGTTTTTCCTAAAGCCAAAGACTGAAAAGCATTTTAAACATAAGCCTGGCTCCTAGAATCACAAAAGGTGTCCCCTGTTGATCCTGGAGCCTATGGTTTAGTCAACCTTGGTCTGGGATGTGCATGACTAAGGGAGTCTTGACTGTTATCTATGTATCGAGAGGAAGTTATTACCTTTGCACTTCTAAAATTATATGAGTGGCTCTAGCCACAAATGAGAATTAGACCTAGTGATGCTTTCCCCCTAGAGTTTTTAGTTATATGTAGCTGTATGTTATAAATAAGAGGAAGCACAGAGGGAACTCTCCAGCAGCTTCTACAACATATCTTCAGCCCTCAGTCTTTGTATAGGATATATGCTTTACTTTGCAGCTCTTCGTTGCCCTGGGGCCCATTGTGGGATAGAGCCAGCCCAATTACATTACAGTACCCCAATGAGTGTAAGTTTGGAGAATTTGAAATCATAGAATTCTAAATGCTGTCTTGGATGCATTGCAATAGCTTCCATGGCATACCACATCTAGCCAACATTAAATAATGAGAAAACAGGGTTTCCAAGATGACATGTTTCACACTGGGAAAACTTACGACAAATAATTTGATTTCTGCTTGAATCATAACCAGTCTACTGGGAGATGTGTCAAGACTGTACTGTTTACCATCCAGATATATTTTAGTAGCATTTTTTAGACTTAACCTGCATGTTCAAAACAGAGTGAGGTAGTCAGCTCAGACAAACCAACTGGAAACTGCACTTGTCCTTGCATGGAGTTACTATTGCTGTGTGTGCTTCAAATTTACTGGATAGTAGGTGCTCTTATCACTAGCAGTGGTTGTGATAAGACAGTGTGTGCCAAGCTGACCAATTTTTCCTTTCTTCAAAAGACTGCAGACTCAAAAGTATTCTCTTCATCTGCTCCTCTCTCTTCCTCTACCCTCTCTTCCTCTACTGTCACAACACAGCCACCTCCCAGACTTACACGCAGAGTCAATAAGCCACAGGTAATCATCTTTGCTGATTACTCTTCTATTACTTAGAGTTGTTTCCATGCCATGCCATTGTTTTGTCATATGCTTATTTAGCCACTCATTGATTACACAGGTGAGATAATTTTCCTCCAATTTAGAATTTTTATTTAAAAAAAAAAATTTACTTCCAGGCTGTGCAGAAGGGCAGGCATGGGCAAAATCTTCAGCTGCTGCAAATCTACATAGATCAAGTCTAGGTTTCTGCTTGTTTGTACCAGATGAGGATCTGTTTATCAGTTCTTCCGAAAGATTAACTCAGAGCTTGCTTAGTTCTGACCTTGAGCTCCTACAGCTTGATTGCACTATAAGGCAGTGTTGGTACCCTTCTTAGTGGGAATGGTGTAGCACACGAAAATTTGATTCAGGTATTGTTTAACCACCTGATATTAGGATTCAAGGTTTGAGCATCTCAGAGCTGGGGATAAGGCATTTACCACAACTTAGTATCCACTATGCCAGGGACCTGCTCTGGTCTTCTCAGGTAGGATTCAGAGGCTCTTAGGTCTATTGCTGAGGGCTACAAACGTTTTCAAAAAGGGATGCAGTAGGGTCTGTGCAGTAAAGCCCAGCCTCAGCACTGTGTCTGGGGTCCCCAAGAGTGTGGGAATGAGCAATGCTTACATCTGCTGGTGCCTCATCAGTCCTTCGAGGCAGCTTCCACAAGATGGCAATATTTGAAACAGAAAGTTTACAATTAGCAAGAACTGAATTTGTAGTGATGGGTATTGGGGAAGCAGTCTTTGGCTTGAACCAGGCAAGTTGCTCATGCAGGATGAATGTGGGAAGTAGTTGTCAATATTACTTACTTTCTTGATTACATTAAGAGAGAGAGACAGCCTAAACCCTGACATTTTCCTATTATCCTTACTCATTTTTTTCCACCTGAAGCTTGCACAACTTTTTACTGAACAGCCACCTCTTGCTTCCCTTTCAATATCTGAGTCCAATAGAACACGTATTCTGCTTCATGTTAAAAATGCATAGAAGTTTCCTGTGTTGACCTTTCTCCTCAGCTCTGATCTGCTTGGTCCTGCTGGTGCTTGCACTGGATATATGTGATCCGCAAGAGCAAAGAGACACGTTTAGACAAAGCTGTTTCTCTCCAGTGATGATTAGCATGTAGTTCTATTTTGGGTATTCCACCTGGTTGTAATAAGACCCTGTGGCCTTTCTTTGGAGTCAAAGTCAATATTTATATTTTATATGCCTTGACAATCAGAGCATTGTCAGTGTCAAGTTAAAACTGTGTGTGACATTAGCAGTAGCCTTGACCTCCTTTTCAGCTCTAGCTCTACAGTTGTTTAGGGAGAAGGAGTGGTATTTATATCTGCAAATGGCTTCTCATTATCTGGGTAATCCATACAGAGGCTGATGGTTTCAGCAGAACTTCAGGTATACCCTGGAGGCACTTCAAAAATGTGTACCTCTCAACTGATTTTAATCAAATGAGAAAAGCACTTAGCAGACGTGGAAATGAGACATTACATTTGGGTTTTCCTTCCATTAGTGTCCATCTCTGGTGTTTGAGGTACTTTATGATTTTGAATTTTAGTTTTCTTTCTCATTGTGGATAACCTCTCCAGTTATGAAATTCTGACCCAGGGTTATTTGCAGGTTCCAGACCCTTTGGTATAGGACTGGTGTAAGGACTGTGTTCTTATCTGTTAGATTAAGTAAAAATAGAAATTGCCTTGTCTCTTTAAACTGTTCTGAAGTTCCCTTTTGCTTGCTTTCACAGTCTGAACTAAAAAGAAAAAATAATTACCTCACAGCATGTGAAGGTATTTCAAGTATAACTTACGGATAACTTGTTTCAATATTCTAGTAAAATATGTTATTAAGGAGTAACATAATCTATCAAATTAATTTATTTCAAGGGACCTGCAGGAATTTTCCACTCTAATTCCTGTTCTACTCAGAGATCCTTTTAGCACAGTGTGACAGTCAGCAGTGGTGCCAGCAAGTGTGTGAGCAGTGCAGTGGCTTTAGCCCTGGCGTTGGACTGTGGCTGTGGTGGGGGAAGGCAGGATTGGCTGGACAAGGACAGGATTGCTATCCCTATAGGTGGGACCCATCTGCTCCGTTGCACTTGTATAGAACCACTCTGTCAGAGTGGTAATTTCACCTGCTTTTGGCTGGTAGAGAGGGGAGCATATGAGGTGGATGTTCAGACGCCATGTTCTCCAGCACAGACCAACTACCCTTAGCGGGTTCCTTGCTTTGCACCATGTTCAAGGCAAACTTTTACCTCCTCCAGCGGTTTTCTGTTGCTCCACAGATTCAGCATGGCAATGTTTCTGCCGAGTGCTTGCGGTCCAAGGCAGAACTGGCCAGCCTGCAGCAGGCATTGGTACCTGTTTTCCGAGGGAAATCCCTTTTTCTGCTGTAGACACAGCCTTCAACTTCTGATCCAGGGTCAGGGAGTCTCTGCACTGATTATGACAGCCTTCAGGTCAGGCTACTCCACTCTGCAGCCTTTTCAGTGTCCTTTGTGAGAGCTCTTCAACCAGATTTCCACTTGCTTTCACCAGAGCTGGGCTTGGTGTGTACAGGGTTTTTCCTTTTGTTTCTCCTGGGCTGGGGAGGCCTCCCTGCTCTTGGTTCTTCACTCACATGTGGGAGCATCACTGCTGATGAGTGCCCTCCTCTGAGGGAACACCAATTTGTCTGTTTGTCTTGTGTGTCTATTAGTCTGTTCTGTTTAGCTTTGTCTTTGCTTATGTAGTTCTTTAACTCCCACCTGAAATGGATGGAAGACACATAAGAGCTACAGTGGATAGATACACTGAACTTCACTAGGAGCAGGAAGAGCACTGTTGAGCAGTCTCAGCATCTTTCTTCCTAACATTTAAGAGCTGCCTTAGAATGTTTCTAGGCTCTTAATGTAGAACCTTTTCCTGGTAATTTTACAAACTTGTGGCATTCTTTAGATCCATCCCAAACTCTATATGAGGTGGAAACACTGGCCAGCTGTGCTTTGGGACTGACTGTACTTCATATTTGTGTACACAGTCTGTAGACATGGAGACATAGAGACTTAAGCAATAAATATAATAATGAATAAACTTGCTGAAGTTTATTTATTTAGTCTTAACAAAGCATGTAGTGCGGCTGAGCAGGTAGAAGTTGCTGTGGATACTTGGTCACTTTTAGGGCCTTACCCTCAGCACTTACAGGGCTGGCTCAGTGTTTTGGGGGAAGTCTTTTATACTTTGGACCTTACACTTCCCAATTCCTCATCCACCTCTAGCACAAGGGAACCACCACTGCAGGTAGTACATGGACTGTCTAAACCCACGTTTGAAGAGCATTTGGACCTATAACACTTTTTTCCCCCTTTAATCTCTTCCTTCCCTGAAAGGATAATGTTGAGTTTGGTTGGTTGATTTAAAAAAAAAACCGAAAAATTTAAAAAGCCACATAAATCATGCTATCAGGGTTGCTTGTTTACATTAGTGAAGTGGTACATTTACAGCCCAAAATCATGGGATCTGATCTGGTCAGTTTTTCATCCTGTTTAGCTAATACTGCATAGTTGCTGACTGTGTGGTGTTTCACCACCTCACTGCAGCGCTCTGCTGAAGCCCTGGGAGTTAGTGCTTTGGTAGGAGCTGCATGGATCTCTGGAGCAGAGGCCAGAGGGGATCCACTTAGTCATGTGTCTTGTCAGGTACTGAATGGCAGTCCCATGAGGATCCTGCCAGGAAAGTGAATGTGACCAGGGTTCTGATGCTGCACCTCCTGGTAATACACATACAAACCTGCACTGTGGAACATTCAGAGGCAGTGTCAATTTTTTAGCTTTCAAATAACTAATTTAATTCAAGATATTAATGCTTTTAGGAGGAAAAGCTGCACAAGGAGGACACAAGTAATCAATGGGAAATGGACCATGTAGTCTTAGGAGCTCATGGATCAATTTCAGTAGTGAATTTATTGGTATGGAACAGAGAAGCACTTTCTTGAGTTAAAAAAAAACCACCCTAAAACATTCTTACAGCTGCCTCAGCCTGGAAAGTGGTTTTTCCAGCAACTTAACCACCTGAGCTAGCTCTGGTCTCATCAGATTTGATGCACTATATCCAGTTTGTCTGCACAGTATTAACTTTAAATCTGTTATTT
This sequence comes from Rhabdornis inornatus, assembly GCA_013397075.1. Lineage (NCBI taxonomy): Eukaryota > Metazoa > Chordata > Aves > Passeriformes > Rhabdornithidae > Rhabdornis > Rhabdornis inornatus. The sequence continues at coordinate 2,493,227 of VWZS01000187.1, forward strand.
TTTCATTTGCCTTTCAGGGCTGATGATAGGCAGGAGGGACTTCCAGGAGTCCTGTGAGGATTTCAGGCTCCACAGTAAATGCTTTGAATGCAAATTCCACTGCAATTAGTACATTGAACTTACATTTAAACTTCTTTCTCTAGAAATATACATGGTAACAGAGCATTGTTTCATAGGGCAGTGATCCCAGATTCCAGCACCAGACAGTAGAACTTACTACAAAGGAGTTGCTGTGGGGCTGGGTTGGCCTAGAGTGGGTCACAGTCCTCGAGAAAAAAGATGTTTTGCTTTAATACAGTGATGGGCACAGCTCCAGATGTCCAAGATGTGGTTGAGTGGAGCTTTGAGAGGAATCAGCTCATCACCCTGCGCTTCTCCAAAGTCTTTGAGCATTGTGCTTCAGCTTGTGCTGGAGGTGTCACAGACCTCTCTACTCTCTGCTTCTGCTCTGTCTCAGTGTGCCATGAAAAAGCAGGTTTTTTACTGGAGGGCACTGCTGAGATGCATAAAGAGGAGGACACAAAGCTTAAAATTGAGGCCTGTGAAATTTAGTTTAAAAACTGTATTGAATGATCACAGAGCATGGCCATCTCAATCCACTTTGCCATGCAGCCCTGCAGGCACTACACTAGCTCAGACATTCATGCTGTTTGCTCACAGCATGCACCTTGCTTTCAGTGGATGTTTGAATATGGAAGAAATGTGCAAAACCAGGCTGTGGATACCTGTATGTCTTTTTCAGTGATCTTCCCTATAAAACCTCCAGCCTCAAGCACCGATTTCCCTTTATGTGTTCTGGGACACATGGTCCCTGTGAAGAGTTGTGACTGGAGAGTGAGGCAGGGCAGAGTCCAGCAGCTTCACTGGTGCTGGTGTTTGGAGCTGGGTTTTTCAGTCCTGGCCTCCTCTGACCTGAAGCTCTGCCTTGTTGTGGGAATTAATTGAACATTTCAGATCCTTGCTTTGTACAGGGTAGAGTGATTTTGTTGGGCCTACACGACATTGTGCCTTCTGAGGACCTGAGCTGTTGTATTTTTTAAAAAAAGAAAGCAAGTTGCTCTGTCAAAGTTGTCAAGAGCTTTTCTAGAAACAGCAACAGGTGCCTTCCACCATGCTTTTGGCTTTTCAATTTTGATGCTCCCAAGTATGTGTTCCTGTCCATGTTCTGTTTCCCCTACAGTAATGCAGTATGATATTATGGTACCAGTTCTGGCTGTAGCAGTGTCCATAACCTTTCACTCTGATTCCATGCCCTAGCTTCTGTTTTGCTGTCACCTTTGCCTTGCAGCATTCTGTGTGCTGCAGTGCTGTTCTGTTACTGTAGCCTCAATGTCTCTTGTGTTAATGAAGGATCTTGCTGTCCAAAGAGTATGGTGTTGGGGTGGGGAGGGGAGGAGTTGTTAATTTTGTTTTGTTGTCTGCACTCCATTTACATTTTTTAAATTCTGACCAATATAACATCTGCTAAAATGTCTTCCTTATCATTTGCTTGGTGATCACACAGCCTTCCCACCATTCATTGAGAGCTGGACCAGATCTCACAGAGTCTGAAAAGAGCTATGTGGTAAGGCCCCTGTTTAACTCAGATGTGTAGTCCTAGACACTCTCCACCCAGACAGTAACACCTCAGTAAGAGATAAAATGCCAGCACTATTTTTAGTTGCAAAGAAGGTACATATTTATCTCTTTGCATATATTGCTTGTTTGCAACAGAAGAAAGGGAATTTAACAATTAGAAAAACTATGACAGCCAATGAGAAGTTGGGCTAATTGTGCTGCCAGACCCTGGGTATAAGTTAAATGAAGCCAAGTGCATGAATGGAGCAGCTCAGCCTCATCTTGCATTCTTGAACTGACTTCATAGCGTTTGGAATGGTGCCACTGCATAACTAATTGCAACCTCTTATGCTGCTGCTTTTAAAAATATATGTAAATGTATGTTACAAATCTTCAAACTAAATGCCAAATTCTTCTGTGTCTTGCCTGTTTTTCCATGCTTACATCTGGATCCCTTCTGCACTCCACTACCTGGATATTTACCTGGATCTACAACTCTTTTTTTGTTTTTATTTTTTTTTTACTGGACTTATATGCTGCAACTGGAATGTCCCATCTCTTCTTATCTATATTTTCCCCTCCCTTCCCCCTGTTGACTATCCTTTGGGTGTTCTTGGATGTCAATGCTGCCTACCACACAGGAAGCTGTTTGCAATGAAATCATAAACATTGCAGAAAAGTCTGTTCATTACTGCAGTACTATTACTCAGCCTCTTGACTCTCGCCACAAGGTGACCTCTAATGACCATAAATCATCTCTCATCATTTCTCAGCAACCTCAAGCACAGCAGCAAGGAGCCAGCCCTGAGCGAAGTCAAACACCACGAGACATGTAAGTTCTTTTGGTTCCCATCTCTTCCAGGGCCCGTATTTTTGACTGGTGGTAAAGACAGGGAGGTATGAGAGCTCTTTGTGTTTCAGAAGAAATTAAAATTGAATTAATTCTATTGAATCAATTCTAATTAAACTAGAATTGAAAATGAATTCAAATATGAAAATGTCAGCTTTGCATTAAAGAACAAAAGTAGCCACATATCCTCAAAATGAGTTTCAGACTGTGCCCTTTCTGTCTGTATAGCACCTGAAACAATGACCTCATGATCATGGACTGGGTCTCCATTACAGAGACTGTCTCAGTGTCTTTGTATCATGAAGCTGGCAGCAAGTTAATATCCACTGGCTGTACCTGATCATATGACATGGATCAATGTGTTCAACCCTGTTCTTAGCTTCTCACAGTACAGTGAGAGTCCCAACACCAAAGCCACTCGCTGTATTGCTGACCAGTTCCACAGGTGGATTGGTAACTGAGAGACCAAGGCTGACATTTTCAAAGCTGTTCAGTGGAGCTGCCTCTAAGCTTGGTGGGGCCTTACACTGATGGTTTTGAGAATAGCAGCCTGCACTGTGTGCTGGGGACTGATGCTCACAGCAGTTGGCTTGTGAAAGGAGCCTTTGCTTTATGCAGAAGTGGGAACATCTCACATCAGCCCTATTTTCATGCTCCATAGGCAGGGGACCCAAGCCTCCCCAAATTTGCCCCAAGATTGTTTCCACTCCATAAGGATCCTTCCTAATGAATACACAGTGCCTGTGATACAGGTGACATCTCAGGCCAAGATTCAGCCTTGGGTTTTGTTTCCACCATACCTCCTCAGCCATGATTTATCCAGCAACCTTAGTGCAGTAGAGTAGTCAATACCTTTTTCTAAAGTTCTTTTCTCTGCCATTTGGTCAATTATGGTTCTGCCAGTGTACCTGGGCAAGGGAACAGCTGTCTCATGTAGCCCAGGAATGAGTGTATCCATGTTTTGGCTTGCACTCAGTAGGGTGTCTGCAGTTGAACACTGTCTGGGTGCTACATGTTAGGAAGACTCTGGTTGTTTGTCTGTGCAGAAACTACAGAAAGACAACTATGGCGGCAAGGGAGCAGAAGCTCTCCACATATTCCATACAGTGTAAGCATGACACTTTTTATTACCATGACCTTTTGACAACAGTGAGTTCAATGCAGTTGGCTTCCACCTATCAAAAGGCAAACACAGGTCCAGATTGCATTCAACAATATGTAATAGGAATTAGAGGAAGGGGAACATCTCCTCCTGAAGGGATGTCAAAGAAATCCAATGGCTAACACGTAGTATCTTTCTGGATTTTAGAGTTAGCTACCAAGCCCTCTACAGCTACACTCCTCAGAATGATGATGAGCTGGAACTGAGGGATGGTGACATTGTTGATGTCATGGAAAAATGTGATGATGGCTGGTTTGTGGGTGAGTATGACACTTGCCTGTCAGCAGAGCTTTTTGGGATGAGCAGTTTTGCAGAGTATCTGGAAGTTGCTTTCATTTGTGGGGTCAAAATAGTGAAAAAAATTTACTTCAATTTTTCCACAATTTCCCATCTTTTCCCACCAAGAACATGAAAATCAAGTTGCAAGGTGGTGAAGCTTTGTTTTCCTCGCTAGGTCTCTAGTACTTCCTTTTTTATCTTAGTATCTCCATTGCTCTCTTCGTCCTGATCCTTCTTGTTTACACCGATGGCAGAGCAACAGATAGAACCAAGAAAAACTGGATTTCTGTAGCATTTCCTAAGCTCAGGGAGCCATGACTAGTTACAGAAAGTGGCAAGTAGGGGGTGAAGGCAACACCTGGATAGGAGTTGCAGTCCCTGAAAATCCAGCCTCAAGTGCATGTTTAGCAAAATCCTTTACCTTCAAGGAGTGCAAGTCTGGACAGTGTTCTTCATCTCAACATTTCATATCTAGGCTTGCCATCTCTTCTTAAGGGAGATAAGCTCATTTACACTGAGAGGAGTTTGACTTCTAACCTATTGGCCCAGGAGCTTTCACCAGCACCTTATTAATTGTTAAAGGGGATAACCAAAGATGATCAGTAGCAGAACGAGTTGTGATCTGGTTTGTACCGAAAGACTCTTTGACTAGGGCTCCTGTTTAGTATTAGGAATCAATGCCTGCAGGCAGAAGAGGTTGCCACCTCTACCTTTTTAAACCCCAAAGACTTCCTTTCATGTCTCCATCTTACTCTATCTTCCTTGTGTTTTATTTTGCAACAGGTACATCCAGGAGAACAAGGCAATTTGGCACCTTCCCAGGCAACTACGTGAAGCTTCTGTACCTGTAAAATAACAGTGATCCCACCATGACAAGGATGGGATTCCTTTCCAGATGGTGTTTTAAACAGTGAAGAAACAGACAATTTATGAATGTAATAGACAAGAGATGAGAAGTGTTAGGAGGATGTGATTATGTGGTACACTATTGAGTTGAATGTGTAGCCCTACTTCCATGGAGTCAGGGTGTGATTTGTTTGCTGAAGAAGAGACAGTTTCTAGTTTACAGTGCTGCCTTTGTGTATTCCTCTCCCTTCCCCAGTAAGAGTTTTAATGATAATCTTAATTTGTACGGAGTACTTACCTATGAGAAGGCTTCAGGGAAGCACATGGTATAGGTTTTGTTTGTGTGTTGAGATAGGGTAGTGCTTTGGGGCAGTACTCAGACCTGCAGCTGCTCACATTCGTTGGCACAGTTCAGGAGGCCAGGCTTGCTGCCCTGTTTCTGCCTTGCTGAAGACTCATTTTTCTCTGCCTTCCATTTCCATAGAAAACCCTTCCTTCATGTCATGCATCTTAAACCCAGCAGAGGCAGAGGACAGCTGATACAATTGAATTGCAGAGCTCTGTGTGGAAAAGGAGTTTGGGACTGGTGGTTTAATCCAGAGAGGTCACCCAAAGCATAATGCAAATGCTCAAAAATCCCAAACCCTTTAATAGCATATTACCGATCTCTGCAGGGTTTTTTCTTTCGTGCAGGGAGGGCGTGTGTGAGTGTATTGTGTGAAAAATGAACAGAATTCCTGTTTTTTTAAAGAGAAATCAGCCTAGCTTTGACATTTATCTGCACAAAGAATAGAACCAGTAAACAGAACACCCGTGAGGACAAATCCTGTTTATGAGTCCTACGGCTGTTCACTTTCTCTGCTCCTCTTGCCCTGTCACTGGCCCTAAAGGATCACACACCTTTTCCAGTATATGCTTTGGGATGAAGACTTTACTTCTTTCCCAGCATTAAATCTTAGAGGCTCTGATAAATCTGAGCAATGTATCACTGAGGGTGCCTTTTTTTTTTCATTTTGGTTACAGTGTTGATGGTAGGTCCAATAAATACATGCATTTTGGCTGCCTCTTAGTCATACAAAAAAAGTGTAATCAATTTGGAAAGCTGATCTCAGCAGTTATTACCAGTTACATGATTTGTATTTCCTTGAGGGAAAAAAAAAACCAACATGGCTTGGCTGTATGTTTGCCTGTAAATCCACTATGAATACTCTTTTGATAGACTTTTTGTTATTAAGAAAAAGCATAAACAAAACCAATTCTATCAGACTCTGCTTCCTACAATTGCCGTACAAATAGCAAAGGGTTAGATTGCTATTTTGTCATAAGCCGTATTTAATAATATAAAATGCCTATTTTTATGCTGATGCTTTTATACAGATTTATTAAGAGTAAACTACAACTAACTGTTAGCACGACTTGCAACGTTTTGATAAACTAGCCATGCTCCTGGGTTTGAAATCAAGCAGGCTTGTCTTCCATCAGCGGAAGAGAAGACTCTGTGTCTCAGAAGTTTGACTGTAAATATGTATATTTGACTTTGTACAGACAATGTACTTACCTTGTATAGAGAAATAATTTAAACACATTGAGTGAAGGGAGGGAGAAGAAGGCAGTTGTGAAAGGTTGGGATTTTTTTCCACTTTAATTTAAGCAATGGAATTTTACGTATGTTCACAAAAAGAGTTTTAGCACAAAATATGCATTATGAAAGGGTTTCAGATATGACACAAAGCACCACTGTTTATTTTCTGCAGGAGATATCTTGAATCCTGTATCTTATTTATGGTTTCGTTGTTCTGCTTTGGGTTTGCCCTCCAGTTATTTGCAACAATGTTTAGGCCTGTTGGTAAGATTGGATAACACCAAATAAATCTATTCAGCAAAGTAACATGTTGATATTGATTGTATATAAAATACTCATTTAAAAGTTAATTTTCTGTTCCTGCTCTTGCCAGTTTAAGTTAAACACAAACACACACACACACCACATATCCACACAAACCACAACTTATTTTTGTGTTGATTTTTTGTTTCTTATTGCAGTGGATTACTATTTGGCAATTAATAAATGGAATTATTGAATTACTATTGTGCTCCTTGTACAAATTATTAAATAAAATCTACTCTGGTTGTTCCTGTAGCAATGCACTTTTGTACTAGTGCCCTGCTGTGGCTTTGTATCCATATTGACATGTGGGTGTCTGCCATGGGTTTCTCCACTGTCCTGCACTTGAGGATCCTGCTTGTGATTTGGCTTGAGCTCATCAGTCCTTCCTGAGCTGTAGGCTGGCTGTGGCTTTTGCTTAAAGAAACCAAGATGTAATAGCAGAGGAAAAGCTTTTACACACAGATCTCACTGTAATACGCTGTCAGGGTACAGTTGCTGTGGCGTGCACGCAGACCTGGGAGGTCAGGAGTACACCTCTGTCCACTGGTTTACAAAGAGTCTTTGTGATCTCAGATGAAAAGACCACCCAGGTTAATTCAGACAAGAAGCTCAAAATGCCAACCTGTGGGGGAAACGGATGTCAGTTGTTGTTGGGCTTACATGTGCGTTTTTAATCCTGACTCAGGTCAAAAGCTTTAAGACTGCCTTCTAGTAGCTGCTCCCACCTAGCTGGGACTTTTTGAGTGTGCCTTGTGTAAAAAAACAGTCCCTGAAGGAGAAGAGTGAGGGAAGGCCATAGCTGAGCTGCCTGGGTGGGCTCACTGGGGCCGGGTAACACAGGAGTACCCAAAAAATGCATCCTGTACCTCCACATGTTTGGCTCCTGCATGGTGCCTGTGCAGGACTGTGCTCACCCTAAAGATTGGTATTCCACAAGGAGTTTTAACTTCTTAAAGACCTCCATCTCAGACTATGCCAAAATTGGGCAATAGATTCAAACTCTGTGATGATGTGACTGGATGGCCGGGCAGACAGATAAACGTCATGGCTATGCTCACAATGATTTTAGGAAGTCGAGCTGTAAACAAACCAATCCTAAAACCAAACTACTAGGACAGCAAAAGCCTCAGGCTACTTTACATGTTTTTAGAAAGGACACAGATACAAGCCCTTTTTTGTTTCACAGGTCGCTTTATATAAAAGCCAAAGGGCAGCTTGACTGTGGCTTTGCTGCAATGACAAGCACTTCTTGCCTTTGTTTACAGCAGGCTAGACATGGAGGGGAGAAACTTATCTGTGTCTGCTGAACATTGGTATTTAGTGATGTCACTCTCTAACATAATCTAAGGTAAGGAAGCTAGAGGTGCTAGTGACTGCAGGAGCTGGGCAACCAGAGAGGGGAAGGTGACCCAGCAGTGTGCAACAGCCCTCTGGAGATCCCACACACTGCTGGGGCAAAGGAGCTCTTGGTGTCGCTTTCTTCACTGCCACGAGTGCCACACCAATGACCTGGTGGAAGAACTACTTCTCTCTCCTAGAGATGAGATTAATAGTCTGGACACACGGACCCTGGAAAGAAATAACCTGTGAGAAGACAAGTTAATGCAGGAAAAAGGGCACAGCCACAAAAGGGGAATGTAGAAGCAAGGGTGTGCCTCGCAATGGGATTATTTGTGGCCGTGTCTTGTAGGACCAATACCTGGGTGACCTCCATGATCCATGCTTGCTGCCTGCTCCATGCTCCCCAGCTATGGCTGCACCCCAGCTTCAGCTGCAGCTCGCTGATGTTCTGCTTATGGATGAGCTGTATTCATTAGCTAAATGAGCAGCAATGCTTCACTCCAGTTGTAAATGCCAGTGCCCCTTATTGTTACCAACCTCTCCCACTCATCCACCATCAGATTACTGAGGGTTTAACATAGAACTGGAACAACTATTTTTCCCGAATCACAGATAAGAAAGTTGGCTGAAATACCTGTATAGAATAATTCCTTTTGTTGGTGGTACCGTGCTTAAGGGGCTAGAGATAAACAAAACGCTGTCTAAATCAGTGAACCTGGGATAAATTAGCAGAGAGGTAATACTNGCGGAGGCAGCCGTGAGGTGCAGCGCGCACATGGGGACGCACCGCATCGTGCTCTCGGGCCCCGGGCCCTGGGGCTTCCGCCTGGTGGGCGGCCGCGACTTCGAGCAGCCCCTCGCCATCTCCCGGGTAGGGTGGGCGGCAGCGGGCGGTGCTGGGGGCGGCCGGGGTCGGCTCGGGCTGGCAGGTGGGACAGCGGCAAAGCCGGGGCCGGGGGTGCGGTTGTCTTTTTCTCCCCCCTCTGTTTTTTAGTTTGTTTGGGTTTTTCATGTTTACGGAGAAATCAGTGGTGGCACACGCAGCCCCTTCACCTGTAGCAGACCGGGGTCTTTGCTTCCCATCGATCCTCCCTTCTCAGCCTGCATAGGGACCCTGGTTCGGGTTTGGCAGCCCACCCTGTGGGAACCCGNTCAGTGAACCTGGGATAAATTAGCAGAGAGGTAATACCCTTACCAGGCTCCTCCCTCACCCGTCCGATCCTGGCGGGGAAACTGCAGGCAGGGCCGGTAATTTCCATCGCCCCCGTTAGGTTTTAGAGTTAACATTGCTCCAGGCTGGAGTGTGTTTGCCTGGGAGATGCCGCGGTGCGGCTGCGTGCCGAAGGCTTGTTCTGCCGTCCAGCAGGGAGCGGCTGGCGGGCGCCGAGGCTCCCGATCCCGGCAGCCGCGGTGGAGCGGCTCCCAGCCGAGGAGGCGGCGGGGAGCGGGCGCTGCNTCCCCCCTCTGTTTTTTAGTTTGTTTGGGTTTTTCATGTTTACGGAGAAATCAGTGGTGGCACACGCAGCCCCTTCACCTGTAGCAGACCGGGGTCTTTGCTTCCCATCGATCCTCCCTTCTCAGCCTGCATAGGGACCCTGGTTCGGGTTTGGCAGCCCACCCTGTGGGAACCCGTCTCACCGAGGTGGGCTGAATGCTCGCCTGCCTTTGCTTACCATGTATAGTTAAGAGTCTTTGTTTACAGAAGCCATGTTAAGGTGTATTTAGTGCCTCTGCCCGTCTCTGTTCGAAGTCCTTCTTGTCCTCCCCTTAAAGAGAAATTAGTTAGGAAACGGCAAAAAATTTGCGTCGAAACAATTTTAGCGTTGTACATGGCTTTTCCCTCCTCCTCCCTAGCGTTTGCCTGTAAGATGCCGGTGCTCGCTGCCTCTCTCCTGTCCCGTCCCGTCCCCACCTGCACCCACAGGTGCTCGGTCCGGCCGGGAGCTGGGCCCTGCCCCGCCGCGCCCTGCATGGGCCACCAGAGCCACGGGTTCGTGTGTGGGGCCCTGAACCCCAAACTCCTGTTTCTGTTTGCGTGGGGTGCACTACACAATTCCTGGCAGGGCTGGCTGCAGGCCTCCCCTATGGGAAAAGGAATGAAGGAATTGCTCCTCGTTCCAGCAATCCCTCGGCTAAAACAGAGGCATCCAGCGAGCTGCTGTTAGCCTTGGGCTCTGGCGTCTGCCACCGTTGCACAATTTTGAAGTGCCCGCACGCCTCAGGTGAGGAAGGGCTGCGGGAAGTGGAATATGCCAGAACTTGAACTTACATGAGCTGTCCTTAAAGAAGACCAGGATGGTCAGACTTGTGAATTTTTATAAATGCCTCCACGGGATCTCCTGCCATAGGGTCCCACTGCGTGGAGGAGCCCAGGTGCCACGGGGGAAGCTATCAGCTGCAGGAAGGGCAAAGCTCACAAGTACTATTGTGCTCACGGGGGTGGGGAGTGAGTTATTAGTTTTCTGTGTAATCTGTTTCAATTACAGTAATAATACCTCATTTTTCTAAAGCATTTTTGGGACACGAAAGCAGCTTTACTGTAAGGGAAGTGATATTTACTTCATTGTTATGGTAATTATTGCCATTTCCTTCCAGCAGAAGACTCTCAGGCAGAAGGGTGTCTAAAGCCCTACCTGCTCTTACCTCTTCTTGGTCACCTTTGTCAATGCTTATAGGCGCATACCAAGGAACATAGATCAGCAAAGCAGCAAAAATAACCACCTCATGAGAAATTGTGACCCTGGAGACTAAAATGGAATAAAATAACCTCTCTGATGGTGGTGACGTAAATGCTGACAATTAGCAGCTCTTATCAGGGCTTTCTCTTGTGGCCCCTCTGATACTTTTAATTTCCCCTCCGAGACTTCAAGTCGTTAATCTTTCCTGTGGTTTGCTCATAAGGCTCCTGGATTTCTCTCCTGGGCTCAGGAGTGAAATTCTTGGCTAGTCTTCCCCTTACCATGTAAAAAAAAAAAAGATCTGATCAAGTTTTGACCTGTTTTAAAAAGTCTGTTCCTCTTTGTGTGATGACTTTATGGGGCCTTTATAACTTTGATATTCTTGCTTATTTTATTTGATACCTATGTTTTCACCAGAGACCTTTCCGTGCATGGAGCCATTCTTCCCTCACAGGATGGGGTGAGCACTGGCTGTAGGACTGACATCTGCCAGGGGTTGTGAGGGCCTTGGTCCCACTGTGGTATGATTTAGGGGGGGTTACCTGAGCCCAGTGAGAGGGTGGGGAGGCTGTAACCTGTGATAAGAGCATTACCCTGGGGACATGGGAGGTTGCAGCTCCGATGCGTTTGCTTTGTGTGGGAGGTGGGTGAGTGCACAGATGTGCTCATGAGGAGCACTGCTAGTAGGGGTGCACAGGGCTGGACTGCCTGCCCAGGGTGTGGGAGAGCAGCAGCATCCTGACACAGAGCACTGCAATTTGGGTGTGCTGTGTATGGGGTCAGTGCTGTCCCATGCAGCCAGTGGAACCTGTCCCAGTGATGCACTGATGGGATCCCTGTACTGTTCCATGTGCTGGCATGGTGGGATGCCAGGAGAGACATCCATCCAGGCATAGACCTGAACTAGGTGTCTTGCAGCTCTCTTTGAAACAGGTGCCTAAATTCAGCCTGCATTGCCTGCCAGGAGCTCATGTTTGGCTTCTGGCACCATCATCCTTGTGCTGTTAAGCTTGAGAGCTTATCTTGGTATTTATGGCCCTCATCACCATTGTGCTTCAGCTTCTTGCTAGTGGCTCTTGGCTTCTCAAGCTCCCCAGTCAGCGAGGGAGCAGCTGTACTTGAATGTAGTTGTGTTGGTGGGAGGCAGCAACGTTTGAGTTGTTCTCTGGAGGAAGTCATTGAAGCTTGGTGTTGCAGTCCTGGGTCCAAGAAGGATGAGGAGCACTGGTGCCATGAGCATGGGAGCCACCAGAGCAGCCTGGCCAAGGGCTTCTGGCTGACAGTGGCTGCATGGTACCGATGTCTGGTTGTGCCTTAGAGGAGCAGCAGATGAAAGATTGTGGCATTTCCACAACTGCTTTTACCTTGTCTTATGTCACTGCCCTACCTCACTTTCCACGTGAAATATGTGTTCAAAACTGCTTCAGGTTCAAATACATCACGAGCACCTTGTTACCATGTTGTGAGAACACTTCTGGTTTCTTGGTTGTGTTGGACTGGTCTTCGTGGTGAGAGCTGAGAATGGGGATTTCACAAGTGCTGCTCGTGAGACTTTCTTGTGGAGTTTCCCATCTCTTTAGGATGGATGCTTCACAGATGTTTTTGGCTTACATTTCTTTCTGAAACTGTAGGGTTCTGGTGGACATTTTATTGCAATCTTTGGTCAGAAAAAAAACCCCAAATTTGTATTGATCAGTGTAATGAACCCTGGGCCAAAGCCTGCTGGATTGCCCTACAGGAGTAGGAAAGGCCCTTGTCTTTACTGCTCTTAGTGTGATACTCTGCAGTGGGTCAGTGGGGTAGAATTTGAGAAAAGTTCTTTCTCAGATGTGAATGGACACAATACATACATGATAATAGTTTCTGTAGAGCTGACCTATGCACAGGGTAGTTCCCTGTTAAATCCCATTGAGGCTGAGAGCTGCTGGAGGAAGCAAGCAGCACACTGTATAAGCAGATGCTGATGAAGTGGAGCTGTCTGAAAAGCAGTGCAGTTGACAGACCCCATCCCCCTACATTCCTCAGGTAACATGAGCTGTTGCCTGTTTGGTTGCATTTGATTTTGATAAACATTGAGGCTTTTTGTTTCCAGCTGAATACATGGAATTGTCTGATAAACCTTGTTATTGAGATGATTTTTATGGTTTGTGGTAGCAGTCTTAAGCATCTGACCCAAAATATGGGCAGAGCAAATGTTTGCTGTTTTGTCATGTCAAAAACCTCCCAGCCCCAGTAAGGATGGGTGTCTCAGAGTCTGTAAGACTGGACATTTTCTTATAAAACCAATTTTCCAATGAAAAAATGGCTTCAAGACAGACCAGTTATGCAAATACATTAAAAAGATGAAATCCCAATCAGCTTGTTGCTGATTTTGACCACTGTAATGTGAATTTATCCCTGCTTAGTCTGATATTTTATCTATTTGTAGTATTTAAAAAACTCTGAATTTATGTAAAATACAGAACTGGATCATAATTAGGTGTTTGAGTGTGTTGGTTTTCTTTTTAAGCATGGCCCTCTGAACCAGCTTTATAAACTTAAACCTTGATTCAGTGGTAAAACTGGACTTGATGGTCCAAAATCAAGCATGGGACTGAATCCTGTGGTGTGAGAAAATATCAGGTTTAGCTTTGGTGCCAGCTGATGTCCTTATCCTGTCAGCCAGTCACCCTTGTAGGAGGCAGCTGGGCAAAGGCATCCCAGAACCAGAGGTGAAGGAGAGCCCTGCTGGTATAGGACATCCTGCTAATGGCATCCCTGGATGGGATGGGTGGAGACTCTCCTCCCTCCGGTGCATGCCAGGGCTCAGCTGAGCGGCACAAGTGACTGCCCTGGGCTGGGCTCCAGCCTCTTCCTCTGGCTGCGGGTTATTTTGTTATTTTTCTGAGACATGAGGAGAGCTGGGGCTTTCCGGGCAGCCCTCTACTCCCAGAGTGGAGCCCTTTGCCGAAGGAAACATGAGGTGTGGTGGATGGGATGGGATTTAGGGTTGGGCTGGCTTTCCTCCTCAGCCTGGAAAGCCTTGGCTGGTCCCCACTGTGGGCACCTATGACTGCAATTCCTCTGCCACGCAGTCCAGCTCTTGTGCCCATGACTGCAAATCTCAGCATTGTGCTGGGGTCTTGTTCTAAGGTTGGCTGGGAAGAGGGAGGCAGCTGGGGAAAGCTGCTGGGCTTTGTAGGAAGGTGAAGGTGGCTTTATGTTTCCTGCTCGGATGTTTACCTGGCTGTGGGTGCAGCAGCCCTGCTGCAGAGCTGCACAGCTGATAAGGGCTTGTGGAACACTGGTCGTTAGTGTCACCTGCCAAGACCTCCTGGCCCTGCAGAAGTGGCTGGGTTGGTGTTTAGAGGATGGCAGGATGCCTTGTGCCTTTGCTTGCAGGAGTCCTGTCTGCTCTGTCAGAGCACACCAGGTGTGAAGAGAAGAGGTTGTGCCCCTACAGACTTTGAAACCAACATCAATCCTGGCAATTTCCCGAGCAGCTGCTGGAAAATCCTGTGCTTTAAAGGTACAAATGGCTGCTGAGAAGAGGAAAAGACTTTTCTGATCTCCCTGACTGCCAGGGTTTGGATGAAAAGAGATCTTCCTTAATTGTAGCAAGGGTAAAGCAGCAAATTTTCTTGGGATAAAGGCAAAGTGCTTTGGGGCACAGGACAGGTTTGATAATTTCCAGTCTGGTTTCCTGAGGTTGTGGGGAGCACTTTTACCTTGAAAAAAACTTTCACAATTTTTGGGATACTAATCAAGTGCCTTCTACCAGAGCTACATGCAGGAGCAGCACTCTTGTCTTTCCTAGGAGCCAGGCTTGTCTTTTCCTCAGTTCACATATTCAGACTAATTTGTCATTTGTTGTGCAGCAGCTTGATGTCACCCAAACTTTGGAGTTCCCTTTTCTCTGTACCTCTTCTTTGTGACTGGTATAATCTTTTTTTGATGATGTCTGACCCATCTTCTTCTGGACAAGTTCCCTGAAGAGCCTAAAGAGAGAACTCTATATTTGGAGTGAATGTACCAGCCCCAACATTTAGATGACAAAAGCAAATGTTGGACTTCTGGGAGGAAGAAAGTTCTTTTTGTTCCCGGATGTCAAGTTATGTATGGCTACAGGCTCCTTGGTACCTTTCACCCTCAAAAATCACTTTGTCCATCAAGAAATGTATATGGTATGTAAAATGAATTGGATTTCAAGGGTGCAGCGTCAAAATAACAGGAGATTTTTTTTCAATATAAACAGGGAAATTATAGGAGCCCTAAACTGCATAAATAATTGTTGTTCTGGAGTACAGTGTCTTAGATGGTTGCTCATTACAAGATGTGTTTATTTATTTAGAGGATGAAATAAACCATCAGGAAAGACTCAGCTGTTTTTGAGGCCTTGTAAACAATATCTTGTTTGTTTGTTTTAATGTGGGATGTTGCAAAAGAAGCTGTGAGCCTGAGACCCTCCTTGACCACCATTTAAGCATCTGTCTGAGCAAATCCTCTCACCCATGTCTTCTTATACCATCTTACAGAGGTCAGCCCTCTCTGCAGTGTCTGATGCCTTCCCCTTTCTGTGTTAACAAAGCTCCTCTGGCTGTCAGGGTAGGGCATGAAGGCAGGCAGGAGGGTGAGGGCTGGGCTGCCAGAGGAGCTTGTGCTGTGGAAGCCCAGACCCCACTGGGGTGGGCTGATGCTCAGTGGTTTCACTGGCCAGAGGTATGACCCCCTTCTCCTTCTTGTCTCCTGGTGATGGTGTGATCTGGGCCAGCACAGAACAGCCCGTGGGGTTTGGGCTGCAGCCTTGCTGGGCTGTAGTGGTGCAGAGAAGGGGAGTAGCATTGAAGGGAACTCTCCTGGAGCCAGTTGTAAGGCATATCATCATTCCCTGTCCCCTAAAGAGAAGAGGTGGGGAATGTGCTTGTCTGAATTTTCTCATAGCCTCTGATCTCTGCTGACCCAGCTGCATGCTTTTGCTGGGAGAAACTTCGACTGCTTAGAATAATACTCCAGTGCTGAGGACATTACTCACGGTATAAGAGCAGTGTGTGTGGGTGGGGAGGATTAAACTGAATGTCAGAGATGTCTGGTTGTCACTGGTGGCCTTGGAAGTATGTTGCTTCATGTCTGTCCTTTCCAGCAATGACCCAGCTGAGTTTTCCTCTCAAACACACATAGGTGCAGTTTCTCCAGATCTTTTTCTTGGCTGATGTTAATTTTCTTGTTTCTTATCTCTTCATCATTTCTTGCGATGTGTTTAGGTGTGGAGTGATGAGTGATGCCGGAGGCTGCAGGGTCTGTGAGAAACTGTGGAGAGCTGACAGAGTGTGTAGGATGCCAGAATGGATGAGGGGAGAAGGCCAGAAAAAATTGAATGAATTTTAGACCCACCCATCTATCTTGACTCACATGGAGCTGAGTTATGCTGCTTTTCATAAAAAATGCTTCCCACCCTTCCTCCCTCTCATTTGCTGTGGACAGCAGCTTCCCTCAGTATACCCACTGCTGCCTCTTGGATCCTTGCCTGCAGGAGGAAAAAAAGGCACTATATATCTCTGTCCAGGAACTGCAAAGCTTGTTAGGTAGTATGTATGGAGGGAATTACATCAAGTATAAAATGTGGTTGTATTTGGCAAGCTCTGGGACAGACAGAAGTTTTATGAAGAGGTCTTGGAAGCTGCATAAGCAGACAAATGTTTCTCCTGCTGCTAAATCGAAGTGTTTTCTCTTGTAAGTGTACTTGCCCAAAGACTTTCTGAAAAGTTGATATTTCATAGTGCTTTCTTTGCTGCTTGGCCACCAGTGCAAGCAGGTAGTAGCAAGCAAACTGCCTGGGAGATGGTCATCTGAGCTTTGCAAAGTCCTGGTGTTGGCAAGGTGGAGCCCAAAGTGTGTGTGCAAGCGGGCACATGTGCACGAAACTTCACTTTGTACTATAAAAAAGTAATGTAGTTTTTTCTTCTATCCAAGCCAATCCTGAATCTGTGGGACCTCTTTTAAAAAAACATTGAGTTTTGCATGAATAAAGAGTGCACAATCAAACCCACAGATTGTGGGGATTATTTGTTTCTTCCATATGCTGGTGCATGTGTCTGAGCTGGTATCAAGGACATAGTTTGATGTGTCTGGTCTATTTCTGTAGTAGCCCATATTTCTTGCACAGAACACCACCCAAATAGAGCATCACCATAAGCACACTCTGGGACCTATTTTGGACACAGTATGAATAATTGCTGCTCTGCCTGTCTTGGCATTGTCTGTTCAACAGCAAAATGACCTAATGGCAGTGTTACCCAATTGCCTGGGAGCAATCACCTCAAGGGAGGGCATGGCTCCTTTCAAGGAAGCCCTTGGGCATGATGTTATAAGATGTGCAGAGCTTTATTCACCCAAGCATGGTGTCTCTGGAGCTGGGAGGTTCCTGGTGCCTGGTGAGTCTGCCCATGTTCCCATCTGCTCAACCCCAGTGGAGGAAGCCCAAACCAAGTCAGGGAGCTCTTTTGAAGGACACAAGAGACTATGCTTTTGCACAAGCTGTGACTTGTGCAAGGTTGTGTTTTCTGGTTTTGTTCCTTGCAGTCTTTCAGCAGTTCTCACCTGTTCATGCAGAAGTGCATCTCTCTCTGCTCAATACTGTGTCACCAACTTGTACGAGGTGTGCTGGGCACTGCCTGCTGTTCCCTTGGCTCCTGCTAGTCTCTGCTTCGTGCTCAGTCAAGAGGGAAGGGTAAGAGAGGCTGAGGCAAAGCTTTAGATCATCTGAGAGCAGGAGCAAAGCAGTTTCAGGTGCAAAAGTTACTGGATCCTTGCTAGCCTGAAGCTTTTGTTAATTTTTGGAGTCCTTATGTGTAAGCTGGCTGATAGCTGCCAGTGCTCTGAGCACCTCCGCCTGCTTTCCCCCCAGCCACATGCCTGTCCCTGCTGCTTCCCATGGACCAGGCAGAGATGTGACAAAAATAAAAGCAGAAAAACGTCACAGTGGCAGGTCTGTGCTCCTCACTTAATAACAGAAATGCCTTTTGCTTGACAGCACTGAGATAAGCCCAGACCTTACTGTGAGGGGGGAAGGGAACATTATTGGTAGCTATAAATCATCCTAAAAGAGGGGGGCATGAGTTCCCTCCATACCCTGCCTGTGTGCAGACATGTTTGCTGTGAACAGTCCTGGCAGACAGTATGAGCTGGATGTTGTAGGCAGCAGTCTGTGGAAGGCTACATTTCAGGGCAAGTTATTTCCAGACCTGAAGAAGCTGGATTTTAAAGCATGTTTACTTTTGGCAGATACGCTTCTCTTTTATTTTTGTGCAACCTTGTAGCTTGTCCTTAGGGGAGAGGATTATGTGAGTAGCTGAGTGGATGGAATAGCCCTTGTGCTACCAGTGGCTCTTATCTGATGGAGAAGAGCACTCACATTTCAAATTCCTCTGAAGTGGACACAGAAGGGAACTGACACCACAAGCACTGGCAATACACTGAGATGTCACTGTGGATGCCAGTTGCTCTTCCTGGTAGTTCTTGGGGGTTCTTCAGCAGGCTTCAGTATTTCAGTGTCCCTGACTGCTGTGGCTTAGCTGTTCCTGGTGATACACATAATTTCTACCAGCCTATCACATATTGTATAATTATCAGTCTTGAAATGCAACCTGTATGGCTGAGTCTCCAGCAGGGTTCCAGTGCTGGCGTTAATCCACTGTTGTTCTTGACCATTTGGCAGCTTGTCTGAAAATTAATCATGGTAACCGTAACTGAGCTTGGTGTTCCTTACAAGGGTGAGTAATGTGTCTCTCTCCTTCCTTTGGTAGCAGAGGAAATAAAGAAACCGAGTGACTCAGTTAAGGTCCAGAGAGCAGGAGAGGGCCCACACTGAGTTTTCTGCAGTCTCCTTTTGTTTTAATGATATCCTCAGGAATATGTCTTAGGGTTTTTATAATGACAGCTCCCAGATCTGGTGGGACTATAGGCAGCTATCAGTGCTTAGGACTTCTTCAGAGCTGCGAACTGTCCCTGTGTGCTGGTTTTGGCTGGGGTAGAGTTAGTGTTCTTCACAGTGGCTGGTAAGGGGCTGTGTTTTGGATTTGTGCTGAGCACGGGCTTGATAATACAGATGTTTTTGTTAATGCTGAGCAGGGCTCACACAGAGCCAAAGCCTTTTCTGCTTTTTGCAGTGATATGCTGGTGAGGAGTCTGGGAATGCATGGGAGGCTGAGAGGAGACACAGCTGGGACAGCTGACTCCAACTGACCAAAGGGATATTCCAGACCACATGACATCATGCCCAGTATACAAAGAGAGGGAGAAAAGGGAGATGTTTGGAATTCTGTTGTTTGTCTTCCCAAGTAACCATCGCATGATGGAGCCCTGTTCTCCTGGAGATGACTGAACACCTGCCTGCCCACGGGAAGGAGTGAATTAACTCCTTGTTTTGCTTGCATATGTGGCTTTTGCTTTCCCTATTAGATTGTCTGTATCTCAACCCAGAAGTTTTTTCACTTCTACTCTCCCAATTCTCTCCCTGGTCATGCAGGTGGGGGAGTGGGTGAGCAGCTGAGTAGGGCTTGGCTGCTGGCTGGGGTTGAACCACAACACCCTGTCACAAGGTTTACAGGAGGTACTCTCAAGGCACTGAGTCCAGTGGAGTGGCTGCAGATTGCACTCAATGGCCTTAGTAGGTCACTGGTCAGCTCAGGGCTGCAGCTTGGCAGGTGATGATCTTCACATTTAAATCAGATTTTCTGTATCCATTTGGTGCTTTGTCTGGTATTTTTATCAGCACTTCCTCTGTCAGTTCAGAGACTGCTGCTTGCAGCTTTCAAAGTGGTGTGCAGGTAGACATTCACTGTTGGTTGACCCATCTGAAGCTCTCTGGATTAACGTTGAGCACCTTGGTCAGCTTGGACATCTGTGAATCACATCTATGTCCTTCCTTTTTCCGTGAAATACTTTCTTAGCAGAGAGGTGAAAAAAGAAAAATATATTGAGATTTTTCCTCTGGTTGGTGAAAATAGCCCACTGCATCTGTGAGAAGATAGGCTGAACAGCTTCAGATTTGACCCAGGGAAAACAGTGATTGCTGCTAATGTGTGACACCTCTAGAAAGGGAGTGTTGCCCTGGGGGCAATGATTTGCCAACCAAACCCTAGTTAGGAGGGATCTCTAGATCTTTTGAATGGTATTTATGTCTGAAAGCTCTGCTGGGTTTGCTCAGCTGCTTTCCAGCATGCTGAAACCTAGCATGAGTGTGTAGAACGAATACCAGTTGCAATGGACTCATAAATGAGGTATGTCTCAGCTGCAAGGCATGTTTTAATCTGTACTCGTGTCTGGGAGCAGTCCACCCTTCTCATTTCCTCTGCCTGTTAAATAATGGAAGAAAGCCCGTAGAAATCATTACACTCCTTTCACAAACTCATTAAAACTGCACAAAATCTTCTGTAGTGTTTGCAAAGCCACAAACATGATGTTATTCACCCTCTGCCCAGGCAATAATTTTGGCCCAAAGAGGTCTCAGTTGTTAAAAGGACACCTCTTTAAAAGTAGGGTAAAACGAAGAAGCTGTTTAGCTGATTTGCTTGAAAATGTCAAGTTTTATCTGGGATCTTTTTCATGAGGAGTGTCATACTGTTGGCATTGCTTCTTAGTGTCTTCTGTCTGGGACCACATGGAGAGGAAAGGGGGATGCAGCATGGCAGAAGGTATCAAGGTGAGCTGTGGTCAGGCAGGAGAGTTGGTACTTCTGCTTTTTCAGACACTACTGGCAGCTTGTGGTTTAAAGATGAAGTTTCTGTTGATTTTCTCCCTTCCAATCTGCATAGATCACGCTCTGCTTTGGGACTGATCCTGCTGTAGTCAGTAAATGTGTGTTGCACCTGTTCCTGGGAAAAACCATATTATTACAACTAAAGAAGCAATCCAAAATCTTGAGCCCAAACCTTTCCTTCAAGGAGGAAAACAAGTGAGACTATAATGCAGGCAAAGCTGTTTGTGATTGGCATTGGTATTGCAATGACTCTGATAGTGTTTTCTGTCACCTCTGTTCTTAGACACTTGGACTTCTGTTTGTCTTCAGCACCTGCTGTTTCAGAGAGCTCTCCTCTGTCCAGGGAAGAAAATAATTGCTTTCTGTATGATCTTGCTCTCTAGCATGAGAATTGTCTTGAGTGAAAATACTATTTTTGTTATTTACCTGTTGTTCTCTCCAGACTTCTGTCTGTGGGTGCCAAAACAAAATCCTCTGTCTAAAAGACCTAGATAGATTTCTGCTGAGAATTTACTTTCATTAATTTTAACTTGTTTGCTTCCAGGTACCAGTGGGAAAAAACCACAACTTCTCCAACTCTTTTTCAAAGGTTGCTGTGGAAATCTCCTCCCTGGAAAGTCCATTCACTCTGTTTGTTTTCTCTTAGGTGACTCCAGGCAGCAAAGCTGCAATAGCCAACTTGTGTATAGGAGACCAGATCATAGCCATTGATGGAGTGAACACAGACAACATGACACATCTTGAGGCACAGAACAAAATCAAGAGTTGCACAGATGAACTGACTCTGACAGTCAGCAGGTACGTAGCTGAGCAAGACTGGGGCTGGAGAGAGGGAGGGTTGTGGGGTGGGCAGTAGCTGTGTTTTGGTTTGACAGTAGACCTCTCTGGCTGGTTTCATTTGACCTCTTAGTACTTTGTCTGGCAGGTGCTGGCTAGCAAGAGGGAATTGCTTTTCATCCTTTAATCCTAATGCTGCTTGCATTTGCTGAACTTTGACCTTATGAAAACAACTTTCCAAGTGAGGAACTGGCTGATAATTTATGGCAGGGTCTGTCAACTTACTCTGTGGCTCCTGACAGCAAGAAACCAAAGACGGTCTCATGAAAACTTCTCTCATGGCAGAGAAGGTGCAACCAGAGATGACCTTCCTTCCTGTTGCACTCATTTAGCAGTTAAAATACAGGATTGTATGTTGTTCCAAGCGATTAATTGCCTGCTTTCTGCCAAGCACAGACTCAGAAATGTTGTACATTTTGAAGCCTCTTGATCAAAAAGCACTGTCAGTCTTAAACAGTGATGACCCAGGGTGCAACAAACTTCCTCTTAGGCATCAGTCTCTCCAAGTCCTGAAAAACTAAAGGCAGGTGACGGCTGGGCCACAATTTCTGTCACTAGTTTAGAGCACAGGCTGGCTTCAGCCTTCCCACCATCTTGAACTGTGGAGCAATGGACAACTTCATTCCTTTCCCTAGCCATGGGGCTATCTTTGTACAGCGAGGAAATGGAGATGGGAAGGCAGGGCTCTGCTTTGCATTGACCTGTTGCTACTTAAAAGAACTGGAGCCTGTTTTTTTTGAGGATGCTGGGGATTTATCCTTCCTTTTGGTGTGAATTGCAGCTGCAGGTACTGGCACTTTTCAAAGTCAGATGGTAGATGCAGTGTGGCATTTCTAGTTGCTCTGGAGCAAGTTTTTCCTGTGCCTGCCTTCCCTCAGAGTGATCATCCATCAGTTTCATGTCAGATACAGGGGAAGTGCTTTCAAAAGGAGTGCAAAAGCATGCCTTAAATGACACAGTAGTTCAGTTGTTCAGGGCTTTTCTCTGATAAACAGAAGTCTTTACTGTGGCTCAGACAATGCCAGGAGTTCAGCAGGCATTTCCCAGTTCAGGAAGAAGTGATGGGTCTTGGCCAAAAAAAATGCCTGACAGTTTATTAAGGGAATTCACAGATGGAAGAGCAGAGCACAGTGCAGGCAGTGTGAATGGGTAGTGAGCATTGCAGCAGCCTGTTAACCCCAGAGTTTCTCATACTGGCCTTGAACTTAGCAGCATGTAATCTTCCTGCAAAGGAGTGTTCCTTTTCCTCTCCAAAATCCAGCTGCTTGACTTGGCAAACCAGTGCCATGTGGTTCTGGCTGGGAAAGAGGAAGGGAGGCAAGGGCTCTTTCAGCCTGCAGGCAAGTTCACTCTTACAGATCATTGAGTCTGTAAAATGTGTTTGCTAATGTTAATTACAAAGTCGTTAAGTTTATAGCTACCCTATGCACATTTCATTGGCCTTGGGTGTGGAAGCTGCCCAGGGAGAGATTTCTAGCTGGATCTGCAGCTGTGTAAAATTGTGTAGGGGCTTTCAGTTTACACAACTCAACTCTTTCAAGACCCCCTTTCAATGAGGTAGCATGAGTGTGTGTTGGATGCTTCTGCTGCTGTACTGATCACTGAGATCTGCTGACAGAAGGCCAAGAAGAGTGTAAAAACTGCAAGGATGTGAAAGCAGTGATCTGACTTCTTACCACTTTAGAGTTTGATATTACTACCCATTGCTCTGTGGAAGATCTGTGTACATCATGTTGTCTTTCCTGGTGGTACTCTGTTGAGAATATTTTATCCCTAAGGCCCAGTGTCTCCTTCTAGGCCCCCATAATTGTGTTGGTCTAAATGCAGTTTCCCACAGTGGTCAGAAGTGCTATGTAGTCTTTATTGCTGAGGCAGGAGCATTTCTTTACTTTGCAGTCTAAGGCCTTAAAAAGAAAGGTCTTGAGATGATGCCTAGAGAGGTGACTGAATGCATTTTAAAATACCTGGAGCCATGCTGCATCTTCCTGCTCAGCTTAAGGTAGGGGAAGTGGGTGAGGAAAGCAGACTGGTGTGGTGGTGAGCCCTCCTCTGTGAAGAAGGGAAGGGCATGGCCACAGAGGTGGAGAGGTTGGAGGGCTCTTGGGGATAATGGGTGCCACCTGGCTAAGTGGTATGGCTTGTACTTCCTGAGCTTTGGTGGGCACAGCTCTGTCACTAAGGCTTACCATACAGCTGGCAAGGAAGGCTCACAATACAATGAAGTCAGAGCTGGAAGTTTTCTCTGTCAAAGTAACACTGTAAGTAGCTGAGTATGAAAAGGAATGTGTATCACGTGCACTGCAGCACCACCAACTCTTGGGTCTGGTCTCCACTCTGTGCAGTTGTAGCTGAATCAGTTGTGCCAAGGACCTGTGCTGGCACAGGTTGTTGCCCTGACAGAGCAGCACCTCTGTGGGTTGGAGCATCACACAGCTGGTGTGAGGATGTGCCCAGCTGTGCTAGGTTTTCTGGAGTGAGAAGTCTTCCACTCCTTTTCTGCTCACCATCGGAAAGATGTCTTGTGAAACCATAAATCCTTAGTGATTTTTAAATTGCTAGCTGATGAATTTTTAATGATTACTTATTTAAATGATTACCCATGCTAAATATTCTCTGACCTGCATTTAGTGTGGCGACAAGGTTGTGCCAGGTGTTTTGAGACACAGGTCTGAGCTCACACCAGGTGTTTCACCGAAGGATCAGCACCATTGTGACAGTGGAGACTTCATTTGTGTCTGTGCTGTAAATATGAGTATGTGGTTTGAAGACCCTGGTGGGAATTATTGCAAGACAAATCTTTAAAGGATAATATATACAATGGAGGTATCTCTGCTGCAGAAAGCCTTTAAGCTGCAAGTAGCTGGAATTAGGAGAGTGTTTCATGGAAGTATTATGCTTGTCTTTTTCATGTGCTCTTCTGTTCTCAAAACAAGCTTTATGCATGTGTTTTATTCAAATAGGCAATGCTCTTCTCTTTTAATGATAGCCAAGCAGTTAGGATGTCTTCATGTTTGCCTTACTAATGATTATTTAAGAGAAGTGTAAATATAGAGAATTGAAAAACACTTCTGGTAAAGGAAATGCTGTTTGCACTGTATGCTTGATTGTGTATATCAACAGCATTCCAATGTTTCCTGTTTCGCTATTTTTCTTAGTGATGGTAACAGTCCAAAAATATTTCAGATCAGATTGTAGGCAGGAAATCTCGTCTAACACAAGTCACCATTAAAAATGTATCAACTTTCTAGCTGAAGAAAACATGCCTGATCTGCTTTTTCACCCAAAGGGGCAAATCTCCTAATGTCTTAGGATTTAAAACCGAGCCACAAGTTGCCTTCTCTGAATACTGAGTGGCACTGCCAGGTGCTTTGCTGTTTGATTTGTGAGCAGAATTGGAAGGGTCTGTCTTCTGTGTGGAAAGTGGGCGTTCAACAGTGTTGCCATAGATAACAAATTCCCACTGAACTCACTGTGTCTAGCAGCTCCCACTCTTTTCCGAGCCTCTGTTTGTTCATTCATTTTGCTTTTTGTTTCAAGAGAAGTGTAGTTACCAAGAAACCAAAGTAAAGGTTCCATTATTGTCTTCAGCAGCATAAAATGAAGCTCAAGACAGTGCTTCAGTCAACTCAAGCCTACCTGGCTGCTGAACTGAGAAATTCACAGGAGATTTTTGAGCCTCTCTGTAGGAAAAATGAAGTTTTGAATCTTTGAGAAGAGCTACGCTTCTTTTCCTGGTGATTTTTTTTTTTTCCAAATTAGGGTGTGAACATGACTGCACTGACATGTTAGGGTTGAGCAAAGCCTTGCCTGGGGCTGCTCTCCATTAATGGGTGTGAGCAGCAAGATGTGTCCGACAAATTGGAGACAACTATCAACTTTCTTTGGAAATTTAGTGTATTTTGAGTAAGATGCTTCCCCTGGCAAAGAGCATTCAAAGAAAATAAGGTGCAGGAGGAACAAATACTCCTACCACAAAATTCAAATGATAGTCAAATGACCCAGGCATCACCCATGTCAGTGGTAGTGCTCATGATGAATTTGACACACAGCTCTGTTGTAACTGTAGATGTACAAAAGCAGACAAGTGTTCATTGCAGTACAGGTGAAAATTATTTCTAAAACAAATGGATCTTTGCCTGTGGCTATAGTCACCAGATGGGTGGTGGAACTGTGCAGCCCTGAGCAACTCAGAGGTAAAGTGTATATTTATATAGGGGGTTTTTTTCAACAAAGAAAGTGTTCCTGTAGTGAGTCTGTCCTTCCCTTTATGTCTGGAGGCAGTTTGGGGGTGATAGAGGGGAGTATTTGTGAAAAAGCATTGCAAATATGTAATGTCTTGTTCTGCTCTTACTGTCATTTTCCTCAAATTTCAAGCCACTCTGCTACCAGCTTATAATACATTTATGCACCTTTTTTGTTTGCAAAATAGTCTTTTGATTTGTTGAAACTGCTGCCAAGGAGTTAAGGTATGTATTTGTTCTTTGAAAAGTGGTAGGATCAGGGAGGTCAGATCTGCTACCAGGACCTGTTAAATGGATTGTCAGAAAGGATCATATATAGATACTTATGGAGAAGAGAGGACATATGTCATGTCCTGCACATTTTATGTGGTAGGTTTGGTTGTACTCTTGCTTGCTCCATGTGTTCCCAGGTCTGAGCTGTGGGGAATAGTTGCACAAAGCCACAATAGGCTTGGATTTCTTTTCTAGGAAGTTGGTGGAATCCGTTGACTCATTTAGGTTTGCTTTTTTTGCTTCCCTGCCAAGAAGAGTTTTCCAGTTCTGTCATTTACTAATAATTCCTTTGGCCCTGGGAGAAGCCAGCTGCTCAGTGTGCAGCTATATAAGGCCATGCAGGTTGCCTGGCCCTCTGTGGCTGCTCCCAACCTCTCCATGGCCAGTGTGGTGCTTCCTGCCCTCATGGGTGCATGCCAACAGGTTTTAGTAACAACAGACACATTCAAAGTAATTTTGGCAAATCAAGATTGGCATTTGTTGTGATTTTACACCTCTTTGACAGTAACAGTTAACTCTGCAGCTGGCTAGTGCCAGAACAGTGTGAGTCTGAGCAGTCAGGTGTGTCTTAGCCTTTGTAGCGGTCATGAACCTGCTCCAGATACACAGAAGAAGCAACAGAAGTTTAACTGGAGTTGCCTTTTTGGTTTTAGTGGTCGTATATAGAGACACGTGAAATGCAAGAGGGCCATGCATGGAGAAATGCATTTGGGGTCTCCTGTCTCTAGGAAGTTGTGACTGTCATTGCTGTTTGAATTGACAGGAGGCTGTAGGCAGCCTGAGTACAGTTTTGCTTGCCAAACTGAATATGTCCCTTAGTGGATGGTTGTTTAAAGTGACTAGTCATGTTTAAAGCCAAGGGTCTCTATTTGGCAGCTGTTGTCGCTAAAAGGCTGATTAGAAGGTATCTTCCTGACAGCCTGAGAGCTCTTGTAGTTAGTTTCTAAACATTCAAATGCCTGTTGGAAACTCTGGTGAGAGGATTGTGAAAAATAAATTCTTCAGGTCTTTCCTCATTTTTCAGCTAAAAAACTTTGTGCTGCACAAGAAGCTTTCTAGTCCTTTGGGGTCTGTTTGCTCCTTGGTATCTTAGTTTTGTCCATCTCAGTGTTTGAAATGAGATGTGAATGAATGTAGATGTGCCTTTCTTCTTTGTGGAAATTACACAGATCCTGGCACAAAGAATTAGACCCTCATTTTCCAGCTCTGAATTTTGTCTTGAAGCTATGGCCCAACTTTGCATGCAAAGCACTGATAGCAAAATCCAGGCTCTTGTAATGTTTATATTACACCATGTTCAAGCCAAGCTGCTTGAAAAATGTTGTTTCATAAATACCTCTCCATATTCCTGCCTTAACTTGCATGTGGTTTCCTTCCTTCTTTTCCTACCAGTACCTCTGCATCCAAACTAGCATCAGAGAAATTTCTTTCTAATCCTGGGTTTTTGTTTCTGCCTGGATAAAACAGGAGATGCATGGCTCATTCCCTGGCCCTTAGTTACTCTCTATCCTGTAGTAAGGAAACAACATGGAAATGTAAACTGCAAAAATTATGAAGTTTGTATATACGTGAGCCTGCAGTTAATTTGCCTGACCCTCATTCTCAAGTTTGTTCATGTTATGGTTTTTGTCTCATGCACCATTTGGGTGTTGCTCTCTGTTGGAGTCTCATTTGAAAGAATATGCACTAGAAAACACATTATAATATAAATATTCATCAGCTTATCAGGAGTTTCTGAGATCCGGTAAGGATGCCAAAGCCTCTGGCTTTCACCAGACAGGGTGGGATTTCCCAGCAGACTGTTGGACATCCAGCCCCTCCACCAGTGGAGAGGCAGGTCTGGCAGCCCTTCTAGTATGGCCACGCTCAGTGGCAGGGTACAGCCTTGCTGAGGGGAGCATGGAGGTGGTTTTTTGGCTAGGGGCCTTCTCTCAAATTTTGGGAACAAATCATCCAGAAAGCCATTACCAGCAGCAGCCCGGTGTGAACTGAAGGTACTGTTACCAAGGCTGGGTTTAGCTGCCTACCCTGACACCTGTTCCCTCCTTCATATAACTAAGGTATGAAAACATATGGATAAGCTACAAACATGGTGAGTCTAATCTGCCTTGCTGTCTGTGCCTGGTGCCCACACTTCCAACACTGCAGAAAGTAAGCCCTGGGCCAGCAGTGGGACATAAGGTGAATTTTTAGGTGGTATTTTTCTTCCTCCTGCCACACTTCAGTAGAATTACAGGCATTGACACAAGAAGCAGTGCCAGGAAACCCTTCCCAAGAGCTGGGACCATTGTGGTCCTACCTAAGAGCCAGAGACTGTGGGCTCCATGGGTAGTGCAGTGGGATAGGGCACATGCCTTGAAATATCTGCTGGGTAAAGCCAGGGAGAGCAAAGCTGTCTCCTTTTTGCCGCTTCACTGGGACCATAAATGGGTTGCTGAGAGTGGCTGAGGGGCTCTTCTGCAGCTGTTGTGAAGACAAAGGGAAGCTTTATCTTCCCTGCTTTAGAGGGATAGATGCATGGCCTATTTAACATTTCTGTTTGGATAACTTCTAGACTGGATTGAAAGTAAAGCTTGGAGTGACCTTGCTGCTTCCATTTGTATCCATTGACAGAGCAGAATGGCAGCAGTCTGGGGAACAAACTTGAGCTATTTGCCTCGCTTATAAATAAAGGAGAAGAATCTGGTCAAACTCCCTGTGGGCTGCAGTAGCTGGCCATAATTGCCTCCCCTCCTCTGGAGACCAGTGTGCTGTGTCACCAGCACCTCAAACAGATTGAGGGGCACTGGGATGAAAGCAAGTGCCTGAGGGGAAGTTTCTGTTCTGTATTCATACACTGGCCTGCTCTAGGCTTAAATTTTTCAATGTGAATAAAGCCTTCTCGTGCTTCTGAAAGCTTATAATAAACTGCTGTAAAAGAAAATGCTACCTCAAAAGTTCTTGGCTCACTGCTTCGAGAACTGGCAGAGAGATGCCTCATGCTAGAAATCAGCTGAAGTGTTTAATGCTCTCTGAGCTGCTCTTTCATCTCCAGCCAGTGTCCCTTTGCTTATAACCTGGCTGGCTGGGTGTCTCATTTCCATATACTTTGCTGTTTTTCCGGAGGAGATGAAACTTGGTCGTACATGATCTCCAAACACTTTCAAGGATTAAGGCTTTGTATTGGTCAGCAGGCTGCTCCCCTATGTGCAAACAGTCTTCAGGTGTGGAAAATACAGCCATCCTGGAAATGGGTGTGGCTTTGTGAGCCTTGATAGCCATAACCTGGGTGAAATTGCTGTTTCCTCAGGCACCTAAAAGCACGGATTGCCAGAAGCAAGGAGAGAATTGTTGTTTTGTATTCACCTGAGGTATGTTGTACATCCAGTAACAGCAGCCTTTGTGGTAAAATGATGACCAGATTGGTGTGGATCTGATACCATGCAGCTGTTACAGTCATACTTGTCTGCGTGTGCTCCAGCTTGCCAGACTGCAGCGTTTGAGTGGCATGGATGCAATCACCAAGAGTCAAAGGTTTGCTATACGTGAATTACTCATAAAGGATATCAGGTGTGACCTAGGTGTTTGTACTTTTCCTGTGAAAGGAGGTACAACACAACAGACTTCATTCAGGTTTCTTCTGTTTGAAGTCCACAGTGCAATAAAGGGAACAGCAGGTTAATAAAGCTCTTCCTCTTTCCTGACTGAGAATGCTGCCTCCCATCTCTTCCCACTGTCCTCTGGATGCAAATATTAAAATACTATTTATGGAGCAAATATCTGGGATGTGTAAGTGCATCTCAGCTGACTTTGGAGGGCTTATAGAGTAATAGTGCACAGCAGACTGCATATGTTGTGGGTAGCTCTATACCCTGTTTATCCATCCTTGTCAGTTTTAGAAGCCTTTTATTTTTCTAGTCTCTTCCTTCTTCTTTAACTAGAAAATGTCTGTCCAGTTATCCAGTTAATTCTCAGTGGAAGCATTCCTGTTTTGCTAACAAAGTACTTAAATTATAGCTAGTCCTTGACCCACAAATACCTAGGAAGTACATCTGTTTGCAGTTCCAGATTCCAGAAAGGACACCTGTCAACAGGACAGGACATGGTCTTCAGACCTCATCCTAGGAGTTTATCAGCCATCTGGTTGCTGCATGATGCAATGTTTAGCATTGAACAGCAGTTTTAATTCAACAGTGCTGCAGTCACTCATTCCCTACTCTTAAAAGTTTGGGCAAAGTGGCGCTGTTTAATCCATCTGAGATGCTAACTACTGTCTTTACTTCTGAGAAATGTAGCTACCATATGTTTCCCACCATGTATTTCAAGCAAATCTAAGCACTCCACTTCTTCCTCACTGGTGGTTTGTCATTCTTTGGGACATAGCAAAATTCCACAATGATGATGGTAAAAGCAGTTGGTTTTAGTTGCAGATCTTGACTTGTGTTTCAGACTACTATGAGTAATTGGGTCAGACCACAGAGCAGTAAAGGTTACGTAGACTTTCTCCATCACATGAGGTCGTCTCAGTTCTTAGTCCCATTGCAGGCGGGGATTTTATTTTTTTCTTCATCATTCCAAAAAGCCTGTGTTTGTTCAACATGGATACCGCTATAAATAAGAAGAAAATTCGGGAGACTCAAATGGAAAAAATATTTCTAGTTTATCTCCAAGGCAGTCCAACCTCGAGAACAAAATGTTCTCTGTATAGTCGATACAGACAAGAATCATTCCTTTTCCTGGCTACCCAGAAAAGCTGAAACACATAGCAGTCTTAATTGTCCCACTTAATTAAGGGATCTGCATCTAAGGGTTATCTCCAGCTTCTGCTTTTGGCTATCCCCCAGCTTGACAGCCTGGGTGGGAGCCCATGCCTGATGTGTTGCCTGTGGAGTCACACAAGATAAGCTCAGTCACTGCTGAGATCTTGTCTTGCTCCAAGGACCTCACATATCTAAGCCACCTATGTTGTGTGCCTAAAATGAGGCTGTTTAGATTCCTCCTGATGTGGATTGTGCTACATATGAGAGACTGCAGAAATGTTTGTGAAATTGATGGGACTTTGAGTCTTTTAATAACAATAGTGGTGCTCACTGATGAAAACAGATTAATTATTCAAAATTTCTGTGTTGCAGAACGGAGGCAAAAGTCTGGTCACCACTTGTAAGCGAGGAGGGAAAGACACATCCTTATAAGATGAATCTGGCCTCTGAGCCACAGGTAAGTTCTGGAATAACTGTCTGCTCTTTTTCCTTCTTACTCCTGTAAGAGAAGTTCTGGGCCTGATCCTTCAAGGAGCTGAGCGTATGCCACTCTGTTAATCATGTTGGGGGTAGTAGCATCATGCCCATACTATCAAGAAATCCTGTGGTCCTTGGAGGCCTTGAGAGGCAGACTCCCTACCTTGTGGTGAGAAGCCTGCTGCTGTGGAGAGCTAATTGGGTCCCAAAGGTAACCTGCTTGGGTCAGAGGTGTCTCCTGCCATCTGCATGCTCACACCTACCACAGGGCACAGAAGGCACTGTAGAGATGTGGCTCAGTAAATCATTGCTGCTGTGCTAAGCCAGTTGGTTTTCATGGATAGAAAAGATTTGAGGGGTGAGGAATATTATTCACTCAGTGTTTTCTGTTGGTTTGGATTTTTTTTCTCTTATTCAGTAAGCTCTTAGCAGTCTAGCTGTGGAGAAAGTGGAAGAGAAATACACCAGCATCTTACATTTTTATCTGTGTGGCAGATCATGCAGCCTCTATCTAGGAAGTTGGTTTTGTAACCTGTTGACAGCCTTTCTTCATTGGTCTGCTGCCTCTGTCAAGTAAATGCAGTAATAACAGCAATCTGTGCAAGGGCATTGCTTGGCCTAGATTTAGAGGGTTACACTGAAAAAAATATATAATAACTACACTAAAATCAGTGGCATTCCTCTGGATTTTTACTGGGGCAGTGACGTGGCCCCGGTGGATTCTGGCACAAGCACACATCCCATGTGAGTCTTTCTAGCAAAATAGTAGATTATAAAACTAGTTTGACTCTGCAGTTAATTCAGCACTAACATGGCTGTTTTGGTTGGAAAGGACCTGAGTCTAAAGCAGCACCCTGCCCAGTCCTTGGCCTGGGATCTGTCCATGTTCTCTTTCTCATCAAGCTTCTCTGTGTTGCTTGGCCCAAGAATTCCATGCAGCATTCTCCAGGTATTTCATAACTCTGCTAAGGCAAAGTGTGAGACTGAGCCATTTGGACTTAGTTTGAGCTGGAGCCATGTGGTGACACCTGTCTGTGATACTGTTGAGCTGAGGTCTGGTCTGTGTCTTCTGCTGCCCTTTTGGAAAGGCTCTGCTTCAGCCTTGAGGCTTGAGGGCTGTCTCTTGCCAAAGGAGTGGGGCAGAGTCTGCTCTGGGGCTTTGCTGCAAGGATGCAGAGAGCTGGCATTTAATTCAGCAGGAGACCCAATCTAGAGACCAATTTCCCTGTGCAGCCATTAGCAAGAATTTAGCTAAATGCAGTAAAATTAAACATATGGCACAACACATGCCCTAAGCAGGATTTTAAAGTAGCTCGTTAATTTTTGTTAATTGCAGCAAGAAACCCACTGCTGCAGCCGCCCTGTCGCTCACTGCCCCACCACATTTTTCCCCCCAGTCCGGCCTGGATAGATGGTCAGGATTTAGCAGTAATGCTGGTGGTGGAAAACATCCCCTCCTGAACCTTAACCTCAGTCTTAGTCCTGGTTCTAGCTCTAGCCACTGGATAGATATCCTGATACTTGTAGTTTGTAAGTATAGTGCAACTGAATTTACTGGTAGCAACCTGTAACTGAGTTGAGCAGGAGAATTTGATGTACAACTGAGTGTGGAGAAATTCTTGTTACAGAGCTTATCTCTGAGCAGTGACCATTGTCCTAATCTTGTACTAAGAATCAGTGGTTGTCTGAAAATTAGTCTTTGACCCCTTTGATGGCTGATGCTAGAACAGTTATTTTCTGGTGTGAAAGGAACATTTAAACTCACAGAAGTCTTGCCTTTTCTTATTCACTTCCTTTAAATAAAAGAAGATTAAATAATTTTTAGTTGTGTATGTGAGTGGGGCTTGCTGCTGTTCAGAGCACTGGGCTTAATTTTAAAGTGCTTCACTTGCTGCATACTCAGACAGGAATTCAGCAGTGTGAGGGGAGATGCATCATATTTCCAAACCACAAGCTCTTATTTACTCTTACAGCACAGCAGTCCCTGAACATCCTAATCTGCTGTGCTGAAGTGTCAGGAATACCATCAAGTTGTAAGGTTGTGGGGTTTTTTGTTTGGTGGATTGTTAGGTTTTTTTTCCCATTTCCTTTTTCAGTAGCTGACTACAGCAAGTAAGTTTTGTGTGAGGTCTTCCTGCTTGGATCATGAAATCAGAGGAGCATGCTGATTCCTGACAGAGCATGTGGCAAGCGTTGGCTAAGTCACTCTGGGGTTGTGTCTTTGCAGCATCATCAGGGGTTTTGGCCAGGCCTGCTGCAAATCAGCAGTAGCAGAGTGCAGAAAATGCTATGTGTATGTATACCAACATGGCAAACTGCTATGAATTTTACCACAAAGATGCTGATATCATTTTTCCAGCAGAATTGATTGAAGCTGTGAGTAGAGCTGAATCTTCGAAGGCAGAGCTGAGCTGTTCAGGTTTTTTAACTTGCTGGCCAGTGAAAACAGTATATTTGCTTTTCTTGGCAACAGTCTAGAGCAGAATACTTATTAATTCACTTACCAAAGAAAATAGGACATGCTGAGTCCAAGTGGTTTGTTTAAGTCCTGGTCCAGGGTCCTCTGACAACATTCTCATTGGCTTTGCACATAGTCCTTTGAATGCAGACATAAAATCATACCTGTGAATAGCCTTACTTCAGGCTCAAAAAAAAAAAAAAAGTCTTTAAAACCCTTGCTGTAGAAGTTGTCTTATTCAGATATATTACAATCTTTCTTAAAATTAGTTTGTTAGATGTTGCCTCTCCTGCCTTTGGTATCTTAGAAAATTTTCATGCTTGTCCACCTTCTTTTTGTCTTCCTGTTTTACTGATGTACCTGCTAGATCTTTGCAAAAAAATTTGCAAAATAACTCAATTTTCAATTTGCCTCAGGAGCCAGTGCTTAAGAGCTTGTCTGAGACTAGCTATGTATTTTAAGATCCCTGCTACACATTTTTTACCCCATTTGAAATAGTCTGTTTACTGGTGTAATCCTTTTGGAGGCTGATACTTGGTGACATGCTGTGTCATGCCTGTGGAGTGTTTTCCCTTACTTGGAATGTACGTTCAAGATACTTTTATTTGCCCTTGGAAAATAAAAAGGCATTCTACAACCTCCCATGCATTCCCCAAAGTCCTGAGTCCAAAGACTGACTTAATTGTCTAAGCCGATCTTTGCCCATGAAAGGGCTACAGTCTTAGTATTATTTCATTGCCATTATCCTTATCCTTCTACATTAATTTAAACTGAGGCAAGAGTGATGACAAAATTGCATTTCATCAAAAGGTGCAGCAGCTTGTTGGTGTTGATGGCTCAGCAGCTAGCTTTGTTTTGGTGCCCATGGCAACATTCGAGGAAGGAAATGACAGTCTTCTTAGCATATTTACTCAGTTAGTTCACTTGCACTTATAACCCAGATCCTAGGGCTGATTGCTCAGTGGCATTTTCCCATCAAGATCTTTTCCTCACAACAGTGGGAAAGACTAAAATAACATGTCTGCCTCTGCCTTCAGCCTAATGTCTCTTGAGAAAAGTGGTCACAGCAAGAGAGAACAAGTTACTTGGTGACTAAGGTAATTTTAATGCTTATGATACTGACCAGAGACCAGCATAACATCAAGTCAGCCGTGCCCTCTCCACGCAGTAAGATCTGTACCCAAGGTGTTGTATTGCCTCTTGGTAAAATAAACAATAAAACTCTATATCCTCTGATTGTGCCAGGTCTTGTCAGACCTGGGGTCTGTTTTGGTTTTTTGTCTGTTTGGGTATTTTTGTTTTGTTTTGGGGTTTTTTTGTGAGACACAGATGCCAGTGGGGTCCAGGTCTCTGTTTTAGCTGAGTGAGCTAATGTAGAGAAAGAGCTGAGAGTCCAGCTTCAGTGGCACTCAATGCCCAGACTGTCTCCAAAAACTTGTCTAGCTTCCTGAAGGCTATATATCCCCTTTG
This sequence comes from Rhabdornis inornatus, assembly GCA_013397075.1. Taxonomy (NCBI): domain Eukaryota; kingdom Metazoa; phylum Chordata; class Aves; order Passeriformes; family Rhabdornithidae; genus Rhabdornis; species Rhabdornis inornatus. The sequence goes on from VWZS01000187.1 coordinate 2,528,059, forward strand.
CAATAAGGCACAAGTATTAACATCAGATGTTGAAAGTGTCAGTGAAAACTCTTGGTTTGAAATGGATAGTTCAGCTCTTCTTAATCACAAAAAGTAAGGGCTTTCAAACATAAGGATTTTTTTTTTAATAGAAATAACCTTCAGACAGAGGTTAGCAGCTGGAGGAGCTCTGAGGGTGACTCAGGGTACTTTTAGGATGAGAGAAACAGACAGCCACTTTTGTCTTCCCAGTACTTCTTAGAAGTGTCTGTCCTGTGCTCATCCTTATTCTTGCAGAGTGATGTCATTGTTTCCGTCTTGTGTATTTTATTTCCTTGGATACGAAGCAGGCAGGGGCAATAGAAACTGGGTGTGTGGCTGCCTTGGCCTTTGATAAGGCTGTGCATGTGTGGGCAATGCATGAAGCAATAGGTATATAAAGTAACAACACTGAGACTGGGAACTGTGCTGGCATATCATGACCTGCTGGTTTTGGTTAAAAGGCGTTACTGCATGGGTGTGGAATGTGTCAGGGACGTGGAGGGAGAGGATGTGGGAAGCTAGTCTTGTTGTTTTACCCCCCTACAATAACAAAATCCCAAACCCTCCCTAATTTTTAATCAGATTTCAAAGCATTGCAAAGGGTCTTTCCATAGCTGAAAAACCCCAAACAATAACAGAGGGAGAGGTGAAAGTAAAGGCATTTCTTCATACTTGTGATCTCAGCTGATGAAACATAGCACGGGGTAGAGTTTGCCATGAAGATGTCCTTTCTTGAGCTGTTGCTGTGTGTTTGGCACAAGCAGCCTCCCCCCAGACACACCAGCTGGCCTTTGCCTCTTGGGTGGCTTTTGAAGGGCAAGGATGGAGCTCTGGGGTTTGCCTGCTGGTCTCTGCTCTCCTTCGCTGCCCGCAGGACCAGAGTGCTCTCACTCTCTGAGGTTTGGTCAGGGGCCCGTTTTCTTAGAGCTGAGTAAACATTTGTACTGAGAATGTTTCATCTTGTTCCTTTTGGCATGGCTCTCGAGGTGTGCAATCCAGCATCACCTGCCCTGAGCTTCTGGGCTCTGACTTGGGGTGCAAAAACATCCCACGTTCTGAGGCCCTATGAGGCAGCAAGTTTTGCTGGCTCACTTGGCTGCTCCAGGTACCTGTGAGGGCTTTTGCTTTTCACTGCAACTGCAGTGTCTGAGTGTTGATTTTTTTCTTCTTATATTTTTTTAGTTTTTGACATGAGCTCAGAGTGAATGCCCTGACTCCAAGAGCTGGCCAGTCTGTAAATCACTGCCGCACACCTGAAACTAGTTTTTGGCTTCAAACAGCCCCTTGCTCCAAGTTTGACCTCCCTTTCCTCCAGAGATTGCAGAGAGGTAGCCTAGGAAGGGGCAGGGGCAGGCAGGGGAGTGAGGGTGCTATGGGTGCCCTGGCAGCAGGGCATTAGCCAGCCCCTGTGAGGGCCTAGCCCAGCTGAATGCCTTCAGTCCATGCGTGGGGAGAGGAAAACCCCACTTAACAGGAGAGGCTGTTTGACCCCTCACATCTTGTTTAGTTTATTTAGTGAGTACAAAAAGCCTCCAGCTCTCCAGCTTTTTCCTGACAAACCTGGTGGTGAGGTCAGTACAGGCCTTGCACAGGATGGCCTTGGCCACATCACTGCAGGGTGGAAGGGACCCAAGAGCCCACCCTCACCCCGGTCTGCTCCCAACCTGGTCGAGGGCATGAGGCCATGGAGGTGTCCAGATGGCTTTGTGCCACTGGTGCACAGGATGAGTCCCAGCTCAGCTAATAGGAGTGGCTCATCCTGGGCTGTCTGTCTCTCTGCTTCACTGACAGCTGGGAACTTCGCTGGAGTTGTGTGTCCCAGTTCCACCATTGTGCCTGTTTGTCCAGGGGAAGCAGACACCCATGTCACAAGCCACTGGCTGGCCCCAGGCACAGCAGTGACAGCTGCTGTAGCTGTGGAGATTTCACAGCCTGGACGTCAGCGTTGCTGAGGATGGCCTCATTTGAGAGGCAGGAAGGGGCCATTGTTTTCCCAGATAACTCCCCATGACGCAGCCTGCAGCTGGTGCAGTAGGAAATGCTGATCTGCTTCCTGCCCTGGCACAGGGATGTTTTCCCCCTCCTCAGAGCCTGGCACCTTTGCTGGCAGGCTGTAGTGGTGGCAATGGGATGCCCTTAGCACCCATCTAGAATGGCTGTGCTGCACTGCCTGCAGCACACGGCTAGGTCCCACCTGCCCCTGGAGAGGGCTGCTGCCACAAACAGACAGCACCCAGAAAACTCACCTGGCAGAGATGTGCGTGTCTGACCTTAAACTAGGGTTATTTGTCCTTGGGATTGAGAAATAGCTTTTTTCTGTGAGATGGGGACATCTGCAGTGGGAGCACGTGGGGTTGTGCTCCAAAGCCACTTGGAGCTTGTTCTTACAGAGGGAGTAGTTTCACATAGGGAGTGGGCTGTTGAAGGAATCACTTCAATTTCTAAGTGAAGCAAGAGTTCAGAAGCAGCTGGCAGAGAAGTCTGTGCAGTTGCTCATCTAGTTTAGCTTGGTCTACACTCTGCTGGGCCCCCTGGAAACAACCTCTGCAAAGGAAGGAGGGGGAGCAAGGCAGACATGAATGTCTGTGCAGACAAAGCAATTTAACTATCAGTATCAGTTTACCGTGGTAAAATATGCTCTTGAATATCCTACCTGGTATCTTGAGAGCTTCCATATCCCAGCTTCAGACCAAAATAACCACTGCTGGTATCCCTGCTCACTGATGGCAGGGCTGGTGTAAGGGGACTGAGGTAGTGCCACAGCTTGCAGGGAGAGTGAGGCAAGTGCTTCCAGTTCTGCCTGCAGGTGCCAACAGAAGGTGTCTCTGAAGAGATCTAACATTAATCACGCTTCTCTGTGCTACTCTCAAAGAATGAGCAGGTCATGTCCTGACTGGATAAGATCATGTCCTTTTAGCTGACTGCCAGTTCTTCCTCTGCAAACAGACCATTGCTTACTGCTCTTGCAGTCTGTGCTCCAGCCAGGGATGCTGTTTAATGCTACTTGCCCCCTTTTCCTTGTGTTATCCTGGGATTTCCACAGCCTCAGAGATACTGTAAACCCTAGGCATCTCAAATACATAACCCAGGTGCTGTCCCCACACACATGCACAGTGTAGCTGGATTTTGCACTAACATTTTCTACTTGCTTGCTTGTGGACAAGTTTTTGGGAGTGTCACTTATCTGATTTTTTTTCCAGTGTTAAGTGAGAGACTGTCACATAAACATGATTCCAGGAGCTGTAGCTTTGACAAAACCGCTGCACAGCACAGGACCTAGGTTGGCAGTCCTGGAAAATCCCTAGATAAATATATTTGACAGTTGAGAACACATTATCTTTTGATCTTGGGATCATGAATGCACTTGTTCTTTGTAAATTCCTTCCACATCTCGAGCAGAAAGAGCACCGTGGTGTAACAGGAAGTGCTGGAGAATTTAGATTATCCCAATGCCCTTTATAATGCTACTGCTCTTGTAATACTTGTCTGTAGACTCTTGGGTTATTCACCTTCTGTGCTGTTCTCCAGATGGGATTTTTCTAATCTTCAGACACCAGGTTCTGCACTAATTTCTCCATTTAACTGTTATAAACTCCCTTATAGTCAGTGACTTCTATACAGCTGAGAGTTCCTGGAGATGTCCCAAAACTTTTGAAAGCTTGACCTACGATATTGGTGTAACACAGCAGAAAACCTATCTGGTGGCCAAAAGTAGGACAAAAGCTGCTGTGTGGATTCTGTGCTGGAGTGTGTGTTGCAGTTCTTGGAGTCAATGCACTAATGTGATGTCAGTCTCTCTTCTTCATGTAGCTGCCCTGTTTTCTCAGCACTTGCAGGAAGAGAAGGATCCTTGAGGCCTCCATCACTGTCAAACTGAATTCGGCTTGGCTGACACATTCAAGGGTTCAACATGCCCATGTGTATGTTGGGTATGTAATTGAGACACCTTACTTTCTTAGGAAACCAGAGTTAAAAAAAGCCCCAACCAAACTGTAAATTACTTCCCTTTCTTTAATTCTTGAATTAAACTCTTAAATGTTTCCTCAACACATATTGTGACATGAGTTCAACTTGGAGCCTACTTGACCTAAGAACATGACCCCCTAGCCTAAACCTTCTGCCTCAGTCTTTCATGAAACCAACGATTTATGTGCACATCTGTAACCCTCTCCCATTCATGGCCTCTGAATGGTGGGCTACCATATGCATTTAGTGCTGATATAACTGTTCCCCATGGTTTGATATACACACTAAAGTAATTTTTTTTTCTAAAATCCACATTTTTACCATGGGAAAGACTATTTTCACAAGTCCTGTTATGTGGTTTGAATGAGATTGCAGCAAAGGGAGATTAGCTAATTACTCTGGGGTCGTTTTGCCTTTGGTGTGTGGGAAAGCTTCATGGCTAACATCCATACATATTGGCCAGAAAACTGTGGGAGAGCAGCCTCATCACTCCACACCTGAACATCTTGAGCTACCCCACTGATTTCAAATGACCTGGAACTCATGAGGGTGTTTGGATCCACGCCACTCTTCTCCAAGGGATTCTATGCTCTGCTTGATCCCATAAATAGCATTCAAATGCCATGAAGTGAGATGACTTCCATCTGTCAGTCTGGGAAGGCTAGCCAGCTGCCTAAGAAAGTCTGGAGACAAAAATGTGATTTAAAGAAAAATCTGTAGGGGGATTTAAGTCATACTTTTTTCTAATGAGTGTTTATCTTGTAACTGTATCTCTATCAAACAAATGCTGTAAGATGTTCATAGGGCAGTAAAAGCTCACGTCATTACTGTAGAAGTCAGTGCCTGTTTAGAGTGGGAGTGGGAACTAGTTGTGTTAATTAGAGCTGGGACCCATGGGCCCAGCATGCTGAGAAGTGCCCCCTTTCATCCTGTGCCATTGGCTGTTAGCCCTGTATTGAAGCCTTGCTCAATCTCTATAGCTGGCTGAAACATTTCAAAAATCATGTTTTGGTGCCATCTCTTAGCCCTAGATATCTCAGCCGCCTCTGGGGCTGTTAGTCCTTCCTTATGCCCACTCTAGTGAGGCCCAATTATACTTCTTGCTTTGGTCAAGCATGTTTTCTGGGGAGAAATAAGCCCTGGATGTTGTTATTTCTGCCACAAAGCTGCTAATTCCCAGCCTGCTGAACTGCTGATAGGGCTTAGAAATGCCCTTATTTTTGTTAGCACTGCCTGTGATTAAGAAGAGGCTTAGATGGAGTCTTATTTAACTTGGATTTGCCTCTTTTCTTATGAGATTGTCACCTGTGTTTCTAAGTATGCACTACTACTTCTGGAAGCCTCCAGTTTGCATCAAACCCAGAATGTCTGGGTGATACTTTGTACTTCTGACACTGAAGAAGTTGCTGAAGGTTAGCTGTCACTGCCTGTGGACAGCCTTTTGTATTGAAAATGGTCATCTTCACATCTCTGTTGTGGATTTTCTTGAAATTTCGAAGTTGTTTATCAAAGATGGCTGTGAACCATGGTCTTAGATGAAGGAACAGAGGTGCTCCCCAGAGCACTTGTAGGAAGGACAAATCCCTTCTTTTTGGATTGTCTTATCTAAAGGAAGCCAAACTTTCAGATGTCATTGAGGGGCTCTTCTTTCTGCCCCTCATCTTCACTTTTCCATAGAAATCAAACTTGCTCTCGGGAATGCAAGGAATGCTTAAAATCTGTAGTCTTGCATGAGAAATTTGGTCCTGTAGCTTACTGTAGGCTTCCAGGAGCTCCCAGGTGGGTGGCACCTTGAGCTAATAGCTCTGGCAGTGTTTCTGAACTCTTATGTTACCAGTATGTCAACAGTGAAATGTCCTGAAGGTCATCCTGAAGCCATCCTCATGACGTGTGGAGGATGCTCACTTGCTTTGGTGGTCATGGTCACCTGCTCCTCACCTGAGACCACACATCAAGGCCACCACTGCAGTGGCTGTGGGGTTGCCCTGTCACATCCACCTGCATGCCTGAGCACCTCTGATTGTTGCCTCTGCTCCTTTGCATGCAGGAAATAAGACACATAGGAAGTGCACACAATCGGAGTGCAGTGCCCTTCACTGCTGCCACAGCTTCTGCCCCCAGGGTGATCACTGCTCAGTACAACAGCCCAGCAGGCCTCTACTCCTCAGAGAACATCCAGACCTTCAACAGTGCAGTGGAGGCAAAAGCATCACCTGGGGCCCTGGAGCCCACCAAGCCGTAAGTATCTCCTCACCTCCCCTCCCCTCCCTCCCCAGGCCTCAAGGGAAAGGCTTCAGGAGACACGAGTTCACTGCAGAGGTGCCGGGTTGTTAAACCAAGAAAAGCTTTCTTTCAGGACAATGGAAGTAGAAGAGGCACAAGCGTGGGCGTTGTTCCCAGGGACAGGGCTCAGAGAAGTGGGGAACGTTTCATGAGGTGCAGACATGACATTAATGCTGTTGTGTTTCTTTGTTTAGCAGAGACCGACGCAGTTTTCCTGTGCGTTCAGCATGACATACCAGCCCGCTGGTCTGAACAGGTGCCTGATAGCTTGTTACAAGCACTTCCTAAAGTTAGTGTTTTGTGCTGGCTTCACTGCGATGCTGGGCAGGAAAGGCACCAGCTAGTGCAGGAAGCACACCCATCCCTGTTCCCAGCTGGCCTGGGACTCATAGACAGGCTCTGCCTCAGTTTGGATATTTCTGTGTTTTATTATCAAACTTTGCTTTTCACAGGAGTTTTGAAAAGTAGCTGAAACATTTATTCCTGTGTGAGTGGTTTTATGTATGAGATTGGAAAGGGTCCCAACCTTAAAAAGGCCTGTTTGTTTTTGTGTTTGCAACTGAGCCTTACCAAAGCATTATTTTATCCTAGATTTTCAAAGTTGCTCTTTTTTTCACTGGAGGTAATAAACCAGGAGCTATCTGGAAGTGTTCTGGCTGTGATGGTCAGGTTGTTTAACTGCCCTAAGTCTCTGCATAGCAATATCAAACTGCCTAGAAGGCTTTGGCTATTTTTATAATAAAAGCTGGAAGACCAGTGCTTTTGGTAGTACTTGACTAAATTTCTGGGAAGGCAAAAGTAACTTCAGCCTCTGCTGTTGCAGGGTACAAGAACTTGATTGTGGTTTAACTCAAGCCTGACAACTTGCCCGTGAGTGAAACCAGTTCCTTGCATTGGCAGCCCAGTCTGCAGCATGGTGCCTTCCAGGCAGTTACAGTGCTGCAACTGGCAGATGAGGTGACAGATTGTTCTTCATTTGCTTCTGGTAGACTCAGCAGCCTGATTCAGGGGCTGGGCAAAGCAGAGCAAGGACAAGGAAAAATCTGACTTTGCATTAACCAAATGGAGCCATCTGGCAGTGAGATACTATCCCTGGTCTAGTCTGCTCTTCATATGAGAGCATTCTCTGGAAGCCAGGTAGATTTGGCTGGAAAATTGTAGCTGATCCCTTTCTCTTGCAGGGACCAGCAAAGAGGTGGGTTCCTTCTAGGGCTGTGGCTCACTCTGCTCCTCCTAGCAGGAGCATCCACTGCCAGCCCTGCTCCATCTTGGATACATGGCATCTCTTTCATCTTTTCCTTGCTGAAACACAGCAAATTGCAAAGGAGTGCTGGGAAAACTGTGAATGAGGCTTTGATGCTAATATGCTTTAGTTTAGAGAGTCATCAAAAGCAAATGAATTACTGCTGGGTTTGAGTGAGAGCCAGGGAGCTCAGCCTGCTGTTAAAAACCCACTGTAGTCTCCCCAGTGCACAAGCACAGGATGTCGAGGTTCTGCCTTCACACACCCTTCCAGCTGCCTTTAAATTCCTGCCCATTTGTTTTGCTGAGTTATTTGGTACATGCCTGACCTTGCTCCAGGTTTACCTGACATTTATCTGCATCCTCATCCTATACCGTGCAGATACACAGCCTGTCTGAACGCAGCACCTGATCCTGTCACTGCACATGGTGACGTGACTGGAGACCTAGTATCTGCTTCATCCTTAGAGGGTGTGTGGTATAAACGCAGGGCTGTAGTACATATAGAAATAAAAGCAAATATCTCCACTGGATTTGATGTCACAAAGCAGGTGGGGGCGGAGAAGCCCCACTGCTGAGCACATCTGGTTTGGGATGGGAGGTGAGATTACTGCTCAGTAGGATGCCAAGGCTAGCTTTGAGAAGAGCAGCAGTGAAGATAGCATTCCTTGTCTGGACAGTGAGACCAATGGCGTGTTCACAGGGAGTTAGTGTATAATGAAACCCCTGCTGCCACTTCTTCATTGCTTTTACAACCCATGCATTTGCTTATCAGTGGAGTGCTTTTCAGTTTTTGTATGGATACACCTGGAGTGTGAGGTCAGAGGCACAGCATTATCCAGAAGCCTGTAAAGTTGTGTATTCAGTGGTGTATCCTTCAGACAGTATTCTGCAGCTGCTTGACGGCTTGAAGTATTTCGCTTTGTCCTTCATTAATTTATTTCTTCTTTCCTTTCTTCCTCCTCTTCATTTTTGCCTCAATTTGGCAATGCAAACCCCAAACAAACCTTAAACAACCCCACCTGCCACTGCCCGTGTGGACGCGTGGGCTGGCAGCCGCCCATCGCCGGGGGGTGCAATGCAGGCTCCCATGGCCTCCGTGTATGACCCTCTGCAGAGCTCCGAGCTGCGGCGTGGGCACAGCACCTCCTCCAGCCCCAGCCAGGTCCGAGTGGGGCCCGAGCAGCTGAAGCATGCAGCCCAGGTCTGCCCCAACAGCCCTGTGGAAGTGGAGGTGCCGGGACTCAAAGTGCTGCACGTGCAGTTCAATTCTCCCCTGCAGCTCTATTCGCAGAGCAACATCATGGACACCCTGCAGGGGCAGATCTCTTCTGTTAGCCCTGATTTCCCCAGGTAACCTGCCCACGGCCTCTGCAGCCAGCTCAGCACATCTGTTCATCTGCATTTTGGTGTCCATGAGTCCCTCGTCCCCGTCTGTGGCTCATGGCATTGTCCGGTCACAAGAAAACAGCATTTACATTTCACCCTTCCAATGTTAGTGCATGACTCTTCACAGGAGCTTTCTCTGCCTTGTGTCTGTGCCCAACACCATGGAAACACCAAAACATGTCTTTAGCATGTCAGTATGTCCATTGCCCCCTGCACACCCATGCACTGGGACCTGACAGCACCAGTGCTGTGGCTTTTCTGGAGCATCCACCTGCAGCAGATGGGTTTGCTGAGGGTAGGAGAGTGCTTTATCCTGAAAGCTGGCATTTTTCCTGCACTTCGAATGACTTCTGTTGTTTGTGACTGACGGGTGCTGCTAGTCTTTGTTCTTTTGTTTCATTGGCCATGGGTGTGTGCTGAGCATGTTTCATTTCAGGCTGAAGCAGGTACCCATGCTCTCCCATCTTTGGCTGACAACACTCAGGAGTTTGGAGCAGCCTGGCAGGCACCAGTCTGTGTTCCCACCCCTGCCTGCTTGTCTGCTGCAGCACAGGCTACCTCTGCCCAAAGGAGTGGAGGATGCTCAGCATGCCCTGAGTTCTGCAGGACCTGTGGTGAGCCTCAGCATTGCAAGGCCTGGGTGCTGTTTGATACCTTTGTGGTACTTGGGAGCCCCCTGGCCTGTGCGTCTAAGTAACAGCCTCTGGGTTTTCCAGAGAGGACTTTAGTGTCAGGACAGGTCAAACAGAAAGCACATTTATCTGTCTCACAGGAGGAGTCCAGTCAAGGATGAATTGTGAACCTTCTGCTGTGTGACCAAGCAGCTTGCAGCTGTGTGACATGTGGCCCAGGACAGTGGTCAATCCCAGGGCTTCCATGGGGCAGAAAAGGATACAGCCAGATCTCATGGCTCCTGGACTGCTCTCAGTTCCCTTCTGGGAGCCATGTACTTAAAAGCAGAAAAGCTGGTGTCTTCACCCCTGGATGCACAGAGCCAAACTTTGCCATGTGCCAGGAGCCACGAGGTGGTGGGAGGCTGAGGATTTACTCCTGCCTTGTTACTCACTGGGGTTCGTTGCTGTAAGTCAGTGCTCTGGCTTGTAGTCAGTACCATGCACACCAGAAGTGTCACACTGCCAGCTCTCTTTGCTGGCCTGGAGAGCTGATAGTGCTCACAAAGGAGCCCCAGACATCAGCAATTGTTTAATGGCAAAAAGGGGTGCTCCAAGCACTGGGCCTTCCCGTGGCCTAGTAAGCTTTGCAAAATAGGCTGGTATAAAATAGTAAAATATCATTAGTAAAAAATAAACTGTGCTTTTTGAAGATTCTCAGCAAGGCTGTGTCATTATAATTTTTACTACTATCTTCTTGATAATATTTAAGGCTCAGTGATCCAGTATTAGTCAGTCAGTGTTGCAAGTTGCCCATGGTAGCAGCAATGAGATCCAGTAATGATTGTGTAAGTCTAAGACCTGATAAATATTGTTGGGGTTGTTCCCTACAAAGTTTCTGCATAAGGGAACTTGTGTGTATGGAAAAGGACAGCAGTCGTTGGTGATTGCTGCAGATAAAGTACCTGTGTAACAAGAGGTGCCAAAAATCAGCTGGCATACAGAGACTCAGTATCTTGCAGGTACAATTTCTATGCCTGTGGCCTTGCCCTTTCAGAAGATATTCATGCTTCTTGGAGATGTTTTTTAATTTAAGCAGCATAGCCTTCTACCTGACAGTTTGAGGTATTTTACTCTGCTGGTACAAATCTGGGTTTGATGTTTTTATAGCCTTTCGGACGTCTTGTATATGCAAGTGGATGTTTAGGGTCCATACCTGGGAGAGCTGATATGTATGTTTTGCACTGCCACAATGCATGGTTGAAATGTGATGGCTTTGTTTGACTCTAATGCTTTTTAAGATGATTCAGCCTCTGCTTTTTGGATGCATGTTATTGAAACAGTCTTAGTATGCAAACTGCAATGAAAGGCTTCTTGCATAATGTTTTTACGGGTAGATAGAGCAGTGGGAGTATATGAGTTCACATGAGATGAATGTAATGTGGAGCATGGGACATCTGTCTATTAGAGGGTACATAATTATTTTATTTTGGGTAAGAAGCTTCAGTAACTGAGATTCAGGCTTCAAAGGTTCAACTGTGTGCATGTCTAATGTGGTTCTTGCTCCACTGAAAATTGCTAAAGATGGAAACAGTTTATGAAATTCTTTTTATGGAAATAGCATTTTATAACTCATGTAATGATTTTACTTCTGATGCATGAAGAGTTCATTATGTAGAGTAACTTCCAAATGTCTCCATCAGTCATTGGCATGGAAAGTATGCAGTTGTCTCCTCAAGAAAAAGATTTCCTTCTGCAATTTAGCTGGAACCTCAGGATGTTTATGTACTTTTTATGCAATCACAGAGTGCAAGAATGGTGAAACCGAGTAGACCATTTACATTTTTAAGACTACATTACAGAATTGAGCTATCAGAGGAGATTTGTCAGTTATTTCATTTTATTGTATGTTTTACTGCAGCTACAGAACACAAAGCAGGCAGGAATTTCCTGTGTCCTTTAGTCTGGCATTTGGCACTTTTAACCACTGATTTAAATAATTTCCATTGTATATTTGTCCACGCTATTTTAAAATCCTTTAGTTTGGACGTTCCTCACCTGTCCACAACAATCTCCTCCGGTATTTCAGTGTCAATAGACATATTGGAAAGCTTTTCCCAAGGGATATTCTAAATATCCTCCTGCAGTTTAAGCCTATCCTCTACCTACTGCATGTGGAGATTATCCTAGGTACTGCCTCCAGACTCTTATTTTATCCCCAAAGACCCTTCGAGTGGCACAGTGACCACCTTTTCCGAGCCCCTGCGCTGTGAAAAGCTGCCCCCGAAGCACCTTGGGCTCTTAAGCCGAGGATGCAAGTCCCTCACGGTGTGAGGGGTGGCAGCAGCACCTCAGGGAAGCTGCACTGAGGGCTTAGCCTCAGCCGGTAGAAATCTCTGCCCTTAACCTGCTCATTAACCTTAGTAAAATACTGTAAATGGGCTGTGGCTCAGAGCCTCCACCTGGAAAATGGAAATAGTAACACTCACTTGAAAACCAGACTAAATGACTGCCAATCAGAGAATCTTCTAGGTAGATCCTACAGCTGTTACTTCGTGAAGGTGACATTTCCAAGCAATTCATAGGGTGATTGCAAAGATTTCTTTTATTTAGTTTGAGATTCACAGTGGTGTAAGGTAGCAAGTTAAGGTAGTCTATGCATGCAAGGAACATGTGTGGATGACATAGCTACCACGTGGGATTCCCATCCCAGCACATGAATTCTTTATTTTCCTATTAACAGAGCTGTGATTTGCTGGGCGGAAAGTTTTAGTTGGAGCGTATGGTAATTGTGGAGCAGGGAGAACCCTGGCCGGGGGCAATCTGTGAGCAGCTGCTGACAGCAGCGTGGGCAGACAGCCCAGCGTGCCAGTCCCACCCTGAGCTCATCCAGCAACTCCGTGTTCGTGGCCTCCTGTTGTGCCTGTGCTCTGCACGTTCATTCTTCAGCCATATGATGCATCGGGAAAGTTTTGCTAGAGGGATTGCCTTTAGTTTTCATCTGTTTAACAAGAGGATTCTCTGTTCCTTCCTCAGTTTAGATCAGCATAACCAGATCCCAGGCAATATTGCCATAGACAAACAATCTGAGGTTTACAAGATGCTGCAGGAGAATCAAGAGTCAAATGAGCCACCCAGACAGTCTGCTTCGTTTCTTGTGTTGCAAGAGATCTTGGAGTCAGAGGAGAAAGGTGAGTACCTACTGCACACCTGATCTGAGTGTGCTCTTCCCCTCTGCTGAGTAACATTTAAAACTTTATTTTCCATTTAGCTGTTGATTGTTCAAAGTAGCAAAGTTCTACAGAAACCTACAGACTCTGTCACTAATTTGATTCCTTCATATTCTCTCACTGATTAGTCTCAGTGTCTATGGACCCATATCATTGCTTAATCATTGAGTGCTCCAGAAATAAACTCTTGCAACATTTAGTTATCAAGAAGGAATTTTTAAAGTTACAAGCCTCCTATAGTTTCTAAAGTTTTGCCCCCTTTAAGATAGTATTAACTGATTAAATGCCATCTTAGATTCAAGATTTTGGATGGTATCACAAGATAGTGCTCTTCAGTGAGTCCTAGTGCCTCTGAACTCCGTCCCCCTACACAAGAAGTAGTACTCCCTTCTGCAGCTGAATGAAAAAATATAGAAGCTGGGTTACAGTGAACAGTTCATAGCTTTTAACCTCTGAAAATTCACTCTTCTTGGCATTCTTGATCTGACATCTGGACTTGCACAATTCAGAGCTATAGAGTTTGAGATAAAAAAGCCAATTAACTTATTTGGGGGCTAAATCATGCTCTCTTCTCCCCTTAAATAAAATAAAATGAAATGAATAAATGAATGGGAAAAGAATTCCAAGAATGACATTTTTTTTGTCCTGAGGCCAGTCTTTTGTGTTATTAGCTTGGCAGTGATACATTCAGTTTAATCCAAAAAATGCCTGGTGCTGAGATACTCACCACAAAGAGAAACAGATCAGCCAAGTGCTGATGGGTCTGAGGGATCTGTAGAGAAACAGCAAAATGAAGGCAATAAAGAAGCAATAGGAAGAAAGAAACCAGGATCACGGAGTCTTTAATATACTATTAAAATACCTACCTGAAAGAGTCTTAAATACTGAGTGTTTGCAGCTTGCCCTCAGGGTTCAGCTCCTGCATGGAAGGAGTAGCCTGGACTTCTCACGAAGCCGAGGTCCTCCCCTGGGCTTAGTAGTGGTGAAGAAGATAAGAAGCAAAAGCCTCTGTTTTATCTTTCTTTGAAGATTTGCAGCATTGTTGGGATTCTCTGGCACAAGGTTTGCCTGCCCAATCACGGGGTTGGGATGGGCTCTGGCATTATTCCACAGTGAGCTGATAATGCCCCATGGCCCAGTCTGTCGTGCTGCTCCAGCATCAAACACAAACTGCTGTGAATCAGATCGTTCCGTGGGATAAATGGCACACTGCATGGCCAGTGTCCCAGCCTGGCTCAGGCAGTGGCTTGTGAGTGGCAGCTTGAGCCATTGCCCCAGCTGGGACAGGGCCCCTGGGGCATCGCTGGCTGTGTGGGCTGACAGCATCGCTGACTTACACCAGCTGAGAGCCTGGGCCAGGCACAGCGCCCGAGTGTGGGTGTTTGCAAGCACCACGGCTGGTCTTTTAAGACCTGACCCTGTACTCAGAAATGGAGAGTGTTCCACTGGGTGGGACATGCTGCGTTTCCTGTGGGTGTTTGATTAGGAGAGATTTCAAAAGAGTGTTATCAATGTTGCTGATAAGAGCAAAGTGCTGGTTGAGGCAAAGGGAGTGAACAGAAGTGATAGGGAAGAGTCTGAAAATGTGATTGCTGCTGCTTGCTTCCCACTGAGGGTGAGTTGCAGCAACTCTTGGAGGGCAGGTGGCTCTTGCTATGTTTGGAGGGTTAGGGAACTTGCACCTCTGGGCCAGCATCTGCACAGAGCTGGGTGCAAACCTCTGAGCCGAAGGCAAACCAGGGCAGCTGAGGTAGGCAGTTCCCTCCTTTTTCCTTCAGCTCTTCTGTCAGTGATGCTGGCCTGGGCTGTGATGAGTCCCTGACATTGCTGATGACCAGGGTGTGTCTTTGGAGGGCTTTTCTGCCCCTTGCACTGGGAGTGCCCATTTTAAGTGTGGTCTTGGTTTGACACTGATCAGAAGGGTTTCATCAGTGTCCCTCACAGTCTAAAGTGTTTCTGGTGAAATATCCTGGGAGTCTCAGCAGCCTCCTTCCCTTGTTAACTGATACGGAACCCCATGGAAAAGTCATATAGGTAAGATTAGTCCCATCCTTGGTGTCATTTTATAAAAGGCTCCTTTTTCCCTGCAGATATTTAAAGGCTTGCCTCGTATCCTGCATCTAGGATCCACTGCTGGTTTAGGCATCCAGGTCAGCGCAATGTCTCCTGCAAAGGCCCTGCAGGAATTCCCTGCCCCAGAGAAGTTGCAATAGGGAGATACCTGGAGCATGCTGTGCAACAGCAGGGAGTGCAAGGTTACCCACAGTGTCCCTGGGCTCTGGAAGAAGGAGTTTGTTAACCAAATCTTCCAGGAGTCTTGGGGGAACTAGCTTCCCTGTAAAGCAGACAGCAGACTGGAAAAGGGCTTTGACAGTCCTCCCAGGCCCGGCAGAACACCCACCTCTTTCTGAGCTTAAATCTGGGAATCAGCCGGACCCTGAGTGTGTGATCAGGACACATCAGGCAGACTGCAGTGCTGCCAAGGCTGGGGCTTTGCTTTGCTTTGTGCATCTGTGCATGTGAGACACAGCTGAAGTCTGATGGGCTTTTAAGATGAGAAAATACTTTCATCTGACTGCCTACCATCTCAAGCCCTCACATTTCCAGGGCAGGGTTCAGCTGTGTTCCTCTTTTCCTTCCTCCCCACGCATCCCTGAATCCCTGCCCACTTTCCATGCATGAATCCCTGCCTCAGAGCTGGGGTTAAAGAATATCATGCCCCCAGCAGAGCATCTGCTTGGGAGGAGCGGCCTCAAGCCACGCATCTCACATGCTCTGAAGCACTCTCCTTCCACCCCCAGGCGACCCTACCAAACCATCTGGATTTAGGAGCGTCAAAGCCCCTACCACAAAGGTGGCCTCGTCGATTGGGAATGCCCAGAAGCTGCCCATGTGTGAGAAGTGTGGAACTGGCATTGTGTAAGTAAACCTGTCCCTGGGGTTGCAGGTGAGCAGCCCATGCCTGTGCCGGGGGCTGAGGTACTGCACCCAAACAACTTCACTTACCCACACCCAGTGCATCCGGGAGACTCAAAGCACATTTATTCTCACTAGCTTTAATAACACTAGCTTTGCAGTTCCCTGCAGGGAGGCAGGAGTTGCATTTCCATCTACAGATCCGTATCAGTGGAAACCACAGCAAGTCAAACCTTGAGGCAGTTGTTGCTGCAGGGTTTTGCTTACCTGAAATTTGTTTACAGCATTTGGAAACAAAATGACCTTTCCATTCAGGGCCTGTGTATTTAGTGCATTTCCCATCTCAGTGCTCCCAGGCATGGCATGGAGACTTGCCTTGGTGATCAGAGGCAGTGGGGATTGCAGAGCTGTGTTCTGCTCCCCACTCTCCTGTAGGACCTCACATTACCACTGTGTCTATGCAGACATTTTTTTTGTCTTTGTGTGGGTAAAATCCAACTCCAGTGGACCTGGGGTTTGTGTTTGATACAGAACTGCTGTATGCTAAGTGTGACCACAAGGGGGATCCAGCAATGAAAACCCCTGTCTTTGAGTTGCTCAGTTTTTCAACCTCAAATTCTTCCCTGCAGCCCCCTTAACTTAACAGTTGACTGCACAGCAGTCAAGTACTGGTAGGCAACCCTGCATTGTCATGGAAGAACTCTGATTTTTCAGATGCTGCCTGCCACAGGCTATGAGACCCACTACACTGTGATTGCATGGTCCTGGCATGCCTGGAGCATCTGGACCAGCAGATTCATTGCAGAGGCAATCCATACCCTGTAAAATATGAATCAGAGACAAACCCTGTCATTATTCAACTAGCTGGGTAGGTCTGAAGAGAAAGCACAAGGCCTTGAATAGCACTCAAAACAAATGAATTACAGAAAATAGAGATGGCTGCTGGAACAAAATAGTACTGGAAAATTGTTGTGTTTGGGCTGATGGTAGTTGACAAATTGCTGTATAGTTTTTGTAGTTTTCCTAGTCATCTGTTATGTTAAGCTGTGAAGTCTTCCAGTAAGAGCTGGCCCACATTTGGTTGGATCTGTTCACTGCAGCTCCCAAGCAGTGTCTGAGATGAAAACCAGGATTAGGTCTCTGTGCTTCTCCCACATCAGTCACTAGCGAAAGGGCAGTACTGGCTGTGCAGTCTTCATCCCTACATTTCTGCATTTGTTTTGCCATCCAGTTGGCTTGTACCTGGATTTTGCTTCCCCAGATGTTCAAGCTACTGCCTGCCATTTGATTCTGGGCATTTGA
The DNA here is from genome assembly GCA_013397075.1 of Rhabdornis inornatus. Taxonomy (NCBI): domain Eukaryota; kingdom Metazoa; phylum Chordata; class Aves; order Passeriformes; family Rhabdornithidae; genus Rhabdornis; species Rhabdornis inornatus. The sequence continues at coordinate 2,545,019 of VWZS01000187.1, forward strand.
ATGCTTTTGGACTGTCTGTAGCCACCAGCTAAAGATGCCACCACAGTAATTCTTGCCACCACAGGTGATAGGACTGTCCCTGTGTAACGTACTCAGGGCAATGCTGGGAAACACTTTCTGGAGGAGAGTTGCCATGCCAGCACACGTTGGGCTTCTAAAAGTGCTGGTAACATCTGCCTGACCAGAGGCAGGGCCTGTACTTTGACTTGTCAGGAGCAGAAAAAAACGTTCACCTTTGGGCTGGTTTGGGTCTGGGCTGGGTGGGAGGTGGCTGGGAAGGAGGGAGACAGTGATGGGCACTGAGGGGTGCTGGTTCCTCCCCAGAGGGATGTTTGTGAAGATCCGGGACAAGCAGCGTCACCCTGAGTGCTACGTGTGCAGCGACTGTGGCACCAATCTCAAGCAGAAGGGACACTTCTTTGTGGAAGACCAAATCTACTGCGAGAAGCACGCGCGGGAACGGGTGATTCCCCCGGAGGGCTACGAGGTGGTCACCGTTTTCCCCAAGTAAACGGTGCTGCTCACAAAGCCAGTGTGGATGATTTATCCTCTGCTGACTTTCCTTGGAGAGCATTATCCCTACCCCCTGCAGAATCTCGTTTGCAATAAGGAATGCTAGGCATGGCTTTGAATTTCCTTGTCATTATTAATCCTCCATCTGTTCACATGAGATGTCACTAATTGTTCAACATTCTTTTCATCCTCTCTTTCACTGTTTTTTTCTTTAATACACAGAATTTTTTTTTCCTTCATTGTACTGTCAATCATACAGGAAAATCAGAGGCCAAAGTCAGATTACAACTTTTCTGTGTTCTAGTTATTTGCCATCTGTTTGCCTTCAATAAAGGAGGTGAATCCACGAGGCAGAAGTGTCTGCTTTCTGCTGTTGTCCTTGTGTGCTGGATTGTGGTTCCCTGGGCAGTAGAAGAGATGACCAGTGCATGGCTTTGTTTATCCTGGAGAATAGTGTGAGGGATTTACAAAGCTGAGTCATACTGGTTTTGCTGCCAGCTGAGCTGTGAGCAGCTGCCTGCTGGCACCCAGCAAGGGGCAGGTGGGCATAGCCAAGCCTCAGAGCAGACTGGTGGCCTGTGCCCACTGCAGGGAGCTGAGAGCTGCCTCCTCTGTGGCCAGCACTGCTTCATGATGACGGGACTGGGCACATCCTTGTTTCTGCATCACCACAGATGCCCCTTTGTTCCCCACAGTCACAAACTGAAGTCTATGAGAAAAATTGCTTGCTGGAAACCAAGGAATCTGAGAAGAGGGGAAGGTTTAAGTGGCCACAGTCCTTGTTCTGGCTCCCCCTGGGAGGAACCATATGTGGCTGCCAAAGGCATCACCCTGCTCCCAGTGCTGCTGCTGTGCACAGCTGCTGGAGGGTGCCATGGGGGATGATGTGGGGAGGGGGGCACATGCCCAATGTGCCCTGGGCAAAGGGCTGATGGTACCTGAAGAGCAGAACCTCCACCTGTGTAGAGTACAGAGGAGCCCTGCAATGGTTATTTTTCTCACCTCTAAATGAGATGCTGGCTGTTCTTGATCATGTAAAAATAAATGGTTTCTAAGACGTGTCATTTTTCCTTTAACACAAACTGCCGGTGGTTGAAATCAGCAGGGTGGGTTTGTAGCTGTACACAGGCCGTCTGTGGCCAGCACAGGGCCCATGGAGTTAGTGGCTGCGTCTGCGACAGTTACAGACAGGGTCGTGTCCCTGCCCTGGAAAGTCCTGTCTGTGTTCAGCAGTGCTGTACTGCTGTGCCCTGTGTTTCCTCTCCTTCACAAAGAATCATACTACAGCACAGCTGCATTGAAAAAAAAACAACCACAAAACAACCAAACCAAACCAAACAAACCGACAAAAAACCAAACCAAAACAACCAAGCTCAAACCACAACCCCAAACCCAATCTTCATCTGAGGTAAAGTTGACCTGACAACAAGGCTACAAGCCTCCCACTGTTCAGATAAACTGTGCAGCTTTTGGGCAGGTTGGGCAGGGGACTAATTCACCAACCCAGCTAAATTTAGTTCATCCTCTCAGGCTTCTTCTATGAGGCAAGCAAGCAAGGCTGCCGTAGCTCAACCACCAAACTTTGGATCATCCCTGGGAAAAGCCTGGCTTCTCTGGGCCCCTGGCACGTCAGCACACACCTGCACAAACTCCAGGTAGTAATGCAAGCAGCTCTTTTTCGAGGTGAGAGTGGAGTGGAGGGATTTTTTTCCTGCTGGGATGATGTCTCCTCTCACTACTGCTTATGGGGGTTAATTCTCTCCACAGCACACTTCCATAGGGAAGGGCTCTCTGTGCTGCAGTGCTGGCAGGAGGGTCTGCACCATAAGCAACTGCAGTGGTGTGAAGAACAGACCTGCAGGGATGAAGGAGTGACCCTGTAGGCATAAACTGCTCTGGCTGTATTGTGGACCAAGTCTCCTGCCCCACAGTGGGACTGTGGCTGTTCCACACCGCCTGCTTTCTCAGCAGGCTGGGGGCTCAGGGCTACCCCAGGAAAACGCCACCTGCTGAGGCCATATGGAGCGCTATGTCCTGGCCCCAGAGCCTGGGCTGAGCCCTCCTACAAAGTCACTACATAACTTTATACACAAATGTCTGTCAGCAAAACAGCACTCATTCCAGAAAACCTCATGATTTTGGGGGCAAGGGCCTTAGAGCCTGTCCTGTGTCTGGCATTTCCCTGCCCTCCTACCCAGTGCCACACTGCAAACAGCGACAAGCCCTGCTTTATGCAGGGCCCAGGCTCCTGCAGCCAGGCTGGCAGCACAGCTGGGAAAACTGACTACAGGGGGCTTGACACAGAAGCTGGAGAGTAGTCTGAAAGTGTAGGTTTCTAATGCGGATACCAGAGTTGATCCAATTTATTATGTGGGAATGGATTAGGTGAGGAAGTTCGCATTTGTTACCTGAGGACTTGGATCACTCTTTGCTGTGGCTGGCTGAGAAAAGTTGCGTATTTATCTTTTATGATGCAGAGGAAAATATTTGACAACTGCAGTGTTCATTGTAGTCTGACTTTCCAGATTCCTCAGGAGTTAAACAGTTGGCATCTGCAGTCTGTCAACAGTAACAAAATAGATTAAATAGTGTCACTCATGCCTTGCAAGCACACTGAGCTGCCTGCTTTAGAAGTTACCAATAATGTAAGAACACATAAAAGGTTCCTATGTGAAGCATGTTGGGCAGTTTGAGTGGGTGAGCATCCTGCCAGAGGGACTGTCTCACAAAGGTGGGCAGCACAGCACAAAGCACAATCTGTCATTTTTAACACTGATTAAATTGATTTTGCACCATATTGCAGGTTAAGCAGGATAGATCAGTCTTCAAAAGTTATGTAGGCTGTGTGGGAGCAGCTGTCACTTATTAAGTCTTTAACAAGATTACTTGAGATACAGACAGTTTAATAGGGAAAGCAAAAGCCACACACACAAGCAAAGCAAAACAAGGAATTAATTCACTCTTTTCCATGGGCAGGCAGGTGTTCAGCCATCTCCAGGAGAGCAGAGCCCCGTTATGCATAATGGTTACTTGGGAAGATAAACAGTGTCACTCCAGACATCTCCCCTTCCTCCTTCCTTCCCTCCTCCACATAGTGACCATGATGTTACCTGGTCTGGAATATCCCTTTGGCCAGTTCAGGTCATCTGTCTTGACCTGTCCAGCCTGCCATGCACTCCCAGACTCCTCATTGGCATGGCAGTATGAGAAGCAAAAAACCCTTGGCTCTGTGTAAGCCCTGCTCAGCAGTAACAAAAATAACTCTGTATTATCAACCCCGTGCTCAGCACAAACCCAAAACACAGCCCCTGACCAGCCACTGTGAAGAAAACTAACTCTAAGCCCAGCCAAAACCAGCACAATCATTTTTTTCTTGAATCTTGTAAATCTTGTAGTAGATCTTCACTAGAATTAAGGGAGGCATGAAGGAGACTAGCACAGTGTGTCAATGTAACATGTGGAGACAGCACATGCTGGACTTTGCATTACTCAGGCTAATAAGTAACTGAACAGAAAAATTAAACTTCAGCAATTACCAACAAGACAGGGTTTTCACCAGGCAAAGGTCAAAGCCAGCTTACTCATTAACAGTAAGTATAAACATCTCTAGCCACTCTAAGATTCCCTTTTCTGTGTCAGGCCAATAGAGTAATAATGATCATAAAGTGAATGAAAACAGGTTTTTGAAGTCTGAGTTGGTAGGGGTTTTTTTCTCTGTGTTATCTGTGCCATGTTGATGAGCAAAACTGCAACTGTGACAGCTCCATCTGCAATTCCATGACTGCAGCTTTTAAATGACACCTAAAAGACATTTTCACAAACCAGAGCTGAAAGTTTAAAAGCTGCCTGATTCATCCAGTGCTGTGTCCAGTTCTGGGCCCCATGCTACAAGAAGGAGACTGAGGTGCTGGAGCGTGCCCAGAGAAGGGTAGTGAAGGTAAATAAGTGTTCTGGAAGGGGAAAGTGCAGAATGTGCATGTGGGTCTGTGAATGCCAAGGAGTACTTTCTGGGAAGAGAAGGGCAGTCAAGAGGTAAAGGATATTGCACGTATGTTTAACCTATAAGAGTTAGTTGTCAGCAAGGGTTTTCAACGTAAAATCATTTCATTGGGAAAGACTTTTGAGACAGAGTCCAACCATTAGCATGGCACTGCCAGATGCACCACTAAATCACATCCCCAAGTGCCACATCCACATCTTTTAAATACTTCCAGGGATAGCAACTCCATTGCTTCCCTGTGCTTGACTGTTCCAGTGCTTGACTGTTTTGGTGAAGAAACTTCCTAATATACAATCTCAACCTTTCCTAGTGCAACCTGAGGCTATTTCCTCTTGGCCTATTGCTTGTTACTTGGGGAAGAGACCAACACCTCGTTACAACCTCCTTTCATGCAGACCTTTCATAAGGTTTCCCTTCTCCAGACTAAATACCCTAAGTCACTCCTAAGACTTCTGCTCCAGACTCTTCAACAGCTTTGTAGCTCCCTGCACATGCTTCAAATGGGCAACTCAGCTGCACAGGCTGACCAGCAGTCAATACAGAAGTAATGTCTGCACCAGAAAGATTCAGGCTATTTTAGGCTCATTGCTTTTTGGTTTCTGTTTTTTTTTTTTTGTTGTTGTTGTTGTTTAGTTTGTGTGTGGGTGTTTTTCTCCTGTTGTGTGGGGTTAGTTTGTTTTTCTTTAAAATGTATGACATTGGCTAATGTGCTAAATGAGTAGCAAAGTGTGAATTCATGGACACAAGATCAGCTTCACTTGTTTAAGAAGCCAAAATCCACAGACGTTTAGAACAAACCAGATATTTATTTAACCAAAATAATTTGCAGAAGTTAAAAACAGAAGCTACCCAAATGGCTTTAGCAAAGACGCACATCTCTCCCTTCCAAATAAAACTATAATTGACACATTTTAAAAAAACAACCAAAAAACAGGAGTTTAGGACTTCCACAGGAAGATTTTTTTTAACAAATTTGCCAGTTTATACCACTGAGCACAAGAACTAGCTGCAAATGTGAAACATGCTTATTTTCTTACTTCTTTATGAAAGCCTACTAAAGCTACAACTATCACCTGCATTATGCTCTAGAACATGTTAAAATTCACTGGAAGAACACAAGGGATTTGAACAAGGCCTTAAGGAAAGTCAGCATCAAGGACCAGTGACATCTCTGGAAGATCTGAAAGACTGCTTAGAGGCCACATTTGCATATTAAAACACGCACTCTGCATTGGACTCTGATGACTCTTCTAGGACTTTGAAGACACCCATTTTTTCCTTTTTCATTTTTTCAGAGGTCTTCATTTGATCTAAGATTAAAACAAATCAAAGGTCAACAATAACAGGTGTAGTAGAAAACAGATTTGAAAAACAAGCTGACAAAACCATTTTGCAGCATTGGAGAACAAGTTGATAAAACCATTTTGCTCCTTCATCAACAGCTGGCTACTAGAAGCTTGTGTTTGAAAATATTTTTCAGCTGTATGCTTTTAGAGAAAAATTCCAACATCTCTGGCTAAACGTGAATGGAGAAAAGCCATTCTAAAAGCTGTCTGAAGTAGTCTCATTTTCCTGATAAAAACACACAGAAAACCTATTTAGTGAAATTACCAGGAAGAACACAAAGTTAGAGCTCTAATAAGTAACATTCTTTCCAAAAATTCAAAGACTTGCAAACTTGTTTTCCTGGCAATTGCGACCACTTTGTTGCCCTTCCAGTGACTATTAAGCTAATGAAAAAGTATTATATTTATATAAATGTAATAATTATGGCTACCAGGGTGGGAGCTGTCATTTCACTTTCTAAAGCACTAACTGCAGTTAGCTATAGCATATATTCAGTGTATGATGCCAGGCTAATATCTTTGTATTAACATTTTTTGACAACCTTATTATATTAATTATTTATTAGCATAGCAAATAAGAAAAAAAGCAACTACAATAAATACGTTGCACACTAATAACAAGATAAACAGGACCTTTTTCAACTTCGAAAGAGAAATCAGATTGTTTCACAGTCTGAACTTGTAAAGATATAGACCTTATTGCCCATTCATCAAGAACAATTTCATATATATATATATAATGTATATTATATTATGTGTATTATGTATATTATCAGTCTGTTAAGCAGTTTTACACCAACAATGCCTTATTATTTTTCCTAAATTATCTCAATTATAGCAAAGATTTCCTAAGGCAAATTCTTTTTACACAAACTACACACAACATACTTATTTAAGGCAAAAATTTTTAGTTCTAAATTCTGTAATGACTGGGGTTTTTTTCTGTACCTATGCTTGGAGTCTTGTTCTGCTAAAGATGCTGAGGGAAACAAGGCATACTGAATCTACTAATCATACAAAAGCATTCTATATCTATGAACTGGACAAGAATTTTTCCTCTCAGGAAAGTTAAGGGTTTTTAATAGTATCTTGGCCAGATCAAGCACTAGAATTTGTAGAGAACCTCATAAAAGAGTTGTGGTTTGGTTGGTATAACAGCTGTTCCACTGACAAGCCATGGGAACTCTGAAAAGCTTGATTTCTTTCCTCCAAATGACAGACTTGACTTCTTTCCCCAGAAATGTTAGACCATGTTAGGTAACTGTATTTTGAATTAAAAACTTACTTTGGTACTGTCATAAGTTTGCTGGAATAAGTATTTTCTGAGGATGATTTCTGTTTTGATCAATTACAGCAGCTCTCCTTGAAAGGTGGTTTGCAGAACACCTTCTAATCTATGCTTGTCATTCACAGTATGCTCAGGGCACAGCATGCCTGAATGTGGGTTTCTGGAATACTTTTGTCTAAGTTCTGTTATTTCTTCTCCAGCAAACCATATTGAAAATGTCAACAAAGGGACCAAAGGGTCCATTGTCAAATGGACAACACAGCTGTACAGAAATGAAGCTATACAAAGACTCTTACAAAATATGAATTTACTGTTGAACAGAACAAAGAAAACTCAAAAACTCAGACTTACCAATAAGATCACTTCTATCCAAAAGTAATTCTAGATCTTTATCACTGATTACTTTTTCTTTAGATCCTTTAACCTCCCTGTTGAAGAAGAAATAATCTCTCAATACAGATAAAAGCATATTTTGCATAGAAGCAATACTGCATAGAAGTCAATTTTCCCATGTAGCAGAATCCCTAGGACATTCTTTCCTCTATGAAGATCCACATACCACTTCATAAGACAAGAGAGCTCTTGACAGCTGCTTGCAAGTTACAAGTTACAGACTCATGGTCCAAGAAAACACGAAATCTGCATACCTCTCATAGTCTCTGGATTTCAGTAATTCTATTAATTCCTGAGGGTCCAGGCAGCTTTTTGACTGTGCTAGGCCAGATTTGCCACCTTTAAACTGATCTGTAGAAAGAATAAATTTTAAGAAAGCACACAGAGACTGGAACAAATTACTGTTGAATATCAAAACTAATGCTAGGTTTCATTGTTTTAGCCCTCAGATGAACACACCTTACACTAACAGAGACAAACTCAGAGGTACATAGAAGGTTTGCATGCAGGCCTTTGTATAATGTGTATGTATGTAGATATATATGTAGTATGAAGAAGAACTGAAACGCCAATTCAACATGCCCACGTGCACACACAGAGCAGAAAAGCCATTAGTTCTACTTACAGGAAAAACATTGTAAATAAAGTTAGATGGTGGATGCTGAAGTTTGTTTTGTTCCCTTTGTATTGTAAGCTGGTTAAAACAAAGTAAGCAGTATTAACCACGAGCCAGGAAATACGTGAAAGATGTGGTTTGCAGAGAGACCAGCCTCAGTTTAATGAAACAGACAGACATGACAAAGTAATACCCCTGACACACCTGCTTTTTTGAGACTATGCTAGCACCTATTTACAGCAAATCTGGATGTCAGTCCAACTGTAAAAAATATTACACAAGATCATTACCTAACCAAAGCTCAGCATGGATGAAGTCAAGCTCAGTCTTACACATTACAAGGAGACTGGCAAGACTTGCTGTTCTGTGCCAAGTTTCGTTATTTTATCAACATATGTATCCATTTTATTAATGTGTCTTCACTGATTCCTTTCCTCACACTGATCTTCCTTCCTGCATCTTGGTTTCAGAAATCCTCCCTACATCTTTTCCCATCTCCCTTCAAGAACTCTGAGTTTATCTGTGAAGTGCAAATCAGATTCATGGTCCACAGCAGTCTGAGCTGTATGATTCTCTCCCCCATTAACATCTACAGCAGTGACACACATGCTCCAGGTCCTCCTTTCACGCATTATTAGTGATGCTGTCTCTCCCTTTTAGCTTCCAGAGTTTCACAAACCATATGGTATTAAATTAGTGCTGTGCAGGTCTCAAGTTGCCATAATAGTGATATGAGAAAAATACAGTTTCCTAAGCAACTTCCTTCAATGTAACAGAAGCACAAGATGGAAAGCAAAAAAAAAAAAAATCACTGTAAGAAGTTCCAGTTCTTAAGCTCCAGTATTTGTACTGTATACACTATATATGGTTAGTTTTGTGATATTCCTTCCTCATTTACTTCTCCAAAGTCCCATCATTTTTTAGATGTTCACAATAACAGGATGCATAAAATTAGCTTTACATTTACACCATGAATCCAAAGGTTCCTGAAGTGACACCCCTACCTAAGCAGCAAGACCTACATGTGATACACCAATTGATGCCAAGATCAATATTGAACTTACTGCCAAACTGAAGCCATTGACACTTAGCTTCCTTCCAGTACAAGTAGTCCCAGTCTCCAGTGCTGCCTTACATGGCAGTACATGGCAGTCATGTATTAGAGCCCATTCTGTGCTCATCTTGCTGCTTGGGTTTTAACTTCTGTTTGAACCATTATCAAATCATTAAACCAAACCAAACCAAACCAAGAAAGTATACTGGTCAATAACGTGCCTATGAAGAGGCAGCCCAGGCAGTCACACCAAGAGAGAAGTGCAAAAAGTTTACAAAGAAAAAGGCTAATGCTAGGATTAAGTAATTATCAAAGATTAGCTAACATCATCCAGAATTAGAGGCAAACCACATTTTAGGCTTGACCGTGCAGTAGACAGAGGTGTGGCCTTTTTGCCCCTTTATGGCCTCATGAAAAGGCTTTTTTCCCCTCAATATGAGAATACAAGAATGATGAGAAGTTTTTAACCTCCTCTGAAGTTTAATATAGAACTAGTTATTGCGCAGAAGCCAAGTTATAAGAATTGCAATTCTTCAAGTGAGCTTAATGTTTGGAAATTGCTATATATAAAGAGCTACAGTCCAAATGTCACAAACAGAATAAGCTACAGAAGCAAAGCAGGGTTCCTATAGGATCTGTACAAGAAAAACTCATCCCCCAAAAGGGACACTTCAAAGCAATCACATTCTAAAGACTTTTGAGTATGACAAGCCATATAATCAAGAACATTACAAGAATCACCATTATTCTGTCCATAAACCCAAGGACTATTGTTCTATTTAGCACTGGCCAGTTGTTCAAACAGGACTGGATTTCTGTGGTTATAACACACTGGACAGAGGCAAACAGGATACTGAAATTTGTTACGGCTTGAGATTTAAATAAGCAACACATGTTGACATGAAGTCCTAAGAGAAAGACACTAACTTTTATGGATAATCAGCTTCTCCAGCTTCCTCTTGGCAGCAGCTCTCTCCACAATCTTCTGGTCAATAGTATTTGCTGTCACAAGACGATAAACAACTACTGGCTTTGTCTGACCAATTCTGTGACACCTGTCTTGGGCCTGCAAGTCTGACTGGGGGTTCTGAGCAGATAAAGAAATAAAGCAGTAACAATTTAGTTATGCCATTATCCTTTTCTCAAAGGACATACCACATGCAGCATTTTTCATGGGGAGTTCAGTGTCAGTGCAGAAGCAGAAGGGACATGGTATAGCAGAACTCTACCTCTCTTGACTCATAAGCTTATCCATGACAAGCTCCATTGCTATAGCTGCACAGGCAGAGAAACCCAACCAGCTTGGGCTCTTTCTGCAACATGTGCTGCAGTTTTCTACAGATGGACATGGTTAATATGACAGATTTAGATGATAATTTTAGTTATAGGTTGAGTTTATTTGTTGGAGGACAAGAAAAAGTATTCTAAAAGTTTTCAGCTAAAGCTGAAAACAGCAGCACTGTCTACTAAAATAAAGTGAAGATGCAGAGGTCCTCAGTCATTTCCTTCCATAACTCTCCTTCCCAGCCTCCAGACTTACAGGAGCAGCAGAATCCTAGCAAGCTAAAATACATGGCAAGTCACAGAGGAAATTCATGGAGCTGGCACTAACATGGCAGCTGTTGTAAACAGGGAAGCCATAAAAGGTCCAGCTACACTCAAATTTAAGTAATAAAAAGAAGGAAATGTATTGACAACACAGAAAAATCTCCTGCTTTTGGTAACTCAGGGACAAATGCAGAAACTAATGTTGCATTCAGTAACCCAGGACTTTTCAAATGAGGCTGTATTATTTCACAAACAAAATGTTTGCACACGGTACTATTACCTTCATGTAACACCTCATTAAAGTTATAAATATGGTCTATACCATAATGGGTTCATAAATTATTATCAAAACCAGCAAGAGAAGCATTTTTGACACATATCACTAGGTTAACAATCTGTCAACATACCCAGTCACTGTCATAGATGATAACTGTGTCTGCTGTAGTTAAGTTAATGCCCAGGCCTCCAGCTCTTGTGCTCACTAAGAACAGGAAGACTTCAGGGTCAGTATTAAATTGGTTCATCTGGAAGAGATTTCATCTATTAAAAAAAGTAAATGGACCAAACGTAACATGGCTAATGCTTTATTTTGAGAGACCTGTTCAAAAAGATGGAACACAGAAAATACAACAGAAGCTGTCAGAGGTGTTAAGAAGCACTGCATTTTAGGCATACCTCAAGGTAATGGCTAGCAGCACACTTTACTGCTTCAGTATTTCTGAGCTGCAGATACTAAGGCAGAAGACAATTTTCAGCAAAGAGTTGTTTTGCCTATTAAAGGCAAAGTGCTGTGCAAAATCATATCCCAGTGTCACAGCAAAAGCAGAGTTTGCTAATGTGCTCACAGGGCATGTTCATGTACTTACATTTTCTTCTCTCTCTGAGTAGGACATAGAGCCATCCAATCGACTGAATTTGAAGTCTCTCAGGTAACAGTAATCCATCAAAATGTCAAGCATCATAGTCATTTGTGAGAACAACAAGACCTACAAAACCAGAAAGATTCCTTAATGACATTTTTTGTTCGTAAGGAGATGACTGTATTTCATCCCTCCAATAATCTTCAGCTCTACCTTATGTCCTCTCTTCTTAAGTTCTGGAAGCATTCGGTCCAAGAGTAGAAACTTGCCTGAATTCTTTACTAGATCTTCATCAACCTTGGAAAAGGGAAGAGGGGGATCATATATTAGGAGGGACATCAACAAAGGCTGTCTGAAATCTCATTGAAACAAGTGTGCACCATTTTCTTAACTAAAAGCCAAAATATTGGAAGTAATGTTAATTTTAGCAAACAACATTGAATCACTTAAATCATAATTAAACTAAATCAAACCCCACCATTTCATATGCCCAAATAATTATTTCTTAAAACTAATTAGTTTTCACCCCATTTCTGGAAGGAGAAACTCTCGTGTTGTTAGTTCTTCCTCATGGAATAGTGCTGATGTTTCTTTCCCAGCTTGCAGTTAAGGCAAAAGGCTTCCACCTACTGGACACTGAGAGGCAGCACTGAACAAGTTACTAAAAGTTCACATCAAGTTTTCACACTGCTGCCTTAAACCCCTCTTTATGAGAGCTTGTTAGATCTAATTCTTGCTAAGGGCAGGGATATAGAAACTCCTAAGGTCTGAACCATAGAGCAGCCACTGTGGTAATTATGAATGCATTTTCCTGAGCAAGTACTAACTGCTGTGGGTGGTGTCAGCTGTCAAAAAGTCTCCATTTTCTACACACTGATTTTCCCTCACAGGGGAATCCTCCCTGACTGGGGAATCTGCTTTTTATGCACTGACTTTACATTGATACGCTTCAACCACATACTCTGGAATACAGGAGGCTCTATTATCACTCACCAAATAGGAAACATGACTACACATACCTGCAAATGTACATCTACGTTTAGAATGTACAAGCAACTTCCAGTTCTTCAAGATACTTTCAATTCAAATTATTTCATACCTTCCTATATTTCCATCTGCTTTGTGTAGATTAAACTGCCAGCTAGTCTTTGTGATATAACCTGGATTTTTTCCCTTTTGATAAAGGATGCTGTATTCTCTGAGCAGACAACTCTGTTGTACTTGGTTCAGTTCTTCAACAACTCACACTTAAATGTTACCACTGCACCTCCTGCAACATGTACAATTTACTTCACGAACAGTCCACCAAGGTTAGCATTTGTTTTGAAAAATAACCCTGGTGAGGAGACCCTGACGCAGCCCCTAAAGCACCTGGAGTCAATGGAAGCCAGTGACTCTTTGAGTGAGTAAATCTCAACCAGCAGAAGAGCACCATCACAATGAAGAACACCACAGCATCACTGTGCAAAGGCTTAATGGGCACAGCAGCTGAACAGGTGCCTGCAACTGCTGCTGCAGGAAGCTTCAAATAATGATTCAGTACACTGGTGGAATTCAACAGGAGGCATAAGCCAAATACATTGAAAAGGTCATTCTTTACTGCCATCAGGTGCCAATCTATTGTTTTTTAATGCCTGGAATAAATTTCCTCTAATGCTTTTAAAATGCGTACCTTGAACTGTTGTGTCGCAGGATCCAAAGGATACTCAATAAGATAGGGGTGATTACAACACTTCCTCAATAACATCATAATATTCTGCAGTTTAAGGTTCACCTCGGAATCCATGGGCATGCTGACTTCTACTACTGGCCTTAAAAAGATACAACGTCTTATTAGAACTGAAAGTGTGCCCCTATTATGCTACAGAGAAAAAAAACCCCTACAACAAAATCAAGCAATGGAGTCACATGCTGTGACGTCCTCAAAATCCCTTATAGTTTGTAAAATTATTACCAGACAAAACTTCTTAGAGCGCCACACTTGGCAACGAAGGCATAACTGTTTGCCATTATTGATTAAAAATATAAAAGAGCAGTCAGTACTAATTAGAAGTAGAATTTGACTTGTGCAAGTCACCCAGTAGAAAAGGTCCTCAAGCCCTCACCAGACCACAGTCAGATTTCCTGGGGAGCCAGTATCTAAGATGTTCCAGAATCAGCTCTCTGCCTATCCCAATCTGGCCACATTGCAGGAATCACAATGAATACAGCTACTTAGCTCTTCTGCATGTAAGTACTGTCTCCAACATAAGGGATCCATGCATACCATAAATCTAACACAAACACATATTTAATTATCTGTTCTCACAGGCTACACTGGACTAGAACAAAAATTTAGCAAAATAAGCACTTTTCAACCTGAAGATTTTCCTTATGCCCAAGGGACTTTTAACCAATTTACGACCACCAACAGAAGGAAGAAGTGGAGGACATTTGGAGTGTTGGTGTTTGTCTTTCCAAGCAACTGTTTTGCATGATGGAGCCCTTCTCTCCTGCAGATGGCTGAACACCTGCCTGCCCATAGGAAGCAGTGAATTAATTCCTTGTTTTGCTTTGTTTGCATGTGCAGCTTTTGCCTTCCCTATTAAACTATCTTTCTCTGAAACCACAGGTTTTCCAGCTTTTACCCTTCTGATTCTGTCCCCAGCCCCACTGACGGAGCTGTGAACAAGCAGCTGTGTGGTGCTTGGCTGCTGCCTGGGATTAAACCACAACAGTGTCCTGAAGTTGACTGCAACTTTAATGAGCCAGTGAGTGATGGTACAATAATCATTGCTATCATGGCTCAGTGAATACCAGCTAAAATCAAATAAAGAAACCATAAAGCTACAAGGATAGTGAATAACTAAATGCCTTTCTTTTGGATCAAGTTCAGTAAGCAAAGCTTTGGAAGCAAACTAAGAGAGAGATAGACAGTACAACAACAACAACAAATTTTTCAAGACAGGCACCTCTCTTTTTCTACTTCCTCTTGCATTTTGCTGATTAATTTTTCCAAGTCATCAGGTGAACCATTATGTTCTTCACAATAATCAACCACTTTCCGACTACGGCGTTTTGGTCGGCCTGTAGAGCTCAACTCAACTACTTCTTCCTGTGGGAAATGAGAACATTGCCATCAACAGCAGCCAGCTTCAGAATCCAAGGCCCGTGATGATCCAAGAATTCTCAAAACTGAAAAGAGGCCTCAGTGATGTGCATCATGCAACACTTATTTAGATTCAGCAGCTTGTGTTTTGGCTATGTAGAATATGCAGCCAAATTAAAAAGGTCTTCAACTGCAGCTTTTGAAAGTTTCTGCTTGATTTTAGAAAGCTACATTCATACCTCACCGATTCTAAGCTGAAACTGTCAACTCTATGAAAGCAGTTCTCTTTCCCTCCCAAGCTACCAGTAATCAAGAATATATTTACACTTATACTGTTTTAATTCTGTGCCACAGGCCTATCACAGTAATTGCCACTGAAATAGATAACAAATAGATCAGACTAAAAATTTAAGAATAAAAGCAGGTTTAGTTACAACAGTGATGAAGTAGTACCAATATGGTTTTGCATACAAACTATTAAAAGTAAGCACATTTTTAACATCCTTATCAGTAGATACCTCATTATTTCCAAGCAGTTTCCTAATGGTGCGATTGACAATGGCAGTATAGAAAGTTTCCTGCTTCTTTGCCAGCGGTGCATACACCACAACTTCTCGTTTAGGAGGAACCTCCAGAGCAACATCTGATTTCAGCCTTCTCAGTAAGAAAGGTGTCAGAATCTGAAATAGTGAGCAGATGCTACAATTACTCAAAGCTGTCAACACAGCTAGTTTAAAAAAAACCAAAACAACAAGACAACAACAACACAGAAGCAGGCCTACTGATGAAATGTTATTTTGCCAATTTAAAGCAAGAGAGTAAATTTCCATATATTTTATTTTTTAATATGCATGCCTACTCAACATTTTCATGCACCTGCTGGTACTAAGATGTCTTGAAACAACACATCCATGGACATTTTAAAAATTCTGAAGCACTTAGTAGGGGTGCAGTAGTAACTACGTTACAGACCTTTCTTACAAATGCCAGTAACTGAAAGTAATCTTATTACAAAACTGCTAAATTTGTTTGTTATATTTCTTAAATCAAGTTTTTCTGAAAATGCCCAAAACTTTTAACCAAAATAAATAAATTGTCATCAACAATTACACATAAAAGACAGTTTAGATCCCTCCCCAGCAGCTTATAATAGAAAAATGATAGGACTGTAAGCATTTACTTCCGCAAACTCTCTTAAAAAAAAAAAAGAGCTTTAAGTGTAAATTTGGAGACAGCCATATTGTATGACTGGTTTGTCAAAAGGTATTCTGCTCAACACCTAAAAGTTACATATGTTCCCTCAAAGTTATATTTTAACAAAATAAATACACTGATTGTGTTCCATTCACTCTTGGTGAATGGAAGTCTGTAACTGTAATTAAGTTTGACTAAACTCAATTCAGTTTCAAGAATAAAACTGAGTGGCTACCAAAGAGATGTATCATTCCTATAGCATTTGTAAGTGCTGCAAAAATTGAAAAAAAACCACCCCACAAGTCTAAGAAAGTCCAGAAGTGACACAATAAAAACCTCAGATCAGAATTCAGCTTCACAAACAAGATTTTGACAAACTTCATGACATGGCTGGTCAATGTTACAACTATATCATAAAAATACAAAATGAAGGATAAATGAAAACCTGATGCAGCATATGCAAGATGTTTTGCTCCCTTTCTTTAGCAATAATATCTTCAGCAGTTTCTGTAATGCTGGTAATATCAAACCAGGATTCAAAGCTATAAAACAAAGCAAGGAAAAAAATAGCTTACTTCATAGCTATTATTCTTCATTATTTTAGTATCTATTCTTCTCTTATCCTGTGATTAAAAAAAAAATAAAGCACTCACATCCATCATGAATAGGTGTATGGGAGGAATTTCTCAAATATACCTGTCAGTTCAGAAGCTTGAGGTTTTATGTGATTTGTAAAAACACTTGAATTAATTGGAATATTCATTACCATCTATTATAGTCCATCTAGGTTATAGCTTTTTCCAAAAATTAGTCTAAACACTTTTTTGGCAATGCTCTTCCACCTGACCCCCTACTGCTGCAGAAAAGGATTTGTGGGTCCTGTGCCTGCCATCCTCACACAGCTTCATCCAGCACCTTTGAGAATCTCAAAGCAGCAGCAGGCATTTGTGATAAACAAACATCTCTCACCGCAAATGCTCATGTCAGCTCACAGCTGAGCTTCCACTATCCAGTGAGACCACAATGAATTCCTTCCTTTCTGAAAATAAGTATGGGGCAAGACACATTTCAAAGCCTTTGCCACCAAATAATCATACTGAATTACAACCATACCATAAAACAGCTCTTCACATACTGATAAGTTTAATTATTAAAGAGTCATAATAATACTCAAACAGAACAAACAGAAATAGTTTTCCAACATCAGATTGCAACCTACCTTTTCAAATCATCAAACACATCTGGCAACAGGAAGTTAAGCAATGACCAAAGCTCTGCCAAATTGTTTTGCAGGGGAGTGCCAGTCAACAGGAGTTTATTGTCCGCATTAAATCGTTTCAATTCTCTGATAAGGCGGCAGTTCATATTTTTAATCCTGTGACCTTCATCTACTATCAGGTATTTCCAGTAGCAGCTCTACAAAAATAAAGGGTATATCAGTAAATTTCAGCTTTATTCCATCAAAACACATGTCAGATTAATTAAGAAACACTAATAAGACTGTTGGATACTGCCTGTCAAAGGTTCTATTTACTCTTTTTCACTCTGCCAGACTAATAGAGCTGACACCAAACAGTTAATGCCACACATTTGCTTCATGGTGACTGCCTTTTAGAAAACTCATGTGGTTAAAACAGAACTTCTACAAGAAGCTCATCTTGTTGAAATAACCACTGTGATGATAATCACAATATTTATACACTAAATACAGTTTTTACTCTAAACATCCTTAACCATCACCTACAGAAAGGTAACAAAAAGAGCAAGCATGCTGTAACTATCTGCTTTTAGAATAATGTTCTGTTTGAAGAACTTAAGCATTAAATTGCAGAGCTTCTACTACCAAGGAAACGTAAGTGAATGCCAATATACATGCTACAGTATGAAAGGTATTGTACAGGCAGCATGTGGGTTTTTTTACCATGTTCAAAAGCACTGCTAACAGTACAGAGGCACACCACAGTCCTAGGGCAAGAGAACTTGGATACCTGCAGGGCATTTCTGTCTCGCATTGCTATTTCAAAGGAAGTAACGACCACAGGATAGATTTGCAGTGATCCTTGTCTTGTGTGAATTTTACGAACCAGTTTACGACGCTCCTGCTGAGCTCCATGATAGAGCATTAGTGGAATCTGTAAAAAAGAGGTTACAAGTCAGGACTACAATGCTCATTTTAAGCTAATGGGAAGACAGTAGAAATACTAAGATCTCTTACAAGAAGGCTGTAAATACGCAGCAAGTCACGGCACAGTTTGTAGTAACCATAAACAACTACAATTAAAATGGTGTTCTATATAGAGAAAGTTTCAAGGCAAAGAATTAGAACAGAAATTAAACAATTTGTGCTTTTAAACCTAAGGAAGAAGAAGAAAAGTCTTAATTTCTTTTACCTCTGGAGTGAATCTCTTGAATTCAGACATCCAATTTGGAAGAGTAGACAAAGGACCACATACTAAGAATGGACCAGGGACCCCTCGCTCTACCATCAGTGCTATTGTTGCAATACACTGGATTGTCTTCCCCAGCCCCATTTCATCAGCTAATATGCCATTAATACCATTTTCCCAAAGCATCTGCATTAAAAAAAAAAAAAGTAAATGCAAAATACTCAACATTCATTTGGAAAAACAAAGATCTTTAGGAATGTTACACCTGTGGACACCCTCTGCTAGGCCCATTTTATATTACAGATGAAGATGATTCTCTCTATTATAAAAATAAATACAAGCATCTTGTAAATGCCAGATATTCTCATGTAGATGTATGCATTGCTAGCCAACTAAGCGCCTGACTAGAGCACAAGAAACAGAACAGTATCAAAGGAAAGTATGCTACTTTAGTAACTTTAGTGTTGCATCAGAAGGCACTCTAACTGCAAGTACAGCTCGCATTACCCAAGGTTTTACTCAACCCGGCTCCAAAACTTCACTCAGCTCTGCTCTCCAAAAGACCAAATGACTGTGCTGACATTTCAGTGGTATCTACTCATGGAGCTCCTGTACCTACCTCACCACAAGAAAAAGGTGCACTTCTTGGCCAACACAGCACCTGCACCAGCCAAAGTTCTTTGGCCAGACACTGTCTACTCTGACAAATAACAGAGCAACCTCTCACAAAAGAACAGAAAGAAGTGCTCTTTGGCCACTCTCTACTATTCAATAGATACATAAAAAGGTTTTTATAACTGAGGGCCCAACTAAGGAAGCTGGTTTTCCCTCCAGAAGAGGGCTGTCGTCACTAGGCACTTTGCAGTAACAGAAGTGAGTGACCAAGTTTAGTGACACTCATTTAAGGGGTGAGTCTAAGCATGTTGAAACGATGTATGCTTGTAGGGAGGAAAAACAGAAAAAAAAATCTAAGAGAAATATGAAATCAGTAGCAGAATTAAAATTACTTTGACTGTTATGAATTTTTAAATTTGGTTTGCATGCTGAAACAGGTAGAAGTTAAAAATGTATGAAGGTTATTTTGATGGCAAGTTCCTGTAGGTTTTATTTCAGAGGCTAAAGATAACATTTTCAACACACTGTGTTAATATTACTAGTTAAGATGCTGGGACACAGAGAATCTGAAAACTTATCTGTCAAGCCTTCAAAGGTAACAGGTCTTTGAATACCTTGGGGCTAGGTATTCTAGAGAGAAAAATAAGACTGTCCCTCAGTAGGATGTACAGTCCTTCTCCTTTCACAAACTCTTTGTAAGAAGAGGTTGAGTTGAACAAGAAAATAGACAGAAAAAGGGAAGATGGAGAACACGAGCCAGAAAGTCTAAAGGCTTAGAAACACCAATATCCCTCCTACACCAAAACATTTTATTTCCTGTTTGACAACTTTTTCATAACAGCAGATTCTCGTACTGTGAAAGATCATAACTAACTCTCTCCTCTTCACCTTCCCTGTACCAACTACAATCAGAGATTTCTAATATCTCTTCCCCTCCACGCCTGTTTCCAACCAGCAAGAGTTCTGATCAAATTCAATTGCATCCATACCCTTAGCCACTCCATGCCTTCCACTTGGTACCACCTCATTACACCACCAGTAAAAATCTTTGGCTGCTGAAAAGGCACGGGTTGTCCATTAAATTTTCGCACAGGATCAAGAAATTGCTTGGCACTGTGTCGTACAGCTTGACACAATCTGTCCTTAATGACACTATTTGAGTCTCCATTTTTCTGCAGGTCTTCTGGATGCAGGTTGTCAGCAGAGCTTTCATCCTGTAGAAGGAAGGTCAAGCAACATGTGACAAGTGGAATGCACATCAAAGCCTGCCAAGACATACTTCTTCCCAATTTACACCAGCCTTAATGTGCAGTGAAGTAATTCAGTCTCTGACACAAAGACTTCTTCTGAGTTAACTGTCAGCTCAAGAGTACACTTTATAGATTCTTTTCCCCTTTAGAATTCAAGGGCAGTGACAGCTACTGAAGCTATTTGGCTTGTAATTTTCTATCCATAAAAGTAAACTGACTTAAAACCTTCCTCACAGAGGATGGCATTCAATGCAGCTACTTCCCTTCTGTAAGCAGAAGAGCTTTCCTTTCTGTAAGCTGTTCTAATGTTAGGAAGCCATTCACACTGTGCATGCAGCTCTTGAACTACAGAAGCAAAAAGAGACCTCACCTGTTATATCCACGCTTGACTGCTTAAAAATTACTGTCTTAAGATCTTAAACACCAACACAAATATTTTAAATAAATTCCTATTTCCTTTATTTCTGAAGCTACTAGCAATCTATAAAGTATAAATACCTTCAAACTCAGTTTTTAAAAAATAAAAATTTTTACCTTGGATTTCTGAAATAAGTATTTAAGTGCATTCATTTATACCAACTTTCTAAACTTTAATTCAGGACTTCAGTAACTAGCAAAGATGTTTACAGGTAAAGTTTAGAGATACACTACAATGTATAAAAAGCCTTCCCTCCCTTTGGGCTTAGCCCTCTTAAACTGCAATAATATGTGTCAACATACCTGATTTTCCACTTTACTTTTTTTTGCCACTGATAATATTTCCTGGAAACAAAAGGGGAAAAAAATATGCGTATGTGCTTTTCAAACTTAAAAGCTACTGTCATTTGTATTTCATGTAATCTCTTCATTCATCTTTCAATCTGGATATACTTTAAAAAGCTTTCCATACAATATCATTAATCATACAAGTGACTCTAAAACAAGACCACACACCAGGTAATACATTTCAATTACAAAGGGTAGCTGAAAATTCAATTGGCAACGCAGACTCTTCACAGCTTGCCTCCCCTAAAGACTTGAAAAAACAAAATATCCAGCCTTTACAGCTGTGACAACACTGCTTGTTACATAGATCTTTGCACACAGACTACTGATGGCTGGTAATATCTGGTAGCAGTGTATGAGAATGGAGTGCTCTGAAACATGATGTCACAGAAATTGGCTCACCCATTAAAAGCTGTGCTACAAAAATCCAGACAACCTATTTATAGTTAAGTCATACCTCTTTGGACATAATTTCTGATATGTTGTATGTCCCATCTTCTCTTCCTCTCTTCTTTTTTGCACCTATAAGATAATAGCAGTTTATACAATGCATCAAACATTAAGGAAATCAAATCTACCAGTACTGAAGAAAGGCAAAGCCTAATACATTACCTGATTTCTCTTCTTTGCCATCAATTGGGTTTTGACCCTAGAAAAAAACCATAGGAACAGGTCCATCATCTTATGCTACCTCTAACTATCATGACACAGATAAAAAGATGTAATCAGACTGCAACCATTACCTTTGAAAGTTTCTTGAAACATTTTTACCATTAAACAGTTTTCAAAAACACAACAAAAAAAATTCCTTATTTTTTCTTGTTACTTATTCACTATTTTGGCTGAACAAAGCAATCATTGCTATAACAGAAAAACTCCTCAAGACAAATTGAAACCATTTTCTCTAATAATAACTACTCAAAAACGTCCGCTAAAATGACTGTCATGGTATACAATTTTTAAGCACTTTCAAACAGTCTTACTGCAGTTAAAATAAATATGGTGCATTAGATAGATGCCACAAGTCAAATATGGGACCATGACACTTACTTATTTTGCTTACCTTGATCAAAACTAACACTGCAATTTCTCCAACTTTTATTTAGAAAGTTGCATAAAGTAGCTACTTAATCTTACCTTGGCAGATTTTAACATCATCTCTCTCTTTCTTTCTAACTTCTCTTTCCTCCTCTGTTCCTAAACAAAATAAAAACCACACATGCAATTCTTATTTTTCCATAACACCCACAAGAGTACAATCCACTACAGAAGTGATAGATTACATTGCTAATAACGAGTTCCATATACTCTATATACTTCATTTTTGTGACCTCAAAAAGTTTATTCTGATGTAGTTTAAAACAATAAAGCAAAATTCGGACAAGAAAATGCCACCGCTCTAAATTGCTTGTCCGGAAATACTTTGAACACTTAAATACAGCAATTTAGAAAGATCTGAACAAAAATATTCCCAACTGCAAACTCCTGAAGTTTATATCTACTGCAGAAGTTTTCAATTTATTCAACTTCTACATACTACATATTCATTGCAGAACAGACAGCAATGTAAGTAACCTGGAATTCCTTTAACAAAGAAGTGTTTTCATGTCTTGAAGAACTTAAGATTTTCATTCCATCTACTATTTTTACTTGCTGGAAGCAAAAGGATCCTGAAGAAAAAGACCTTGGTATTTCTCAGATGGAGCAAGATTTAGTACTGAATAACGCATTCTAGCAATACGATAAGCACGAATTCAAACTGACAGTTCAACTAGACAAGCATTCTGAAAGGGAGGTTCCTGCAGTCTGTCAGTGTCCCTTTTCAGTAAATGTTATTTTGCTTAATCTTTTCCCTCTCTCTAATATCTTGCAAGCTTGCCCATAAAGGTACAGTTAAGAAAGCCAAGACAAAGCTGGGCATAAACTCAGCAGCCCATGGATTAAAAAAAAAAAGACAGGTAGCACTGTTTTACGGAAGCTCTTGATTGGGAACAGCACGGCCTCAGATCACTGTAATTTACGGATTTGTTTGAGGGAAGCCTAAGCATCCTGAAGGTACATTTCATCCTCAGCTTTCAGTTAGTAATACAAACAGGATCCTCAACTTCCTACTTGTCAGCTCTTTGCACCTTCTATCATCCCTCCATGTTTTCTAGTTCCCTTGAACTTCAGTTCTTATTTGAAAT
This sequence comes from Rhabdornis inornatus, assembly GCA_013397075.1. NCBI lineage: Eukaryota > Metazoa > Chordata > Aves > Passeriformes > Rhabdornithidae > Rhabdornis > Rhabdornis inornatus. The sequence continues at coordinate 2,568,122 of VWZS01000187.1, forward strand.
ACTTACTCTGCTTTCTTTCAACTCAAGCCAAAAGAACTGTAAAGGCATCAGTGCCACCTTTACACTGTGACTTTAAATTATAATTCACGTTCTTCCACGTCTGAGTTATCTTTTAATTTACAGAACAAATTCTGAACACTATGTAAAGCACCATGTGATTCCTCTGCAGTAGATTCCAGTAGATTTTAATGTTGCTAATGCAATTACTTCAAACAGCTGGATGGAAAAAAAACCCAAAGGCAGCACCTTAAGAATCCCTACTGCAGACAAGAATACACCTACCTCTAGCTGCTGCTGTTCCATTTTGGTTAGCAAGAATTTGGAATAGATGTTGCTTTTTTCAAGCAAATGTTGAAGCCTCTTATAGCGCATTTCACTTGATTCCCTGTCCCAAGAAGTGCGAGCCTGGCCAACAAATAGAGATGTCAAGCATTTACAGATACAATTGTGAGTATACTGAAGAACCGTTCCTTGTGTTAAAAGCATTAACTCTGAAGTGTCTCACACACAGACCCTTTTCCTTCCAGCCATCATACATCTATGATTTGTGACTGTATGGACCCACACATAGTTATAAAGTGCTGTAAGATCAAAGTAACTGCAGGTTGCATTCACCAGCATATGCACCGTACAAACCCCCAGGATAGCAGCACATGGCATTCAAGGGCTGAAAGATGCCTCAACTCCAATTCATAGATTTAGAGCAAAATGAAATCTCAGTTTTTTGTAGCCTGCAAAATCTGTAAGGGGAAAAAGCCCTACCTGGCAAATTTCAGCACAGCTTCCCTAGTATTATTATATCCCTCCATGTACAATTACACCAACTTAGTTTTGTAGCTGTCTGTATATCTTGTCCTTCTTGAGGAGCTATCACACAGTTTTTAGAGAGCTCAAGTTGATTCCCAAGATGAAAACAGTAACTTCTGCTCACTTTGCTTACAAAATCCACATGTGCTTGTCAAAGTAACTGCTGCTGAATTAGTCAGGGTTGTGCATTTAGAATTTTGCAAATTACTCTTTGAAACCTGGATCAAGACACCTCAAAAAATTAAAAACCATTCACCCTTCTGCATTCATCTAACATTGCCTGCAAAACCGAGATATCAAACAAGTCACAGAATCATTTCATTTGGAAAAGACCCAAGATCATCGAGTCCAAGCATTAACCAGCACTGCCAAGTTACCACTAAACTAAGGATGCCTCAGAAGTTCGACATCTACTTTGAGCGCTGCTGCCACCAGCCCTGCTTCCTCAGGCAGAGTGTATCAGTGCTTGATCACCCCTTCAGTGAAGACAATTCTCCAAGAATGTCCCATCTAAACTTCCCCTGGTTCAACCTGAGGACGTTTCCTCTTGTCTTATTGCTGTACATGGAAGAAGAGACCGACCCCCCACCACCCATCTATAGTAGTTGTAGAGAGTGAAAAGTTTTAAATTAGCATCTCCAAGAGAAACCCAGAATGACAAGCTCCAGAGCTTTAAAAGATGCTTATCTATGTCATTGCCTTCAGAAGAAACACAGGGGGAAGGGCATGCCAAGACACAGAAAAACAAGGGACTCTTCTGAAACTAAATACACTAATAGGCAGGGAAATGGGATATTTCCTGAATCATGCGATGAACTGTGAGACACTGAAAAGGTAGAGAACGTCCACTCGATTTTTTCCAAGTAATTCCAATCAGGTAGCAATTGCCTTTTTCTTTTAAAAGACGATCTGTCCCCACAATTTCTCTAGGGGATGAGATTGCATTCTCGTGATTTTCTTTACTTCTGCTCTCTCCAATACCGGTTTTTACCTTCAGATGACAAGTAGCTGAGCTCAGAAAGATCAACTCTTGATGGCAATACCAAGAGAGAATACAATTAAAACTAACCTACTATTTCAGCAAATTGCTATTGCTCACTTTTTATTGGAGTGACCACAGCATTCTTATTAGGTCAAACTGAAGGACTGTTCCCTCGACCAACTTCAAAAATTTCAAGCAGAAAAAAGAAAACTCAAAGATGAACAGCACTTAACTCTAATGACCTCTCACAAAGCCTTTTGACTCAAGCCTTCAAGCCTTATGACAGTTTTTTTTCCCCTTTTTTTACTGAAAAGGCCAAAAACTCGCCACTCTTTGTCACCATTCTACATTCACACATTTTTGCACAATGGTATTTCACCGTTGACCCTAAAAAAGAACTGGAAACTCCTTTGCTGAACTGTTGTACAAATCACCTGGCAGGGGGTTTGCCAAAGTGACAAGCATGAGAAACACAGAAGCTGCCCCCAGTCAGCCTGTGGTAACTACAGGAGTAAATCCCCTTGGTCTGACTGGCTCCCAATTGCCCAGGGAAAAGGTGATAAAGCACACAGGACAATGGAGCTATATCCTTACAAGAAGTTAAGTCCTGTGGATTCTCAAGAAATGGAGAATACAAAAAAACCCACACTACAGCATCATTACAGAAGCGGTCATTGTGGAAGAAATTAAAATTTTAAGTCTTTCTCTCAATAATTCCTGTGTAATGAGAAAATTTACTCTACAAGGGTTTCCTCCTCACCTTCCAGAAGTATTACTTTCAAATTTTTAGTTCCTAGTCTAATCAAGGAATACCTGAAGTTCCAACAGGCTACATCATCACTTACTGTTTGCAACGAAGAATACTGAGACTTCCAGGAAAATCGATATTCCTTTCTAACTACAGTATCACAAAATAATGCATCATCAAAACATACCTTTATAAATCCTAACTTGTCTCAGAAAAAGGAAAAAGAGCAATCAAAATTAGTTCTAGGCCTCAGGGACTGGTATTTTTCAGGCCCTTAGAATAATGTGTCAATACTTAAGACAAGGGAAAAAATCCCCTCGCCCAATTTCTCTATTATACTGAAAAATAGCATTAGTTCCTTGAACGTGATCTTTGAGGTCCCTTCCAACCCAAACCATTCTGTGATTCCTTAGAACACAATTCCCCAAAGAGCATTTAAGAGAACAGTTCTTTCAAGCTTGTATTTCCTGATGTCTGAAACACAATACAAATTATCATGTTAGGTCCAGAAGCATCATGCTCTCACGTTCTCACTCCATAACAGACCGGTTAGTATCAACCAGGGCTTAAAATCAGCGTTTGAAAACATTCTCAGCAAGAGGGAAATGAAGCATAGTAATGATTACATCACTTGCGGTGGGGAGGTACCAGTTCCCCGAAGCAGTCTTTATTTCCTGTAGCATAGGCAAACCAAACATCGCCTCCCAGTTCGATCACATGTATGCTTCTCCTGGCAGCAATGCCAGGTCAAAGCAGCTCCTGCACACCTGTGTGCAGGGAAGAGCAGGAGTGCAGACCAAGACAGTGACTGGCATAAACTCGATCCTTGTTAGCTGGGCTTTCTCAGCTAAACTACGTCATCAGTTCTGCATAAACTATATCTGCTACTGAAAGAAACACATAACCAGGCTTATTTCTGGAAAGGATCTACAGGACTCCACTCTCAGGCCGTTTGGCTGGTGAGATTTTTTAACCAAGGAGGGAAAGAAGTATTATGTACACTTACAAAAAAGAAACAAAAATGGAAAAAAACAAACAAAACAAAACCAGAAATTCAAAAGAATGTGAACTTACTACCCTTTTTGAAATCACCTCACTTTATAGGCATTATACCTCACACTTTTAGGCTCAGAAAGACAAAAGCAAAGATGTAATCTTCTCACTCGCAAATTTCAATGAGTATAAAATGCAGCAGGCTTCTCCCTAAGGACAACAGTTCACCGCTAGACTTTAAAAACAAAAAAGAAAAATTAAGCCACCCGGTGGATGATCAAAAGGTGCTTATACACCACAGCACGGCCTTCATCACATTTATTTCGAAGCTGAAGGAGCTGCACGGCACCGGCTCCCAGGCACGCTGACAAACCCCGCCGCCCGTGGGGACCCTGCCGCCGGCCGCCCCCGGGCCGCCCCTCACCTTCTCCAGCATCTGCCGCTCCTGCTCCAGCCCCGCCGCCTCCAGCTGCTCCTCTTCCTCCAGCATGGCCGGCGTGATCACCGCCGCCTCTGCCTGCTCCCCCATGTCGGCTCCCAGCGGTTCTGCAACGAGCGCACAGTCACTCACGGTCGCCCCCGGCCGTGCCCCGCGGACGCCCCTCGCCGCTGCCGCCGCTGCCCGAGCTGCGGGCGGGCATCGCACCGCTCCCGCGCGCGCCGCCTCACCGCCCGCCTCGCGAGAACAAAAACCGCGCGTTGCCCAAGCCTCGCGAGAGGTGGCGCTGTTCTCGCGAGGCCGCCCGCTCCGCCGCTGGGCTCGCGCGCGGCCATCTTGGCTCCTGGCAGGCTCCGGGCACAGGTGGGGCATGGTTGGAGGAGCCGCCCGAGCCCGCCGTGCGGGTTGGAATGGGCTGCCAAGGGAGCAGGTGGAGTGACTGTCCCTACAGGTGTTCGTGGAAAGACTGGATGTGGCACTTGGTGCCGTGGTCTAGCTGACAGGGTAGTTTTCGGTCACCGGTTGGGCTCAATGTCCCAGAGGACTTTTCCAGCCTGATGGGCTCTGTGGTTCTGTCCCGCTCCCTTCCGCCGGTGCCCATCGCTGCATCAGCACCTGGAGAGGGGGCATGGCGCTCGGCTCCAGCACGGGCCTGCGGATTTCCCTGGACGCGGCTGGTTGTGCCACGAGAGGGCAGCGGAGCGCTGGGAACCCGCCCGGGAGCGCACGTACCTCAGCCGACGGGAAACGCGCCTTCCCAAAAACAGGCACTACGCTAAAGTAAATATTTCCAGTGTTCAGAGCACAAATACTTCAGCTCCACGTAAATGACACACAAGCTGTCAAAATAACAGGGCTTATCGCTTCAGATGCTGTGCTGGCAATTGTCTGCGCCTGTTTGTCAAACCAACCACTATTCTAAACTTGCTCCACGACCTGCGCCGAGACCTGGAAAGGGGGAGGAAAAAGGGAGCAAAGAAAGGCAAACAAGTCTAGTAATAACTGAGGTGGATGGCATTCTTCTCATTCCCAAAGCTTGACAGGCCGATTCTGGATAATGTGGTTTATGGAAAAGTGATTCTGTTCTCCAAGGCATAGTTCAGAGGTTAACCAGAGATGGTTCTGCATCCCTTTGAAGGAATGGTAGCGGGGAGTAATGTTATTTATCTCAAGTAAAGTTATTTTATAGGCATAGCAGCAATCAAATGCACCTTTTCCAAGCCTCTGTTTCACTTGCAAATAGTCTCAAGACATCATAGTGAATAAACAAAAAAAACCCTTTATTTTCTATGGCACCTTTCATTCTGTAAAACCTAATGTGCTTTCAAAACTATAACATTAAACTAGAAAAATCAACTAAATGACCACTGAAAGGCATCCAAGCTGCAGTATGGTGGTGGCTGCAGTGGTTCTCAAGACCGTTGCAGGCAGGAAGCACGGATGAAGATGCCACTAGAACTTGAGCATTTTGGAAAATTGCAAAGATTTTGTCTGAGATATGAATGATAACGCCTTTACTACTTTTAACGGAAAACCACCATTAAATCTTTCCTTCCCAGAAATTGTTCTTATCCAAAGATAATAAACCTCTAAGCGAAATACATAATGGAATACAAATGTTTCATCTCACTCCTGTGTCCATACACGTTATTTTGTAACATCATCTAAACCATTTTTTAGAATTGTTAGACGCACATACTCCACCTTACCTCGGATTATCACTTAAATGGGATGGCTTTGTTTCAGCCATTTCCTGCTCTGCCCAACACCTTGTCTGCCAGCAATTTGGGATGAGAAGGGATTTGCCTGTGGGTAGTGGCATTGTGGCTCCCTGTGGGTTGCTCAGCATCACGATTGCCATTCATTTTTGCAGGGAGAGACTGTGCTGCTGCGCAGGGACTCTCATCCTCCCTCCCATCGCAGGTTCTGTGGCTGCATCCACATCCATGTTCCATGGAGCTGCCACTATGCCCTGCAGCAGGAGAGAGGCTCTGTGAGCTCTTATTTGCCTCTGTGTGCAGTGTGTTTCTGTGTTCAACTAGTTGTAATTTAAGTCTAGAATATTATTTTCCCTGTTTATTGGTAAAAGTAATCAGGAAAAAATTGATTGAAAAGTAATTAGCCATCTCTTTGGTGACATTCTTATATCCAACACCTGCAAAACATGATGCAGTAAAAGCTTTGTTAAACATGCCTTTAAAAAAATGTTTCAAGTAAGTGCTACCACATCAATCAGTTGTGGCTGAAACCTGTTGGACACATACCATTGTCTGTTTTTAACATCCCACAGACAGACAGACACGTAGAAGGGGAGTGTGCAAAAGATTCATGTCCAGTCTTGCAGACAAGAGCAATTAGCCTGGCTTAGCACACGTGAGCAAGGTGGTGTCAACAAACATCCTCCTCCAGATCCACCAGATTCCACTACGGTGGAATGAGTATGTGCTGCTTGTCACTGCTCCTCTCCAACTGCTCTCAAGACTGAGACATCAGTATTTGATATTAAAAGGCTGGCGTAACAAGGGGAATAAGGCAGTCCTTATGTAAATTGTTCATGGAGTAGATTCTTAGGAATTTGGACTATTTCTCCAACAAAAGATATTAAATGGACAGAGCTGAGAGTGCCTTCCACAAGTGTAGCAGGATCCAAAAATTTATGTCTCCATGGCATAACTCTTCATTCACTGCTTAGCCCAAGCAAAGAAGTTGTATCATGTAGCTTCTATCCAGAAGCAATTTATTTACCTCATTAACCAGTGACTTCTTACAGTGCAGAAAGTCACTAGTCCATTAGCTTTTGTTTCAGAAGATGAAAGTCCCTCAACACACCTGGACACTTCTGTAGTCTAATGCAAGGTGCAGAGAAAGATGAACCTAGTGGCACAGAGAGGGCAGGGGGAAATTACAGTGCAAGAGAGCAGATAATAGTTAGAAAAATGCAGATTGTAAACAAAGACGTTTCTGTTCTCAGGTTGGCCAAGTGGCTGCTGCTAAGTCACAGTAACCCTGGGTTGTCACCTTTGAATTATACTTGTCATTCTGGTATGCAATACAAGAATGTGTGTCATTTCATCATGCTCCTTGCCTGCACAAGTTACCTAATTAATTTACTACAAAGTATAAAAGTAGTTCCTTGTACTAATTGCCTTGTCTGCTGGATGACCAAAGAGGAAGCTGGGACTTTGAAACAAGATGGTTTTCTTTAGATGAGAAAAGTGAGACATACAAATTCAGGCTATTTTGTCCTTGTCTTATTCCCTAACAATATATGTACAAAGCTTTCCTACTCCTGATAAAATAAGAAAGTCTTGAAAATGCTCCAGCAGATAGCAGTAGATCCCTGACATTTGCTTGCTGATGTTCAAATTCAAATGTTGTTTTTTTCTCTCTTTTCTTCCATTGTTGTTGTTGTTGTTTGTTTCCTTAAGAATTAAAGTCTGCTAAAACATAGTAGTAGAAGCCAAGAGACTGGTTGCTCTTCTTCATAGTAACAAACATTGTTATGAGTAAAAGACATACTATAGTAGGATTCTATTCTCCATCCACAGGCACAATCTCAAGGTGGTCAGAAATTTCAGAGATCAAGTCCAGTGGACTGGCAAGTTTAACTAAAATTCCTGTAACTAGAACTTTATACATCAAGCTGGAAGATGTGTAGGAAAAAGGTAGGGAAGTGTCCGGAGTCTCAGCAAGTAACCAGCATGCTGTATACAATATACAATAACACTAGATAGCTGCACAGTCTCCAAGAAACTGCTGTTGTCTGCAAGTTTGATTTTGCAGCTTGTGCACCTGAAATACACATGGTGAGATGTGTTGGTCAGTGGGGTGTGTTTGTTTGCCAGCCCCTTTGTGTTAGTGGGCAAACCAGTTCTCTGAGCTGGCAGGCAGAGCTGCAGGGTGGGCATTTGCTGACAGCTGGACTTAAGCATCACACTAAATGACATGAGTATCACACTGTGGTGGGGCAGCCTTCCTCCAGATTTGCTATGTCCCTGTCACCAGGGAGCTAAATCACATGTGAAGCGATTCCTGAGACACTCATTTCCAACCTGGCCTTTTGAGAAACCTGATATCCCCAAAACTGCCAGACAAAGGGTGGAATATGCAGAGAGAGGCAGAAACCTCTGTGGCCATCTAGCTTTAATCAGCCATATTTGTTTGTTTACAAGGACATCTAAATAATACCACCCACCATTCCAGCATACAGCTCTCAGGTTTCTAGCTCCTGCTGCAGCATGTAGCCCAGACCAGACAGAGCAGGATTAGGGTTGTCAGGGAAAAGGATTGCTAGAGGGATGTTAGGCTTCAGCAGGTAATCATTTCTCTTTAGGGGCAGGATCCTTCCTTGAAAGGTGCTGCAAAAGTGACAAAATAATTACCATAGAAGTCTGACAGTTTCAGCAAGCTCTTAAACTGGTGTTTGAATACACAACTTTTATTCATATATAATGTGAAAGATTGCTTGTGTTTTCTCACCATGACCAGGTCTGGATGTTTCAGTATCTCTGCTTGTAACTGACCATACAACATCTGCTGAGAAATGATAGTTTTATCCAGCTCATCACCTAGTCCAAATCTTTCAAGCATAATTTCTGCCAGCAATGTGTTCCCTGGCTTACATTTGGGTAACTGTCACAAAATCCCCTTCTAGTTTCTCTGCCCATAATTGTTTGGCTCTGTGCAGTGGTTTGTGGCTGTGCATCCATGCAGGCACCAAATTCATGCACAATGACACCTAATACCTTCCGCTTCAAAATTACATTCTGCTCTCCCTTGACATGTATGCATACTAGGACCAGAGCTTACAACTTCATTTCGAGGCACCCCAGGAAGGTAAGGTGGAACCAAACCCTGGAAGGTTGGTGCTAACCATGTTGTACAAAGCTCCTGCCTGGTATGTAAACCACCTCTTTGCTTGTGGCTGCAAGAAATTAAAATGTTACAGCTCAGGCAGAGAGGAAGAGCACAGAAATTCTTCTGTGCTTTAGTTTGCTACCTGCCCATCACTCTTGCCATTTGCTGGTGAAGCCTGGAGATCCTAACATCTCACCAGCTGCAGCCTGTGACCCACTGGATGTTGGGAATTCACAAACTAAGGGATCTGGAAAAGCTGATAAGAGGATGAAGCTTTGCATGTGCTGCACAGGAACCCACAGAGGTGTGAGCTCAGGGAGTCCTCGCCTCGGTTTGAACATGCCAACTCCCGGCTTCTCCCCACAGCCAGAGTCAGCTCTAACCAGGAATGATTACATTTTTGAGTGTCACACGAGACAAGGAACTCTAAGTCATACTGAAAAAAACCACCCCTTGTGAAATTTTTGCTGGCGGGCAAAGGAAGAGCACAAACATCTGTGAGCTCAGTGTATACCAAACATGAATGTTGAAATCTTACTACAGGTTGAAAGCATAGAGTGGGGAGACACATATGCACAGGCAAACACTGCACTGATGACACGAGAGTGATCAGAGCACCACAATATTCACTAAACTGTCCAGGGGTAATAAATCAGCTCCTTTTGTGGGTTCTGATTGCAGGGATTCAGCTGGATCCAATGACAGCTGGTATGCATGAGACAGTCAGCCTTGCCTTTGGTAACTCCTTCAGAACTGGGCTAGCCACAGTATTTATCACCAGCTAAAGTTTTTTACTAATTTCATTGTCATGACAAATATCAGGAAATGCTGCACAATCAGCAAACTCATGGTTTAACCCCAGCAAACAGGAGGGCCAGATTCACATTGCCTTATCAAAGGTTTCTAGAACTACAGCTATGGTGGTAAGGGATCTGTCAGTGCCATTAAGAAATTTTTTTCCCCAGGGATAGTCAACACCATTAATAAGCTTAGAGTGTCTCTAGGGGAATCTACTTGGTACAAGGGTTGCCTGCAATTGTATTAACTAATGTGATTTATTTGTGTTTTGCAATATAGGACCCAAAATTCACTTAGTTCACAGCACGCAGACAGTAAAGTCACTATGTCACTTAAAATCCCATTCCTTCTGATTCCTCCATGCTTAGTTTTTGCTGACTCCTAAGCAACTTCCACTATGCAAGAATATGTTGATCTTCAACAACAGGCAACAGCATACACAGACACAGAGTCTCCAGCCTGGTAAGTCTAGCACATGTCAGAGATGTGGGATCAGGCAGCCACAGATGGCTCCCTGCAACCTTGGTTGGGTGGAGAGCCCAGCCCTAATACATGCTTTTAGCCTATCTGCTGAGAAGTGAAACTCCCTTCCCTCACACTCACCACAGCACAAAGATATTTTGAATCCTACAAAAGGCATGCTAAAAATCAAATTTTTCCATCAACAGAGAAAATGAGGAATGTGTGTATCTGGTTCATTGGGCTCAAAGGGGGAGATGATTAATCACCAGCAAGGGAGGATCACTGTACATGGCAAGTCAGCATCTCTAAGTATTTTGCTTTTCCTCCCCATATCCCTTTCTCCTTTTAAAATGAATTCTAAGAGCTTGTTTACAGTAGAGTCCCCTCTGCATACTTTGGCATCTTGTCTGAAGTCAGCAAGTCATATCCTTTCTGCCAGCATTCAGAAAACACTGAACTAGAGAACAGAACCTACCTTAAAGACAAAGCAAGAAGCACAGTGTTTCAGGAGGACCTGTAGGTGGAGCCTTGGAGAGGGACTGAGATGGCCCATTAAGGGTAAGTGAATGGAATCCCAGCCTCAGTGAACCCACTGAGTATTTTGCCCCATCAGAGTATATTCTTTCCTCACCAAATTTCTGTCAACATTCTCAGGATTTCACCAGATATTTTTTGCACCTCTAGAGTCTGCTGTTGATGAAAGCTTCTGCTGTGATCCACTCAGGCTGTACAGTCCAAGAATTAATGACTCCACATAAGAGATGAGCAGAAGACAAGCCATGGTAAGTGGTGTCCTAGTGATGCTGTGCTTTTTTAACCCCCAAGTCACAGAAAGTATTGCAGTACAAACCACATATGGAAACAACATGGGACAAACTACAAGACGTGTGCTGGTGAGACACTGCACTTGGATTTAAATGTAAAATTGAAGTTTTAATGCAACTACAGTCATTAAGAGTCACATAATACTCACTGAATAATGGAGTTGTTAATGTTTGCACCCAGACAAAATTCTTGCTCAGATCAGTTGCTGCCCTATGATTTCAGTTGAGCACACTGTTTTCCATTTCGTCTTAAACTCTTGACTGGAAGTGAGGTATTTCCTTTAATACTGTAATATTGAGATCAAGATCTATGTAATTTATAAAGAATTCCAGATTCACAGGGAATGAGGAGCACTATAAAAGTGTGAAAGAGCAGCCTTTTCCTCTCTCTTTTAGGTAATAGAGGAGGCAAAACCCACTAAGCTTCTTTCAGAAGATTTTATGCTGTAGTTTTGATCCTGAATGGGCAAAAATACTAACAAAGCCAGTGATTTTCCTCCAAAGGAAAGTTTTTAAGTGGTTTTGGTGAAAAGTGTACATACAGCTGGTTCTCTGGCACAAAGGTGTTCTTTAACCTTAGTGCTGGGTACATGGGGAGAACACCCACGTACAGATAATTAATACAGACATCACAGAAGGGAGTGGTGCTGGGTTAGAGGTGGTCCACTGTAGATCAAGCACCCTCTGTGGTGCAGCCTAAGGTGCTGTGCAATGTAACACAGGCACTGCAGGGCTAGCACTGACCTTTCTTTCTTCCAGAAATACTAAACATTGGCCCTAGGACCTAAGCAGGAATAACCAGGAACCATGAACAATTGGGACACTACTGGGGCAGCCATATGAGCAGTTTATCAGTCACTATAGTAGTGCTCATGTGGAAACAACCCTACATCAGTAAATCTGGCTTGCAGCAAAAAGACAAAGAAATCTGAGTGCTGGGGACTGACATAAGGAGATGTCAGTAGGAGGGTTCAGGACATGTTGTGCAGACTATTTGTAGAGACACGTTTCTGGCGTTCTGAGTCCATAAATAATGTTTATGAAAAGGTATTAGATACCTTCCCCAAGGGCTGATAGAAAAAAAGGAATAAACAGACCAGAAGGAGCTTAGGCACATTCCAGTTTGGGGAGGAGAAAGAGGCTGTGAAGACAACTCTAGCAGACTTATTATGGTACCTTTATGAAATATTTGCCTTTTTTACCTAGAGGGCAGGGGTGGGGGAATATGATTCCTTACTCTGACAACAGTGGAGATCGAATGCTGTATCTGGATGGACTGCACTCTCTTGTCTTGGAGGCACTCCTGCAAAGATGTCCTAAGCCAGACTGACAGCAGCCAGAGGGGTTTCTGGCAGCTGCCTATATCCCAGGAAAATGGCAGCTATATGAACCGATCTCAACAAACTTTGGAAAAAGCGGGGAATGAGGAAAATGCTTGGATTTGCACAAACAAATCTTGCCTTCCTCCATTCTTATTTGCAAGGTTGATCCAGGACAAAACATCACCTCTTCAACCCAAACAAAGCAGCACCATGCAGAGAGTGCTGTGATTCTGCTGATGTCCTTGCTGTGATCTCACTGGGGCTTCAAAGCGCACTCACAGTTTAAAAAAATGGATTGTGATGATAAAAGAGAATTATCTTTGCTTTACCCTCATATGCTTAGTAAACTCCCCTGAAAAAGTAGCAAATTCCCCCTGCTGCTTCCCCAAATGTCTGTGCCTCAGGCCCAAACTCAGTTATTCCTTTAATCCTGTGCAGGAGATCCAAGATCAAAGTTGGTGGGACTTTGTTTCATCGCAGCTATTCCCAGCACCATCCCTGGAATTCAGACAGCTGCTGGTTTTCATTCCTCAGCCATGGGCTAGCCAGATCTGACACTTCAGTGTTAACCCTTGGTTTTGGCATGAATTATGAACTGGAGTCTTGTCTCCTGAAAACTCCCGTGCTCTGCAGCAGATGACTCACCTTCACTGTGGTACCCCATGGGAATAAATTACTTACTGGTGTTTGCTTCATGGGAACCAAAATTCCAGTGGCAAAGGAAGGGATCCCTGTGGAATCTAGGATCTTCTGAGATGGAAGGTGATCCCTCACTGTCCATTATATTATCCCTGGGAGAGGGGAAAATAATTGAAAACATGAACCGTTTACTGGAAAAAACAAGACCAGCCCTGTATTTAGTACAAACATTTTGTTTTGTTCCACTTGTAATTATTTCCATCTAATGAAAAAATATTTTAACAAAGAATATGACAATTCCCTTCCATGGGCAAATAAAATAAGAATTCATGTCAGTGACATATTTTTAATGCTGTGTTGAAATTGTCTTTACTTTATTGCAGTAATACTGAACACATCAATTTAGGTTTAAAGATCTAATTTCAGTGTTTGTTAGGGTAGTGGTGAGAAAACCAAAGGTTTGTGGGGAAAAAAGCTGAAGTGACACCTCATTTCCCCTGAAACTCATGAGAATGCGAATATGAACACTGATTACACCCACATGATTGACTAGGGAAGAGGTTCCAAAAAGATGAAGACTAACCTGAAAGCCCAGGGAATTATTGCCATTGCCAGATATGCTAGTACCTTGCTGGGTTTTTTTTTGTTTTTTTTTTTTTCTCTTCCTTAAATTGGAAACCCTAGTTTTCACATGGTGGAAAGAGGGAAGCAGGAAAAAATACCCATTCTTGTACATTCTTCTTCACTCATACACTCAAATGACTGTCTCATAATCAAGGCAGTAAATTGCAGGTACCTTGGCTGTAGTTTACTTAGGTCCCATGCCAGGCAAGGGCTCTCTGTATGTTTGCTTTAATTATCATGTTCCTAAAGAAGGTTTACTACAATACCTGACTACCCTCCCTTCCCTGTGCCTCAGGTACCTGAACTTTGTATTCCCCACAGAAAAGTGGAAATTACTTTGGAGACTTCTTAAAAACTGCTTCAAAACACATTGAGATCTACTGGTGAAACAGCAGTAGAAAAATATTGTCTCTTCCACATGCTGGGATATTTTTTCCCAGAGCTCTCAGACATTCAGCATCACAGTTGCATTTTTCTGCCTAGAACAGGCCAACCATTCTCTCTTCAACACTGGCTGACTTCAGTGCCCAGGTGAAAAGGGGCCTGTAATTCATGGACATCGCTACTTGCTTTTTAATGATTTTTCACCCAAGAACATTAGGCTGTTTTCTCTACACTGTCTTGGTGTAAGTCCTTCTTCCTGGCACTATCTCTGCATCTCACCCATCCAACTCAACAGGTATATTTTCATACCCTCTAGCAACAGATACTTTGTGGAGGAGTTAGTGTCTGCCAAGTGTGGTTTAATACTAATTAATTCAGGCTCCTTGCCATTTTTCCTCCAACTCAAAACCAACAGCACACCAATCACATGTATTTTTCAGCAGCACATCATCTGATTGAATCAAAATATGCCACTTAGATCCATCTGCATGGCCCTTTGCTGCAGCACATACAGAATTCAGCTGCCTGCTTCCCAGACAGGTGTGACATTTCAGGATCTACCTGACATTGACTTAAACCCCTGTTGGTGTGTTTTGTGGCAGAGAGCATGGCTAGTTTGTAAGTGGTAGGAAGTCAGCATCTGTTCTGAGGAAAAGGGTGGTTTTGAAAAAGTAGAGGTTGCCCAAGATGTGCCTACTCAACAAAGGAAGAGATGTCTGGGAAGCACCACTGTAAGAATCAGGAGGCTGCTCTGCTGGGTGGCTTGTGGGATGGACCGAGAACAGGAATGTAAAGCTCTCCCTTGCAGGAGGCCAGCATCTTGGTAACAGAGGAAGGAATACTATTCCCTTCTTTTTGTGAGAAAAAAGCAGGGTTCCCAGGTCTTCACCAAAATACCAGGATGAAATCACAAATTTTATCTGAGATACTTAAACCTTCTGGTACCAAACCTCACATTACTCATGGAGAGCTCCACCTCCTCCTCTCTCTGGGTACTACTGACATTGCAAAATCTTTTGCTAACCACAATTCTTTCCACATAATATTTCCTCTGCCAGCAGAGAAGTCTGATCTACTCTGGGAGGTCAGCACCATCCTTCTAGAGCTTTCAGCTACAAGTATGATGGCTTGCAAGAAACCAGCAGTTAAAACTGATCAAATAACCATGAAAGTTTATATCTATGACAAAGAATATCCTTAAAAAAACTACAGTCAGCTACTAACTAGAACTGTCTACCTTGTCTAGCTTTATCTGTCTTACATCCCTCTTTCTCCACCTATGGCTTTAAAGGCTTTCTTTCTCCTAGAGCTTTCTTAAAGAGTCAATGAGCTACACAATCCAAATCTATATTAAATCTCTGAAAATGTTTAGTTGTTCGGGTATAGGGCTTGGGTTATGTTCATATAGCAAAATTGCCAGGTCATTAGCTCTCGTGTTAGGATAGCAGGTGAGTTACAAACTCACACCTACATGTGCCATGATGGATTTTCTCTAATTGCCTTTTTCTGAATTCTGATGGTTGTGAGTCATTGAAGGCAGGAATTTTTATATCCAGAAAGGTTAAATATAAAGATATCAATCTATTGTCCACCAATAGAGACTAGTATATGAAGAGAAGGGAGAGGGATGTTCAGAGTTAAGGAATATATAACTATTCCAAGTGGACAAACATGTAATGCTACCTGCAAGTCTTGCTGATAAGAATGTGCAGACACTTGGGTTAGCGCTGGAGCCAGGAACGTTACACCAAATCTGATGTGGAGTGAGGGTGCACTGCTGTGGCTGCTCTGCCCTCAGCACTCAAGAACACCCAGCACAGCTCAGCAGCTTCCCAGCATAACCACTTGTGATCCCCTGAGCTTTTTTCCGTGCTGTGGAATTGCACTGTTCCACCTTTTCAAAAAGCAAGAGTTCTCTGCTAAAAAAACCCTTTACAGTATGATCCTGCAGATCTGCTCTGTCTTCACAGGAATATCCACAGCAGCTTAGGGATTTTCACTGACTTTTGTCTTTGCTTGGGCCAAGTCACTCACAAATACAAGGACAGTGACAACAAGGTCTTGCTGTTTCTGAAGCTCCTGGTGGCCAGGATGAATGACTGCTGGCAGGACCCTGTCCCTTGCTCCTGCTATCAGGGATAGGTGAAAGGACACTAGTCAGGGTATCTGCTTCATCCATAAGAGTAACAGGGACATCCCTCAGTATAGCAGTTGCCTGTTGTTTCAGTCCCAAACCTGCCTTCAGCATGGGCAAACAGGGAGACAGTGGAAAGGGGCACTCTTGGCTTCCCATACCCCCTCCTTTTCTCTGCTCATTCCCTCACCGAATCCTCCCCCAGCCTTATCACATTCCCTCCATTCCTCTCATCGCCCTCTGAGCTTGCCTCTGAAATGCTGAGCCTGTGCTGCTGCCGTCCACCAGCTTCCAGATCCCCTCGCTCAGACCTGTGCCATGGGGTTCCTGGCCACTGCAGTAAGAAGGGTGGGGGAACCCTCACCTCCCACTCACTGTCTTCTGCCACAGCTCGAAAAAATATGTATTCACTCCCTATCCACCTCTGCTCTCAACAGCACCACACAAACCCCCCTTCTTGATGCTATCTATTTACAATAACTCAGTTTCCATAAAATCTCCTCCACTTACTCCTTGCTGAAGCACTCTTATCTTATCTTGCAAACTGACTTGACATCAGGCAGTTTGGTGTTTATATGAAAAAAGGGTTTGGCTTTTAAAACAGTTCAGCAGCCACAAACAGAACTAGGTCTTCCGAATAGCTTAGCCTGCATTTTTGGGCACTAAAATGAGAAGCCAGCTCTTCCAAGAAGGCTCTTTTTAATGGTGTGCTTTGAAAATATTACTTTAACTATCCCTGGAACACCTAGATGTGGAGCCTTTGCTGAAAAGTCAGACTCTAGGTTGGTGTCTCCCTGGCAGCCAAGCTCACCTGAAATCTGCTCTGCAGCCCCTTGCAGCTCTTACGAGCCCTCCCCTGGTTTCCTGCTGCCTCCTCAGCCTGCACAACACAGGTTATTGGGGCGGTGGTAAGGCTGGCCCCTGCGGATTTTGACAGACTGGAACTTGATTGATTCAGTTTGCAAACTTGGGACAATACTTTGTTGTGTCTTTGCAGGTTGCTTTACATTGAAACTATCTTGGGAGCAAGCAATTTATGCTACCAGACTTTAATTCACCAAGTTTCAAAGTTGGGTCATCTGGAGGTCAGGGATTTTTGTTTTGTTTTGTTTTGTTTTGTAAGAGCACTACCAAGAACTCTGGGGAAGGTACCAGTGAAAGTTGTCTTTATACAAAACCACAAAAAATACGTATGCCCATTATTTTTACTTGGCACGGAAACTTGTGTGTCAGTTCAATTGTATTGGCTTTCAAAAAGAATAGTTGTGCAGTGACTGTTCTGGTGTACAACAGTCTGGTGACATCTGTCCTCCATCCCATGAGTCGTGGAACACCGCAAAGTCATTAAATGATCTATCACAAACCTCCTGTTATTTCAGGATACGGAAATATCTCCCAAGTGCTGTATATAGACTATGGATTCATCGTGAGCCAACCTGGAAATTTCAGTCTGAGCAGCAGTCTTAAATTAGTAAGTGCAGGGAAGTCTGCAGTAAAACAGCAGACTGTCTCCAGTCATCCCACACTAAACAAGCATACAAACAGAAGTAGAATTTTATAGATAAAAGCAGAAATAGCACTGCTAAGATAAAAATCACAAAAGTCCCAATCTCTGAAAGTCCTAGTAGTATTTAATTTTTTACAGTGAGCTTAGATCAGATCTGAACAGAGGGAATATGAATATATCACTGGCATTTCCTATCTGGACCAAGAAGAGCCCTGCTTTAGAGTTGGTTTGGAAGGGAAGAAATGTCTTCATGGCAAACTTGCTTTAGTTACTCTGGGAAGCCATGGCCACTTACTGCTCATTGAAACAGTTTAATACAGACTCACAACTTTATGTTCAGGCAGCTTTACAAAAGGGAAAAAGGTTTTTATCCCCTTTTCTCAGCTAGGGAGATGAAAAGAACACTGAACCAATGTGGTAAGGGGGGAGAGCACCTCAGTGCTGGTGCCATATCTGAGCTCCTGTGCCCATTCTGTCACATGAAAAGGTGCCAGATGTGGGGACAGACAGCAGCAGTCACCTGGTGCTGCACACAGTCATACACAGACTGTGATGTGGGATCCACAGTCACATTACCAACCTCAGTTCAAAAACAGTGGAGCCACAGATATCCTCCAGGATGTCCAGAGGAAATACACACCCAAGAACTGGATATCAGAGTTGTACACAAATGAAAGAGCATTGATTTGGCTTCAGCAAGAGATTTTTTAAACAGCAGGTTTTCAGAAACACATGCTATTTGTAAAGTATGTCCTGAGGTCATCCAGACAGGTCCTTGACTACTGAACCCATCTGCTCATCAAGGACAGTTGTTTTCAACATTTTTCAGCCTGGGAAGCCCCTCTATACTTTACCAGTGGAGGTCAGGTCCCACGCAGTATATTTAAATTTGCTAACAGTCAGCCTGCTTTCCTCAGTTATTCCTCCCCAGTACTGGAGCAGCCAGATCCACAGGAACTGACAACCACTGCTCAAGGCCAAGCTTACAGTATCTTTTTTTATTGAGATCCCATGTGGCAACTCTTAGCGTTTCTGTGGAATCCTGAGACAAGTGAGCTCCATCATTGCACTGAATGGGGGAAATCCAGGCTCACATGCTGCATGTCAACAATCCCTTTTTTTTTCAGAAGGTGTACAACAATGTATACCCCCTCCAAGCAGGAAACAGTAAATTCTGTCATCAAACTGTGGAGGTGCAATTATGAGTGCAATTAAGGTGAAATATAGCTCTATTGAAGTTGGTGGGAGTTTTATTATTAACTAAAGTTTCACCCCTGTGTTTCAGGTGGATAGCTATCCTTTCAAGCAAAGAAGCCATTATTTAATCAAAATTACATTTATAATGCAGTATTACTACCATATTCAAACACTCAGGACATGTTTACTTTAATCAGTTGTAATTAAATAGTTATACGGGAAAAAGATCTAGTCTACTGGTGAGAGCACATATATTCAGGGTGAAAGCAATGCAAATTGTCCAGGATCTCATTAAGTGCTATTTGTACTTCTAAAACTCTAAAAAATGTTTTAGCAAGTCACATCTAACTCTTCTGTTCCACTCCACTAAAAGGGATTGTCCTAAACTGAGAGTGAGCATTTCCAAACTAAAGCAACTGCAGCATTTACAATGGTGCAGCATTTGCAACAAGGTAAATGAAGCAGCGATTGCTGCAACCTCAGCCGCATTAATTGCAAGGTTTAAGCAGCACTTTCACAGCCACTGGGATTCTCCAGGCATTAAAACCAAAGAGGCTGAGAGATGCTCTGGATAGTCTCACACCCCATCTCTGGGCCGGGATACAGTGTTGGCACATGCCTGGCGGATCCTGCCCAGCCTGGCTGCTTCCCAGCAACAGATCAAGCAAGGGTGGGGAGTACCCATTTTTCTGCATTGGGCAGAGTCATGATGGAGATAGAAAATCAGGTCAAGCCCAGGCCTGGCTGGAACTTTGCAGGCCTGCTAATACCTCAGAGAATGAAAAGGGAGGCCTGGGTCAACAACACCACTCTTTTGATTTCCTCCTCATCACTTTTTCACACAATTTCACGGTGGAAAACTCCTCGACCCTTCCCTCATATCTTCTATCTTTTTTGTCATGGTCCATTGGATTACCATTTAGTTTTACAAGTCTCTTCATGACAAAGCAGAACATGAAAGTATCCTGCCCTTTCAAAGTGACCCTGACCATGTCTTGTCCTTTATCAGGGCCACAGAAGCAGCTCCCAGGACACCAAGGTCCCAGCAGAAGAGTAAGGCACCTCCCCGTCACCCAGCTCAGCTTGCTTGCTTGCTTCCTTCTTTCTTTTTTGCCACTGGTCCTCAAGCACCTCTACTACTTTTCCTGCTACTCACCAGCTCTCCAGCATCACTCCTCTCTCTTCCTCCACTCACACTTGACAGCCTCAGCAGTGTATGGCCCCAAGATGCTCACCACTACTCTGCTGCCCATCCCATCCCAAACCAGACACTCTCCTCTCTCGGCTGAGACCAGGTGCACACTGTCTCAGACACCCACCTGACCTAAAACCACTGGTGGAGAGGGGTGTAGGTGTTGTGGGGTGAGGAATTGCTGATGGGGACCCTCTCTGTGCCTGCATTGCTGTCATCCAGCCTGAAGCATCACAGAAAGAAAACACAGGGTTTGGGTTGTGCCATAGCCCAGAAAGCAGCCAGCACAGCACAGTACAATGAAGCTCAGCCTGCCTTCAGAAGGTGTTGATGAGCTATGCCAGCTTGGCCCTTGGCTGAGAGAAGTGCGGACCCTGAGGGCAGCTGGTCCACAGGAAAGTCAGGAGAACTCTCCTGGCTCTAGAGAGCAGTGACTGAGTTTAAGCACTTGTTTTAACATCTTTTGAAATCAGCCCTTCAGCCCAACTCAGCGAGCACAAAGGTGCTTCCATTGTGCACCAGAGGAAGTAATGTACTTGGCAAGCCACTGGCCCTGACTTCCCAGAGCAGAGTTCTGAGCAGCTGCTTCCCATGTGGTTCACCAGGGCTTCTTTCACAGCAGGGTGGAGTGGGGACCACATACCTGCTCCGGGATCCAAACACACTGGGCATTTGAGCCTCCTCTGCTCTTAAAAGTTTGGTGGATACACCAACAAGCAGAACTGGTGGTGAGCTAGGGTGGCAACTTTTTCTCTTGCTCTGTGTTTGGGGAATTGCCTGGGGCAGCAGCATCCTTAAGAGAGGCAGAGAAGATGCAGAGGGGTTTTGCTTGTATAGGCAGGGTTTGCTCATTTTAAGTGTTAATAAGTGTTAATTAAGTAAAGGAAGAGCAATGCATGAAATGTATTTAGACTATGACAAGTGTCTGGAGCAAGACACAAGATTTGCAAGAGTTAACTCAATACCTCTAACAGAGTCAAGAGCTGCTCGCTACCCTGAGAAGCTATTTTTTGCACCATAAATGCACTGCAGTGAAACAACTTCCTCTTACATGACCCCAAACCTTCACCTGGACAAGCTGTACACATGCAGGCCACTGCCAAGTTAGCAAGAGAACCATTTCACAGGAAGCTGGAGTCTTCTGGAAACTTCCATTTACAGGAATGCAAATACTACGCAAGTCCTCTTTGAACCCACACCTCTTTTTTTTTTCCCTTGACTTGTCCCTCCAGTGAGGGACTGCTGGCTGAGGCAGCACAGTCTCCCCTGAGCCATGCCCACAGACACCCTGCCTGCCACTGGGCTCTGGAGGGCAACAGCCCCACAATATCCCCAGACTGGCCCTGACACCCTCATGCAGAAAGTGCTGCAAGTCCTCACTTAAATGACATTAATACTGTACTGCTGGCATGGCCAATTGGGCAAAGGTAGCTAAAACCTCAAAAAGAAAAAAACCCCATACAGTCACCCATCGAGCACAGGTCCAAGCCAACCCTGATGATGCAGCACAGAACATATCCTCCCTGTCCTTTCTCAGCTGCTGGGGAGTACCCCTATAACACAACATTAAATCCGCCCCTTTTCCCACACTGTCACACAGATTTCCAATGTCCCTCTGCATGCTACTTCCCAAAACCTTGCTTGTACCAGAGCAAAATAAAAGATATTTAAGTCTTTAAGATATTTAAGAAGGTGATTGCATTGCACAGGGTCCTTTTGTGCCATGCTGCAGGTGTACAAAACAAACCAGGAGGTAATCAAGCAATCTGTCCAGATCCAGCCTTTAACTAAGGGGTCAGGGAATGGGATGGAAAACAAGGTCTAATATGTATGTATGATGAAAGGTTGACAGTAATTTCATTGTGTGCTTCAGTGTGAAAACCACAGTGACAATGATACTGGAATGTGTTTTTCATCACCACGAATACTTCACGCCAGGTGGAGAGACCTTTTACATGCATGAGAAGTCCTGTGCTTTGGGGGCTACACAACTTAAAGAAGATGGGCCCTGAAACTACTTGCAAAAATCCTGATCTCCCAGACAAGCTGTGGCAGAAGGAGATGAAGTTATTTGCATGTGGGACATGCCTAAAGTCAAAGAGCAGAGGAGCACCCCTCCCAACTGGGAGAACTCACCTATGCAGAGCTGCACCTGCTCAGGGATCTGTCCTGCTACTGCATATTTTGGCTCCTGGGGAGTTTTTCAAAACAAGACTCACATTTGACAGGCATCCTCCTTTGCAACTACAGAACATCTCAGTGGACACTGTGGCAGTCAGTTTTATGGAAGATCTGGAATTTCACAGTAGTAATTGGGGCACCAGGGAACAACACAATGGCCCAAACAACACAATAGTTTTAGGAGTCACCACTAAATGCATCTCTCTTGCTTTCCAGGCACCTAACTTAGGAATCGTAGTACAATTAATTCCTAAGTACAAGACCTCGCCCAACCTCTTCACCCACCCTCCCTGTGAGCTCGTTCCTGACTTCTCTGCAGTACAGAAGTACCCTCTCTGCTCTGAAGATGCTTCCCACAAGCTCCAAGTTGACAGAGATGACAAGAAACATAGGATGCAGCTGTACACCCACGGGATCCAGAGACACAACAGCTTTGCACACTTGTGGACTTCTTTGGGTGGAGAGTTTTCTCATGACTCAGGAAATTGATGCATCCATCAAAAACTAAGCTGATGCTGACTAAGAGGTTTTTTCTCTTCCTGTTACATCCTCTGCAGCTCAAGAGGGAATTTCCTGCCCAGTTAAGATTTGGAGAACACATCCCACGCTCTCAGCACATGGGTGAACGGGAAGGAGACCAAGCACAAGGACTGGCAGCTGAAGGGAAAGGGCAGATGTAGCGTGAGCCAAAAGCCACAGTGGCCCCAGTCCCCAGGCCAGGCTATCCCAAGCCCATTTCCCTGCCTGGCTGGTTCCTTCACATCTTTGTGCTCTGTCCCAGGACAGCAATGTACAGGTCAGCCCCAGCACTCCATGCTTCCCTCACCAACAAGCTGGACTTTAGGGAAAAGGAGTCGTCCTTCCTCAAGGTTCCCAATTAAATGATGAGATCTGACAATACTCTCACTGCCATACAAGAGATGAAGCTGCAAGACAGAGGCATCTTTCCTTTCTTGTTGTATTCCAGCAGCAGTTGAGTTCAATATACACAGGGAACATGATCTTTCCCATGTCAAGGGTGTTCACAAGGTTTAGAAAAAAGCACATTAATAATCAGTTTCCCTTTTCTGCACTTTTTTCAAGCTTGGACACCAAAACCAAGCATCACTTTTGTTTCCTGCCCATGAGCTATTTTTGATGAGGGAATTGGTGGTGTCTGTCCTTTGGAAGGTTTCACTGCTATTCATAATACGAGCACAAAATGGCAAAATCTCCCTTTGGGTAGATGCATTTACACTGGTATAAAAGTCCTAAGCATGCTAATGCTTTTTTCTGATTCAGTGCTAAGCTATTCAACTGTGAAACATCTTGATGCTAATACAGCAAATAAACCTGAGTTGAAAAAATACATAAAACACAGATATGCTACTAATACTTTCCAAGTGTAGACAAATATAATCACATGCAACAACTAACAACAGCTTTTTGGAGCCCTTTAGACTCTGAACATCGTCATATATTGTGTCAACACAGGGCATTTCCAATTTAATTATCAGTTTCATACACACAAACACACCCTCTTTTGAGAGTACCTAGAGCGTTGAAATCTTGTGCTCATTGCCAGCCATTTTCATTACATGTTTGCCCTAGCCCATGGCTAGAGTACTTGTCTTGTACACATTCCAGGGGATATTTTATTCTTGTTCAAAATCTTACTGTCAGTGGGTTGTTCTATTTATTATATTTGGTAACACAGTAATTTCTGTTGGCCTCAAGCATTTGTTGAACACAAGGGAGTAAACCAAGCTTATAAAGAGCCAGCTTAAGACTCCTTAGGAACTTTGATTCATCGTACACTTTGCTTACTATAAATTAGATACTTTTCAGAACACTTTGGGCTGAAGCTATTTACAAACATCAGCACTGTAGCTTTTTTCCTTCTCCAGACTAGTTATTAAAAAAAAGAGTCTCCATTTGGTATAGGAGTGTGCTCAGGAGTGTGCTAAACAATGGAGCTCAAAGGCAGAAAGAAAGGAGAGCGCAATGGTGTATGGGTAACAGGGCTGAAGGTGAGAAGCTAATTCTTTGTCCCCAGAATTCCTTTGGCTGTGCTATCGCATTCGTGCTGAGGTATCTGTAACTACTCTTCTGCTGCTCTAATAATTTAAGTCTGCCCACTACAGCTGGGAGCTGAGAGGGGGGCCTGAGCACACCGGCATGTCACACGCCAAGCACACAGCACTGGCTGAGTGCAGGAAACAGGGATCTCCTTCCCCAAGGGAACATAGAGCTTTCCTTCTCACCAGCCCAACGAGCATGGAAGACCTGGCTCTGTCCACACAACAAACCGCATTCTTTGGTTTCCCAGAAAAAGTGGAATAGGTGTTGGGTACACCATGAGTGCCTGGAGTGTTTCAAGGAAATCACTGCAGTAAGATAAAAACTCTATCTTACTGCAGTGGGAAGCAAGAGGAGAGCAGTAAAACCCTCCCAGCCTGAGGAGAAAAGATGCCTTTTGGTGGATGACGCAAATTTGGGAGCAACTAATAATTAAATACAAGAGCAATGTGGTGGGAAAAGGGGCCAATTAGACACCCTACCTTTAAATTGTGGCTAGTGCCAAACAGCAGACTCCAGTGACTGCTACTGCAAAAAGTGAATTCACTTTAGTCGATACTTGGCCTGAAGTATGTGTTACAGAGGCACAGGAGGGCTGGCACCTGCAGAGCAGTAGGGCAACTGGACTGATCTCCCCTGACAGCTCCCCTCTCACTCACTTTCTCATAGCATTTGTAGCACCACTCCGTGATCTGCTTGGGGCCACTGATCCTATGGACAGCTGAAGTCCATGGAATTAGGCCGGTTTAACCGGTGGAGCAGCACATTTTCTCCTGAGAGTGCTCATGTCAGCAGAAATCTGGATGGGGGAGCAATGCAGGGACTGGTACTCTCTTAGCAAGCAGAGACCCTGTATAGGTTATGGGTCTGCTTGTTGTAGGGAACTTGTACTCCTTAAAACTAGCCTAGGCGTAATTTCTCACACGTTTCCCAAGACAACACTCCAGTGGGCTCAACTATGCCCAGGGCATCCCAGAACACTTCGTGCCTGGCTTGCATGCTTGGAGTTCACTCCAGTAGGGTGACACTGCAAATCTGCCCATGGGAGCTTGCACCCAGGGCAGTCCTCACACTTTCTTCTCTCCCCTCTTACTCATAGCCTGCAGCACCAGTGACAGCCAAGGCAGTTTTGCATTATGAACACAAAACGTGCAATTTAAACAGAGAACATGAAAAAACTTGAAAAGAAAAAAGAAAAAAGAAAAAAGAAAAAAGAAAAAAGAAAAAAGAAAAAAGAAAAAAGAAAAAAAAAGAAACAAAACAAAACCACCAAAACCCAACAAACCCACACTACTCTTTTACTCTCTCTCTTCCCCTAAACATTCCAGCCTTTTCTGCCACTAGAGAGGGGAATTGTTTATTGATATTATGCAAGCACTGAAATAGTTTTCTTTTTCTTCACTCCTATCATTTTTCCCCTCTCTCTCCCTCTCTTCTCCGAGGGTTGCAAAGGTAGTTCAAACCCCTGCAGTCATCTCGGTTTATCAGCCACAGGAGATACATTCCTCTGGGCTGCTCCCTTTATAAGTCACTGCTGGCGGGGCGCCCGCCCGCCGCCCCGCAGTCTCCGCGCCGGCCGCTCCGCGCTGCCCCCGCCATGCCCTAGCCGGGCCCCTCACCGCCCGCCGGGCACCGCAGCCGCTCGGGGAGGGTCGGCAGCGATGGCAGCCCCGTCCCCGCGCCCCGCCCGCCCCTGAGGGCGGCTGCTGCCGCCGGGATGTTCAGCTGGCATCGGAGCTTCACCCTGGGAGCGCCCTGCAGGAGAGGTGAGTCGGCCGCCCCCCCGGGACCAGCCGGCGGCTGCCAACACCTCCCCAAACCCGCACCCCCGCCACCCCCTTCCTTCCCCTCGGTGGCCGCGCAGACGATACTTAGGACAAGCCCATCCCGGCTCGCCCTGCTGCCGG
Organism: Rhabdornis inornatus; assembly: GCA_013397075.1. NCBI lineage: Eukaryota > Metazoa > Chordata > Aves > Passeriformes > Rhabdornithidae > Rhabdornis > Rhabdornis inornatus. The sequence goes on from VWZS01000187.1 coordinate 2,594,177, forward strand.
GCCCCGCCGGCCGGGCTCCGCGCCGCTGCCGCCTCAGCCCCATGCTGCGCTCCCTGCTCTCCGGCTGCCTCTGTCCCCTCGCAGGTAAGGCTGCCGCAGCCCCGGGCCGGGGGGGACAAAGACTGCGCTTTAGGAACCGCTCTCATTTCCTCTTTATGGGCTTATTTCACCTTGGTAAGCGTGGCAATGCTTGGGAGAGAGGAGCAGGGGAGGCGGGAGCACTGTGGCTCCGAGCGGTCCGTGCTGCCGAGGGACCGGCAGCGCTCCCGGCACCGCGCGGGTCCGGCAGCGCCGCGAGCCGGGTCGGGACTGCCATCCGCCCGTCACGGCACGGACAACGGACATCGCCTCGCTTTCTAGGCTGGTGTATCCCCATCCAATAGGGACTGCTGCGGGTTCCAAGTGTTTTACTTGCTTACTCCTGTGCGGATGAAGTGACCCTGGCAGGAAAGGCAGCTATAGTCCTCCAGCAGATCACCTGTAACTTTTTAAGCCTGTTGTGCAAACTAATTATGTGGTCTCAGTATGCCTTTTTCAGGCATAATGGGGCCACTATATTCTATGCTTTAGACAAAGTTGCTTTGAGATCACAAGCCCCATGTGGTAGAATTCTCTTAGCATCCCTGTTTACCCCTCCGCTTGGCTTGTGGCAGCTGTAAACGAGATTGGCAGGTTCTGTCTCATTGGCATCACTGCGCTGGGCTGGTTTGCTTGGCATGGAGGTGGCTACAGACAGAGTTTGTCAGAATGTAAACGTAGTGTGCAGTGCAACAGCAGGACTGTAAAAATGTTGCAAACCCATGTGTTTGAGGTGGTTATACCTCTTGGGGTCCTGGCTTTCCACCCTTATGCCAAACTCCTGCCTCCTTGGAGTGCTGCGGTAATTATTCCCATGGAGTCATCAGAGCTGCCACATTCTTGGGCATCCACTCAGGTACTCTCTACTTGGATTGTGCTTCCCAGCTGTCCTGATCTGGGCCAGCTACTTAGAGCTCAGTGTGAGCTGGAGCCTCTGTGAGGTGCCCCAGCTCGGAACTGTTAAGCGCTGTTGCCAGCAAGGCTGCTGAAGCACGTTGCTCTTGCCTGGGTTCAGTCTGGAAACTGTTACCCAATGACACAAAGGGCTCTAGAGCAATGCTGCTGTGAGAACACGCCAGCATCCCTGTAAGATGTGGAGGGTGTTGGAGGAGTGTTTTACCATATGGTGGAAACTGCTCCCTTTTGCCCTGGATGTAATTCAACCATGAACTTGTTTCCTCCAATATATATGGAGCAAACCTGATGGCAGGGTTAGGAGGTGAAAGGAAGCTTGCTCTTCCACATGGAAGTGTCCCTCACCACCCAGACACACAGCAGTATTGTTAATGGGGTAGGTGAAAGCTTTGGTGAGGGAACAGAGTTATCCTACAGAGAGAGCACTGAGGGATCAAAAAGAGGTTCAGCTAGAATTAATAAGAAACAACTACAGCACTCTCTAATCACCTCAGCTAGAAAAAGGTACCAAATATTATGTGTGTCCTGATTTGGATGCCATCTCTATTTAGAAATAGCATTCTTGGCTGTTGCTCTCACTGCAACTATAAAAGATTTCAGACATGCCAAAGTATGGTTACACCTGTCCGGTGCTACCTTGTTTAAGCAGAAACAGCTCTCCAGGGTTTTACCAAGGGTCAGCAACGACTGCTCATGAAGAACGGGTTTCTTCATTTCAACCTTTCTGATACAATTCTCAAGTTCCTTAGGCTTCAGTTGAAGCACTGGTGTCTAAATGGCCTTGGTCTTTGGGGCCATTGAACAGTTGTTTATCCAAGCTTATTATAGGCAATAAAACCTGAATTACTACATACCTGTCATCCCTGGGGGGCACGTTTCATCCTTGCAAAGGGCCTCCTGGCTCCTAGTTAATTCCTGGCTGAATAATCCTCTGTGATGTGAGGCAGCCTGCAGATCAGATGTACAAGGAAAATATCTAAATTAGACAGTTTTTGCCAATGTGTGATATATTTGTTTCTATTGTTTTCATTTTCTGCTCAAACATATCACTGAGCTGTGTGCTAAATAATGTTTTGCTGTTATTCAGGGCTGCTCATGAAAGCGCTGTTTCCTTTATTTAAGGTTTTGAACCTTTCTTTTGGAGGAACACATGGGAATTTCCAAGGAGAAGGATTTGCAGGTCTTTAGTGACAGTTGTTACCTCCCTGACAAAAATCTCACAAATAAGCCCCATAGGTGATTGCTGGGGCTGAACCTCTTCCCTCCCCCAGCCCCCAGGTCTGGTTGTATTGCAGAGTAGGGAGAACTTGGGCACTGATCCTTGTGCACCGAAATTACCCTTGGCCAGGGTTTTCCCACTGGTTCATAGATACAAAGAAATAAGTTGCAGAGTAGGTGCAGAAACGAGTGCGAACAGCGCTTTAGCTGGTGCTACAGGTCAGGTGTTGGTGCAAAAACGCGGTCCCCAGCTACACAAGTAACTGATAAACCAGGTGGTGTGAGGGGACCTGCTGTGCCCCGGGACTTTCTGCCAGAGGTCACTAATCTATCAGACCTGTCGTTTGGTTTCGAAAACTTCACAGGTCACTTGCAATGAATTAGGAGCAAGCTGTAAAAGTGTCAAGTGGCCTCTCTACTTGGAAATCCATTTCCTCTTTTGTTCACCCAACTGTATCAATCAGTAAACAATCAATCAATCTCCCTCTCATTCCTCCTCGAATGCCCGAAAAGAGCTATAATTATCTCCTCTTTTGTAAAACATAGGTACTAAAGCAATGAATGTCTCCTGAGTCAGAGTCCTTGAACCTTGTTATCTTTCTCTCGGCATCTACTTTATATGGATTTATCATTACCAGCTGCAGCTGTGGGGACCTATAACATTTCTGGTCACATTACATTACCAGACTACGATCTTAAGGAACTTCACACACTTAACTAACATTGAGACTAGAGACCACCTTGGAGCCAAAGGATCTAAGTACTTTGTACTTTTTGTTCAAGGACTATCTGAAAGCTCAGCTTTGTCATAACTATTCCTTTGCATTCAACATTTTGAGCAAATTAAGTTGTATATGTATGTTCATGAAATCCACCCGCATTTCACTTCTCCAGCTGGATAAATTGAAGTTTAGAGAATCGGGTCCTTCATGCAAATACTGTTAACGACATGGGAGCAGGTTCCCCTGCAAATGTGAATTTTTCAGTCACAACTCCAGTTAAAAAAACCCCAAAACAACAAGCAAACCCAGCAAAATAAAACAACAAAATCCCGACCTTTCCTCTGACAGTGATTTTCAAGCCTTCACCAGTTTCTGCTGCTGTAGGTAGAAGTTGTAACGGATTGATTGAAGGCAACAGACCCTGCGATAAGCTTTCTGTATAAAATTTTCAGCTTTTGATTATCCTAATTATTTAGGAGAAGCCTTGCTCAGATCGGGGAGCCCAAGATCCGGCAGCACACTCAGCATGCTGCTTGAAAAGCATTGGGGAAGGCAGATAGTTTGCAGACTTTTGGTGATAAAGAGCACCTCTGCCATTGCCAGGCCTGGGATCAATAGCCCAGATAGTCGGGAGAACCCCATCCCGTGGAAATCCATGGTAAAGCTGTGTGGAGATAGATTTTTCTCACAGAGGGTCAGTTGGTAGTGGTTACTCATTTTTTGGGGTGGGGGCTATTTTTGTTCGTTGGGTTGGTTTGGGGTTTTTGGAAGCGTAATTCAATTCTTGTGAGCAGTGAGGTCCTGTCCGTGCAACGCCTGCCTGAGCCCCAGGGCTGTGCTAGGGACAGCTCTTTCCAGCCGGGGAGGTGACCCGGGGAGGTGACACGGCTCCCGCAGGCCCTGCTGAGGAGGTGCCAGCACAGCCCCAGCGCTCAGCCCCACCCTTCTGCACACGTGGGGGAAAAGTCATCGGCAAAAAATGCCTATTGTTTCAGAAAGGAAGTGACCCCTTCTCTCTTAAATGCTGGGAAATTGAGACCTCATCATCGGTGAGAAAAAAGCCCACCTCTTCGAAATGAAAGGGAAATACCCCCTGAGCCGTCCTGCCAGCAGTGCTAGAGAACGTGGCACAGTGACAAAACTAAGGGAGTCTTTTTGTAAGGGAAGGAAGGAAAATGAGGGAATGCAAGGACTGGATGGGACAGGCAGCCTTTGATTTCTAGGTCATGAGTTTGACTCCAGTGCTCTAGTCACTGCTATCTAATGATTCTTCAAAAGGTGACGATCATCTCTTAGTCTGTTACTTGGAGGCCACAGTCCCATCACAGAACCAATCCTGCATGGCAGGGTTTAATCCTTGGCACAGCTGGAGCCAGAGAGGAGTAACTAGGCATGCTGTGTCCTCTATAGGATGCTGCAAATCCTTTTCTGGCACTTTGCATGTGCATCTTACTCCTGTACTCAGGGCTAAGCAGATTGGGAGGAGTGCTGTGGTTTGACATTGGTCTTCATTTGCAGGGCAGCTGTGCAAAGTCCCTGCTACTCCAGCAGCCTAAGTCATTGGTGATGCCCTTTATTCGTGGTGGCACATTAAAGTTGGAAAGTACTGCCCTTATGAACTGCAGTGTGTAGGGTGTTGCATGTCTTGTGGCATGCATGGCACACAGTAGCAGGGAGAGGAATAGATTCTCTGAGTAACTCTGGGCTGTTCAACCTGCACAAGCCTGCCAGCACCACCCACTGTGGATGGGTTTGCTGTGCATGTGGACCTTGCTGCAGTTCTAGAGACAAGCAGAAGGCTGTCATGGCTCTAGCTCTGCTATCCTTTGTAAGACAGTGGCAGATGGAGACAAGCAAAGCTTTAGTTCCAGTTGTGCCATGTTTAACAGAGGTTGTCCCCATGCCAAGTAGCCTAAAAATCAGGATGAACATTTTGAGAAGACAGGGGGGCAGAGACTGGAAAGGAAGAGAGCAGCAAAGGGCAGCGCTGGTATGGAATGGCTCTCTACTGCCAGTAGCAGCACTCATTCCACTGCCAGCCTGGCCTCTTCCTGTCCACTTCTATTCCACTTCCATTAGTTGCATATATCAGAAAACCATGTGCTATGATACTTAAGTCAGTGCATCAGAGGCCACTGACCCTCTCAGAGATGTAGCAAAGTTTAACAAGTCTCGCACCGAAGGAATTGCCAGTGAAACACAGCCTTGAGCCATGGGCATAGATGCAAAAAAAGAAAAAAAAATCAGACATGGGTTTCAGTAACTTGGAGGATGGGGATTTGGATATAGACATTGGCTTGGTTTACTAGAAAGAGGGAGCTTTTGCAGGAATTGGGCTTGAGCAAGATTGGAAATGTGTAGGAGTTTTTCCCAGGCAGTTGTTTGAATTCATCTTGTGCATCCAACTTACTTGGGATAAAGAAATTGCTTGGAAGTAATTTTATGTTTAGGTATCTGCCCTCCTTCTCCTGGTCAGAGATCTCTGTACTAATACACCAGGCTGAGTTCTGGCAGCTGCTAGTTATTGCGCAACTGGAAAAGTAACTTGGACTTAAAAGTCACAAGAAAGGGAAGCCTTGGGACAGGAGCTGATGGGAGGGTATTTACTTTTGAAAAATTTAAGTTTCTCTATTAGGCTATGCTAACTACAACATAGAAATACCCTAGAAAGCAATTCAAACATGATGCAGAGCAAAGTTCTAGAGACTTTGGTGGGACACGTCCGTTCCTTTCACTCCCTAAGCTAATACCCTTAGGTATTAGCTAGTTCACTGTCATCACCTCCTTGTGAGTTGTGAAGCAGTCTGATTCTCCAGCTTTACAGGCACACACAGGAAACCCAGCTTCCCAAGGCAACACATGATGACTTACCATCAGTTACAGGCGTATATTTCAATCCAGGGAACCCTGTATATCTCTAGGGTGATTACAGAGCTATATAACTCTTTGAAAGGGCTACTAGGCAAGTAGCACAAGTTACCCTGAGACAATGTTTGGCACATGTATTAAAGAGGCTTCAGGAACCTGTACTGATTCTGAAGCATACACACAAAACTCCACTCCTTCCCTGGCTGCCACATCAGTGTACCAGCCAGCTTCCTAAAAGCTACAGCATTTGCTATCTTACCCCCAACCCAGAGGGGTGTGGAAAACCGGTCCAGGGTAAAAGAAACTAAAAACAACAACAAAAATCTTGGCTGAATTCCCAGGAACAGCAGTGTCAATCCTGGCTGACCTCCAGTACAAGTAAATACATCTTACCATTGTTAATGCCACCATTCAGGTCTCTGAAGTTCTTCACACCTCCTTTCAGAAGCCCCTGTGCAGAATTGTTTGCAACCCTGCAGCACACTCCCTCCAGTGCCAGGCAGGAGTTATCTCCCTTGCTTTGCTCAGGACCCCTAGTATTGCTGAACAAAGCATTTACAGGCCAAACCCTCAGCCAAAATTAGCTGACACAGTTCTGTTAAGGACCTTGGAAATGAGTTAATTTATAGCAGCTGAGGGTCTGGGTAGCTTTTTTTTTTCTTCAATTGCGCAGATGAGCTTTAATTGCACCATTCTGGTGTTTGTCAGCAATATGATTGAAAGAGATGAGTGGTTTTGTATGCCTCTTTGGAGATCTGTAGCAGGAACAATCTGCTTGTTGGAAGCTCCATGGTTTAGATTCTATAATCCAGTTAACAAAGAGGAAGAAGAGAGACTGTTCTGTCAGTGAGGTGCAGCAAGAATAACTTGAGTTTCAGGTCACTGCCTTAATCATTGGAGATCTTTCTGCTGTAGCACAGATGTCCTCGCTGGCCACGGGAAAGTATTATTGAGTGAATGAGTATGAAGGGCCTAAGTGTGTTGCAAAATCCTGTTGTCCTTTGCCACTATTCTGATCTTGTGGTAGGGGGATGAAAACATTTTGCCTCATCACAGAGTGTTGAAAGAATAAATCAGAAATGCTCAAACACCGTGGTTTGCAGGACCTGACAGTGCTGAAAGCAATGGTTTGCAGCCTAGAACAGATAAACAATTTTTGTGAAACATGTTGCTAGTGACCACAGTACAGGGAGAGCAAAGAACTGTTGTTGGCATCAGCTGTTGTTGGCCATCCTACAGAGGGTCAAAGATTTAAAGATTTCATCTTATTTTCTATTTTTTTTCTACTCCAGTGAAACTTCTTGCTCACATTGCAGCTCTTGTAGTCCTAAAAGATACGCAGCAAAGCATTTAACATCTCCTTCTGTAAGCAGCAAGACCTCATTTTAATATGCTGCTTCCTGATTTTAGACAAAGCAATATTTGTGTAGGCCAGGGTGAAACCAGTTAAGCAAGAAAAAGCAGGGGTAGATTGAAAGAAGAGAGAGAATCTCCAGTCAGAGGAAAGCATGGCATGATTAATAAGTGAGAACAATCAGTCTGTGGGAAAGAGGTACCATTGCATATAGTAATTTCTGGTAAGAGTGACAGCTGTAGGGTTTGTTGTTAAAAGTTGCAGGAATGCAACTGCTCTCCTCCTGACTCTCGGTGGTTTTGTTGGCCAGCTGGGGCAGTGATGCCATCAGAAGAGCCTGTAAGCCTTGTATTTTTCATGCAGATAAAACATTTCGTCTCTGGCTGCCAGGAGATGTTTGCAGCTGAGCAGGTAGATCCTCTTGGCTTCAAATCAAAATGACTCAGTCCCACCTCCTCCTTCCAAGACCTGGCACCCAGCTCTCTCTTACAGCTGATGTTTTGCTGTGTGGGAAGCTACAAACCAGTCACCCTATTCCTTGTCCTCAGTTCAGGGTCCCTCATGCATATCCCAAAAGTGGAAGAATAACAATAGAGCCCAGCACAGGCAGCTCCTGATGAGCTTTCCTGGATAATGTCTTTTTCCTGTCCCCCACCATAGCAACATCCTGCTGTTGCATTGCTGAGGTCTGGCACTGACTGTCCCAAACATGGTCTTTGCACTGGGAAGATGCCTGTGAATCCCGCTAAGGGAGGCAGTGCAATTCTGTATATGATAAACAAATCTTATATGAGGGGTATTAGCACTAGGTACCAGAAAAAGCCCATCAGATTATTTATCACTGACTACCTTTTGTGAAAATCCAGTGTAAAATGTTAAATCAGTGGGTGTCTATGAATAGCAAAGGGCATGTTTCAGTGGTATCCCAGGAAATTCTCAAGATTAAATTGGTAGAATTCAAATAAAGTAGAAAATGATCCATGTAAGAATTAGCTCCTCCTTAATGGGTAAAAGTCTCCCTTATCTAAGTACATTGAAGAAAGCAAGCTGGAGGAGGTAAAGGCTGGAAGATGGGTTATTTCTGAAACAGGGAGCTTTCTGGGTTTCCACAAAGGAGAGCTGCACAGCAGAGCTCTCCCTGATCCACTGTTGGTGGGGTGGATCCCAAGCTTTCCTGCCTACCTAGGGACATTTGCATTACTGAGGGTGAGTTTGTGAAGCTGGTGCTGGTGTGATTCAGGCAGAAAGAAAGAGTAGAGGAGAATGAAGTAGAAAGTAAGACATCCAGAAAAGTGTATGCATTGTAGCCCTCTGAGGTGCTCTGGGTTGGGCACTAAGGGAAAAGATACCAGAGAAACAAGTTTTGTTCTGCATCAATTCTTGGTTCCAAATCCACAAACATACATATTTGGAGCTGAGATTTAGAGTTTCCTAAAAGGTAGATGCAGATCTTTCACACTGGCTCTCATACCATCATGATCCAGAAGTTTGCACTATGAAATATTATATTCAGAAAAACAGTAAGAAAAATCTGGGAGCAGATCTTTGACTCCTGAAGATCAGCCTTTCATCATGAGATTGTTCTATCACATTACTGTGTAAAATAATTGTGACTTGAAAACAAGTCTTCTTTGTCCATGTGCAAAAGCTCTTGAACAAAGCTACCCCCATCTCTTTTGTCTTTATGAATGAGGTAGGAGTTCACTTAAAGATATTACTTCATAGCTAAAACCATACAGGGAGTGAAAAATATCTACAGTGCCTTTTACATTTGTTTTTCTTATCAGAACTTGATTTTTGCCACCTGTATGTGAGCAGAAAATACTGCAGAGAATGCCAAACAGTTTGCAAATTGCTTGTTGCAACCCAAAATTCATTTAAGCCCGTGGGAAGACTGATTTCATTTTACTCTTTTTTCTGCTGGTTCAGAATTCATTTAATCAGAAAAAATATTTGAGCCTTAAATTAATTTCTATGAGGCTGAAAAAACATGTACATCTCTCCATCTATATGCGGATAATTACTAAAAAGTCACCTGCCTACATATGTTGTTTTCTACCTATCTATCAGATCAGAATTGTGCTTTTATGAGCCCCCCTGGAGGACTCTGAGGCGATGAAACACGAGGCTTTTGTTGCAGCAAAGCCTACAAGAAAGCTTCATATAGCTCAAGAAAAACAAATTAGGGCTGTCCCCCTCTACTGCCTTGGTATAAGCAGTCTTACATTCCACATTCCTCGGGGGATGCATTAGACACTGAGTTTTGTGGCCTCCTGTGACCTTCTACTTGTTTTCTTTTCAGCAGGTAAGAAGAGCCCACCTGCTGAGGACAAAGTTGTGTTAACACACATGAAGATACTGAGCAATGAAGGAATTCAAAACCCAGGGTTAATCCCAGAGGCTCCAGATGACACAGCCTGCACAGAAGAGTCCCATCTTCCCGGTGCCAGTCTCCCACAGGACTGCCTGGAAAGCCCAGATGCAGCAGATGCAGCAGATGCAGGAGATGCAGGAGATGAGGCAGATGCAGCAGACTGTGTGGATGGCCTGGCAAGCACCGACTATGTAGCCACCCTGCCTGACCTCAGCGCCTTTGAGTCCAAGTGCCGGCTTCACAGATTCTCCAAATTTGAATCTGAGGACTCAGGGGTTGAGTTGCCAAGCGGTGCTAATTCTCCATCAACACCGACAGGCTCAGAGAAGAGCTTTGTGCTCCACAGCAGAGACTCATTTTGTGACTCAGGTGTGCTCAGCACCTCCTCTTCTCCAGAAGTTGACCATCAGTTAATGAGAACATGTAAAGAACACGCCAGAAAAGTCAGCCTTCAAGATCCAGAGAGCAAAAAGCAAGCTGATTACTACAGTCAGGAGGCAGATGCTGTGCAGGATCCTACAGCTTCCCTTGAAGACTTCAATGTCCCTCAGGAAGAAAGTCCTGATGAACATTTTGACCAGGGCGACAAGCAGCCTCTGGAAAAGCAACCTATCCCAGAGATGGACCTTTCCAGGGAAAGCACTCTTTCTACCCCAGGTCCCACAGAAGAGCCAAGGACAATTGCTGACAATTTCCCAGAAAATTTTGGAAGCATGCAAGACCTTCAGATCCATGAACATCAGCTGAAGAAGTACCCCACAAGTGACAGCCTGGATGAATACATGGATGAATGCTGTAGGCTGAGTGAGGTGAGAAACACCTAAACTGAATCTTAAATCTAGGCCTGTCCAAAAGCCCCAGTGAGTGTTCAAGTCCTGTTTGTCACAAACTGGACACATCTGGTGTGAGTTTAGAATATCTCCCCTGAAACTTGTAAGGAGTAAAAAATGGAAATTGATTTTTAAGATTTCTTTTCATGCCAGTAAAATTCTGAATTAGTTCATAAATATCAAGTCTGGGTAAGGATGACAAATGACTCATTGAGATCTGGTGTTTCTAAAAGCCCTAGATGAGAGGATGGACTTGATTCTGGTCTCAGAATGAAGATTATGAAGTTAGTCATCATCCTCTGATACATGGGGTGGGGGTCAGAACATAGGTTTATTTTCAAGACCAGGTTATTCCTGTCTCTGGGAACAGCTGGCTTACTTTTGGGGCACTGAAATTTGTAAAGAACTCGTCTAAGGGTTAATTCATCTCTGTCCAGGCCTGTTGTGTCCTGTTGTGTCAACTGTCACAAATAATGCATGAGCAGGGAGTTAATTCACAAATTAAGATTTTTGTCAGGCTGGAGTTAGAGATGCCATTTTAACTTGCCAGCCTAGCTGTGATGGACCAAACTGCAAAGACCTAATTTCAGCAGGTTGTCCCACTCCATACTCCCTGTCTTTCCCCTTGCTAGGTACCCTGTGCCACTGACAAGAATAAAAAGCCCTTCTGTACACCTTCTCCCATAGCAGGTGCAGGTAAGCACCCCCCCAGTTCTTTGCCTCGTGCTGCTGAAGTGCAGGGAGATCACTGCCTTGCCTGCACGCTGCAGTGCATTCCAGGAACCAGCAAAGCAAAGATCTCACTGGAGAGCTGATATCTGACAGAGAGACAGACCAAAGAGCCCCATCAGCAAAAGGAAATGAGAAAGGCAGACTAGGTGAAGAGGGTCACAAACACACAAAAGCATCAAATGGTGCCTAGCAGGGATTCTTTTGGGGAGCATTCACTGTAGCAATATTGATGAATTGAAATTGGAGATGGGTAGGAAGGAATCCAAGTAACAAATGATGTGTGCTGTGCAAATAATTTACCTATGACCTTGCTGCCCTGAGCAATAGGGCACTGGACTTCCTCCCGAGCATGCCAAACCCTCTTGAGCGGTGAGGAAGGTCAGAGATGTTCCATCTCTGTTAACATTGCATATAAAGGCAGTACAAGCAACACACGATCCATCTGAGCAGTGTTTTCTCCCCAGAGCTATCTCACACATGGCAGAAGACAGATGTCTATTTTGCCCAAATCCCAAACAGACCTGGCGATTTGGCAGAGTTCAAGAAAGGACGAGAGCAGCAGAATCTGACCATAAGGTGACTTCATAAAACACTACCTAAATTCTCTGTTGCACTCAGAGAGTTTGTGGCCAGATTTGGTCTGACAGCTCTGTATGCCCATGAAATTCCTTTAAATCCTTGGTGAAATGGAGCCTCAGTTTCCCAAAGCAAAGCATTTAAATAAACAAGAGAATAAACTAGAAAGAAGCTGAAGAGGAAATGAAGCTCTTGGTGGCTTATCTCCTCTCCTTTTTAATATCCTCACTGGCTGAGTGCTAAAGCTCTGTGCCCTAGAGCACTTTACTTTGTTTTTTGAGCTGTGTAAACACAGCTGTGACCTAGATGCTGGGGAAGTTTGCCCCTCTTCACAGCACACCTCCAGGCTGCTGTATCTCAAGAGCAGCACTCCTCAAACTGCTGGGATGCCAGGGAGCACCAAAGTTGACTGGGACAAGAAATGCACATGGGCTGCTGCACAGCCCTGCAGCAGCTGCTGCTCTGTGTGCCTCAGAGCACCAGCACAGCCTCTGGCAGACGCAGAGCCTTCTGCCCTCACCAAACTTACACCAGGCTGACCTGTCCTCACTGCCATACAACAGAGACCTGTTCAGAGATGAGGTCCAGATGATCATCTGACCATACAGCTGTCAGATGCATCTTGGCCATCTCATCTGAGGTTCTGCTCCAGGCTTTCTCTGTGGTTTTCACATTTGCCTGTAACCTGCCAAAATGGTACCTAGAAACCAATCTCTGCTATGGCCTGTTGTCATCTGAGGGACTCAGATACCCCTGGAAATGAATCAGTGTTGCCTGAAAGAAAGCAGACCAGTGGAGTGTATTCCCACCCTGCTTGGCAAGAACATGGCAAACCAAATTGCTCCATCAAATCAATTCCTGCTGCACTAAATTAACATTGATAGAAATGCAAGAGCGCTTATACTGGCTTATAATTAATGCTCAGTGAGAGTGTTAATTAGTTATAGGTGACACCCTCTTCCTTAGTTCTGTTGATGGTTTTGGGAACTTTCAAGTACCAGAAGAGCAGTTGAGTTTCCCCAGCCCACTGGCTGTGGCAGTGCCAACTGTGCTCACTGGCTCACCACACCCAAACAAGGATTCAGTCTCTGGATGAAGTTGTCTCTTGATGCCCTCCTGACCGTCCCTCACTGCTGAGGCCACTTCCAGGAGAACAGGAAGGAAAATGCTGAAAAAGAGGGATTGGAAAAGACCAAATGTTTTGACCATTTGGTGAATGGCTTTGGCTGAAAATATACATCAAATCATTTCAGTCCAGCATTTTTAGACAAAGCTTTCTGATCTTTTGTTTTGAACTGTCGTTATTTTAAAATTTGCCTACATTTTGAAAGATGAAAGAAAATGGAAGCTGTCAAACAGCAAGAGAAAGAACTTTGAAGCCTAAATAAAAGTATTTCCTTTTAAGCTTGAAGTTTGAAGATACATAGCTTTTGATGCTTTTGCTTTACAAACACTTCCTCACCCTCCGTAAAGTTTACATTTAAAGTCAGCTCAGTCCATACTCCTAGAAGAAAAAGGGTGGGAGCACAGTCATCATTAAGTGAAAATACCTCATTATTCATGCAGTGCTATTTATCCTGGGCCAAAGCAGTCAAAATGTTTGTCTAGAGAGTGGTGCAGTTCAGGGGAGGAATAGGGCTACCTGTGATGCTCAGCCCTTAGCCTGTGCGTGCTGCTCAGAGGAAACCAGAAGCTATCAGCAAGCACAGCCCCTCCTGGACAGCAGGGTGGAGCCGTCAGAAATACACAGCACGATCCCTCTCTTTCCTGTTATTCACTAGCCTTTTGGTACTGTCAGCTCCCAGTGACAAATGCTTCCCTCTCAGCCCATGGCCTCACCAATTGGTTGCTCTGAGGCCGGGATGGGAGGTTTGGAATTGCATTCAGTGTCCGGCAGCACAGTGACTGTGCTGCCTGTACCAGCCATGCTCACATGGCAAGAGCACGCAGTGAGGGATGTATGGCAGGATGGAGCATAGTATAACCCAAAACTATCCACAAGAAAAGCGAAGAGCATTGTGTGAAGCACAGAAACCTAAGGTAATGCAAGATACATCAGTGAGCAATTGTCTGAACAAAGAAAGGCTTCTCCTGCAAACTGCTCATCATCTTCAGTTCCTGCTGCCAGGTCCAGCCCAGGACAGTTCTCCGTTGAGCCCAACTGTAGAAAAGCACATCACATTCATCCAAGTAACAGAAAATGGCTGAAATGAGGCTGGACAAAATGCTGACCAGATGATCAGACATGTAGATTTTGATTATACATCAGTTGGACAAGACACTAGAAAGCAACTCTTATTCTTGCAGCTCCCACTGAACTTCAAATCTTCATAGTGATCAGATGCTGCAGTGAGCACAATGTTCCCCAGAGACAAGAAGACAGGCTCCCACCTCTGTGAGCTGGGTAGCTGCAGAGCAAAAGATGTGATTTGCACCAGACAAAATATTGACTAGGGGGCTCTAGATAAGCCAAAGTTCCCAGTGTAGATGCTGATCCTGTATTTTTAAGAATCCTAAGAAATCTGTGGGCCAGCAGAACTGTCATGGTTTATTGCCAGGGACAGATATTCTGAAAACCTGTGCCCAAAACTTAGTCAGGTGAGCACTGACAAGGGCAGAGATCCCTTTTTGGTTACTACCGTCAATGTAGTACACCTTAACTTCTCCAGGTAAAAAAAATGTAATGTGAGTAACTCACATAGCATAACTTGGAGCCTTTAACTCTGTTTCTTCCAGATGAGGGTCTGGCTCAGTCTCGTGCCTAAAAGCAAAATCTGGCATGTATTTATAAATTAGGTTCTTACTTTCCTAGAGAAGTTTTAACCATTTGATTCATAAATTGTGTCTTTATGATCCTCCACATCTTCACCTTACAGAAAAGTAGACAAGATATTTTTCCTTCTTCATAGGCTTCATCATCCCAAAAATGGGCACACAGCTTTTGTTGCAACATCAGTTGACAATTACCATGTGGAGGGTAGGACAAATTTCAGTCATGAAGGTTCAACTGGGAGGATAGAGAATGGAAGAGACATCCTGGACAATATTTGCAGTTTTCCTGTGGTTGCTGACTCTTCACTACTTGCATAAAACTCTCATAGATGCTGAGAGGAAAAAATTTTGACCAGAAAGAGTCTATGCTGCACTTGGCATCACCAAAAGATGGCTAGGGGTCTTTAGGTTTCCAGTCCATGAAAAAACAAACCCCTTGAAGGGTTCCTAGAGAGACTGTCTCTGTGCAATTGTTGGTTACACAAGTATTCTGTATAGAACGCCTGCCATATCTGAGCAACCCTAATGCTAACCAGCCCTGTGGCAGGGTGAAGCACACCCCTAAAAGTTTTTACCATTGCATTCTGACCAGAGAGGAGGCCGGCCCTGCTGAAATGTGCGAGCACTGGAGGCTCAGCCTGATTTGTGCCTTCTGAGATCACTTCAATAAAATGCAGATGAACTTGCTATTAAATAGCCCAAACTGCCATAAGCAGCCTCTGAAGGCTGGCTGTGAAACAGGGATCTTCAGCATATTAAGTCCAACCTTCAGTCTGGTTTAGATCCTCTACAGGGGTAGATCCACCTTGCCCCAAGACCTGAAGCAACTACTCTACACCTTTTCCCTCTCATTTTCTGGGCACCTGTATTTACACTCAGGAGTTAGAGATTCTCTCTAACTTTTGCTAAAAGCCAGGTTTTTTCCTTGCCCATCCCAAACACACCTTTGCTTTCCAGCGCCTTCAGCCCTAGACACGGAGCACGGAAAACAAGAACCTTCTTCTCTCCTCCCCCTGCCCATATTGCCCTACAAACCCAGCAGCCACAGACATGAAACAGGACTGTACAACATTAAGCACAAGACAAATATGGAGCAGTGAAAGATGTCACAGCCAAATGCTTCATTCTTTTTCTGTAATCTAAGTTAGAGCCAAATGTTTTACTTAATCCTATTCTCTAAGATCTTGTCTGTCCCTTTTAGCCTCCGCTGGTGTTTCCACAGCTATAAAGGGTTGGATTTGGCTCAATGTCTGCTTAGGGCAGTACAGACATGCCAGCAGTCATGCAGTAGCATACTAGCAGAAAGGGGAGTTGCTAGATGTGCAAAAAGAGGGTAGAGTGTGGCAGAAGGCTTATATTTTCAGGGGTAATAAGGAACTTCTGACTGTCCATTGGAACAGTGTACAAAAAATGACTGTTTGTTTTGGGGCAGCTCAAAATGGCCACATTTTCAGAAGCTGATACCCATGTACTTTCTGAAAATTGTGCTTCTGAAGCTGGGCACCCCCAAATCCCTACTTGCTTTTAGATACGTTGGTTATAGTGCTTTTGATTCAAGCTTTTCCCACCAGATACCACACAGGCTTTGTTCTCCCTTTGGGTCCTGGGGCTGTTCCCCTTCCCATTGCACAGCCACAGTAAATATTCAGTTTTATGGCTGAGTAACTTTTGTCGTGCCACCACTTCTTGCAGGCTCTGCCTGAGAGGAAAATAAAAGTCATTAAATGAATGACTGTTTGACTTGGAGTCAACAACCTCTGTCCCAACTTCAGACACAAAAGCATCTGGATTTAATAATACCTGTTTATAAATAACGTTGTATCATCATTTGTTTAAAAATAAGTAAATCCTAATGTTGATTATTTTTGAACACACCATGAGCTTTCTGACATAATGAAAAGACAGGAAGAGTCCCAGGGCTGGCATTTCCCCAAAAATGTAGATTGTTGTGGGAAAGGAGACAGAGTAAGCTTCCTGCTTTTGTAGAGGGAACTTATTTTTTGAAGTAAGATAAACTTAGAGCACTGCTTTTGTAAAAACCGAGGCTTATTTTACTCACTGATATCACACGCACATCAGCAGGCAGCGCCAAGGTGGAAGTGAGCCTCTGCATGTGTTTGTGAGCAGCACGTTCCACACCATCTGATCATGGCACACTCACTGTGCACGGGGCAGTCCTGACACCAGGGATGGTGAGGTGCAGAGCAGGAGCCTGGGAAGCATCAGAGCCTGGGAAGCATCAGAGCTTTTCTTCTGCCATAGGATTACTGTCTGTCTCCAGCACCGCCTTTGGCTGAGCAGCAGTGAGACTCTGGCAGGTCCTGGGTGAAGAGAAATCGGTGTTGGAGATTATCCTTCCACAGCCAGACAGCAAAGTTGATCCTGCAAACTTTCTTCAGGCATCTCTTCAAGACTGAGAAAGTAGCAGCAGGGATGTAAGCTGGGATCAACTAAAGACTGTGGAAAGATGTTCTTTCACTTTGGCAGATGATTCGAGTACATTTCTCTCACAAATATCCCAGTGGTGAGGGCCAGAGCACAGTGGACAAAGAGTACCCCAAAGCTGGTCACAACTCAGCAAATCACTGCACTCTGCAGATATGTGCCTTTGGGAAGGAGCCAAGCCCAGCTTCACTACATATAACTGTGACTTGCACTGAGCATTGTGGGCTAAGTGAGCCACAGTAGCCCCAGCCATCCATAGCAATAGAACCATATTTATTTGTAAGGCTTCTATGGCCAGTAAAAGACAAAAATTAGCCTGGGAGGTGGAACTAGAAATAGGCTGTCACAAGGCTTTCTTCTGCATCAGCCTATGATCAGTCAGAAGAGTCCCTCTGACAGCAGAAATTGCTGAGGAATCCAGAAAAGAGCTTCAGCAAGTGATTCTGTAGCTCAAATCTGTGGTAAACCAAAGCACCTTGCAAGAGGAAACCTGACTTTATCACAAGACATGACTGTAAGGAGTGTGCAGGGCTCTCAGCTCCTAGTAGGAATTGCTCTGTTGTCACTCCATGGTCCAAGATGCACTGTCATTGCAGGTGAACCAAAGTAACAGCAAAGCCCTGGGATCTGGTCTGGGATACCTAGAACACATCTGCCAACTGATTGAGAAGATTGGGCAGCTTCAGGAGCACAACCTGCGTCTCCAAAAACAAGTGTGCAGCTTGAAGAAAGAGCAGAAGATGAGTCAGATAAAAGAGGTAAGCAGACACCATATATCTTCCACTGAGTAATAGAGTAATACATCTAAAATAATAAGCTCAAGGCCCAAACAGAAGGTTCTGTGTGCAGGAAATGCCAATTTACCACATCCAACATTCACCTGGTCTTCAGGGAGGCTTCACTCACCACAACGGGTTTAGTTTCCTGAGGCTGGGCTTGAGTTTCTGTTCTTATTCAATTTTGTTCCCAAAATATGCTTCCTTCTGTCGAGTTAAAAAGCACCCTTCTCAACTCATGCAGCGGCCTGCTCTAAGTCAGTTTTTCTTCTCTACAGTTGTAAACTTTCTGAGAGCACATCTCTCCTCAATGCTCTCAAAACAAAATCCACAGAGCTCCTTAGCAATTGTGTTTTGAATTATAAGATCTTGTGTTTCCTTCTGACTTCAAACTGTCAAAATCCCAGAATTTTTCACAAAACAGACAGAAGGGAAAAGAGAAACAGCGATACCATGACCCAGGTCCATGTTTTTTTTCCCTTCCCGATCTGCCAGACGAAGAATCTCTGACATGAAACCATTTCAGTGTTCCCATTTGTCATTTTTATCAGCCAGAGCTAGCTGGAAAATTTGACTGAAATTTGCAAATAATTTCAGGGTCTTCCTAGCATTTCCATCAGCATTTTTCAGCCCGTGCATATTTTATTAAGCTCTACCCCATCTCTCCTTCAGTCACACACAAGATTTCCATCTTTTTTCCTCCCCTGCCTTTTTGTTTATTTTAACACTCCCCAAAGGAACAAAAAGGGTTTATCATACTCAGCTATTTCTTCCCAGCTATGCTGTGGGGAGTCTTTTATTCTCCTGATAGCGTCATTGTTCCCCTGGTGCTGCTCTCCCACCTGCTGGCACTGGATCTGCAGTAGGTGACTGACTCCTCCTCAGTGCCAAAGCCAAGTTCTGAGTCAAGTTGCAGAGCAGACTAGCTTGTCATTTCCATGTACCCATCTCTCACACTCAGAGGAATGCAGCCTCCTACACAGAGACTGGGAATTGTTAACACATTTCCTGAAGCTTTACAACTGTGAGTCATGGCTCACTCAAAGTAACTCTTCCAAGCTGCAAACTCATCTGGTGTACATGCCCCCTCCCAGCTCCCACTGAAATAAAAGACACTGTGCTTTCATTTAAATATTTGAAACTTTGATCTTTTTGATACTTCTGAAGGTCTCTCAGCAGTATTTTCTCAGATGCATTTGTCTCACACTGTTCAGTGGGGAATTGGATCCTCACATGTAACATTCAGTGCTTGCAGCACAGTCTTCAGAACTGGATGCTCTCAGGTGTCCTGTGGTGTCTGCAACTCCTATATTTGAGCAGCTCTCCATTTTGTTCTTCAGTCATAGCCCCTCTGAATAGAAGAACACTGCCACCCCATTTGCCACGAAACCTGAAGACTGCCATCCACAATTTGGAGGGTGTCCAAAGACTCCTTTACAAACCGCATACACTCTCCCTGTAGACTATGAGCATGGAAAGGTTTCCATATCCCAGACATGGCTAGGGAAGACACAACCCCCAAAACATGGGGTTAGCATAGTATTAAGAGCTGGTCATGAAGATTGTAGATAACCAATGCTGTTCTTGAGAGGTGCACAGATATTACAATGAAATGATGGCTTTGATGCTGGGACACAAAGGGAACACTGCTGCTCCACATCCTTTGCTTTACAGGGAAATCTGTAATACCATGGGCCAAAAGAAGCATCTTTCATCAGATTTGCCAAGCATCTCCCAAAGGTATAGGTAGTGCAAAGTGCCACACTGCTGTGACAACATATCCAGATGAGAAGTGACATTGAAACTGTCAGTTGCTTCGGGCCTCCAGAGGTGCTAAACTGGTTCCAACACCAGTAAACAGCTTGATTCCCTTTCTGCTTCAGCTGGATAATACTCTCCTTCCTTCCTACCCTACTAAACTCTTCTGCAATATGGTTGTACAAGGCAGAAAATCTCCCCTTCCTCACCCCACCAGCAACAGCAGAAGTACACAGACTGAAGTACCACATACAGTCAATCTGGCTGGTAACACTCAAGAAAACTGTGGCATCCCATCAATAAAAATACAAGATATTGTCATCTGTGCATGCTCCAAAACAAATAACATCTTAAAATATGAGTCATTGTTATAGCTGATCTGTTTATTTACACTAATGCCTTAGCTGAGCAGCTCTCTGTTCAGAAACTTTTATTCAATTCCTTCTGGGAAACAAAATTAAAAGATGCTGAGTATCATGCAATTTAAGTTAAATGTTAATAAGCCATGAAAGCTCTGTATTACTAACTACAGGCCGTTCAGACTTTTAGAGAATTAAATAACTTGCCTGGGCTCTGGTGGGTCCTAGGACAAGGATGGACATCCCTGGGCTGGAATGTTTACAATTTCTCTGTAGTGTTGCACCACCCATTACCTTGGGCTGTTGCAGCCTGAGAGCCTGCATACTTTCTTTTTGTCTGGTACAGGAATATCTTCTGCAGCATTGCTCCTGTGGAGCTGTCAGTATCTTCCTTAACTCATATCAAGACATGAAAACAAGTTTTGCTGGGAGAAGCAGACCTCACAGCCTGTTGGTTCAGACTGGAAACCCTTCTGATCTTTCCATCATCCCAGAAATAGGAGCAAACACCGAGAAGCTGAGCAACTGCAATGGTGAGTTCAAATACCTGTAACCTGCCCTCCTGTTTGCTACCACTTGGTCAAACAAGCTGAACAGCCACTTTCTTTTCCCTAGGAAAGACAGTTGGGAACAAAGCAAGGTTTTAGTAGAACTAAACTCCAGCTGAAATCCAAGAGAAGCAATTTAAAATGCTCTGTTTATACCTAGGATTTTAATACTGGCTGCTTCATGTGTGTGAATCAGGGGGGTTTGCTTTGCAGCTGTGGCTGTAAAGATTAGGACAAATGAATTATAAAATAGGTCTTTTGGAAATTAAGCATCCCTGAATGAGACCATTAGTGGAGCCCCCCTCCACCCAGGCAAGGTGGATTTGATCTAAGATGGAAAGCCTTATTCCTCTTGTTAGTCTTCTACCCTCTCAAGTAGGCACAAAACACATTCCTGGAGGGTGACTTATTCTATAGACCAAATGGAAATAAACCTCAGCTACAAAGCTTGGATCCAGAGACCAACTTTTCCAGAAGGCTGAGAAGCACTGGGCTCAGCCTACTGATGATAAAACCAGATGAAAAGTTTGTTAGATATGAACCAGCTCACTAAATGAGGTTGATCAGTTTATTTAAAACCTTGGGTTTCAGCTTGTTTCTAATACCTGGTGAAACATAGAACAACTTCATTGCAGGATTGAGTTAGGGCCTTTGGGATCACATAGGGTCTTATCCTGTCTTTAAGTCCTTAGGGTTCTCATCACATCTGAAGTCATAACTTGCTGCCAGCACTGCACAGAGGCCACCCTAGCAGGACACTGCTAAGAAGTAAGTCCTTGCATTTCATTGCAGGAAGTGAGAGACACTTGGAATCAGGAAAGAGCCATCTGATGGTGGGGCTCAGGAAGTCATCAAACAATAGGAACAACAAGGAGAATGAGTTCAGAGAAGCTGGGAGTATGGCTGAGGAACAGGCTTTTCTGTCAAAGGACCCTGCAGTAAGAAAGGTGGGTGATAAACTTGGAACCTGACTCTGAGTGGGACCTGTGGGAAAAGAAAAGAGAAGTTCTGCCCAGGCAGATCAGAGTGAGGTGCCAGGAGAGAAAGGCAACCTTGTCTGCTACCAAATGGAGCTGGGCCAGTAAGGGTCTGTGTCTCTCTGCTCCCAGCCTTAAGTGAAGAAGGACTATATCTTTATGCCAAGAAAGGCACAAATGGATCAGTGGTGCAGGGGAGAGGGGCACTGCAGACAGCAGTATGGGGTTTAGTCCTCACCAACTCCAAATAACTTACTGTGTGGACTCTATTGTAAGTATCTCCACTACTCATGCTAGTGAGATTAAACCAAGCATTCATTACCACTAATAAAAATTTTAGCAGATCAATCCTTAGCTGGCCACAGTTAATAACAGACTGGCAGCATATCAATGTAATTAGCTCCAGTCCTCAAGGCATGTTCCAGGGAATATATTTCAGCAAATCTGTGTCACTGAAGTCCAAGGGAGCAAGGACGAATGCTTTCCTCTCCCTTTCTTTCCCATTGTTTGTGTCTGCCTCAGCACTTTCATGTTCCGGTGGGGTTCAGAAGTGCTGAAATGCCAGAGAAAGACTCTAATCAGAGTATTCCCAGCCCTGCAAACAGGAAAGAGGACGGAGTAGGTCTCTCACGGGAAAGATCTCATGAAATTTCCACCCTTAAGTTCAAATAGGTCACAAACACTTCAATGAACTTCAGAACCCAAATTAAGGCTGAGGCCTGAAAGGTGGTCCATGCTCTGTCTTGGGTCCAGCCAGCTTCCAGAGTATTTTAAGCATGTGGGAAGTTCTGATGACTTCACAGGACTGTAGAACCAAGATCCACGCTCTTTAAACTGAATCCTCATTGTCTCTTGTTACATCACACCTTAGTATTGTCACTTGGTATTAGATATTGTACCCTGAACATGAAATACCCCATTTATTCCTACAGTGCAGGCCCTGTATGGGAATTCTGTCTGTTACACTCCTCCCCGGGCTACCAGGTTCTATACACATGAACTGGCAGTTTAAAAGAGAGGTGAGAGGTGGAAGGAGAAAGAAAGGATTATCACACATGTGAGGGACTGAGTCTAAAAAGAGATAAAGGACTCGACCAAGGCTATGGGTGCATTCCGGGGCAGAGCTGAGAACAGAGCCTAGTCTGTTGCAAGTGCTGGGAGATGGTCTCACTGTCTTGTTATTTATCAGTGTATTTGCCTTTTGTTTTTAGGCTTTGGATGTCAGCAAGAACATCTCGGTATGTACTGCCTTTGCAGAATATATTTAAATTGTGTCTACATTATCAGAGAGTAAGCCCAGTAGTGCACAGCATTGTATGAACAAAAGAGATTTACTCACCCCCGAAGTTTACTCTCATGGACCACAGGAGCATCAGCTGCTCAGGCTTTCTGCGGTATCAGCAGTGATTGCTTGTCTGAGACAACACCAGCACAACGAGGGACTAACTGCTGAGGCCTCGAAATCCTTCCACAGCACACATTAATCCTAGCAGTAAACACAGAGGTTTGCTATTTCCATGAGTAAACAGTCTTGCTTGCAGGCAGTTACCTCAATAGCACTGAGTCAGGTATGGCAGTTCTCAGCTGAGCCATGACCTCATCTGAAGTTTTGAACTGAAAACTTTGCAGATTCCCAGGAAGAGCTGTTGCAATAGGCATTGCTGGGGCTGGTAACTGTGGCTGGGCAGCTGCCAGGCTGTGCTCTCAAGGTGGCCACAATCCCTGTAGTTATGGCTCTGCTGGTGGCACAGCAGCACCAGCACACTGGAGGAAAAACCTCGAGACAGGGCAGAACAAGGTCAGGAATGTGACAATAGTTTGAGAAATTCACTTAAATGGGAATAATTTCTCTCCATTATGCTACTTCCGGGACATCATAATTTTTGTTTTGTTCCCCAGGTTTTCCAGTCATCACTTTAGAAAATTTAAAACGATATTGGGGAAAAAAAAACCCATTACATTTTTTGATTCATAGCTCTATTTAGTTCACGGGTCCAGATGAGCCCGGCCTGGAGAGAACAAAGATTAGAGATGGCCTCCTGAGACTTTCTGACCTGATAATCTCTATTAGCATTTCAAATGTAAGGGCCCAATAGCTGTGGCTTGCTGACGTGACAGGGAAACAAAGGCTTGATCTCTTCTAATTCATGATCCACAAAAGCTACCACCTTAAAAAAGGCTGATACCAATGCACCTGGCCTAATAGAAAGGATAAGAGCGTCAAACTGCATTTTTGGGTTTTGTTGTAAAGGCCCCCTGCGTGCATGTGAGTAGGTAGGAAACCAAACTGATCTTCTCCTTTAGCACAGCATAACAATGGGGTAAAACGTGCCCTTAGGCAGCTACTCAGCATTCACCAGTGAGGCACCCTCATGCTCTGAAATCCTTGGTCAGAAAGAATGGCAGAGTCCTTGGCAGAGAAATGTTACCAAACAAAATACAAAAAAAGATGGTATTAATCAGAGTTCATCAATCCTGTCTCCTTGTTTCCTGTATAGGTACAGGCTGGCCACTGGGCATCACTGCAGTGTTAAAAAAATTATTCTGTGGGCCCTGACCCCTATCTGTCTGAAATAAAGAAACTTGTCTCTTCCCACTGCCCTGGGGTACCCCAAAGTATCTTATGTTGACCAGATTAAGTCTGCCAGCAACTTGCCTCTGGTCCTTTAAGTTGTGTTTTCTTTTTGTTCCCTAGGGTGAGAGCCATGCTTGGAAGAGAATGAGAGATCTTATGAGGAGGACACGACTGACAAACCAGAACAAGCTGGGGCTGTCCTCTGCTGCTCTGAAGAGGTCCTGCCCACAGCTGTATAGGTGAGAGAAAGCTGTGGGAGATTTTCACTTAGTGTTGGGTGGAGGTGGTAGAAGGTTTACCTCTAGTTGTTGCTGCCTGAAGACAACTCCTTACGTTATTTCTGTTGCATAGGCTGGTCCTGGCTAGCAGTAGCATTTATTTCCTTAAGTGCCCAGATAGTCTAGGATCCAAACTGGATGTTACCCATGTGAGAATCATGGAAACATTAGGGTCCCTAAAATAAGGTGCCTCTCCCCAGTAGGGTGAGGGGATGATGACAATTAGCCAGAGCCATTCTATAGCCTAATTACTTGTCTTTCTGCTCCCTCCTAAGCATCGCAGTC
Source organism: Rhabdornis inornatus (assembly GCA_013397075.1). Classification (NCBI taxonomy): domain Eukaryota; kingdom Metazoa; phylum Chordata; class Aves; order Passeriformes; family Rhabdornithidae; genus Rhabdornis; species Rhabdornis inornatus. The sequence goes on from VWZS01000187.1 coordinate 2,618,617, forward strand.
AGCATTAATGTTCTCTTTTGTCCACTTTCCCACCTTTCATGCAGTGGGACAGACCATATTGTACCTGATGTGTGTTGGGATGGGACAGTCAGGATCAGCTGGATGGTTTTTGTCAGAGGAAGAAGAGATGAAGTTTGCTGAATGTGTGCTCATGGGTGGGACCTATTTGTTGCTGTAGATGAATATTTGGGTCAAATATGAGGTCTTATTTATATTAAGTGATCGATGCTGCTCCCTTGGGCAACTTTGTCTACTTTGTCTGGTTGTAGCCTGGCCTCTGAGCTAAACTGTTGTGCATGTCTATCTGACAGTTCTGCCAGCTACCCCTTGCACAGATATTCCCTATGCACTTGCCAAGTCCTCCCAGCTAGTCTGGTGAATTTGGAGTGTTTGTGTATGTAATAAGGTAACAGGAAGAGCCTGGGTATCTTAGTCACCAAAGCAGGAGCAGTACATGGAGCTGTGCACCTCCCTGTATGTTTTTTCAGCTGAGGTCTCAGTAACCTTCAGCGGAACAGCTCAAATGTGCTTAAGCCCTCCTCTGGTTTTAGAGGGGGTGATGGTGGGGAAACAGCAGTTGTTTAAGCACTCAGGAATGTCCTATTGTTCCCCTTAAGACAGCCTGTACCTACCTTACAAAATGCATAAGGGAACTGGGAGTCTTATAATTACAGCTGGAAAAAAAAACCCCTCTGTAATGCATGGAGTGATTTTTCCAGCTGTGAAAAGGTTGGTTGGGATCCGAGCACACATAACAGGAGAGCTTCCTCCTATTGTTTGGGAAACTGAAAGAAACACAAAGCAGAGAGAGATCAAACAGTTCCATCTAAAATAGATGGTGAGCCATCTGGGGGAAAAACACAAACTCCTGTGAGCCATCCCTCTAAACCTGAATAGAACCAGCACTTTTATTTGGGTTTCAGAAAAGTTCTGTCTCCATAACTTGCTGCTTGCCCCATCTCCATAGCACAGAGGACAGCACCAGCACTCTCTGCATGAGAATTGAAGGCTAGGTCCTCGGCTGTCTAAATTAAGGTATTTCCAATGGAGGGTTAGCCCAATAGCTCCTAGCAGAAATTCTAGCTCCCTAGAAATTAGTCTCCTAGAATGGACAACTACTGCTATCATGGAAATGCTGTACAATGACATGCCAAACAGACAGTTTTTTGGCCAGCTGTATCCTGGCTGCATGTTCAGAGCTCTTGTACACTGATTTTTGCAGGCTGTTTTCAATAGCCGATGAACGCACTTTTCTTCTACTAACTTTCTCCTGCCGTATATCTACATAAAACCCTTACCCTCTACTCATGCTCCTTATCTCCCTCCATTTCCTTTTCTGCTTCATTCTAGCTCTTATTCTCCAGCCCTATCTGTACTTGGTTTTGCTCTTCTTACCCCAAACCCAGCAACAGCAGCATACTATCTCTGTCCTTTTCACTGGTGCGTGGAAAAGTTGGGCACCTTGTTCAGTGGCAGTTTGGATATGCAGTTGCCCTCAGGCTCCTATGAAGTAAAAAGTTAGTCTTAATGGATGAATGACAGACCAGCAAATGCTGCTGAACAGTAAGACAGATCCTTCCTGCAGCAGTACCAGAATGGTAAAGCAATAAAGTCTCACTCATCTGCAGTTCTTGGCAAAGCAAACATTGAAACCCTGATACTCTCAGCATTTAAAGCCACTGGCTTTGTTATAATTTATGAAACATGTTTGTCCTGGCTCCTGGTCCTGTTTGTACATGCAGACATGTGGAGTTGGCTGGCTTTTGCTTACCCGGGCTTTCCTGGGCTCCAGGTCTGACACTGGAACAGGCTGGAGCCTGGTGCCCTGTATTAATATACAGCTCTGAAGGAGTCAGAGATTTGTTGCTTTTGACACCCAGTCCCACTTGAGTCATTTGGGCAATTAGAGAAAGTCTCTTTGTTTTTGTAACTAGGTCAAAGCAAATCCCCTTTCATGCTCCTACTCTGTGTATGATGAATGATCTGCTCCAGGGTGGTTGCTTTCCTTTTCTGTCTCTTTTTTTTTTTAACCATCCACAAAAGAACTCTCATAGCAGAGAGAAATTGGTTCTTCTAGCAGGAGAGAGGGGAGGCCTGCCAAGGTAAGCATACTGGCACAAGACTCAGTATTTTGCCGTACATTGTTCTAAACAGGCTCAGGTTTTCATTTCATTTTCTTTTTCCTCCTAATACATTTGCTCCTGCAAAGCAACATCTATTCTGTGCAAAGGACCAGAACAGATGGGTGACTGACTTCATTATGGTGTTGTGAACTTAAGCAGCACATGGTCCTCCACTTTCCAGGGCAGAATCTAATGTAGGAAGCTTTGGGCAATCCCCTCCTGACATTCCAGTGCAGATATACCCACCTGGGTATCTATGGGAGCTGTAGATTTTATGCAGATGCATGAGCTAACCTCAAATGCAGTGGTAAACATGATAGTTTCAGTTTGAAGCCACAAAAGCTTGCTGCTGTATGATGCCCACTTTGTGGTTAGTGTGAAGTAAGCTACCAGGGACGGTGCAGTTCTAAGATTACAAAACCCCATTTTCAATCCTGTGCAGTAAATGTTGAAGAGGGCCCAAGAACCTCAGACTCAGATCTGAATGATGCTCTTCACATGGAAGATTAATACTAAGGTATTTTCAACCCTGTGCTCAGAGTTGAGAAACCACCAAAAAATTAAAGAACATCAAGGCTGAAGATTGACTAGTCCATTGTAAAACAACTAAGAGTAGAACAGAACATAAAAATGTACAACATTTAAGAAAAAACCCAATATAGTAGTTCACAAAATAAAGAGTATGCACCACATTTTTCAGGACTTTGAGTTGAAAATTTTTCAAAGTAAAGATTTGAAGTAAATAGTTATTAGCTATTTATTTTCTGTAAATATCTTTCAAATATTTCTTTAAAAAACCCAAAAAACAAATGACAGCTTCTTTTTCTTAAACAGAACCTATTTTAAAGATGTGTCTAGAAAGTGTTTCAAAAGGTTTGTCTCTCATAAGCCCTGGAGGCCTGAGCTAACTAAAAAATTTCAACCTAACAGGATGTATTATACTCATTTCAATCATATGTAGTAAATAATAAACAAAAAATTAAGCTGGAGACAGTCCACAGCAGCTAGTTTAGTTTGCTCTTCAAAACACTTCATTTCCTACTTACTATTTTAGACCAGAAATTTTAACTTCTCTGTGATATTCAGCCATAAGTCTATCCCCTGTCTTCCAGCTGGGCAGAAAATACTGGTTGCTCTGAACAAAATTATGTTTGTGTCCATCCACTACAATGTGGCTCCCTGCCAAATGCTGCATCTTGTGGCTCTCTTTTTCGTTGCTGCCACAAATATTTGGACAGCATCTGCTGTGGAATTTCAGACTGGAGAGGGGGAAGCTGCACTGGGTATAGCTTAGATACATATGCACAGCATATTAAGGTTAAGAACACACCAATGCATTCTGGCCACTGTCAACTTCAGTTGTATTTTTCCATTTGTTAAGGCCAGATATTATGTCTTCAGAGCTGAGGAAAACTGAGAGGAACTCCATGATTGTTCTGGGACAAAATACAAAGAACGAAAACTTATGGCCTTTCTGATAACCTGAGTCAAATGGAGCAAGGTGAAGTAAGTAAAGCAGCATGTGGTTCTTTGTGGGTTGGGGTTTTTCCCCTCTTCTCAGCACAAAAATGAGGCAGCCCTGTTTCTTCACCCAGACACACCCCAGCTTACAATGACAGAAACAGGTCCAATTTTTGAAGTTCAAATGATGTGGATTGATGCCTACTGAGGACTAGCCCATCTATCTTCATTTTAATAGTTCCTCAGCTTTTGGTTTGTTGTATTTTTTTTAGCCCACAATTTAAAGGCAACTGTAGTCATACAGGATACATCACACAGCCTTTTTACAAAACATAAAAGGCACTAAATTAAATTTGTCTGCAGTTAATCAAAAGACTTCCAAATAATAAGCCAATAAGATGTCTTGGGAAAGAGACCTTCTGTCCATAATAAAGACTAAAAGAAAACCAACCTCAGCTTCATCTTCCACCTTCCAACTCAGCCCACAGACTAAATACAGAGAAACTCTAATCTCACATTCACTGCATGTTTCTGTTTCAGAAAGTCAAGGCAAGAACACCAAAGGACAAAAAAATCAAGAATCCTGGGGTTACTCTGTGAAATCTGCATCCTACAATTGTCAACAGAGCAACTCTGAATTGAGTGTTGGAAGGGAAGGAAGGAAGGGGGATGTTGAGAAGGGTCTGTGGGCAGATACATGCTCAGCTATGCATGGCTTCGCTCCCGAATCTGAAGTGTACTTTAAAAGGTCAAGCTACAGATGAAAATTGCTGTTAGCATCTTGGCAATGCAACCAACACGGACTTGTAAGATTTGAAAATTCTTCCTCTTCTCTGAGTTGGGAACAGACTTACCTGACACACTGAAGCTTTTAAACTATCATTACATTCTGGGGACTTCTCCAGCTGAAATAAACATTAGCTTTGCGGGACATAGCATCATCTAGAGGAGTGCCAGAGACTCATTGCCCAGTGCAGAGGTGGCTGTTGAAAGGACAGCCTCCTCCCTCTGGGGAACCTGAGTTACAGTCTCTGTCCCCAGCACAGCTCCTCCCTTCAGAGCAGCCTATGGCCAGCTGTGCCGTTTCACTGGAATCCAACAGGAAAACAAAGTATGTAAAGCTAAGGTCATTCCTGAATCCACTACTATCTTCCCATCCTGTGGGCCTGCTCCTTCTGCAGAGGTCCCTGGACTCTGGTGCTACTCTGCACAGAATCTGGCATTGTACACACTCATTGTAAAGACTAGAGTAAGCAGCACTGCAGGAATCAGCCTTTCCACAGACTGGAGGGGGCATCCAGGGCAGCCTCTGCCCCAAGCCCAGCCATTCTGTAATCAATCTTTTTCCTTGATAGGGGACAGGACACCAGGCTTGAATTCCCACTTGTAAATTCTATTTGAGTGCTCTGTCTGCGCAGGTAGGGCAGTCTTGCTGCTGTATGGATGTGTCTCCACACTCTCTCTACTGGGAAAAGGTGAGGAGAGCAGGGCTGCAAGGGGCAGTAATTCAAATACATCCTTTATAAACTGGTGCTCTTTTGGGATACACTAACAACTGTGTAAGGCTATGATTTTGTGTGGTCATTGCCACATGTCCACTGCTTCCTAACTCAAAGAACAGGCAGTGCATGCTTCTGAACGTCCCATGGTTGCAGAGGAGTCTGCACACTAGCTCTTATTGGTACTAGCAAAATAGTTAATACACATGAAGTAAAGATTTGAGTAAACTAACACTGCCTCTTGATAAAGGATTGTTCTATGCCATAAATTATAATTAAATTACAAGTCAAGCAATTGCTGTTTAAAAATCGCTCCCCACCCCCAACTTGCCTGAGAACCACGATTTGACAAGCTGGCAGGAATGATCAGCTTCAGCAGGCTTAGTCTTTCAGCAACAGATGCTTTCCCTTGCTCATCCACATCAGCTGGAGCCGTTGGAGGCCTCCAAACCAGAGCAGGATCTTTTCTGGGATTTGGAGATCTCAGCCATGCCATTCCAGGGCCAGTATAGTTTGTAGGAATGAGGAAGGCAGAGTTCAAGTACTCAGAAGGATTGCTACTGTTGTTACTTGGCATCTCAAAAACCCCCACAAACACAATGATCAAACCCCACAACCCAAACCCCCATTAAAAAGAAAAAAAAGGCTGTGCTGACTTCAAGGTTAGCACCCTAAAGTAGGTGCTGTGTTTAATGTTTCAGTTGTAGCTGCTGCTGCAGGACTTGGTTATTCACTGTATACCTTGCTAGCTTCATGCAAAGCTAGGAAGATTTATGACTTGATTATTCTGTGAATATTCTGTATATCTCCATAAATACAGGGGATAAAAATCCTGCATTACTTATATCCTCCATTATCCCTCCAGTGTTTTTTTTTTACATAGACTGTACAGAATGTGAATCAGTGTAAACTGAATTTAAAGTGTTTTAAGACATAGCGTCATGAACTAATATTTTCTACAACCCTCTCTATTCATGGTATAAGTTTGTTGGGTGTTTTGTATTTGTTTGGTTTTTAACTAAGATAAAATAGCACTCTTCTTTATTATAGCATTATATTAAATATGTTCATGTATTTTCAGAATTAAGTGTATTTATAATGTGTAACATACTGTATAGTTCTCCACTCCAGGATCCATTGTAATCCAATCATAATAAATTTAATAAAAGTATCACTATTATGATAATTGTTTTCAGATATTAATGAACACCTGGCTTGTAATATAGCAACTACCACACCTTTAGGGTGTCAGGTGAGCATAGCTAGTCAAGAAAGGAATTGTTACCTCCAAGCTTTTAAAGAACTTCTTCAGCTTTGTCAAAGAAGCAAGTTTGCTCTTTGGAAGCAGGTGCTGTTCTCAAAGATCTAGAGGGTGAGGAGAGCCTTTTGAAAGTTGAGGTATGATAGAACATGTTAATTTTGAGCTGCCTTGTATTAGGTGCTGTTGCTAGGCTTTGCTTCCACAGACAGGCAGCACATACAGCACTTCAAAGAAAAATCAATGAGGGCACTGGGACAAAGTGTGCTGATGCTCAGCACTGGAGTTTCTTTCTGAAAATCTGGATTCAGTTGCAGCACTACACAACAGTCTCAAATGAGAGATCTTAGCTGCTCTTCCTCAGCCTTGATTCCCAGCCAGCAGAACCCTCCTGGACAGAGGGGCTTCCTTTCCCCTGCAGGTGTCTAAGAACTGTGTACAGCACCCCCCAAGAACTTTAATTGAGCTGTATAACCAGGTGAGACAGAGCGAAGCTAAACAGAGTGCACACAAGAATTCACACAAAGGTATTCAAAAGAAAGTAATGGTGAAAAAAATCAGTGAGACTCAGCTGAAGAGAAGCCTAGAAAAAAAAAAGTAAGCCAGAAGTGCATCTGCGAAGGTAGAAGGGAAAGAATACACTCTTTGCAGAAGCAAATATTGCAGAACAGGAACCACGAGAGCCATTAACACCCCAGTGGTGTTGGAGAACAGGCAGTGAACACAGGGCCAGTGCAACAGAGGAGGAAACCTCCAGGCTGCCTTTGACCCTGTACCAGCGCTTCACAAGAACAACTCTCATCTCACTGCTGCTCACAGCCTTCCTGCCAGCTAAGGACCAAGTAGCAAGCCTTCAACACAGAAGACTCCCCAGAGTGGATAAGGGAATTAAGTTTATTTCTTTGCTCACCACCTTCACTTAGCACTGCACGTACCCTGCACTAAGCATCATACCAGCGTCCTACACACAGCTCTGCACCAAAAGGGACAGTCCCTGCAGGGGAATCTATGCAATTCCCATAGGATACACACCCAGAGCTTCCTGCCCCTTGGGATGGTTCAGTAAGCCAACAAAGGGCAGCAGGGACTTGACTCTCACAGCCCCTTCAGCATCCACAGTCATCTAAGCTCTTCAAGCCAATATTTCTGTCTCCCTTACTGAGGCATAGGAAGGCTCCAGCAGACAGGAGGTGTTTAGATCTTGGCTTACACACACAATTAAGACCAGTGCCAGAGCACCCTGCCTGGTGCATGGGGAAGGTGTGCTTTATACTACTCCTCTAATTGCCCAGTTAATTAACATTACAGACTGCTACTGAAGACTTGTCATGAGGCACATTATGAGTTTACACTCAGCTTTGTCAGACAGAGCTCCACCTATACCAAGGTCATTTAGTTGTCAGAGGCCTGCTCCAAAGGAGGAGGCTGTTTGACCTATCTTCAAACGATGTTTTTTTCCCAGCCTGTGATCTTTCTCCCTCCCACCATACAACTTGAAACTTTTCTTCTGCTTAGATTTTTGATAGCATGCAAGATGAAGATCACTGGTTATCCTGACAGTAGCAGGGGAAAGCATTTCTACTAGAAAAATAAAAATATAAGATTACTCCTGAAATTTCTTGGAAGAGGAAAGGAGAGAATACCACTCGTTAACACCCTCCAATCACACAGCATCTGCTGCCTCAAGCAAGCTACTGATAGTTCTTTGCTTCCATGTGTGTTACTCCCCCCTTTTAAAGGCCCCAAAGCATCTCCTGCCCTTAACAGGAAGGATTTCTAATCAAGCCTTAGAGGAAAAAAGAGAAAAGCATTTTTCCTTCCCCTCAAGGACTACCCCATCAGCTATAGGCAGATCTCAGTGTAAGTGCAAGCACCAGAGCTCTCCCAGGCTGGGCAGGAAGGAGGGCGTAGAGCCCCATTTCCCCTCTACAGCCTGCAGAGTTTTGCTGTACTGTTTTCACCCAGGACCTCAGAAAGCAAAGAGGGGTGCTGCCCAGCTGCTGGGGCTGACAACACCACCCTGAACTGCTCCTGATGCTCAAAATGGCAAGTTTTATTTCTCATCTAAAAGAAGTAAGTTTAAAAATAAATAAAAGCACTTCTATGCCAACATTGATGTCAAATTGGCTTTAATCCAAGACCTTTGAAGACTCCTGGTTGCTGTCACATGAAGGCTTAAGATTAAGCTCTAAGTTTGATTTTTTTTTCCCCTGAAGTTCAAACCACCTAGACTCTTTTTTTCAGTTGGAATGGTGTTTCCATGTTCTCATTCACCAGAAAAACACCACCTTTTCTGTTTCTAGGGCAAGAAAGGCAAGTTCATGCACAGCATTATTAGGAAGGCCCATTTGTGTAGTGCTTTGGCATCCTTGCAATCCTGCAGTCCTGCCACGTGAGCACAGCCCTAACTTACCCAGTGACTTAGGGACAAGTGGGCAATTCCCAGCTCCTCAGGGAGGTCAAAATACCTGCTCTGCATCCCCAGAGATGCAGATGCAGGATCTGCTTTTAGTGAGTTTTACTGCACTTCTGGTCAGTGTTTGAATGGAGCCTAGGTCACTACTTTTGAGAGCCACTATATTCATTAACAGAAATGCCAACACCACCCAGCATCAATCCTGCCTCAGCCCAGGCCTTGCAAGGTCTCCAGTTTGTCAAAGGCAGACAGATAATACCAAAACCAGAAGAATTGCAGAGTGAGATGAATTTGGAAAGCTTTTCACAGCCACATAATTTTTGCCTTGCAAATAGTCTTACAGCTAGGGTCTCCAGAGGGAGGGGTACCACCAAGCAAATGGGTTTGACAGTCACTTTATTGCAATCCATTGATTTCACGTGTTGTTGACACCTTCCTTTGCCACAGCACAGAAACCACAAGCACCACACACAGAGCTGTCCCAATTGCCACAGCAGCAAATCCCAGAGCCCAGGGGGCTGCAGCATGGACAGCTGCTCCTGTAGGGAGAGACACCCCAATTAATGCTCCCAGGGAGGCACAGGGATGCCTCAGCGGCTCAGCTTTTCTGTAGAATAGCTTAGACCAGCCCCCTTTCCCTGCTCTGCTCCACACTTACCAAGGCCATCCTTGGCTGAGTCCTGTCTTAGCTCATCCTGGAGGAAAATCACAGGGCCTTTGCTGGACACATGGGAAGCACCTTCCTTAAAAAGATGCTTAGCACTCCTTTTAGCCCCTGCAGAGCAATGTGAATGTTGTAGGTAAGAAGAGGTATAGCCTGAAGTCAGCTTCTCAGCACAGAGGACACCACATTTTCCATGTGAGTCCACACAGAGCTAAGAGCCCATGAAGACCTCTGTCTTTTTGGCATAAGAAGAGCCCTTAGTCAGTGGAAAGGAGCAGGAAATGCTTTGGCAAGCTATCCATGCCTGAAGGGAATTACTCCACAGGCTACATGTCTCCTACTCCCCAGCCTGGTTTCCCTACTGCCCCTTTGGACAGGGAAGCAGAAGGCAGGACACTTACTGACTCCGGAAGGACACGTGGTGACACAGGACTCCTTCACAGACTGGTGGCACACCGAAGCACTGCAATGCAGGTACACCTAGAGAAACATGGAACACAGCCTGAAATCCCTCAGGCAGTGTCTGGAGATGGTGATATCCTACTGTGGTGCACTGAGCCCAGCCAACAGCTAAGCACCCACACAGCCACTTACTCACTCCCCTACTCTGACCCAGAAGGGCAGAGAAAGAACAGGAAGAGCAAAAGCAAGAAAACCTGTAGCTGGAGAGATGAAGACAGTTAAATATGTGAAGGAGAGGAAGAGAAGGAAAGGAAAAAACCTGAAGCACACACATGACGTAAAGGCAAGTCACCTATCCTGCTCCTACAGGCAGGCCAGTGCCCAGGCACTGGAGCATCAGCTACACTAGAAGATGAAATCCCCTAATGTTTACTGCTGAGCATGAAATCGTGCAGCATGGAATATTCCTTTGGCCATTTTGAGTCAGCTCCCAGGTTCTAGCCTATCCCATGCCTACTCACTTGGGGCTGAGAGACAGCAGAATGAAGACAAAGTCTTGGTGTTCTGCAAGTGCTATTCAGAAAACAGCAAGAATACCTGTTTTCAACACTTTTAGTGACAAATCCAAAGCCACAGCACCATACAGGCTGCTATGAGGAGAGTTAGCTCCACACCAGCCCACCTGGTCCTTAAGGGAAGGTAGGAAGGTCTGTTCGCCTAACTTCACATCCAGGCTGTAGCTTTGGAGCCCTCTGCTGTCCGCTCCAAGGCAGCTTCCAAACCTTTACACCACACACTTTAAAACTCGGTCAAATCCGGCATTACAGCATTTCTCCCTGACAGCTGGAATACTGCTGCCCGAGCACCACCTCACTCTGAACCTTCTTAAGTACAACTGAGACCAATTTTGAGTATTAGTTGATCACAGGAGCGCTGAGCAAACAATAGAAGGCAGGGTAAATTTAATGAGACTTAACTGGAGGAGCTCCATGAGATTCAGAGCCCAGATGCTTCAAAAGGTACTCAAAGTTATTTCCAAGTCATTTTGGCCAAGAAATGTAGTTTAGAGAATATTGATTAGCATAGCTAGAGCACACACCCTAAGCTAATTCACCAGACAAGCTAGCACTTGCTTAAGTAAACTACTACCCATCTAGTAGTCACATTTTCTGTCACATCCCTCCAAGTGATGTCTCTTATCTCTACCACATTCACTTCAGGGAATAAGGTTTTGGAATCAACCTCTCCTTCTGTTTCAGCAGATATTTTCCTCATCTTCGCCCCACTCCCCCAAAAGGGCCAAGAGACTCATAGTTATAAAGTGGTTTTTACTGCTCACACATTTTACTTGTCTTCATTATGAAGCCAGGCAGCCAGGACAGGATCTTACCAGCCCAGAGAGTTTCTCTTGGGAAGTGGAGTCCACAAAGGCGAATGTGTAGAGGGTAAAACGCTGGTAATGAGAGGGATACAGTAGTCCTGAGGTGAAACTCGGAGGCATCAACTGTGTCTGGTAGTTGTCCCCTGCATAAGGGCACCTGAGAGGAAAGGTAAGCAGTGAAAAAAGAGCAAGTTATTCCCCTGACCCAAAGTTTTTTATAAATCACTTACCCATCCACCAAAATTGGCCACTGCAGCTGTTGCTGAGGGTTGGTGCTTGGTGTGGCCCAGCAGTGGTGCAGAACTAAAATCAGGTCTGGGTCTGTTCTCTGAAGGATCCTGACTTCTGCATAAACAGGGTCTCTCAGAGTCTTCACAAGAGGATAGTCACTGTCTGTATAGTAGGAAGTATAGCTTCCATCTGGGGCAGAAGAAACCCAAGAGCCGTTTAAGGGCAGGAAGAAACAGGAATAGGCATCCTTTACAGCCAGATCAGGAAGTTCCCACCATGGCAGAGAAGCAGTGCTGGGTTAACCCATCAATACTCCACCGTTACTCAGAGACCAGAGCCCTGCACTGAGAGGCTTGAGTAGGTCCTGCAGACCTCTCCTACCTGAGGCAACACGCAGCTCCAAGGACAGAGGACCTGGCTGGGACACAGCAGGGAGTGGTGGCAATGTGAAGACCTGAACACTCAAGGGAACAGAGCTCCCACTGATGGAATAACTACATCGGACATGTAACCTGGTGGGAAAGGAAAGCTCCAAATCAGGCAAATAACAAAAGCCACTCTGATACCCCCTTTCTCCAATATGGCAACGTATCATCTGCTTTGATTAGTTATATCCCCTTTCTTCCAACACTTTCTTTTAACAAATACTTGAAATTTTCTTTAGTGTTTAGATTTGAGGATCTGCAGATTGTCACTGATCAGCACCAGCTTTATTCCTCCTATTAAGAGATATACCAGTCATTAAGCTAATCCAGTGCCCTCATGTGAATTCAGAGCTTGTGACAAGCAGGAATTTCTCTAGTGACATTGGACACAGTGACACCTAGCAACATCAGTCCCGGGGTAATACCTGAAAATGCTATCCCTAGTGACAGAGCCAAGGCTCCCAGTCTTCACATCCCTGCTTGCCACCAACTCATTCTCATATATGGCCTGGTCACCAGTCATCTGAAATGACAGATAGGCACCATTACTGTGGTAAAGTCAGGCTGGATCAATACGAGGCTGGAGAACAGCATTTGGCCTCTGGAAGTCTGTTGGACGTCCATAAGGACCCAAAGCCACGTCAGGTGGTTCCAGCTCTTCCAGCCTAGCAACAACTGCAGCTCTTACCTGAAAAGTAGTACCACAGGCAGAGAGTGGAAACTGGTACACAACAAAGGCATTGTTTGTCAGGACAGGGACACAGCCAGTACTGTGTCCATTGGCCAGTTGCACTGAGTCCAGGGCAACAGGTGGCAGGGTCACATCTCGAGAAACAGCAATAGAAAACTGGCCATCTGCTGTGCAATGAGCTGTCACTGGAGAAAAAGACGCAATCAGTCTTGAGCTCAGAGATAAGAGGGTTGGACAAGAGGCCCTAATATCATAACCAAGACAAGACCAGCAAGTCCTTCAAGCTGTCCTGCCTTTAACCCACAAAACAAGTGCTAAGTATGGCAAGACAGGTGCAACCAGCTCCAACAACACCACCAATGCTGGGCATAGAACCAGGTGTGTTGCAATACAGTGGAGAAATGCTGGACACTTCACTGGAAGATTATATTCTTGACAGCCAAAAACATAGCCTTGAGCCACCTGCAGGAGCAGTACATACCAAGCTTGCCCTGCCAGCAAAGCGAGAGATCCTGTTTTGCAGCAGCTCAGGAGAGAGAGAGAACAGCTGCTCAGGCTTACCTGTGTTACCAAAGTAGCAAGGCTTCACCCTGTCTCTGGGGTCATAGCAGCAGCCTTGTGCTTCACAGTCTCCCTGGCTGATGGGCAGGGAGGCACACAGCAGCCGGTCCTGGCTGAGAACAGCCAAACAGACACTACTGCTTGGAGCATCCAGGGCTGGAAAAAACAGCAGGGGGACAAAGACATGAAGGACACTGGTTGAAGGTGTCCTGGTGACTCTGTATACAAATCAAGGGAAATGAGAGTCAGGTGAGGGTCAAACACATGGCCTGGATCTGGCATGGAAGCCTGCTCAGGAGGGACCTGAATTCCCATGGAACAGAGACTCCCCCTGAAGCCATGTACAGGAAACTGGATTTACATCAGATTTGTGAAGATAAAGCATTCTAGATCAACTCTTGGTAGTTAAGAAAATCATTGTACCTAGTCTCCAGTTGAATCCCTGAACTTGCAGGAACTCATGTAGCCAGAATCTGGCTGGGAAATAAAACAAACATTCACCTGATGACCCTGCAGGGAGGCACAAGTCCCCAGCAAGCTGCTGGCTCCTATGTCCAGACCCTTTTCCATGGAGTTTTCTGCACAGCAGTAAGTCCCCTTTCCTAGCCCCCAAAATGACTAGGAACAGCCATCTGAAAGGAATGGCACTCATCACCACAAGATTCTGACAGGTGCTTGTATCTTACCAGGAAGGTCCACAGGGCACCTGAGCAGCGTCTCTTCACGAAGAACCTTTTGCCCAGCAGCATCTGTTCCTTCAAGCCCAACCAGTATAAGATAATTGTGGTCCTAGGGGAAAGCCACACCAGTCAGGACAACCAGAGCAGCAATAGTTACAGCCCCAGCAGAATCCCTAAGGTCACTCACCCATTCAAAGACATAACAGCCAGCATAAGAGACTGATATTTTCCTGGAGCCATCTGGAGTCCCAGATACCAAGAGCCCACAGTCAGAGTCATTCTGCAGAGCGTGTGCCTTCCCTTCAGTATCTAGGGAAAGAGGACACAGCAGCAGGAGCTTCAGACTCCCACGTTGCAGATTAGACCCACTACAATCCTGCCTTTCTGCAGGAAATAGAGACCTAGCCAGTATTAGGGTCTGGAACAGCAGTGAGAGAATCCAGCAGCCAAGACATCTAAATGCAGGCACAGCACTTCACCAGTCCTTGACTGCTGTGTCATATAAACAGCCCCCTGATTATGCAAGATGCATAGAAGCTATTCAGCAATACTTCACATCAAAACCTGTTCCTTTCTTCTCATTCCATACACCTCTTCACTTGGGCAAAGATATGGCTAAAAATGCCTCTTGATATTTCCTCACCCCAAGTAGTCAGCATAAATGAAGCATTCCCTTCCCAGCCTGGAGGTAAGGTGAGCTGTAAGCTTTTTTGGCCACAAGTCAGCAGGGTAGGATCAGAAAAAACACTGGCATGAGCCCCCAGAACCAAGGCAAGGGGACCAAGAAACACACAGAAGAGCATAGCTCCTGACGCAGCCCTAGACTGCCCTACAGCACCCATCCTGCTCTCTTGCAAGGCTCTTAGCCTAGCCCTTTTAAATTGTGGAGCCAGCTGGGACCAGAAATCCCTGAAGTATCCAGGTGGACCCAGCCCAGCAGTTTAACACCTTCCATTGCCCTCACCTGAACTCAGCAGAGTCTGCTTGCACTCTTTGAAGAAAACCGAAGGGCAAGAGTTGAGCTAATATCAAGAGATGGGTCTCTATTCATACTGTAGAGCCCTAGGAGGGTCTTCAAACCTTTTTTCATACCCTGAGTTCTTCCCATGGTTGGGACATGCAGGAAATCTGTTTTTTTAATTGCTCATTGCATGGCATGAGTGCAAGAAACTCAGCGACAGTGCTCTTTTGCTCTTTTAAAGATTATATGGGTTCAAATGCCAGACACAGGGTGCTGACATAAAATCTGTGAGAAATCATGGAGCTCCAGAGGCTTTGCACACCTAAACAGTGGTGATTCCCCATAAACACTCTTGGCTGGGGACTTACAGCCCTGTTTGCAGTGTGGTTGTGTGGGGATAGTTGCAGGACTGGCTCAGGCCTGGCTTCTAAGTGGCAGGATGGTGTGCTTTCTGGGACCCCTACCCCCAAAAACTGGCAGGTGGGCCCCTGAGATGGGCTTGAAACACAGGGAAGGGGAGCCTCTGTGATCCCAGAGAAAACTCAGCCTGCCAGCAGCCATTGCTGCCTGCCTGCAGCTGCAAGGTCTCGTGGAGAGCCTTCTCCCCAGCCACACATCAGGCAGCCACACCAAGTGAATGACTCATTGTCCATCTTTCCATACATATTTCTGCATTCATGCAATGGAACTGTGAATGTCTTTACACTTCTGCCCTCAGCAGACCCTCCAGCTCCTGCATGTCCTCACAGCACTGTACAGCATCAGGACACTGGCCCCAGCCAGCCCTCACCACAGGCACGGTGGGCAGCATGAGTCTGAGGGAGCATTTCCTTTGCTCTTCCACCTCAGCCCACAGCCCATCTTTGCTGCACAGCTGTACAAAATGCCATGATCCCAGCTTGTCAAGAATGTCACTACAAGTGCCTCTGCTAATTTCATGCACCAACCAGGATGGCTGCTCCACAAAGTACAAGACCTTGTCAGCAGCTCTGCACAACAGGAGATGCAGACAATGGATGTTGACAGGCTGCTGTGTGGCTGAGGCTTGAGCAGCCCTCACGAACCAACTGTGCTCTGTACAGTTCCTGCCTGGCACTGGACAGTGACAGTGGAGAGACACCCAGGGAAAACACTTGGACTTTGGCAGGGAGGGAGGCTTCATCTCTTTGGAAGCTGAGTGCTATGCACGCCCAAATCACATAATCACTGCATGACTGCCAAATGCTTCCTTTGACTGCATTAACTGTTGATAATTGGGTAAAAATCACTAAAGTACTTTGGACCTATACAGAAACACTTCTATTACACTTCTATTACACTTTGATCCACAAATACTTTACTTATGCTGAGAGCAAAAATGTCTACAATTGAAGAATAATTCTGTGTGAAACAACCCTGGAAATGCTGTAGATCCACCAAGTAGTACCTGTGCTGAGAACAGTTTCAGTAACTGCCCTTTCCTAGTTCCTACACAGACACCAAACAGCTGTGTTTGATCATGTAGGGATGGGAGGCTCTTCAAATGAGCCTGAAATTCATGGAAATTAAATGCTTTGTTTGAAAGAAGTTGTTACGGAAAAAGGAAAGCAACCTAACTGAAATGAAACAAGCAGGTCTCTTCCTCAGAAATCTTTTCCTCACCCATTTGATAGTTCTCATGCATTACAGTAACCCAGCTGTAAGCACCAGTTTAGATAGTAGCCAAGAGCACCATGGACAGGAAAGACATGCAGAGGATGAAGGCAGGTGAAGAAAACATCTCAGTGGACCACTAGTCTGATCAATGAGTGTCCTGGGAACAAGGGAACTTTGTAGTCAAGGTGGCTAGGTCATGAACACTGGTAGTTGGCAGCTACCTCGTGGCAATGCAAATAAACTCTCATGAACTTCATTTGGTGAAAGTCCATGAACCTACCTGAACTTCCATGAACTGACCTGACAACATCTGCGTTGATGCAGGAATTTGGCCAGCAGATCACCAACTAGCCAAAAGTTGTTGGCAATTCAGTTTTCCCACTCAAAGTATTGAGTATGGCTCTCTAAGAAGTAAAATGAGATTTAAAAAGAACAACTAGAAAGTTATTGTACCTATCCAAGTGAACAAGGATGACTTAAAACTCCCTTCTGTAGCGAAGGTACAAAAACTTCGCAAGGGATGGAGACCTTCACTAGCTCCTCTGAGTGAAAGGGAAACTCACATTAACATGCTGCTGTACAGCAAACATGGCACGCCTCAACAAAGCACTCAGTTCACTCAGGCCTCTTGCTAATTCCCACCAAGTCCCACATCCCCTATTCTTGCAACACCTTCTGATCAGTTTTGCCTGCAAATGTGCCACAGTTCAGGAGAGATGGAGGGTTGAGACCAGCTTGAACAAGCTGAGCACAGCCCTGAGGGTTGCTTCTACCAGCCATGGCCACTGCTCTTGGGACCCCACTGGTTCACAGCCCCTGAGTAATCTTGAGCAAGAAGCCTCCAGCTCTTTTCTAAGCCCTTGCAATACACCAGACATGCTCTGCTGTCTCCCAGAGCACCTAGGGAACTTCCAAGGCACTTGTTCCTCATAGTGGAGTCAAACATGAACAAATCAAGCTGTGCATGTCAGCTTCCAGCAGTAGGTTGGATGAGCTTCTTTGGTAAGTGCAAGGACTAGTTGCCAGGTTGCCATAGCCTATACCCAGCGTCAGACAACTGCATCCCTGTCCCAGCTTGGGAAGCCATTTCCCAGAGACTCTCTCCCAGACACTCTCTCAAGTTCTGGATTTCCCTCATCTCTGTCTGTTTTTCTCTTTTTCTCCTCTCGGAGGCCTTGAAGAGGTCAGAGTCTCAAGGTCTTGCCCCGTTTTCTTACATCTTAATTTTGTCTCATCCAGCAAGTCCTTTCTTGTGTATTGTCATGTCTGGAGACCTTTCTGGCCTTGCTAGATACACATTTTATATCTTCCTCTCTGGTGAGGCCAGACACCCCTAGGGAGAGAGACTGAGGCTATAGCTGTGCACTGAGGAAAACACAGTTGCATGTCCTTTGGCAAATCACATGCAGTGTGAACTTCACTAATAATGTCAGGAAGATTACAGGAACAATGAAGGATGGTTCACACCACTGACGGCTTGCACAATCAGTACTGAAGAACAGAAAACCCAAATGTCACTGAAGTACTTGGAAGATGCTCTTGTGACAGTGAATATCTGTGAGCGCCTCAGTAGGAGAGTGCGCCCCTATTTAAGAGTTAACTCTAGGTAAAACAAAACAAGTTGTGTGAACACATTACCAATTTCCTAATCTCTGTTGGCAACTGCAGTTGTTTGAGATAAGGTGTGTCTTCAATGAATAATTAATACCAATAAAAGTCTTAATTTCATAACACAGGGCAATCTAACAAATGATTGACTAGTAACACCGACTGACTCCTCCATGTGACCCAAAACCTGCTCTTGAACTAACACAGACCTTCAGTATATAAACTCAGATTCTGACAGCCGGAGTCACTCCCTCCTGAGCCACAGAAGAAAATGGAGCTCCTGGGAGGAGTCACTGTTGTTCTCCTGGTTTGCATTGCTTGCCTGCTCTCCTTTGCAGCATGGAAAGGAAGGTCTGGAAAGGGAAAGATGCCTCCAGGACCAGCTCCCCTTCCCATTCTAGGTAACCTGCTGCAGGTGAAACCCAGTAACTTGGCCAAAACCCTCCAGAAGGTAAGGCTACTTCTTCTTCTCTCTTTCTGCTGTGGGTGAGAAATGTGTGGGACCTGTGCATGGGGTCAACCTGTGGCTATGGCTCCATGACTTGCAGTTCCAGAGGAGCAGAAAAGTCATGGGGATTGCAGCTGCTTCCCCTCATTGCTGTTGCCATGTTGGTCGGGGCTGATAAGTGGGACCCATCTCCACAGCCACATTTATCATGAGAGAACCAAACCTTGATGTTACCAGTGTGTGAGGCTAACTACCTGCTGTGGGAGGCAGCAGCAAGGAGACTTCCCTACTCTTCCTCATTATTTGCTCCGTGGCCACGTTCCCTCTTGCATTTTACAGCTCAGTGAAGAGTATGGATCAGTGTTCACAGTGCACCTGGGCACTAAACCAGTGGTGGTGCTGCATGGACATGACGTGGTGAAAGAAGCCTTGATTGATCGTGCGGACGAGTTTGCTTCCAGAGGACACATGCCAGTTGGAGACAGGGCTAACAATGGATTAGGTATGTTTGCTGACTGAGCTCCTTCTGAAGCAGAAGGGAAGGGCTGGTCTAATCTGTGGTCAGCAGATTAGAGCTAGAGTGTACCTTGCATGAGGGAAAACTGCAAGGTTTTCCTTGCAGTTCCTTGCATTCCATGGAGAGGGGAAGCCAGAGAGGGCTGTAATTGCTGACTTCCACCACTCAAACGGTGTGAGGTAGCAGAGAAGGGGGGCCAGATTGTTCTCAAAGATGGGCAGGGAAGTGGCAAGGGGCAGCAGCCACCAGCTGCAGCAAGGGAAACTGTGTATGGGTGAGTGATTAATTATTCACAAGATGTTGGGCATGTAGTGGAGAAGGCCAAAAGCAGGCAGTTGGACTCCAGAACCTCCAAACCACAATACACTGTGATGCTACCACGTCAGTGCTCTCCAGGGACAGGGTTCACTGTCACCATGAGCCACTGTTCATCTCACACCCAGCATGCCCAAAACAGTCTTCCCTCTTCCTTCTTCCTCTGCAGGGATTATTTTTAGCAACAATGAGCCATGGTTACATGTCCGGCGGTTTTCTCTCACTACTCTGCGGAACTTTGGAATGGGGAAGAGGAGCATTGAAGAGAGGATACAGGAGGAATCTGAATACTTGCTGAAGGAGATCAACAAAACAAAGGGTACAGTCAATTTTTAATATATTTTATGTTTGAAAAAGATAGGCTGTATTAGGGAGCTCACATCTTTAGCAAGGAATGAAGTTCCTACGGATTTGGTCCGTGCACCATCTACCCCTCATTACAAAGCTGTAATAATTTTGTGATCATGTTCTGTTCTGTTTGGAGGACCCTTCTGTGTCACTCAGAGACTGATCTGATGTTTCCACTAACAACCAGAGTTCAGATTACCCACAGTAGCCATAAGTAGACATACAACATTTCATAGGGCTCTTTTTATAGTCTGTAACTTTTCTGAATCACAGGAGCACCTTTTGACCCAACCTTCATGCTGAGTTGTGCTGTCTCCAATGTCATATGCTCCATTGTCTTTGGGAAACGATATGATTATAAAGACAAGAAGTTCCTGGCTCTGATGAACAACATGAACAACATCTTTGAGATGATGAGCTCCCGCTGGGGACAGGTACATTCAGTAGGCATTTCACAGTGACAACATTCTCCCAGGGGAGCAGGAGACCTCCCTCCCAATGAAGTTCCATTTCAGTTTTCTAATTAGGACCCCATCAATGCTTTGCTGCACTGAAGGTATTTTGTTCAAGAGGAAGAAAGACTCTCACCAAAGCTGGAATTGGGTTTGCCAGCTAAGTGCAGCTTCCCAATAGTCTTGGACACCCTTCTTCTCCACTTCTAAAGTTCCTCCTATTACGACTATTACTACTAAGCAAGCCCTGCCAGACTGCCCAGCCTCATAGTCCTTCTGCAGCCTCATAGTCCTTCTGTTTGGCTCAGCTGACAGGGTTGTGGCTTTCCTGGGCTTTTGGCTAATATCAAAGGATGGGGCAAATGTCATACTAGGGACCTTCCTGTTTCTTTCCTTCCAGCTCTACCAGATGTACTCAAATATCCTGTATTACCTGCCTGGCCCACACAACAATATATTCGCAGAATTTGATGCTCTGAAAGCATTTGTAGCAGAGGAGGTGAAGTTGCACCAAGCATCCCTAGATCCCAACTCCCCTCAGGATTTCATCGACTGTTTCCTCAGCAAAATGCAGGAGGTAAGGAGAATGATGGCCCCAGCTTGTCCCCAAACACACCTATGCTGAGTCCTTCCCTGTCATAAGTAATACAGACATTGGGCTGACCCCTTCCCAGTCAGCTGTGCAATGGGAAAACAGCAACAGTATCCCAGATATTGCCTGTATTAGAGCTTATAGCTCTGGGTCTGCATGCTCACTAGCCACCACTACCTGTAGCTGTTCAGAGAGGGAGAGCTTCCTCTGCTTTCACCAAAACACAGGGACTTTTTCAGTTTGGTCTTGCAGTTCTTTCACTGGAAAGCAGTTGGCACAGCAAACAAGAAGTGGAGTGTCATTCAGTGCACAGCTTAAAAGACGGTTGGTGCTGAGTTTACTGCTCAAGGTAGCATTGCAATACCCCAGACAGCTGTTGCATCTTAGTGGAGAAATGCAACAGCTCTAGGAGAGAAGGAAGGTCTGGGATGACATGAGAAAGGGCCACTTCTCTCAGCTCAGCCAGAGAAAAAGCAAAGTCTTTTCCTTAGGAGAAAGATCGTCCCAATTCCAGTTTCCACATGAAGAACCTGATAACAAGCACCTTTGACTTGTTCATTGCTGGAACTGAGACAACAAGCACCACTATACGATATGGGCTTCTGCTTCTTCTCAAATATCCAAAGATACAAGGTACCAGTTCGTGACCTCTTCCTCTCTTGTCCCCTGGGCTGGGCACATGACTAATACCACATCCTTCTCCCAGATTTTCCCCTCATCTCTCTCTCTCTCTCAGACCTGACTGTGGTCACACAGTCACATCTTTATTTAGCCAAATCAACAGAACTTTCTTTGCATGGGCAGCAGTGGAGTTGTGTTCCATTCAACATTAAAACCAACATAATGATCCTGCCATCTGTGATTTGTGAATAGCATAGGGCAACCTATTTAAATAGGTTTGGTTTTATTTACACATTTGATGGTTTGTGCCTCTCATGACAGAAAAAATTCAAGAAGAGATTGACCAGGTAGTAGGACGATCAAGAAAACCTCGTGTGGCTGACAGGACCCAGATGCCCTACACAGATGCCGTGGTCCATGAAATCCAGCGCTTCATCTCTCTTATTCCCCTGGCTCTCCCTCACACTGTGACCAAAGACACCAGCTTCAGAGACTACGTCATTCCTAAGGTTAGCTCCTCCAAGTTCAGCAGTTCTTAGGCTGTCACTTAGAAGCCACAAGTTAGAACTGTTGTGGCCTGACCTTGTTTTCACCCAGCCCTTTTTGAGGGTTTTATCCTCAGGCAGCTGTAGCTCACTTGCACTGCCTTGTTGATGCTCCGTGGGCCAAAACTGGAACAGTAGCTCTGACCAACACTTTTGTTCCCTTGCTCTGCAGCTTTACCTATTTGTAGAGGTGCAGTGAGTTCACAAATACCCAGAGCAGTGATTCTTCACACAAAATGTAGCAAAGCTGAAGAGCTGCTCACCACCATCCAGCATAGTGCACATGCTTGGGAGCAAAGTCAGTTGCTCATTATTGAGCACAGACTCTGAGCCACAAAATGCTGTAGGGCATGTTTGCATCGAATGGAACAAACCAAACCTGTTTGCTCTGTTTTAGCACACTTCCTGAGGCAGTCTGTGCTGGCCACTGCCAGAGGCAGCCTGGTGAGCTAGAGCAGCCCATGGCTTGGCCTGGCCTGCTGCAGCAGTGCTCCGTGCTCTTCTGGGCAACCGTGGGAAGCTGGGAAACAGCAACACATGGGCTGCTGGTGGTCTGATTTCCGGCTGTGTAAAATCATAAGGCAGGACCCAGAGACCTGCTCAGCAGCCAGCAGAGAACTCTTGTGCATTGCTGCTGAATACTCCAGCCCCTGTTAATGGCTGGCCAGGAAGTTGGAAGATGAAGGATTGCAGCAGGAGAAATTTGTCAGGGGAGGGGAATTCCACAGGAGCTTCTTTTCCACAACCATGTGTGCTTTTGATATTTTGGACTTTCTGAAATGAAGGGACATAGTGCATCTACAACACTGTGAAACACCAAGAAAGAGAAGAATTAGGTGGGGTGTCCCCTGATGACCAGAGCAAGGTGAGGATGAATGTTCTAGAGAGGAGAGGAAGAATTCAGGAAGAGCAGGCAACAACTGCTGTGACATTCAGTAGGGTCTCTCTAAAGCTGCCTCCTCTAAAGAAGTGTCCCCAAAGGGAAACCAAAGGCACTGGTAGGGTTATACAGGGAAGCACAATCTCAGCTTGGCAGGCAGGCAGATTGAGTGATCTAATTTGCCTGCCTTTCATGTTCTGCTCTTCTTGTGTTACACTTCAGGGCACCACGATTTACCCTGTCCTCACTTCTGTCCTCCATGACGGTAAAGAGTTTCCAAACCCACATGAGTTCAATCCTGAACATTTCTTGCACAAGAACGGCACCTTTAGGAAGAGTGATTTCTTCATACCCTTTTCAGCAGGTAAAGCACAGGTTTGCTCTTTTCCTCTCTGTCAGCCTCCACCTCTGGTGACTGCCCTGCCTTTCCCTGCAACACACAACTGCCTCTTCCCAACACGGTCCCACTGGCGGTTCCTTGGGGTTCACTGCTCTCTGGATAACTCCTCCCTGCTGCTCCCATCTCCAGTGGCATCTCCCATCTTTTTCATCTGACAGCTTCTCTAATCTACTAGGAGTTGTCAATGTAATGATGTGAATGGGATCCACTGGCACTGTCTAAAATACCTGTCACCTTCCTGCACAACCACCCAAATTGTCCTGAACAAATCTTTTTGTGATAGCTCCACTTTTTCCCAGCACTTTTAAAGTATCTCTTAGGCTACATGCAACCACTCACCTACCAATGGGCCCAACCTTCTACTTTCTCACCTGTGCTTTGTCACCCTGCTCTCTCTCATCTTGACTGCTGTGATGTTGGCTCCACGGTTGTCTTCTCCTGCTCCTGTTCTTCCTTTCAAGAATTTTTACCAACAAACTCTTCTCTTGAAAATGTCCTCGGTTACCCTGACAGTCATCTCACTTCTATGGCTGTGTGTAGTAAACAAAGCTGTGCAACACAGCTGCTTAGTACAAACTCTGGTCTACTCAGAAACGCTCATTGAGTTCTATTTGCTGCTTTCACTTTCAGGAAAACGAATATGCCCTGGAGAGGGCCTGGCACGAATGGAAATATTCTTACTTATAGCCACCATCTTGCAGAACTTTACTCTGAAGTCTGTTGTCAAACCCCAGGAGCTCAATGTAAACCCAACTCTGAGTGGGACAGGCAATGTACCTCCTGCCTACCAGCTCTGTGCTGTCCCCCGGTGAAAAGACTCCAGTGTCTTGAAACTGGCTATTCCTTCATGAGCACAGTGGCTGCATCAAACAGCTGGTTTTGTCACCAGCACAGCTCCCGTGGCTGCTCCTGCAGCACGTGTCCCATCAAGACCATGCTTTGCAGATGGAGAGTGCTGCATGTGTGTACATTCATGATCCAATAAACAAAAATCTACTTATGAAGATTTGAGCTGTTATTTATTTTGGGTTGGGGCAGTGCCCACATCTACTGCTGCACTGCAGAGTAGGTCTGAAGAGCCTGTGGCCAGCACCCACTGGGAAGGGCTGTCCCTTCTGGGCAAAGACCCTGCCTTTGTCATCCACTGTGCTCACTGCTGCTGCTTGCAAGGAGCTCCAGAGCAGTCACAGCACACCATCAGTCGGGAAGGCTCCCAGTGCTGGAGGGGAAGGGTGTCCTGCAGCCTGTCTGCCAAATGAAAAGAATGCATTCATGCTTTTTGTAGGCCGTTGCAAGGACATCACTTACCTGAGCATTGGAGACTGCAACCAACTCTCTGGCAGCTCTTTTTCTACCATCAGTATCACTGCAGGGGTTTAGATGTTCTTTATTAAAATGAGTTAATTTAGGAAAAGGGTAGTGTCTCTTATTTCTGCCCCCAGCTGCAATTTGGTGCCCTTCTTTCAGTAAGAGACTGGATGGTTTTAGTAAAAATATTCCACCACACACGACTTTCTTCTGGGCTTCTTTGTTCCTGTGGCCTTTGGTTGTGTTTGGATGTTCAGTTTTTTGTGTTTGTCTTGATCTTCATGTACATAGATACTTGTTGTCCTCTGCATCATGGTCATATAAAAGTCCTAGTGGCAAAATATAATTTCTGTGATTGGTTGTCACAAGGCACTCAGAGACCATGTGAGTACTGCAGAGAAAACAGTGTGCAAGAATTCCCACCTCCTTTGGAAATGTTTAGCATTATTTTGACAGAAATATCATATTTGCCCACATCTCAGGTCCATCCCTCCTTGTCCCCCCACTTTTTCCTGTGAAGGCTAGAGCTCTAATGCTTGTGTACTCTAAAACAATGACAAACCATTGCTGACTGCTCATCTGGGATTGCATCAAATAGACAGACATGGAAGCAGAAACAGCAGTCATGTGTGAGACCCAGGCACAACGGGAAGGAGATTATCTTGAGGTTTTCATCAGTCTAAGGCTGCCCTTAGAGCCGGCCATGTATGTAAACTCAGCAGCATGTATGCTTTGTTGAGAACAAGTTAAAAAACAGCTCACATCTGGAGGTCTTGGAGGGGATGATTCATATTCATGTCCTTCCTGCTGTTGATTCATCTGAAGTCATGAACAAAACCATGACAAACAATACCTATCAATAATTCACAAACAACTGCATGAGAAGCAGAGGGCAGTGAGAAAATATTCTCTTACTAAACAGCTCCAGAACACAGGACATGCTCAGGGGATAAATAACCACACAGGGGATAATATTTGGGACAATATTCAACATATCCTAAGCTGGATGCAAAAATGCTCTTTCATTTGGAACAATGACAGGGTCCTCTTGACACCTGCCCATAAGAATGACCTTGCAGAGAGAGCACCAACCTCCTCTTTGCTCCAACTGCCCTAAGACCAGACAATACCTCCAGGACAGAAAGCCACGGGGAAGATGCTAAAATCCAAGCAGGTATCTGAAACCATCTCTTGCACTGTAAGGAAAGGCAGAGCTAGCAAAGGAGTGAGTTTGATTGACGTGAGTGGGGCAGAGAACAAGAGGGTTAAACAGCCCTAGGGAGCTTTTCAGCCAATAGATAGGTGGTCCAGTGGCCTCTGACCTCCCCCCCCTACTCCCATCTAAAGACCCAAATCCCACTCATCATTTCATGCTTCTCCATGAAAAATCCCTGCATGCAGTAACAGCAGACTGCCCAATGTCAGGGTCAGTGCTCGTTTTAGGATAAGTTTCTCTTCCTGCTAATACATGCAGGACCTGCAAAGAGGAAGAAATGATGGCGTTTCTCTAGGGCTGACTCAGACAAACTGGCTGGGTCCCAGCACATCCAGGCTCTGGCATACACCTGGGAAGCTGGGCTTCAGGGCACTGGAGCCTTCATCTCTTCTCTACCAGCTGCATGGCAAATAAGACAGCTTCTGGTCCTAAGAGTGCACTTAAATGAGGCACAGAGGGGAATCCTGCTTTTGCTTTCTAAGGCTACCACCTCGTCTGCCAGAGCATTTGCTAGAAATGCCAGGACAAAGTGGAAGATTTCCACTGGCTTGATGCTGAGCCCAATGAGCCTGTCTGGTCTGAGGTATTATTCTTTGTCTGAAGTAAGTAATGCCACTGGGTCATACTGTACCATGGTACTCTGGTGCAGGAGGCTACATGGGGATGCTTATTCCTTACTTCATCTCCATTGCTGCTTTGCCTTTGGCAGCAGCTGGGAGGAAATTCAGATACCATGGAGGTTTGGGTAGCTGTGACACACACCACAGGAGCTATCCTGGGTGGTGGGATAGAAATGAATTAGGTGTGTGTTGGGGAAAGAACACAGACATGGTCCTTAGCAAGCAGGGTAGACATCAAGCAGTGGACAGAAGGAGGAAGAAAAGCATTTTAGGTGCTGCCTTAGCAGTATTTTGCTGCCACAGAAAGTGGACTAAAATTTTGCAGTAAGGAACATTTGCCTTGTCCTGCTGTCCTTCACACAGGAGTTTCTTATCTCTGGGTCTTTGGGACCCGCTGCTGAAGACCATAGCCTGTAGTGCAGGAAATGAGCTAGTACTTTGAAAAATATTTAAGGACCCTATTCCCAGATCTCTGATACTGATCACTGCAGACCTGCATCTCAGCCCTCTGAAGTGTGAGCAGCACATGGAACAATGTAGCCCTTTGGCTGGCCAACTTGTTTCTCTGCCCCACTTTCTAAATGCTCCCTGGATTGCAACAGCCAATACAAACCTAAAGGCCCAAAGGAAAGTTCCTTCCTGGTATTAGCAGTACACACAAGCAACAGTTGGCAGAACACGGAATGTAATAAGAAATTTCCTCCCCTTGAGGAAGTGGAAAATGCATGCATATAACAGAATGTGCAACTGAATCCACAGTCTTTAATGAATGCAGAGATTTGTTCTGGGCACAGGTACATCTGTGATTGTCCCCACACCCTCTTCCTCTCCCCCTCTAAAAATTATTTTAGTTAGTGAAATGTAAAACCACACAAAGACCAGAATACATATTCACACACCAGAGGCTTTGACTTTTTTTTCTTAAGAAAATTTCACTCATTTAGAATTATTGACTGTTAAGTCCAGTCAGTACAGCAGAAATATTCTACATAGATCATTGGTTGGAATGCACAGTATAACATTTGTGAACACACTGTCACAAAAGACACCTGGATGAGCACTAACAAGTGTAGTAGATATGTCAAACCACATTGGAAGCATCTGCATCAAACCAGTCTGGGATGGATGGGAAATTACCAGAAGGTGGAACAAAGATGTTAAAGTACATGGGAACCTGCCACAGTAACTTTTCCCTAGAGCCACTGCTGCCACGAGAAGGTCAGGAAACTTGAACTGCTGCCTGCCACCTGAAACTTTGCTTCTGTTTCACAGGGACTGATGCCATGCTTTTACTTCCAGACCTGAGTCACTGTAATTTTGCTTGAACTGCAGCAAGGAAGAGAAGGACAATCACACATCCCATCTAGCAGAGCTCACTTCCCCAGACTTGCATGGTCAAACAGATTGAGATCAGAGGTCTTGCCTGCAAAAAGGTCACAAAATTTGAAAAAAAAGAAACAAAAGCAGAGCTAAAACAAAACAAATAAAAAAACCCAAAACCAAAACAGAGATAACAGGATTTTATACAGCCTGCAATAAAGCTATAGTCAATGGTACAGAATTGTTAACATTACACTTATTAAGGCTTTGACTACTCGTCTTCTACATGCACATTTTATATACATATAATCCTGTGTGTGTATAAATTACTTAACTTTTCTTGTTCTAAGCAAGAAAATATTTTCATGCATTTGCTTCTCCTAGTATTCACAATACTTGGACCATAATCTAGTCAAGGATTTCTGGAGAGGGCTGGGTCTATTTATTACCCATCTGAAAATGCCCTTATCTCCAGGAATGTTGATTGTGCCGGACAGTGGCACTGGCCCCACACTTCTCCACAGTCACACAGTCTCCACAAGAGAGAAGGTGCCACTCCAAAGCCTGACAGCACAATAGTTATGTAAACATAGTAATCCTTGGATTATAAATACTTTATTAAAGCTAACATACCTCAGCTTTTAGCTCATAATTGCCCATGAGTGCCTTAATGAAACATTCAGAATAAAGTATTTTTTTCCTCCAATGTCAACTGCTCAGTTACAGTGGTTCCCCTAAAACACACTTTTCCTTATTTTTTTCTGAAAGAAGCACCAAGCTACCTGCTAATTCTTCAAGCCTGTGGCTGGGTAGCTTTCATGAGCAAACAAGAACATGTCTGAGCCTTATAGCTCTGAGCACTCTAAGTCAGTCACCATCTCACCTGCACCCTTGCCATGAAGTTAAGAGACTGGGCCATGCACCAGTGACAAACAGGGAGGAAGCAGAAACCAAAAGAACTCTTCCATTCTTAGCATCATGCCTGCAGCTTGCACACGTTTGACAGGTTCCCAGAGATCACCAAAGCTGTAGCATGGCTTGTGTCCCTCTGCCTCAGGGATACCCTGACTCCCCCTAACCCAGTGTTTCCTTCAGTGAGATGTTCTGGCTACTGAAGTCACAGAGCACTCCCAGGTTTGGTAGGTAGCCCTGGGGAGAGCAGCTCAGCTGTGAAAAGGAAGGGCTCACAGGGAAGTGGTAGTAAGGAAAGGAAGCAGCGTAAAGAAGGCTGAGAAAGCAGGCATGGGTGGAGTGAGGAGGAGACATTCCTTATTTCAGACAGGGCCTGGACTGCTGCCAGACCAGAGCCTCCTGAGCTGCTGTGCACAGTGGTGTAACTGGAGCACGCTGTCAGCACTCCTGTCACTAAGCTTTCCCACCATCACACAGTAATGCCTTGCACCCCACCACAGGATTTCCGTGTCAGCCACCACCCTTCCCTTGGGCACTCCGCATTGAAATACTTCTGTTCAACATATACCATGACACCTACTACAAACCAAACACTGGGTCCTTCTCATTCCCTGGAATCCAAGTAGCTAAGAGCCCTAAAGAGACTGTCCCTGTACCCTGCCTTGCTCTCCACTCAACAAGAAGCAACACAGTAACAGAGAGGACAGAAAGAGTGATGCAGGCACAGCCACCTGGTTGTTCTCTTATTGCACAGAGTAGCTGGGGCAGGTAGGGCAGAGCAAGTGGCTCACAAAGTCCTTTCAAAAAATCCTACTGGTTGTCTGTCCAAAAAGCCTGCTCCAGAAAACACGTTCAGACAGCTCATGTGGACGCTTGGGAAATGTCACCTAGAAACAAGGTATACAAGAGACGAAGGCTATTCTTAGTTCAAGTTCAGTCTTCATTCAGCCCCATGGCAAGTTGTGCAAAATACAATGTTTATGCCCTGGCAGGTACGATTAAAAGACAATTTTTTTTGGTCCTGGGTAGGTTAACAAGAAAGGGTCATGCTAATAATTGCAGAGGCAAACCTTTGAGACTGGATTTAGTTTTAGTTACAGAAAATACTGTACACTGTTTTTGGCCAAGTGCACAGAAGCTTTAAAAAAAAAGGACAAAGATCACAGCTAAATGTCTCAGTCTTCAGATGAGGAATATCTGTGAGGAGCAGTCAAACTATTTTCTCATGTGCAATGCATCCTGAAATTTGGTACTTATGTATCGGGCATGAAATCCTTTCTTGTTGATGGTGTCATCTGTATGGAATCGAATCATAATGGAATCCCCTGCAGAGTAGATTTCTTCCAGAGGCTGCAGAAAAGGAAAGAAGACAGTACACAGTGGTCAAGTATGCAGACTAAATAACTGTCTGCACCATGATACTGGAGTTTAAGCCCACAGTGAAGACAGACTGGCCAGTAAACACAAAGACTTGAATGCTCAGTACCTCCTGCCCTGATCTGCCTTCCTAAGCATATTCCTTCGCTCTTTATGTTTGAAGACTGGTGCCAGTGCACTCTACAATCCCAGTTCTTCCAGCTACTTTTTTCACAGGCCTCCCTGAATATTCTCGTTCCCATCTTCAGGTTTAGTCTAATTTGTCATTGTCTTTTCAGGAGATGAGACAATACAAACTGGAATCTGTTTGGCAGCTGAGGCTCTCCCAGGGTTCAAATAACTCAGGTACTTATCTTACATGAGAATTCTGGTTATGTCCCACACTGTTGTCACCTGCTGCAATCTCCTTGTGCTTCCCTTTCCCAGCCATTCTTCATTTGTCAGTGTGCAGGTAGGTAGATTACTACCCAGCTGCCCTGAGCTTCTTCACACCAAGCTGCTATGCCTTTATTTTCCAGACCATTTCCACAATTTGTGAGAACTTTTTTCACACACCTGCTCCCTGATTGTCTCTCTTTACATTCAATAAGAAACATCTCCGTTTCATTGCTGAAGGCCTAGAGAAATCAAACACAGACCCTCTGATTTCAAAAACCACACACCATTACTCATGCTAGAATCACTCCTGGTAACGGGGATGCAGATGACAATTTAGGAGACAGCATGCCATCCTAAAGGCAGCAAGCATCACGCAGCTCTAAGTCCCTCCACTGTTCACCCTTGCCATAGCACGGCCACAACAAAACTTGGCTTGAGCCAGGAAGCAACAGAGGATGAAACTGGCCTTTGGAAGCCATTTCCCACATTTACACAACACTTTCATGGCAGGGCTGGGGCACAGCAGCGTGGCAGTTTCATGCTGCTGTACACAGCCCCAGGCCTAAAAGGATAGTCAGTCAGCAAGAACTTTCCAGCCAACACTGTGCATCACATAAAATGGCTGTGATGTCCTGCAGAAGGGAAAGAAGCAAAACCCAGCCACAAAGCATTCTCAATACCAGTTTGTGACAGCTGCCCCTCTCCAAAAACAATCTGAGGATACTTCCTTGCCACCCTCAGCAATCCCTCTGCAATCACCACTACCATGGCTTACCCCTGAGCCACAGAAGCGTCCCAGACGGGGCGCAGTGCTGTCGTAACCATCGTAAATCTCCATGTAGTCGTACCCACAGTCAGCCTCCTCCTCTATCTCGAATAGTTGGAATATTAGCTCCACCCCATAACCATCTTCAGCAACAATCACCCATTCACAGTTGGCTTGACCTGGGTAGTTGTTGTCCCCAAACTGAGCATGGGAATACAGATCCTTAGCTTGTACTTCAGCTTTTAAGAGCCCGCCACACTCTGAAAGGAGAAAAGGACACAAAACAGTCTCTCCAAGTCCTTATTCCCAACAAAGACTCATCCCACATTTGGGTCAGCCATGAGTAGAGAAGACCTCCAGCTTGAAGTACAGTAGGGAAGGTAATTAAACACTGCACCAAACTAGAATAAACCAGTGAATTCTACAGTCACCCATGAACCCCCATGAACCCAAAGACCCACAGAGCTTAGAGGAACTTGTTTTTTTCGGTACAGAACATACATGGAAAGAGGAGATCACTTTAAACTGGCAGGATAGGGGTCTTGACACATACTCTGGGAAACTGTATTAGAAAGTAATTGCTTTGTTCTTTGCACTTATCCTGTAGATGAAATTCTGACCCCAAGTATTTTGTCAGCAGGAAGCAGAAACACATCAGAAAACTGGGGACCAAAACAATCCTTTTCTGGCCACACAATGCACAAAAGTAGCCCTGTTTTGTGCAGAACTGCTTTAGCAGAGTTTTCCCATAGCCAATGAGGAAGACTCATCTTCACCAGTGCCATGTGCACAGCCACTTATTTACAGTGGCAGGCATTTCAAAGAAATGAATGTTGGCACAACACATACACCTCTGTGCTGCCACAGACAGGAGGCTCAAGCTGTGTCTGTCCACAGCAAAGCTCTGCTTCTACTATAATCAACCTAACACGGGCCTGTTCTGAGGCTGGGCTAAACTGCATCACCTTTTCCAATGGTTGATGTGGAACAAAACAGTTGTTGCTCAACCAAATACTTCCAATTTAAACAAAAGAGCCTCAACAGAAATGTTCTAATACCAAGAGAATTCTGAGCTGTTATGGGAGCTGCTATTTATGGTATGGTACTGGTAGTGGTCTGGAAGCAGAATGTACACCACTTAAAATTTAGGCTAAGTTTATTTAGGAGAACGGTGTGTCTGTTTATACCTAGTAAATAGCGTAGTGAGACTTGATGGACATCTTCTGGCACTGGGGTATTGGCAGGCAACCAGCTTACCTGTGCTGTGCTTTGCCTGGAAACCTCTCCTTTGCACAGAAGCATCCGAGTAAAACCTGAGGAACATCTTGTTGGTAGAAGCCACTACAGGGTCTGGTTTCTTGCTGCCACAGAAGCGGCCAAGGATAGGTGACTTGCTGTTGGGCCCATCATACATTTCTAAGTGGTCATAGGCACATTCTTGGTGCTGCTCAATCTCAAACTCATTGAAGGTCTAGAGTAAGAATATGGAGAGTTAAGACAGCTGTAAATCTGAGTATGCAATTTAGCATAGGGTGAAATGTCAAGTGAGAAACAGATCAAATGGTACATCGGTCCCACTCTCCCCACAACCTGAAACAGAATAACATGCTTTCAGACCAGAGTGATCTCGGGGTAGCAAAGATCAGAATTCCATATCAGTGTGCTGTGCTGCCTCAGCCTTGCTGCCTCACATGGGTGGTACACGACTACAGTTATCAGCTGCAAGCCTCATAACACTTATTTTTCTGGATTGAAATTCTACCCAGCACACCAGATGGGCTGTTCTGCAATATTACTTCCACTGAGCACAGGGATTATTTCCCCCAATACATGGGCCATCTGCATAGCTTTGGGCATGTCCTGCCATTTGCATCAGGCCATGCTGTAAAATGGGCCTGACACTTCTCCCTCAGAGGGGCTGGGGGCTGGCTCAGCCACCACCTTGTGTAGATATGGCCCCAACAGAGTGGCTCAGAAGGACTGTTAGGGGTGGGAGGGCATTTATGCCATCTGTTTACAGAGGGCAATACTCCACAGTTGTCATCTGCTGGATCTCCTCCAAGCTGCCTCTCCTCTGCCTTGTGTCATCCCTCTGAGACCTTCTGCCCTTTTGCAAGCCAGAGCAGCCTCCCAGGAAACTCTCCTCCAAGAGCCCCAAGCAGGACCTGAGGGCATCGGCATCCCACTCACACAGTGGTGGAGGTGGGAAGTCACTTCAGCTCCTCACAACCCAGCCTGCCCCTTGCCCACTCTGTGGTTACTCACTACTTTCACCCGGTGGCCAGGTGTTGCAGAGATGTCCCAGGTGCACTCTTTTCGGCTGGGGTACTTATCAGGCCAGTTGGGACTGCTCATCATTCCCTCTGCACCACTCAGCTTGTGCTCACAACCAGCTTGGGAGAGAGAAATCACATTGGGGCAGGTCTCACATGGCAACCCTGCAGTGTCCTACATGGTCCTCCCTGCCCACTGAGACCCCCTACAGGGCAGACATGGAAGGCTTCAGTCACCAAACAAGACCTTTTAGCACTACTCCACAGTTCTGGTGGGTTTGTCCTACACTTTTTTTGAGCTAACCTGGCAGATGGTGAAATGGACTATCTAATTCCTCTGGGCTTCATTAACCTAACCCATGTCCTCACATCCTAATCTATTCCTGCTACTCCTTCACCTCATCTGCCCTGTTCCTAAGGCCATGATGTCTAGCCCTCCACAATGTTGACTCTGGTGCTATCTCAGCCTTGCACTGTTTTGCCAATTTGGAGAGCTGTATCAGCTCATGGAGAGGTCAGACAAGGACCAGAGACCATATACAGGAAAGCCGTGGGAGCACATAGCAGGGATAGGGGTGCAGAAAGAAAGGTAATTTTGGCATCAGGAAGTGGTTAGATCAGCCCATCCTTTCTCTTCTGACTCAAAACACAATAATTAAATGAAGCAGCAGTGACCAGTCTAATGATGGTGTCCCACAACTGCTCCTTTTCCAAGTCCAGTTTCTCATCCCCACCCTGTCCATCCCCTGTGGGCATATAGAGAGGAAGACTGGGGAATGGGAATGGTCCTATTTCTAGCCAGTTTTTCAGCTAGCTGACAGTGCCCTTGCTGGTATGCTGTACAAACTTCCTTTCAGCACAGGGCAGGAAGTGCCCTGAACCAAACAGTGTTTGAAGTACCTTGGCTTTCCCAAGGGCAGGAGTGGGGACTTTACCTTCTTTACAGTCATGGCCGTTCTCATGCAGTATGAAGCCATTTCTGCACTGGCACATATAGCTCCCAAAGGTGTTGATACACTCATGCTGGCAACCACCATTGTCTTTGGAGCACTCGTCCTTGTCTGGGCAGGATCAAACCAACAAACACTGAGTAGACAGTGACACAGGCTACCACAGCCACCAGCTGAGAGCCCCACACCCAGGCTGGCAGACAGTAATGCAAACTTCCAATTCTACTGCTGGATTACTCCAGTCAGCTTTTTAGCCCAGATCCTATTCTCTTCAACTGCCTCACATTTCATAAAACACATCTCAAATGTGTTTTATTTTATATTGTAAGTTTATTGGTTAAAGACTCCTGTCTAAAAGAAACCTAGAGCAGCAGATGTCATTATTTAAGAATAGAGTCCAAGAAAAGCATCACACAAATTCACTAGCCAAAGTAAAAATCTACTATATATTTTCAAGTTTTTATGTGCTCTGATGGGCCTCCATTTCTAAATAGCTCTGCCTGAGCACAGTCAGGTGATGAAGAAGATCTAAAGTCTGAGCTGCTCTCTGAAGCTGAAATATGCCTCAGTGGATCTTGACTCCTGTATGTTCAGGACTATGCATTCCTCTATCTTACTTTCTGAGCATAGGATTTGCTCATGGTTTCCAGTCCAATTTAATTTATGAGAAGTTTATCTCCAATTTTTCTTGGGACAATGCCCTCCCTAGACCTCATTAACTTCATCTGTCTCCTCACTCCCAAATGTATTTCTAGATGAATCATACCCACCTCATCCTACCTCCTCTTAGATTCAGTAAGTCAAACCCTTAGCCCTGATTCTACTCTGCACCTGTCCTAGTTCAAGGCTGTTTTGCCTGATCATTCCCTTCAAAAGCATTAATACTCCTAGGACTCTGCTGAAAAGACAGAACAAAATTGAATTTCTACTTCCAAATTACATACAGTTAACCTCCAAAACTGCCTGCCAACAAGGTACATCACTGACAAAGGATTGAGAACAGAGGATTAAAAACTTCCACTAGTACATGCTGCTTTGATGGGAATGATTGCTATATAGAACACTACTGTAAATCTTCTAGTTTCAGAGGAAAAAACTTCCTTTTAATACTCTAGGGACAGAAATAACTTCTAGGGTTAGGTTCCACATTGCTTCCTGCTGTAGAAGGACTGGAGGCATTGATGGAACTCATGCATTTTCCTGACACCACACTATGAAACTGGACCATATACTGCACAGAGAACCCAAGATGAAGGTGACACAGAACAGAGCAACCAAGCTTTTAGATTTAATGAACCATATCAGGCTCTGACAGGATGTTGAACAAAGCTGACCAAAACCAAGAGGTTCAGTCAGAGGAGACAGCTAAGCAGGTGAAAGAATACAGTCACATACCAGAGAAGTAGTGAACTTTAAAGCCTTTCTTGGAGACTGTGTTGTCTGATTTGAACTCCAGTCTCATGTTGTTGCCATATGACGTGATTACTTCGGGCTTCTCTGAGCCGCAGAATTTGCCATGTAGCTTGGAATCAGAAGCCAGCTCACTACGAACCTCAACATAGTCATATTTACAGACCTGCCAAGAGAGGAAGAGACTTCTCAGCTCTGTGGCCTTGGAACAGAGCATTTCAGAGGAAGGGGACAGAGGCTTCACTGAGAAGGAACAGAAACAGCATTGTACTCAAATGCACTCCTAACTTGCCCAAAATCTCCTCTGTCAGTTTTCTCACCCCTCTGCTTGCTGCCCTGATCTTAAAGCATGGAGGTGTTTTTCAGAATAGCAAAGGTTCCATTGAATTTAGCAAAAGTAATTACTTCTACCTTATCCAAGAACCTGACAGTGCTGAATGAACTTAAGTAGCCTCCTGAATTATATAAGTGCCAGTGCTCCCATTTACAGTAGGGAAACTCAGACCTGAATGCTTTGTTCAAACTCCACTGTGCATGGCAGAGAACAGACTCTTTTCCTGTTATTTCCTTTATCCTTGAAGAACTCTACTGCATCCTTCATTTCCAACTATTTTCCTGCAAAAGCAGCACTGGGGAGGTATGAGTTGGGACACCTATTAGGGATGGAAAATACCTACAATTATGCAAAACTAGTAGAGAAAAGAAGCCCATTTTGCTGGTTTTGGCTGGGGTAGATTTAATTTTCTTCACAGTGACTGGTACTGGGCTGTATTTTGGATTCATGCTGAGAAAAGAGTTGATAATATCAAGATGTTTTGTTATTGCTGAGCAGGAGTTGCACAGAGTCAAGATCTTTTTTTGCTTCTTGTACTGCTCCACCAGTGAGGAGGCTGTGGGTGCTCAGGGAGCTGGGAGAGGACATGGCCAGGACAGCTGATCCCCACTGACCAAACAGATATCCCATACCAGAGGACACCATATCCAGTATATAAAGTAGAGGGAAGAAGGAGGAAGGGGAGACACTTGGAGTGACATTGTCTTCCCAAGTAACTATTACGTGTGATGGAGCCCTGCTCTCCTGGGGATGGCTGAACACCTGCCTGTCCATGGGAAGGAGTGAACTAATTCCTCATTTTTCTTTGTTTGCATGCATGGCTTTTGCTTTATCTGTTAAACTGCCTTTATATCAACCCATGATTTTCTCTCACTTTTACTTTTCTGATTCTCTCCCCCATTTCACTGGGGGAAAGTGAGTGAGCAGTTGTGTGGTGCTTAGTTGCCAGATTGGCTTAAAACATTGCACCCACTTACAATAGAACAGCTTTAATCCTTCCACTCTACAGAGAAAGCAAATCCAGACTTCAAGGAGAACAGGCACTGTTATTGGTGCAATTACATCGAGGGTGGGAAAACAACCAGAAGCTCCACCAGTAAGACAGAGCCTCCTCTTCCTTGTACCCCAAGGATTTATCCAGTTCTGATTTAGCCAGTAGTCCCACCTCTGAGATGCAGGGACTGGTTACGTACATCATTGCCTTCCAGCTCAAACACTTCGAACTGCAGAGAGATCCGGTACTGGGCTGGAGCTACCACCTGCCACACGCAGTTTTTGTTAGTAGGATATTCCTTGGGCCATCCAGGGCTAGTAATGGTCCCATTGAGCTTGGTGATGAAGCCCCCACAGGCAGCTGGAGAGGCAATAAATGAACACAAGTTTTACTTGGTTCTGTTCAGACACACAGACTGGGCCACAGTGTTAACTAGCAAATGAACCAGATCCTGGCTGGTGGCACATTTCAAATCCCAGCCTCCAGAACAGGCTTAAAATGCTGGGAAGTGTGAAGACAGAAAGTTCATCTGCTGTAAATCACCAGTCAAACACAACCAGTGAGGCTATGGCCCTGAGAGCCACCATGTAGGAATAATTTCCTTTTAATCTCTGTCCTTGGGCTCACTGTGAATCAGTTGACTTGACATGTACAACACAGTGGTAAAGGCCAGCTTGGTAAATTTGCCTACATTCAGTGCTACAAACCTTATTATTGCAAGTTTATCAGTAATGGAATAATTACAAGATAATGGAATCCTAGGGAAGACATTCCTGTCAACTCTTCAATGGTTTATTATATTTGGACTGCATCTACTCTAGGGAAAGTTCATGGCAAAGACAAGACTTCAGCTTTATTATCCCATTTCCTTTAAAAATTTAAGACATCTGAGCTTCTTGCTCTTGTGGGAGGGCAGGGCTGTTACCTCAAAGGAATAAACTTCAATTTGCTGCAAAATTCTATTTGCAACAAAGCAATTTTTTAAAATTTTTTTTTCTTGCTGTTTCTTGAGAATAATGAGATATGGCCACATCTTCAAAATCCACAGGGATAAAAGCTTTCTGTGTCTTTTTCCCCAGCATCATTTTGCATTAAGAGGGCTAACTCAAGGGAGCAGCTTCAATATAAATAGACTAGCAAGCAAGTGGTTTTGGAGAAAAAAAAAGGCAATTTATTCCGATGCATATTACTACGGTTTCAAAGACTATTCTGTTTTGCCCACAAATGAAGTTTAAAATAGGAGGTTAAGAGTGAAATTCAGAAAAAAATCCTGCCAAGTTATAGCAGCTTAGCAACTGGCTTGCTAAAATTGCAAGAAATTACATAAAAGAAAAAGAAAAGCTTTCAAAAGCCTTTTGCACACACCTGACTGCCCTCATCAAGTCGACAGCACTCTTACCCAAATAGTTTGACAAAAGCAGAAGTCAGGGCAAACTAGGTGATGTTGAGAGCACCACTGATAGCATGTGAAGCTCCCTAAATGTCCCTACAGACAGAGTTTTGAGACAAGAACAATGGATGGATTCTCAGCACACCAACAGCTGTATTGTTGGCAGAAGCAACACCTGTTGCATGAGATTAATTCTCTAGAAAGCTGACACAAACAGCTCCTATTATAGACATGGGGTTTTTTCCTCCATAAAAGAGGAAGGGAGGAAAATTCTCCTCAGTATGGAAAAGCCTGTTTTGCATGCAGACAAAACATCGATATTTTATTATATGAAGTAAATTCCTTTTAGAAAAACAAATAAATTCAGCCTTACATTTAAATACTTTTGGGCCACCCAATGGTTAGGCTGTAATGCCTACTTCCCTTATGTTGTTGCACTGTGGGACATCTGGTCTGAACAGCAATCTCTGGCCATGAAAGACAATTGTTTTTAGGGATGTTTAGCAGTATAAACCAGAGCGTTTTCAGGGGTTTTTTAACCAAAACTTGGTTTTCAATGGAAGATGTTAACCAAAAAAAAAAAAGTCAGTAGGGGAAAATGAAGTGAAATAAAGAGGATACAGGGGCAAGGAAAATCACTTCCAAGACTGTTCAATTCCATTTTTAGCTGTATTACCTATCCTACAGTCAGATGGCTCAATCTGTAGGCTACTTACCTTCACAGCTCTTTTTATCAGCTGTCAGCTCATAGCCAGGCTCACAGGTGCATTTGTAACTGCCCAGTGTATTCTCGCAGTGCTGCTCACACCCACCATTGTCCGGCAGGGAACACTCATCCATCTCTGTCAGGAGAAAACCAGAGCAAGTGGCACTTTCCTGACCACCCCAACACCTGGCATTCCTCATGCAACCCTTCTGGACAGAAGGATCAGAGCACTGACTGCTGAGCCAAGGCTGCGGGGCAGGCACTGCAGCAAAGCTCACAGGTGCTGAAACACTCTAACACCAGAACCATAAAGGACTACCATGACTGCTACTAGCCAACAGTGCTGCTTCTAAACACAAGCAAGAAAACACTGTCTCCTGTAAAGACTTCACTGCCTTTTGTTCTCAGATGCTTTTTGTTTGGGCTTTGTTTTGTTTGTTTTAAATTCCTCACACTCTTGAGTAACTTGAGCTACCAGGAACCAACCCATTATGGCACACACAGTGATGGAGCTGAGGGAGGTCATACCCCACGGAAGCTGGCAGGACACACAAGCAGTTCTGCTTTTTCACAGCCACATGAAGTCTTGCTACCCTAGACTTTCAAGTCATGTTCTTCAATCATGTCTCAACAACCTGAACAAACATTTTAATATAAAGATAGCCACTGGCCTCTCACCCTGACCCCTGATTCCACATGCATCCCTTAATAGATGGTTTTATTAACATGGCTGTGGTGGGTTAGCCTCAGCTAGCAGCCAAACTCCCACCTAGCTGTTGGTTCACCCCCTGACCTGCCACTCCCGTGGAATGAGGAAGAAAACAGGAAGAATAAGAGCAAGAAAGTCATGGCTTGACACAGACAAATTATCCACCAATTACTGTTCTGTTCAAACAGACTCAATTTTGGGGAATTTAACTTAACTTACTGCCAATTAATATGAATATTTGAGTGCTGGTTCAGGTATGGGCAAACAAAAACTGAAAAGAAATACATTTAAACGCTTACAGAAAACATCTTTCTGCTTCTCTTTCCTGGCTCAACTTCACTCCAAGCCCCTCTCTCCCTGCCTTGTACCCCTACAAGTTACACTCAGACCCTTCAGCAAAGCCATGGGTGTGCAAAGGCAGGAGGGGATGGGGAGCCACAGCCAGTACATGATCCTGCTGCTCCTCCTCATTCTTCTCCCTACTCCAGGTAGATGAACGAACACTTCAACCACATAAAAACAGGTTTCATTGATACAAATGATTTGTTGCCAAATTGAAGATAACAAACAAGAATAATGCTGGAGATATCCCATGAGATATACTTGACTGGGTGGACATATCTTCCTGGCAATGCATACTGGATGTGACCAATGGCTTATCCTCTCTAAGCTGATTGCAGGTTTATTTTCTCTGAAAACTTCGATATTACCACTGCATGTTCTCACAAAGCATAGGATTCAATTCCATCCTTAACTCTGATTTTTTTAGGCTGTTACTTTCTTTCAGTGTTGTAAGACATGTATTTGAAGCTCTATTCCTCTCATAATTCATTAAGGCAAAGCTTACCCACTGCTCAATCAGCTATGAGAAGCAGTCTGAAGAGTGCCTGCAGAGCCATCTAATTTGCTCCCTTTGCTCATGGAGTGCCTGGTAGTCACAATCCTGCTGGTAGAGACTGCAGACTTCAGATTCCAGCTTGAAACTCCACATGTAGCCTGCACATGTGTCTACACAGCTTTTGCACACAGACATCAGCTCTGCCCACAGTGCAAGCTGGCTACAAATTTTGCAGCTATGACTACTGTGATGCTTGGTTCAAGCAAAAACACTTTGTTCCTCAGCTGAATTTACTGACATGAACTTAAAAATGCTCTAACCATCCACAAACTACATGGTTTCTGGTTCAAACATGAGGAATCCAAGCAAACACTGAAAGAATTAGTCTGCCAGCAAAAACTCCACAGAAAATACCCGTGTCTCCAACTGTACTAGTGTACAAGTTTACAAAATTTTACATTAAAAAAAAAAAAAATTATTTCTGACTATCTGTATCACAGAGAAAGCACTTCAGGTTCAGGTGTATAACTTTCTTCCCCTACAACCTTGTAGGTGAAACTCAAATTTTGGAAAATTACTTGCTGCGTCTCCATGCAGTGCTAATCTCTGAAAGATAACTCTGCCACAGTCAGCCTGCACTGTTCACTCCTGAAAGGAGCCAAATTATCTTCAGGAAGTGTTCTCTGTGCCTTTATGGAACCTGAGAAATTTAAGCAAGGAAATCTAGGTACTGTGGGAGCTGTCCAGAGACTGAGATCAAATGTCACAGTATTTGCCAGTGATCTTGCAATCACCCTTCGTCACAGTCCATTAAGACCTCTCAAATTTACAGGCCAATATAATCTGTGAATTAAACTTTATTTACCTTTTTTTTTTTTCACTTAAGTGCATAGTTTAAGAATTATGGGTTATAAGTTAGGGCATTTTGTGCCTCGAATGGTGAATAAGTGAATTCATAGGACAGACTAGTCTGAGCCAAGGGGATTGAGCCCTGACATGTTTGCTTGTTGAAGTCTTAAGTTCATGAAATAAAGTTTAATTCACAGAGTACATTCTCCTGAAAATTTGAGAAACTTAAATGGACCATGACATCCTTAACACGAGACAAAAGTTAAGGTAGAAATAAATAAAGGACTTATGCAATCCAAATATTGGCATTATAACCATTATTTCTGTACAAGTGCCACTGAACCTAAAACAAGCGTGACTGTCTGCCCCCCAGCAGCTCCAGAGCTATTTTCCCAAGCAGTTAGATATTTGGTTCTTGCCTCTAACAAGTCACCAGGATGCTGGTAAAGAACCATTTCTAGGGTCCAGCTTTTTTAAAAAAAGAAAAAAAAATTTAAATCTTAAGTCTTACGTCTTCCTGAAGAGAATCTCAGTTTAGGAATACATTTGTCTCCTAAAGGTCTCGGTATTCTTTTACTGGGACTCTCCTTGCATTTAGATTCACCCTCTCTCCAGAGGTTTATTTTAGAACAGAACTTAAGCAGAGAGCTGGTTTTAACACTTCTTGTGCAGTATTAGTACTTCTTTGAAAATGTCAGTGTCCTCTGGCATGGCTACATGGAGGTGACATTCCATCCAGCTGTGCAACATTTATGCTGACACCAGCCCAGCAGAGTTGATTTCTGTCCTAATCAGGGAGGAGGTGTTCCTGCATCAGCATCAACCCCTCTACCCTCTCAAAGCAATTTGTACATAAATTCGGTATTTGCAAACAAATTGTACAAATAAATCCTAAGAACAAGTAGATAGAATGATAATGTGTGAATTGATAGATAGAATGAATTAATTTGTGGATGGCAGTAGCTTAAGGAATGAATTGTCCCCAGCTTTGACTGAGAGAGGTATTAGATCACATACCTTTAAAGAAATTTGCTGCAAAGCCTGCTTTATTGATGGTTGCATCAGATGCAAACTTCATCCATACTTTGTTTGAACTGGATTTGATGTCTTCTGGCTTCTCATAGCCACAGAAGTGGCCAATGAGTGGGCTCTGTTCAGTGGGGCCATCTCGGATCTCCAGGTAGTCGTACGAGCATGCATCATGCCATTCAATCTGCAATAGGAAAAGTGTGTGCCTCTTACACTAGTATGAGTTCTTCCAGCCAGGCTAGTGACACAGTTAGAGCTTGGCCATAGACCAGCTCCCCAAAGAACTGTGGCTGCCACCGAGCTCTTCTGCAGTCCAAACTGCATTTGAGCCTAGGCACATCTCAGTTCTGCCACTGCTTCGTGGCTATCCTGCAGTGAAACCCAGTCCCTGACTATCTGCAAACTGCTTTTGCAAGAGAAGCTGTAAGAAACAGAGCAGAACAACTACAAACAAAAAGGTTCAAGGAATAGCTGTGGGGAGGTAGTGGTGTCAGCCCTTTGGTGAGTGCACACAAGCCACTGGAGCCTATGGGATAGATGAGATTTATGCACCAACCAAGGTCCTGTCCACTCCTGTCTGTGACTTAACATCAGTAAGCAGAGACTGATCACTGGCATGTAGCTAAGAGTGTAAGACATCCTATAAGCAGTAGAAGAAAACTTTTTGTGAGTTCTTCAATGTCTGTTTGCCATCTGGGAACACAATGTTTCTTTGAGGAATCACATCCTGCAATCTGACAAGTCCCAGTAACACCAACAAGAATTTTTGCCTGGATTGTGACGATTTACTTCCATATAACCAGAGTGAAACTTTACAGACTCATGAGTCCCTATCTAACATCATCAACACTTTTGAGCTCCTTCTAATTCCTTCTGTCTAGAGCAACAGTTTTTGAAAACTCAGCACATTTTAAACTTCAAAAATCAAAATCTCTCAGCAAACATCTGGTAAGGTAAATGATACTCTGAAGTAGTAAAAATATTTTTAAATTATCATTATTATTATTATTACCACTTTCTTCTTCATTTTAAAGGGTTTGTAGAAGCAAAATAATAGCAAAGTAATATAATATGCAATGACATTTCTCACCTCAAAGGCTTGGAATGTGATTCCTATGTGAAAACCCTCAGAAACTGTGATCTTCCAGATACACTCTTTGGAAGGTCTGTAGTCATCTGGGTAATTGGGAGATTGGATCTGGCCAGCATCTTTGCGTATTTCTCCACCACAAATAGCTTCATAAAAAAGAAACAGCAAACCCGTGAGATTGCAAGTTTCTCTGCAGATAAAGCCCATTCCATATGCACCTTTCTCATCAAATCTGTTTCAGTATTGCTTGCTATACAAATGCAACACACAAGTCATGGATGTTTTTACAAATCTAACGTTTTGTCTTATGATGGTGTCTCCTATCGTGCTGTGCTAATGTCCTCAGAAGGTGAGCTCTTTGGGACAAAAAATTTTTATACATTTTTGTTATTCATACTCCTTCATATCTGCTTGAAACCTGCTACCAGCACTAAGAACCAAGAAAAGCAGGGGGGAGGGCATGGGAGGGGGAGAAGTTGCAAATCTAATCCAGCCACACGATGGCAATATTAACAAGCACAACTTGAGCTGATCACCATCAGACCATCAGGCTGTGCACGAAAAATTAAGTTCTAGTGCCAAATATAAGAGTAAGTTTAAATACTAAAATAGAATATTTAATGGAAATCTAGTTTAATACGAAATTAGTAAAGATCTTGAAGACAACAGCAGTTCAGTAAAATTGTCTGCAAGACTATGTAAGAAATTAAAGTAAGATCTCGGGCTAAAACCTGTGTTACCCATGATGTATGGCACACATCCACAAAACACACGGATGTTTTGGCTGTGCCTAAAGTCCAGG
Source organism: Rhabdornis inornatus (assembly GCA_013397075.1). NCBI lineage: Eukaryota > Metazoa > Chordata > Aves > Passeriformes > Rhabdornithidae > Rhabdornis > Rhabdornis inornatus. The sequence goes on from VWZS01000187.1 coordinate 2,663,002, forward strand.
AAACAAAAAGTACCAGCAGAAAGTACAAGAGAGATGGTACTGCAATGACACCTGGCAGATATCAACCTTCCTCACCCCTGGCTTCTCCCCACAAGGCATTGCATTAGCAATTCAGATATGGGTCTCCATTCAGTGTCCTGCAAACTGCTTGCACTGGGTAACACTGTCTTGGTCTTGCACTGTAAGCCGCTAATGTAACTGAGTTAAAAGCACTGCTTCATTAGTGCAGCTAACCTCTTTCTTACAGAATCAGTGCTAAAGCACCCAAAAATTCAGCTGCAGAGTACAATTCAGATTGCAATCTGAGTTCATACATTCAGAGCTACAAATGGTGCTTGAGAAAACCTCTGAAGGATCCTTTAAAGAACTGTCTCCCCCAGCTAACAGAAAGAGGACTGCAAGAGCAGAGGACTTTATTTTCTAAGAGCCATGAAACTGACAGCCAACAAATATCTTCTCAATCCACTGCAGAAGTTCACACTGACATATAGCTGAGTATCAACTATGCTTCGAAGAGCCTTACTCAAAATGGAAAGAACATGAGCTGATAGAGCCTGAAAAGATGATAATGACAGCAAATTTCGGGGTGGCAGCAGTGCTGTAGGGCAAAACCACCACCATCTTCCCATCTTAAATCTCATCAAAGAAAGGGAACAGAATGACTGAACTAAGAGGACACTTCCACTACATAAACTGTCATTTAGGATCAAGTAATTCTACCATCATGTGGCTGCATGCTTCTGCCTCTTTCCTCCCATCTTCTGAAAACTTTTTTTTCCTCCAGGACATGGAGGAATCCAAATCCAAAAATCAGTCCTCACCCACAGTTACCAGAAAGGTTCTAATGCATGACCATTCATATGCACTATCACTAAAGCAGAAGACAGAGAAGCAGTGCTAAATTTGAGAGATGAGCTCAAAAGAAATAGAGGAACTAAACAGCAACAGAGAAGTATATTGGACAAAAATTGATAGAAAATTAAACACTTATATGCAATCCCTCCTGGAAATAAAAACTACCTTTATTGCCTAAGCACAGAAGTCACAAAACAGCTGAGTAAGCCACTTTGCAAAAGGGCAAAAGAAACCAGCTATTATCAGAACTTGCTTAAGTGGGGAAATACGGAATAAAGAAGATTTTTTTAAAATCTCCTATTTCTGTAAATAAACTATGGAGACATGCAGATAATCTCTCTACCTGATGTTCTGACAAGAGGAGGCTGAGATATCCAATGCTTAAGCATTCCCTTCATCATCCAGAGACAAGAATGGAACTGTGCAATGGGCCATCACTGTGTCTGTAGCACAAGCTGGTTTACACCAGTCATACTCTGCTTCCTCTCAGGCATAGCCATGGATCTCACAGCCTTATACTGGGAAATTACTTGCAGGAACGGGTTATATAAAAAGCCACTCTTGAAGAGGCAGGAAAATACGTATTGGAGTTTATTTGACCAGTAGATGCACATTCCACCCTCAGCTGCTCTATTTTGAAGTTAAGTTAAGCAAGCTCATATTTACTGAAGCTTTAGGGATCATTTATTAATCAGCAGGAAATACGGGAAATTGTCAAGGGACAACAAAGTCACTTTGCAAGTGACGTTGGAATGCAGCCAATATAAAATTATTTTTCTCCCAATACCATTTAGCAATATGAAGGATGATGCCATACATGCTAATTCTATCACTTCTGATTCCAACAAACTACCATAAAGGGGGTGTTACAAATCACATGGTCCAGGCAACAGCTGCTTTTCAGGAGAGATGTTTTAAAAAACCCAACATCAGGCAAGCTACCTCTGTCTCTGGGGCAACAATTCCTGCAGAAACCAGATATTTCTCCTGTGAAACAGATTTGTTAGCCCCAAACTGCTGCGAAATCCTTATATGCTTTATTTGCACTTTCCCAACAGTCCCATGTTTGCTTCACTTCCCTCTGTTAGTATCATTATTCATGAGTTTATAGGACACTTGGGCACTGGGCTTCCAGCATTATGCTTGTTCCTGTGGCTGAAGAAAGAAGATGATGCAATGTCGGTATCAATACAGTCAACCTCAATACTGTTGACAACACCAGTATTTCTAAGAAAAATGCCTGCTTCCCAGAAAACAATGAGGGCTTTTAATACATTTTAGAATCATTACTGCAAAAAAACCCAAGCATATATGGAAAAGGGAAGTTACTGATTTTTAATGACTGTGGTAGTATTGCTCCTCCTCTGAAGTGGTTTCATCACCTCAGTGCCATGCAAGTTTCTAAAATACCTGACCTGTAGAAGATCTGACATGCTAATTTCCAATTTTCTGTAAGTAAAACATACAAAGGAGAAACAAAAGAACAATCTTTGAATTTGGGAATAAAACCCCAACCAACCAAACAAAAACACCCCAAGACAATCTGTGTTAAGTGATATAAAATGTATGACCCCAAACAGAACTTTGCCTGTTAAAGTAAAGAAACTCTTGCTCCACACACTGCTGCTTGCAGGGGCTGGTTAGAGCAAACAGAACCTGGCCTATATATGGAAGCTACTGCTTTATGTTCCCATCTTTTTGTGCCCCCCAAAATGTCATAATCTAGTCGGAAAATCCACGCCTTGTCTACTGAAACAAGCCACAAAATCTGCCAGTTCCCATAAAAACAAGAGCACAGCTGTATCTAACCACACAGTGCAGCAGAACCCCTGCTGATCCCATAAAACCCTTGGATCCTGCTCCATCTGCCCCACACAATGCAGACCTCTAGCAAAGGGCTGTACCTTCATAGACCACAAAGAAGCCTTTGCCCAGGATGTTACTGCTGCTCCGGAACTCGATCCACAGCCTGCTGTCTGTGGAGATTACTGGTTCAGGAATCTTGTCACCACAAAATCTACCTAGAAGGCAGGAAAGAGATAATAAAGATCTCTATCATCTCCTGAGAGACAGCACAGCATAACGAGCACCTGTGAGTCTGGAGAGCAAAGAGTCTTTGGTTAAAGGAGTGTGCTTGTGTAAAACATACTTTCACTCCCATCAACTGTGCTTTTGAATAAATTTCTGTGTCCCCCCTTCCTCAATTCATATTCTTCTCCATTATTAAGTGAATTAAAGTTCTCTTCAGCTGAGAGCTGAATCCAGTAATTATGAATGAAGCCTCTATTGCCCTGGTAAATTCAAAAAGGCTCCTGTCTTGATTATGGAATTGAGCAAACGAATTACCATGGTGGGGAAGCACCCCCTGTCCTTCTAGAGATGTGACATTAGGGAATGTTCCTTCCACCTGCTAAGCCTTGAAAACTCCTTCAGCACTTTGCACCCAGGAGCAAATACTCCAAGTCAAACCAAGGGCAGGACACGGCCATGCTGATGAGAAAAAAACACTTATCTCATTCCCTGTTCAACAAATCCCGGTTAAGCTTCTGCAGTCTTTTAATTTCTTTCAAGAGAAAGAAACCAGGAGCAATTTTGCTCCATGATTCCCCCAGCTTTGACCTCTCTGGCATGTACCAGCACTGGTAAACTCCCAAAGTTTGCCAGTAGGAATGAATCCTGAAACAGAACAGCTGCAGATGGCATCTGCAGCCTGGACAGCCTCAACAAACCAAATGCTCCTCTATTGAAGCCAGAAGCTCTTCAGAGAAACAGAGCAAGCACCAAGTATGCACTGACACGCAGGGACCTGCACTTGGGTCAGGAGCTTGCACAGAGCAAACATGGTTTTTCACTTCAGCTGAAACCAGCGTGGCTATACACTGAATTCAACGTGGTCTTGGCACCCTGTCCAACTGAATCCCAGTTGGAATCTGACAAAGAGCAGCTCTTCAGGTTGCATTCAGTCAGGACAGTGGTGATAGGGATCCTGGCCTTCCAACACCAGGCAAAACCATCTTTGAACAACTTCCACTGGGTAAAAACCTGGTTAATGCCTTAGCTTCAAGACAGCATTGTATTTCACATTAACTGGCTGTGAATGGCAGTTTCACTATCTGCTCTTTTTTCTTGCAGAGTCACCCATCCAACTATTATCTTGGACCCAGCTTTACTCAGTTACTATTGTGTCCCCAACCTGCCCAGTGCTGTTGGGGCAGTGTAACATATTGATATGCCCTGCAGCATATCAATAGCATTTCCCCATCTCCACTCCCAAAGGGGATGCTAAAAACAGCATCAGCACTGCAAAGCTTCTTCCTCTAGGGTCACTGAGCAACTTCCTCCTTGATTTAGACTTGGAGTTTAACAACGGTGTCAAGAAGAGGAAACGCAGATGAGGAACGAGAATGAGCAAGCTCCTCAGAGTGTGATAAAGGGCCCATTCAGAAAAAGTTATACACCATTTAAAGGCTGGGTTTTCACACACTTCCCTGGGAAAATATGCAGCACACATGTATTTCTTCTCTCCACAAGAAGCCCGTGCTTTCACAATTCACACTAATCCCCCTCCTCACCCCCTGCTGAATTGCCGTCTGTCTGCCTCTTCTGACCTAATTTCATGGGCTCAGCCCCATGCGGGAACCATGGCCACTCACACAGCGTCTCCTTCCAGATGGAAACACTCCCAAGCCCACCTGCACTAGGGGGACAGGGAGGTTCTTGGCTTCTGAGTACCTTTAAATTACTCAGCAGAAAAAAAAAAATAATGAGGAGCTAAGCTGCAGCTGCTGGAACAATGTTACCTGACACGTATGCAGCAGAGAACAGCAGTATATACTGCCAACCCTAAAATAGGCAGTGAACAGTAAAACCAGCTGCCAACTGCCCTGAAAGGTAGGCCCACTGAAACCTGGGAAGCAGCATGGCTTCACCTCAGCACCTCACCTGGTACCAGGGCTAGGATGTCCAGTGGGGCCAAGGAGAGCACCCAAACCTCCCAAAACCCTCTGACCCAATGCTGACTAGCCCAGTCCTGTGCTGCAGTATGGGGTGCAGCCCCTCTAACACAGCTGGGCATGATGCCCAACCTGGTTGCTTCTTTCCTTTTAGGCAGAAGCGGCTGTTTGCAGTGTCACATTTTACATCTTTGGGACACCGAGCTTAAGGGATGAGGTCAGGATCACAGGCAGGGGCAAAGCAGGGGGGACTCTTGAACCACTCAAGGTGACAGAAGACTAGTAGTAGTTATGATAGCAAGAGGCAGAGAAACAGGGAAGATACAGAGGAGCTGCACTTCCTAGAGATCTCTGGAAGCAGAAGCAGAGTGGAGCCCCTTGCACAATTTGACATGGCGTGACCTAGCAAGTTCCCTGCTAGGACTACAGAGGCTCAAAGTACAGAGTACTGTGTATTTGTAAACACAAATTCATGAGAAATAATGGCAGGAGCTTGGGTCAGGAGCTGTGCAGCTGCTTCATTCTGACTGCCTGACAGTTCTTCCCCAGGCTTAGGAAAAAGCAATAACAAAACTCCAGAGACCACATTTTCAGTCCCAGCCAGGGCCCTGGCTCACTTCCCTCCCTGCCTCATTCCTCAAGCTGGAAAAGGAAGGAATAAAGCCTTTGTGACCACAGGGCTTGGAGCATGGATCACTGGGAGAGAATACAACACCATTGACAGCTCTGGATGGAGGCACTAAGGGATGGCCAGTGCACTGGCTGGACCTAGGAACCTTTCAAGTAAAGGAAAGTTTGTTTCTGTTTGTTTTCCCCACCCACTCTCTAAAGCATCAAGAAGAACACACAAAATGTAGTTAAAATGAAACAGTCACTCACCCAATAATGGAGCCTTCCTCCAGTAGCCATCACGCACCTCCACATAATCATACCAGCAAAGGCGACTTTTAAATAAGTCCATTGATGTGAAATTTAACATAATCTGAAAGGAGAGAGGGCACATTTCTCTTTGGGGAGGGAGTTACTTGAAAGAGAAGACCCTAGAGATTGTTTCATTTTCACTACAGTGCTGCCTAAGTGAGTATGCAAGCAAAGACAGTTGAGCCATTTGTAGGATTTGTACACCACCTCTTCTCAAAAAAGAAAGGCTTGTCAAGGTATTTTAGTGAAACCATGACAATCTATGAAAACACAGAGCCCTTTGCTATCAACTCTGTAATTCAAATTCAAATTCAATACTTCTCAGTTACTAAAATGTTACTTTAAAAAAAGTCCCGTTTGGATTTTTAAAATTAAACCCTTTGGTTTTGAGTAATGTGAAAATCATAAAGACATTGTCACAAACCACACATATGTTTAGGGTCTATACCTGCATATAAATGATACTTGTAAGAAATATCTAATTTTGCTAATTAGGTTCCACATTCTGACCATCAGAGTCACACCATCACTGTGATGCAATTTCATGCAGTGGCTTTACCAAACAGGGTCTGGCATTAAAATGTTATTATTTTGGTCTCCTTCCTCTCTAAGATGGATCACCGGCCTTGGTCTAGGATGTCACCTATGGAAGTCACCATTGGTGTGTATTTACATTTTTTTTTTTCTGGCAAGATTTGATCCATATAATTAATTTACATCCATAATCTGAACACAGTCACAGAAATGTCTTCATATTAAAATGGATGTTCTCCCCCAAAGTCCTGGTTGGGTGTACAGAGTGCAGTCTGTAATGATGCCACTCACTTTTTTTACACTTTTGCAGTATTCTGACTTTGGACAGCAAAAGGAGATTCATCTGTTTCTATGCAGATGAATGCTATAAGCCAAATATCTGTTCTCAACTAAAACCTCAGTGCAACAATTTGCACCAATCACTGCATTGGATTAAACAGGTAAATTTAAGCATTTAATCTGAAATCAATTCTTTATTTCCTTTTTCAACATTAGTGGTTGTGGGATACACATATTGAGAAAGTAAGAAATTACAGCCTGAAAAATCTTCCAGGCCGGAGCTTCTCAGCTCTGTTCCCAGCCTGATAAGCTGGTCCAGCTGAAGGCCAGGGAAAATCTCTCCCAGGATGATAACTTGGTCAAAATAGAGAGGAATTAATAACAAGATAGAACACCTGTTGTGTGTGTGACCAGGCCCTGGGAACGAGGTGTCTTCTCTCTGAACCAATCATCTTTTTCTGCTCTTGGAGTTGCGAGTCATGTTATAAAAACCAGTGTGTTTCTGAATAAACTTGTCTCTCTCTTTCCTGTCATGAGAGATGACCATGTAGATGTGCATCTTATTTCCGCCACACCTAAGGGGTTAACACCCCATTCCACGGCTACAAGTGGTTCAGCATTTCAGTGCTGGATCCTTCCTGACACAGCTCTGAAGAGGCTGAGAAGCAAAGGGAGGGTTTATAGTAACATTGACACCACGAAACTCTCCCAGCTGTCAAACCTGGATGGCTCTTGGCTCTCCTGCCCCAGTGATGCTCTCCCTGTAGCTGATGGCAGGAGCTCAGCATGGCACTGGACAGGGCTTGCAGCTGCTGCAGAACAAACTCTGCACTTCTTTGTCAGAGTCTGAGTCCTAAGCATGTCCTGAGGGTGATCCTCAGCAAAGCCACTCTGCCAAGGAGCTCCCAGGCTGGGCTGCTCATTCCTGCAGCCTGGAATGGCGTGACAGACCTGAAGGGCTGCTGTTGCTGGATTAAGGAAAGATTTCATTTCTACAGGAAGATCAATAAAACAAAAGGAGCTGGGAGTAAAGTGGACAGAGCGGGTGACTGATGTGCAGCGGGGCTTGGCGCTTCCAGGCAGGAAGTGGGAGTTCCCTGACAGGGACATTATGCCTGCATGACAGGGGCAGGCCATGGATGTCACTCACGGCTCCTCAGCTCCCTTCAGGACCCCAGACTGCAGCACATTTTATCTAACTCATCTGACTGGCTCTGTAATGTGTGCTTGCCAAAGCTAACAGGTGGAAGGAAATGTCCATGCAGAGTTCAGTCTCAAACTGAGAGGGAGGATCAGAGATCAACACACAGCCCAGATCTGTGAGGGGCTCTGCTCCAGCACTACCACTTCTCTCCTCAAAATCAAGTATTCCTGACTCCATCTCTCTCCTGAACCTTTTCAGGCTCCATTCCTGCACACCAGGCATGCAGAGATCTTGTGGCAGGTTTTAACACTGTTATCACATGAGGGAAGTACAGAGTACACCTTGTGCTGCTGTGGCACCTACCTTCTCCCCTGGGGTCACCGAGATCCTCCAGACACAGTGGGAATAGGAGGGGTAGCCATTTGGAAAGCCAGGGGCTGAGAAATTACCTGTTGAGTCTTGCAAGGTCTCTCCACAAGCTGCAGGAGAGGGGAAAAAAAAACCTGTCAAAAAGGAGTGACTCTGAAAGACATCAGGGTCTACCAAACTGTCTGCCCGCGGCTGCAGTGTGCAGGTTGGTGGCTGGTACTCCAACAAGGCTCATTCATGGTACTGGTCAAAGGTCACTGACCACCTGAGGCCTTGCCAAAGGGGTGATATGAAATTTGTCAGAATTTCTGGGATGGATGATGATCAGTGCAAGGACACAGATGAAACAGCTACTAAAGAAGCACCCTTCTTCCTTCACCTTCCTTCCACATGCCAGCACTTTCAGGTTTCAGTTGAGGAATATCTCATTCACTAATCAAATGCAAAGTTTTAACCCCATCCCACCTCACAACCCCATACTGCTGCCAGCAAATCTATTTTCCCTTCATTACAAGCTGCTCAATGAAGTTCTCCTTAGATACCACTGTAAATTGTCCTTTTTGGGCTTAAACCATCCTAACAAAAGCAGGGCAAGTCCCATCACCCTCATGCTTCTGCTGCCCAGCACCTTCCCAGCCACTTCACTGCACAGGACAAAATGTGAGCACAGCAGCCCATTGCTCCTCAACTTCCTGTTCTGTGGCCTGCTGCAGTTGATGACATGTAGATCCCAGAGCGACTTTTGGGAAGCAAAGAATATGCACATGCATATGATCCTTTAGGGAACTGCAGCTTCCAACATCTGGAAAAGCTGCGACTACTGTAGCTCTGCTCTCTGAGCCAGGATGACTGGGCTGGAACAAGGAGTGACCATCCACATCTGCAGAGCAGCTGGCTGGCTGGGTGGGAGCACCACAAATATCAAAGCTCCCATTTCCTTGGCAGTGCCCACTAGACACATCCAAGTGCCCATTGCAAGGAGCAGGAACCTTGGCTTGCCTGCTTCCCAGTTGTTTTTCCAATTTCCTAACCAACTGATATGGAAAAGCTCCCCTGGACCTGCAACTCTGTTTCCTCAGAGACAGAAAGGCAGGCCCCAAAAATCCCTGACTGAGCAGCAGTGCTTTGAAAGATCAAGGCCTTCCCTTTCTCATGGAAATGCCAGGGGTTGTTCCTCTGCCTGATGCTATCACAGGGTAATTCTGCAGCCATGATTACATTTAGATGGGTGGGTTGGCAGTTGGAGGTGAAAAGAGACCGGTTCCATTGAAAAAGCTTCATAATTTCAAGCAGGAGAGAAGGAGTCACCTAGGCCAGAATTTCTTAATTTCCCTAAGCAAGTTTGATCCACAGCTTGACAGATCAGATTAGATGAACAAATGTGGGAACACAGAAAGGAGTTTTTAAATATTTTTTTATAATAAACAGGGAATTCCATTCCATAACTCACCAGGATAAATAAATGTTCTATTTCTCTGCTCAAAAATCTATTTAAACAAACATGAAATGAAAAAGGGAGCTTAAATCATAGGAAACATGCAGAACAGGACCATAGTGACATAAGAATATTGCCCTCAGCTGAACCACAGTGAAGGTTTCCAACAGCCCAGACTTAATTCTCTGAGTGCAATTACACAGCTGCTGGCAAGACTCTGTAATTATGGAACAGGTACTATTGTGTCTACTTGCAAAGACTACTTTGCTGAAATATGAAAGGACTATCTAACTCTCTGACCCTTGCAGAGGAAACTCCCCAGACACTGTGACAGGCTGGCCTTCCTTCCAGCGTGGAGCAAAGGACTGCTTGCAGTGCAGGGGGAGCACGACAGTGAGCAATGCATCTTTGTGGGGACAGCACAGCCTCTTGCAGAGCACCCTAAAAAGCAATAGGACTGTACTCCACTTAGCAGCAAAGAAGACAAGAGGTCCAATAAAGCAACTGTTGGGTACTTCTGGGATCCAAGAAACTGAGCAGATAGAAAGGAACAGAGGTGAAAAGCAAAACAATAAGGTGAATGCTTCAGAACCCATTTGTAAATGAAGCAGTTGAGTGACAGGCACTCACAGCTCATCAGCTGGTTACTGGTACACTGTATCTTTTTGAAAATGCCCAGAGAACTGGAGGAAATTAGCAGGACCATTCTCAATTTACAGTTCAACCATTCCCGCACAATTAGCACAGCCACACAAGCCTTTTTCCTTTAGCACAGCACAAGACAGCAGGATGAGCTGTTTTAAAGCTTTTGTAGTGACTGTAGTAATCAAATCCTCAACTGTGCAGCCATAGCAAATCTAGCATTAACTACTATGCAGCAGACTGCAACTTGCCTTCCAGAAATTCCTTCAGCAAATTTCATTTGATTTCACCTGGCTTAGCCCTAACCTTAACCCAGCAGGTATAAGCTTTGAGGAATTAAGGGCAATTTAAAACAGCAGGGTTTTAGAAGGGACAAGCTAAGCAAGCCCTAACTGTAGCAGGCACACGAGCTCCAGCCTAATGAGCTGGAGAGCCCTGTTTGCTTCAACAGACACAGCACTTGTTCTGGCTGATTCCAGTGCATGCTTGTAACTCATCCTCCACCATGCTAGCTCTTTTTTTGGGAGATATTATTAGGTATTCTCAGATGGAGACTCTCTTTCTAAAAGGGAAGCCATCTGCCACTCAACTTCTGAGTTATGCTGCTGCATTTCACCCTAAAATCCTCAGCTTGACTGCTGAACAGTGTCTTCATCCTACAGTCTCATTCAGACCCTGCTTGAACACACAGATGAATTCCTTTGGTTTTGAACTCCTTTGCTTTGTATTTTGCAGAGGAAGAAAACTTTTCAAGCTACAGATTCAAATGGCAGATGAAGATGTTAAATGTCATTAAATATACTACACCTCTTCTTCCTAAGATGCAACCTGTGTGTAAATACCGATGCAAAGAAAAAAAACCCAAAGCAGAACAACAGATATTTGAAAAAAAATGTTTAGTAGGCCTAAATCTCAATTATTTCGCTACCTAATATGTTCTGAACTGTAATAACCTCTGCTAAAGCTTTGTGGAAAAAAAAAAAGTAAGAAAAGTTCTACTTTGCAAACGGAAAACTTGAAACTAACAGAAGAGTCCTCATTTTAAAGAAAGTTGCTTTGTAGCTTTTAGTTAGTACCTCAGGCCAAAGTGGCTTTTCAGCTTGCCTTGAGAAATCTAAATCTGTAATTGATTTTTCTAGCTATGGGAATGAAAAGCCTGTTTGGATTAACTCAGACTCAATCAAAACAACATAGTGCAAAACAAATTAACCCCTAAACTAATCCATGAGATAATTTTGCAAGAAAAACATTTTATTCAACCAAAAGCAATTTAGAGATAATGATGAGCGTAAAAAGAAAAATGTAATGATGAGGTAAAACGAAAAAAAAAATAAAGGTTAATTAGAACTAATAGACCTGAAAGTTATACCACCCATTATAAGCTAAAAGCAGTAATCTTCAAACATATAGACCTTGAAGCCCTCAGAATTCATTCTAGACCCTTATGGACTCATACTTTCTGACCTGTAGTTGGATACAGAAAAACAGTGGATTTGCATCCCAGCTATCCACCACTTTCCAGGGCCTCAGTCTACCAGACATCTTCCCACCACTTTGCTAAATCCTAATCCCCACTATGCCCATAGTCTTGCACACTGGTTGAATTTTCTATGAACAGAGCCTACACTGGACCAATCTGAAGCCCTAAAACCAACAGGAATACTGGCAAAGTACTAACACGAGACACATTTTAAGCAAGTTCACTTCTCGCCCACAGCTCCAGCCTAAAGCACTTAGTCTGTGTTTCCCAAGTCTCTTTCCTCAAAGGGATCATTAAGGAGCTCCTTTATGCCTTCCACATAAACCATGTGCCTATGATAAAGCAGGATGCATCTCCCCAGGCCATATTTACCTGGGCATTTGTACAGCTTCCTGGCCTGAGCAATGTCCCCCTGGCTCAGGCGAACACGCTGACCGATGGTTGGCCGGACCCCGTTATCGTCACGACGGGGAAGGATGGTGTCCAGGAAAACTCCTCTAAAGGGAAGAGCAGAGAGACACAGAGCGAAGTAGGGAAAGTGACACAATGGACAGAAAGTAGAGCTGGCAGGCCTCCCACACCCCATCACCCCGACCATATATCCCATGCTAACAAGCAGTAAGTGGTTCAGCTTCTAATAACTGCTAACTATCTCAAGACAGCCTTCTCACTATAGCAGACAGCTTCCAAATGTACAAGCAAGTCTGCCAAGCCAGAAAATTCCTCTTGGATATCCCAAAATTAGAGAGGCTGCTGCCTCCATTTGAGGTAGCACATTACTTGCTATAAATCAGAAAAAGCAATGAAATATTCCTCCAGATGGTTCATGGCACATCTGGCTCAGCAGGAACACAGATCTGGTGACTGAGCCAAAGAAGCAGAGGGAAGGGGAGTTTTCCCAGTAGCAGATGGGGTTGGGCTGGCAGTGACTGGGGCTGCCACAGACAAGAGGAAAAGATCATGTGTTCTACTTTTGTTCTGTATGAGTTTCCAAGCTAATAATTCCACTTGTCTCTGCATCTTTTTACTTGCTACTATTTCTTCCATGTGTTTCACACTCAGGAGCTCTTTACTGCACTTCTGATCTCAGTCCAGTGAAGGATTTAAGCTCAGGCCTCACTTCTATCAAAACGAAGTCCATGCAGCCAAGCAAGAGCTTGCATGCAAAAAGAGACCCAAATGCAAAAAGGGAGCATTTAGGACTGTAGGAAAGGAGGGAGGGAATCAGAAACCTGAACTCCAGGTTGGCAAAATCCAAGCTCTTGCAGCCAGACTGTCCGGTCCACAGGAACCTTTCACTGCACCCCTGAATGCCCAATAGGCTTGGGGATGCCAAGGCTAATACCAAGCCTAACCTTCAGCATCAGCTCAGTGAGGCAGACTGCTCTATCTGAAACACAGGGTGTAACTGTCCAGGGAGTCCAATGGGAAATCAGGGCAAAAGCAATAATTTTAGTGCTGCCTGGTCTAGAGGTGGGGAGGGAAGCGTGGAAATTGTTTTGTAAATATTCAAACTGAATAAAGAAATAGAGGGAAAGGAATTTAATCTGTTTTGAAAACTGGAATCAGCTGTTGCATGGGAGATGTTGGCATTTTTTCAGCAGTAGAAAAATTCCTAATCAGCACCAAAACCAATGCTTACCAGATCTGAGGTGAGTCCCTGAAATTTCAATTCATAAATTCAGTTTGTTATTCTATATGCCAGCTGCATGCCTTGGGCTGAATTTATTTATGTATTGAAAATAAATCTTCCAATTCCAGAAACACCACAAGCATAGAAATAGGTCAGTTTGCTCAAAGTAAATTTTCAAGCCTCCTCAGGAGTACATAGAAGAACTCGGCATTTGGCAGGGACATACTTCAGTGGCCTGTGAAATGCTTTCTGCAGATCTTCAGGCTCAACCAGGGAAGAATGACAGAGTTTAATAGAAAAACCACCACTTGCACATGCAAACTTTTGATTCTTTTTCCCATTCCAGCCTTCACAACTGTGCACTCACAGCCCTCAGCTTTCTGCAGAGTGTATACCTCAGGCACTGCTCAAACAATGCCAACAACTCCTATCTTCAAACTCCCCTTGTTACCTGCCAAACACATTTTCTTCCAGAAGGCTGTACTCTCTGCTGAGGCAGTAAGATTTTTGGTTTTGCTTTTTCCTCCAATTGAATTTTTTTCTCCTTTCACATGCATTGCTGAACATGACTCCCAGCTACAGAGCAGTAAGTAGAGTTTCTCTCACTTTGCCATCAAAGGAACCAAGAACAGGAAAGTCTGTCCAAACCACACAAGTCCCAGAAGTCCCATGCTGTCCACCCAAACCTCATTTGCTTAAGAACACTTGGAATGTAAAGTTGCACATTTGGTGAGGGTCTCTAAAAGTGCAAATACTTTCACTCAAAAGTTAATAAATAACAAACAGACATCATCAAACAGAGCAGCTCAGGAATTCTAATACCAGAACCATTATTGAGTAAAATACCTAAACTCTCCTCCCAGAGGTAGGAGAAGAACCCATGAATCCTGGATGCCCTATTCTCTTGCTGTCCAGCCATGGGCAGAACATGCATTAGCTGCCCAATGCAGTTGTCAGCCAAGCACAACCCCCCACCATTCCTACCAGCTAAGAAAAACAGAGTTTGAGAAGAGACTCACACAAGTCATCAGCATCTGCACAACACTCTGAACGTGCAAAGTGCCAGCCCAGTGCTATGAAATTATCAACTGATCTCAACAAATACTAAACATTCATGTCCCAGTAGAAAGGGTAACAAATACAGGTGCCTAAACAACACTCAAGGAATATTCAAGGCAGGCTAAGGACCCAGCCACAGGCAGCTACCTTTTGTCCCAATTCTGTACCTCCATGTGCAGAAGAGAGACAACACGACTCTTCATGCAGTACAACCTGTGGAGGATCTGTGAATGTCTTGTGCAGAATTAGGACAGTGAATTGTAAATACAAGATGCAGTCCCAGCACGGAGGCAGTGCTACCTACACCCTGATTTGAACATGAGCTTTCCAGAGGTCGTGTTTTGTAAATCCAGACTGTGCTGTCACATCTCCTAGCAAGCCACTTACTGAATTAAGGTAACCAGCTACTTGCTTAGGGCTTTGTGGAGGTTTAAACTTTCTGCTTGCTAAGTTGCCATTTATGGATCTTGACAGTGGTAAAATAAATTGTTTCATGATATGATAACATTCAGTTTAGATTGCTGCCATGTCTATAAGGAATGCACCGGGAAATAAAAGTCTGCATCCATACTCTGCAAAACAAGCAAACTTCTGACACAGATGAGAACAGAAATGCCAATGGTAAAAACTTGTTCCTGCTGTCATTACAGTCTCTTGTGCCATACTCCTATTTCTATTAGCACAGACAAAAATGAGAGGCATCTTTCTCTATGAAATGGAAAGGAGTGACTCTACACCAATCCTCAAAAAGTATCACTGGAAACAATTCCCACTGCTAAGACTCATCAAATCTCACAAAAGCTGTACCTTTCTGTCCTAGGTAAAAAGTTTAGAATAAAAAAGGCCCAGGATTTACAGCAGCATTTGACCATGGCAAGCACCATATGATTTACTATCATCAATATTGACTGAAGTTAAAAACAAGGTTGTACTAAGTGCCAGGTAATAACTGCTACAAGAGAGTAGTCACAGACTAGAGTAGTCTCCGACTAGAGACTCTGATGGCTATATTGTGACTCCAAAGCATAAGCTGGACAACCAAGAGACTCAAAGCTTGTTTTACTATTGCACACGGGCAGATATGCATACAGATATACATGTTCTGCCTGGGAAGGCTGCAAAGAATGTTAGCAAGGCTTTGGAAACTCTCTGAGATTACCACTATTATTATGGAGTAAATATAGCGGAAAAGGGAAAATGGGAGTCCACGACACTACACCCACCTTGCTTTTTCAAATATTTTTCAAGCCTTGCAATGCAGCAATGGATCAGAGGTCTCCTGCCAGGCCCTATATAGCCCACAGAGTCAACCACAACTACCAAACATAATCCTAAGGACATGTAACCTTGAATTATCACCTGGAGAATGTGTTCCTAGCATAGTGCATGATGCTGTCAAAGTCATAGGTCTCTCCAAGTGAGTTCACTTCCCCAGCTTCCATCTTTAAAAAGTTGTACTCCTGACCTGTGATGACAAACAAAAAGGAAAAGAAACAAACCACTCTTAGAGAGAGAGAAAAAAGAAGACTTCTACCTATGGGAGCCTAGAATTAAATGGATATGCTCCTATGTTTCAACAATTTCAGCTGGACATCCAAAATGTCTATTCATATAGCTATTTATTCTAGACAAGGACAGCAATATTTCTTCTCCATCCCAACCCTCACCAGCACTTTCCACAAGTATAGCAAGAAATGTTTCAACCTAGCAAAAGCCAGGTGGAATAACCTGAAGTGTGAGTTTACCTTGCTGTATGTTCTCTCTGATGATAGTGACATGCTGGTCCCTGTCAGGCCGTGTGTGCTCATGCCAGAAACCCACCACATGACCCAGCTCATGAGCCACAATCCCAAACTTGTCACAGTTCTTTCCAATGGATATAGCCTGGGGGCCCCCTCCTCGGCGACCCACGTACGAGCAGCACCTGGAAAAGAAAACCCACAAACCCATGCAGCACCTCAGTGACTTGAGGAATTCTAAAATATAGGAACAGAGGATGGCATCTGGCAGGGTTCAGGACAGGCAGCAGCTGCAAACATTGTATGGACTTACATGTAAGTACAAAGAAAATATAAAGAAAAAAGTCCGTATCTATAAACATGCACATGTACACTTAAGTGTTATCCCAGGAAAAAAGAATCCAGAAGGTTTAGCACCTTCTGAGCAAATACTAAACTATCCTAGCAATCCTCTCTGAAAGTGATCAGCTTTATCTCTGTGACAGATTCTCCAGTGTAGCCACTGGTCTGTTCTGGGCTAGACTTACAAAGCCACATGTCACTGAAAGCTCTGTTTGCAATAGAGAGCTGAAGGGAATGTGTGCTTCGCTTACCCACATGTTCTGTATGTAAACACAATAAAGCTCTCTTCATCAGTTCTCTCCACAAAGGTCACACAAGTGTGCTTCTCCCAGTGCCTCATTGCTTGCTTAAAGATAGCTCTTTGGGTTCCTGGAAAAGAAATCAAGAGGAGCAAACAGTGAATGGCTTTCAGGAAAATCTCTAAAGGACTTCATCTGGATATGGGAACAGTCAACCTTTCAAACAGACAATCTTAGGCCTGTAGACTCCTCTTGGACTCTGAGGCCCACTTCCACCTACAGCATTATCTACCTGTATCATCTTTTCTCTCCCTGTGCCTGATGAATTTACTGTTCAAATTAAACATGTAGTAAACTTTACAGATTAAGTACATCAATATTTGTGAATATAAAACATTCCACCTCTCTAGGTACAGGCCACTTTGGCAGAGCTGCTAGGTGTTCTGATCTGAACACCAGCTACTAAGTGATGTGCCACATTTGCTCTCATGAAGTGAAGTAATGACCATGGACATCTTTCAAGACCCAGGAATCTCACGAGTGCTACAGATGCTCCTCAAAACTAAGGCAAAGCTGTTCTCAGGAACCCAGAGTACTTCTGCTCCTGCTTTCCCAACAGTAGAGAGGATTCTCTTCTGGAAAAAAGGGGGCAAGCACAGCTCACAGGTGCTGGCCCCTAAAGGAGAGTGACTCAGTCACTCAAGTATTTCTTGGACTCCAAGAGAACCATCTCACTGCACACCTCAGCTTCAGGCTTCCACAGTGCACAATTTCTTGTGCCATGACATGCCCACCCTACCTGAGGAGACAGATTCCCAAGGACCTGAGTAATCTGTGGAAGAACTCTGCTCCAGAAATTTTCCCACACAAAAGTTTGAGCCACAAACCCCATGGCAGACAGAAAGCAGTGTTTTCACTACTGACCAGTGAAATTTCCTCCGATCACATAGGGGATGACCCCCCCTGGCCAGATCCTCTCGGCCCTGGACGTGGTTGCCCTGCGCACTCTGGCAGAGGAGTGTGTGTCCATCCCAGACTCATCTTTAGATTCCTTCCTCCTCGGGCTCCTTGCAAGCGTTGTGTTCTGCCTGCCGTCTGCAAGACAGAGTGGCAACACTGTTTAAATCCTCTTTAGTTCCACGTGCAGCCCTCAGGTAATACCCTGGAGCTTCAGAAAAAGATAAAAAGAAAAAGCAAGGTGTTAAACCAAACCAGAAGTCATAGACAGATCTGCCAGTGATTTTTTGGGACTTTGAGACTGCTAATCTACAGAAAACTGACCCTTCTTGTTTTGGAGCCTCCATATGCACCATGCCAAAGCTGTTCTCCCACTAGGATGTAAAAGCACATCCTTCCCTGTCTCTAGCCACTCACTCTCTGCAACAGCAACTTCACAGATGGGGACACAGTACTTAAACAAGAGGAAAGGAGGTGGGAATCAAACAAGCCTAGATGTCACTGTATATTCTCAACTTGCCCTACCTATCCACTCATCTGCAGAGAATGGTTTGTTCCATTAGGAATAGCTTCACAGCAACAACTACCCATTTGAGCTGGCCTTGGAAGAAGGTGACAGACTCCTAACTCTGAAATCTGTACTCAAGGCTGAAAAGTATTACTGTGGTTTCACATACCAGGTCTTGAGTGGTTTGGAAATCTATAAAGATGGGACAGCCTCTGCTGGAGGAGGGATGCTCAGGATGGAAAAACATCCATGCTGAATCTCTTCATTTTAATGAAAAGGAGGAAAAATACAAAAGGGAAAGCAGAACACATCTCATTTCTTGTTACAAAGGGTAGAGGAGCCCTGGCTGCATGGTGTTTCAGCACTGGCCTTAAAACCTACAAGAGGATGCATACAGGCTTCTAGGCAGACCCTGAACCTTGCCCTGCATCTGTGCTGCTGCAGCTCTGCTCAGATACTGATTATGCCTACATGAGTTGCATTTTTAATGTGGTGTAAGTCTGACACCTTTACTCAAAAAATCCCTTACTCAAAGCTTCCTGGTTGTTCATCCCCTAATCGAGGTGCCAGGGGCAACTCAAACCCTCAAAGCAGCCACAGTCCAGCTGGGCTTTACAAACCTCTGTGTGCAGTCACCACTTGTTAGATAAGCTCCCTGTGTTGCACAGCCAACTCATCAGCTGGACCGGGGCAAAGGAATAACAGAGCCCAGGGGTTGCTATGCCTTCAGAGAGTGCTGGCCTAAAGGGTCACACCAAGGTGAGCATCCTTGTCACCTTGAGGAGCAGCAGTGCTTGTGGTGGCTCACCAGTGGACTGCTGTGAAGCCCAGGAGGATGGCAATTTGTATGTAAATCAGCAAGACCAGCCACAGCTTTGCTTTCCATGTCAGGGATATGGGCTGCTGAGTTATTAAAAAGCACAGGTCCTGCTAAGACCTTCCTCTAGTGACCAGGGGGGCTGCTGAGAGCCTCTTCCCCTATTCATCCCTCCAGCTGAAGCACCACTAAGCAAATCACTACTGTCAAGGCTGAGGGGATCAATACAATGGGAAGGAAATTCAGGCAGTGTAGGGGAATGAAAAGAATGAACTTTAAACCCTCCCTCCTGCTTCACCAGGTCAAGCCCTTCCTGTTGAAGACCTTGCTCTGAGCTGCAGGACAAAAACAGGAATTTGCCTTTTGTTCCTCTTACTCCTAAGCACCTTCCTGGCATTTCAGAAGCTGCCCCATCCCCAAGCCAGCTGCTGGATCCTGGAAGGCAGATGCTCTGAGTTTGGGGGTTCTCCCAACACAGAAAGAACCACCCTCCTGCATACACCTGGTGCTGCTGGTACCAGGCACCAGCACAGGCACTGCCATTAAAAGGGCCACAGCTAGAAGAGAGAGGGTCTCAAGATAGAATAATCTTGTCTTCTATTCACAAACTGCTCCTGGGCCTGCCCAAAATCTCTGTGGATTTGCACATTGCCAGTTCCTGAGTGCAAACCAAGTGAAGAGGTGTCTGCCCTGTGCCTGGTGCAGCAGCAGCTCTGCACAGAGACTCTGGTTCCAGAGACTTCGGTGCCACCAGAGCCTCCATTCCTTGCCAGCGGCACACACTCTTGGGCAAATTCGCCTCACCAGTCCTGCAACATCTCTTGACTGCTCCTAACTCCTGCTATAGTTTTCTGCCTTTAACAACTGAAATTTGTTAAATTATCCTCCCCGGAGAGGCCTGACACATTCTTCTAGCAGGGGCTGCTTATGGGTGGGGGTGAGCAGTTGCCTTTATATCACTTTGGTTATTTTTCCCCCTTTCATTCACTTATTAAACTGTCTTTATCTCAGCCAATGGGTTTTCTCATTCTTGCTTTTCCTGCTTTCTCACCCCTCCTGCTGGAGGAGGGGAATAGTGACTGGGTGCTTGGCTTCTGGCTGGGGTCAACCCACCACATTATACAAGGCAAACCCACCCTTTCATAGAGTTCACCCACAGAAAAATGCCTGGGCAGGGCTGATCTCCCAGGCACTGAGGCACACACTGTACCAAACAGTATAAAAATGTGTTTTTACAGGGGATAAAAAAAGTAAATAAAAGATACCCAAAGGTCTGGGTGGGGTACCACATTACCCTTTTTAACTGTTTTGTCACTGTAGTTGGTTGAAGTGGCATTTTCACTTGACACCTCTTCTCCCAGGCCTCCTGCAAAGGAAAAAAGAGCAGAGACTCATCTCTGGTGAGCTGCCTGGCAGAGCTCTGATGTGGAAAGGACAGCAGCTATCAGTAATGCCAGCTGGGGTCTGCTGGCCACAGAAACTGTCTGCTTTCCCTGTTCAAGGAGCAGAGACTAAACCCTTGATAAAGCTAGGCACTTTTCCTGGATTTGTTCCTAGCCTACAGTGACACCTTGCAACTCATTACCATTCCACGCTTAAGTCTCTCCATATGCTGAATAGGCAGAAAGGCTCTTCTAGGGAAGGCAAATTTCATGGAGATTTAATAAGAGCAGGAGCTGAATGAGCTGATCTCTGTAGAGGCATTGCAAGAGCAAGTTTCTGTAGTCTTGGTGGCAAGATAAAGCATGGTAAACCACCACATGCAGAAAAGAATACACTGTGGGTCGTACAGCACTGGTGGATGCAGTGTGGACACTTCCAAGAGAGATGTCTCACTTCCAAGACAGCTGGACATCTTCCAGTCACTGAAGCACTCTTGCTTTGCCAGCTGGAAAACTCTCCTTTGCTCTGGAGCTGGCTTCTAGCAAATTCTTCTCCAGCCTGTCCAACGGGCAGGGACAGGGGGAAAGGTGTATCTCTGGCACCTTGGAGAAGGACTGAGAGAATGGTAACCAATCTCCAACATTGTACTACTGTAACTGATATGAGTATCAGGAAAATTATGATGAAAGATAGCTACAAAACAATTCAGAAGAAAATAAAATACCCAGACTCTCAGCTGGCTATAGGTTAGAGCTTCCTGGTCCAAGAGACACAGTAAATCAGGGGTTTGTCTCCCAAAGGAAGTCTCATAGTTTAACAGAGCCTGGCTGGACAAAAGCCACTAGATGTGTGAACAGAAACAAGCCTGATTCAACAAGATGGATTGCTCTGAACTCTATCACTCTTTTCCAGCTTCAATGTCCCATCCTAAGATTTCCCTTTGTTTTCTTTCATGCCCAGTCCTCCTCACTTCCTTAAGCCCAAGCTCAACAAAAGTTCCTCTTCTCAGTTTTACATCCCCAGGACTTCTCCCACCCCCACCCTGCAAAGTACGCTATTCTTCACACAATATCTCATTCCATTTAAAGGAAACCCCAACTAGCCATTCATCACCAGAATTATTAAGGCATGCAGTCTTTGCTGAGGCAAAGAATAATTTTGTATTTCTAAATAAATGCAGCTTGCTTCCAATCACAAACAGATTGCTTCTTAATTGAACTTAGGAGGTGAATTATATGGTGAATTAGGGAAAAAGAACAACTCTGTACTTAGTGAATTGTTCTCCTAAGAGGGAGCTGCATGGGATTGAATTGCAAATGATGGCACCAAAGCCTAGAGCTGGCCCCTGTGCCGTGCCCGAGCTGCTGACCTCTGCTGTGCTGCAGTGCCATTCCCGCACTCGGCTTTCCCGAGCTCCCAGCACATTCTTTCCCAGAGAGCACTGCAGGCCTTGGTTTCTTATGCAAAGAGGAGGTTTGAATAAACTAGTGTGACTAATGAAATCTACAACATCTTTGCATATTTTGTCTTATTGTAGCTCATGAAAAGGGAGAGCACTACACAAAGGCCAGATATTTTCAAACTCTAATTTCACTCATACAGACAGGGAGCATCCACACCCTTGTGTCCCACGTGACCATTTTAGAAGATCCTTTTCTGATTCACTTGAGTTTTTAGACATTTCCTATCATCATGATGCCTAAAGATACGCCAAAAATTAAAGTGACTTGGCAGACATTTAGTCCTCTTCTGATTCTTTCCCAGAGAGGGCTAAGGTAGGATCTCAGAACTGACATGCCATTAACAAATAAGGAAGTCAAGTAATGCACCTTGTATCTGGAAGGAGCTGCACACAGGTTGCAGGTAATGTGTAGGTCCTGTTGTCCCCTCAACACATTCCTGAAGTTGTACCTCTCTGTCAGACTACTCTGTCACATCCAAAAGCAGAACATATTCCAGTGTTACTGCCCCAGAGCATGAAATGCCCATGTATGTACTGAAGCCCATTATCATTGGAAACACTGAAGAAGAGAAGGGAGCTTTTCAGTTTGACATCCTGCTCTGTGGAAAGCCAATAAAAGCAGGCTTGGTATCCCACAAAGACGTGACATTGACTTTAATGGATACCCAGCAGTTAACAAGATCACTTTCAACACTTTCCACATGCTGCTGTGCTAGATCAGCACTCATCTTTCTTCAGCCTGACTGAGTTTTGTTTGCTTCTCCCACAACCAGTCGAAGATAAAGAATTTGTTAGGTCATGTCTCCATGCAGAGAGATATACCAGATCTCCTAAATCTTCTTAACCTCCACATTTTTGTAATTCAATTCTTCCTAATAATTTGTCCTACTTAACAGCTGCAACCCCAGCAGAACACTGCTGGACTCCCTAACTAGGTAACTTCATTTCTGTGCATGACCTGGCAGAGACACAAAAGAGATTCTCTACCCAGGCTGGGGAATATTTCATCTTCTACCTACAGTGCACTTGTACAACAATTTGTTTTTCTATTTATCACAGACCAGCACTGCCAAGGGAGCTTGGCTAACTGAAGGAAACATCCAGTAGCTTGAAAGCACCACAAATCTGAGATAAATCCACCATGTCTGCAAGCATGGCTGAAGAACAGGTGTATAAATTGTTTTCAGGAACTAGAAGCAGCCTGAGGTTGTAAGTAAGAGTCCAGTGAAGCAGAAAGCAGCAGGCTGGAGCATTGTCGGGAAGAAAGCAGTTTCTCTCACTCTCCCTGGAGAGGAAAACGAAAATCCAATTTTGTTAAATGAAGTCCAAGTTGTTCAGCTGAAACCTGAATAAAGGACAAGATATTAAGAGAGAGTGCACAAAGCATGCCACCAAAACGATTCTGTTTGCAGTTCCCTTGCACCACAAGCACAGGCAAAAGATGTGCAACCTGAAGGAAGAGCAGGATGCAGACTCCATTCAGCACCCTTACTTCCAGTAACAGAGGGTGGGACTGGGAGAAGTAATACTATATCAGACCTAAAAAAGTGTCTTCTACAAGATGCAATTTAGGATTGAAGGTATTTATTGCTGTGCATGTTCTGGTTTGTTTTTTTTGCTTAAGCCCAGGTAGTCTGAATCACCAAGGAGGGGACAATCAGATCTCTTGCTAACTAAAGCTTCTGTGCTTTTTCCACTTGTTAACGGACCATGAAGGGGTTCTTGTCTGAAAAAAGGAGAGGAAAGCCAGGAAAAGCAGTGAAGCAGCCTGCTGGTGAACCAGAATGCATGTAGTTGGCCCAGAAATACCTACCACCCTCCTATTGGGTCCATTTAAGATCTCGAAGCTGCTTGAGGGGCAGCTGACTTCCAAAACATTTTAACACCATCGGTCTTTAAGCTTTCATCAGAAACACTACTCTGAGGCAAGATGAGTTACCCAACTGAAAGCAAAGGAGAAACATCAGTCTAGCCTGAGTCAAGCTTCATTTTCAAATGATGCCTATCTCTAATTTTAGTCTAAAACCCAGCTATAGGGGTGACAATAGGAATTGTAGTTGTCTGAAAAACTGCAGTCTGAAAACATGGAATATTCTTACATTGGAAATTGGATGGGATGAAGCTTGCAACACCTCCCTTTTTTCCAAACCGTAAAAGTTCCCATTAAAATCAAAACCACTTTCTGAACAGGTCCAAGCCAGGATAATTTTTCCTCTCCAGACCAGTGAAGAATCTCTTCACGTTCATAGTTTTCCTTTCCCTTTCCTGGTTGCTGTCCACACAGGGAAAGGGTTCCACAGCTGAACTTTGAAGGTAGCTACCACCCATATGCTGAGGACAAAGGAGATCACAGTGACCACTGAGATCACTTTGACAGATTTTCCAGTTCTTCTGATTTAGCAGAGAGTGATTTGGCTGTGCACATAATTATTTGCTCTCAGGTGAATCGAACTGCAGCAAGACTTTTTCTAACGTATCTTACTGTGGAGAAAAGGCCATTTCAGAGCTGGGTCACAAGACAGTGATAAAAAAAAGTACTTCTGAAAAATTATTAACAATTTCACATCTCCTGCCTATGCCTTAGAACACCTGCTTTCATAGTGTCACTCAATATACAGGCTATTCACATGCCATGGCTTAGAGACGGGATTTCAAACAGAGACTGCAACGAAGCACCAAAAAAACCAAGTAATGCAGTTAACATTAAACACTAGCCATTCTTCAGAGTTTCAGTTCTGGTGAGTTCTGTCATATTATGACCATCAGAGAAGCTCCTGGAAGAACAGGTTAAATCAAACAGTGTTACATGCAGTTTTTAACTTCATTAACCAGTGGTCAAGAACTGTTTAGCATAGGAAAAAACTTTATTTCACTGGGTTTTCTAAGCACAGAAAAAGTGATGATTTTATTAAAACAATTTCTGCTGGGAAAATGCATTCAGAATGCAGAACAGATGTTTCCCAGAGCTGGTGGAGAGTCTATAGCAAAAGCCTTTCATAAACCCCTGTACCCCTGGAGATCTGAGCAAATTATTTGAGATATATCCTTCAGCATTTCCTGTCAGTGGAAGAGCTGAAGTTCCCTCAATTTACTTAAAGAAAAATAAATTAAAGAAAGGAAGAATTCTGAACCCCAAATTCCCTGCAGGAATCTGTTTTTCATATTCAGAGTAAGGTGACTAGCTGCAATAACTCAGGAGAGTCCCAAGGTCCAGAGGCTTGACAGGCAGATGTGTCATCCCCACATCAGCTGTGAATGCTTGTGCAGGGAAGGAGGACACTGGCCTCCCAGGGAAGTTCATGAGAGGAGGAAGGTGAGCACAGCTAAGCAAACCCACTGCTGCCTCAGACATGAGCTGCAAAGCACTTAATGGACCAAGATCTTCTGCTGGCCAGCTGTATTTGGAGTGGTGTGGCAGGCAGAGCAGAAGTGCAGGCAGCACCATTCCCAAACACCCTGCATTTACCTGGATACTCCCTGCTCTTCTGGAAGTGGCAACATCACTTTTATACTGTGATGCATCTTGTTTTTAAAAAAGGCATTGCAAGAAAGGGGACAATCTGACCCAACCTCTCCACCAACCTTTCAAATGAGACTTAATGCTTAAGGGGATCAACATTCTCTGGGATAAAAGGAAGGACTGAGGAGATTGAAAGGGGTCTTTTCTTGTGGGCTGTAACAATCACTTCTGTTCCCTAGGGTAGAAAGACAGATAAATGAGAGGCAGAAGAAAGAAAAAAGTTACCTACAACCTGTGTCATCTCACTGGTTTCTTCCAATGCAAAAGAGCCCTGCAAGTACGGTGCTTTTACTAAGGCAAGTGAAAATGAAAAGCTAAAGTGAGTACATGAGTATTTTGGCCATATGCATGTCTGTTGTTTAGCCAGGTCCCCACACATGGTGTAAGACTTCTCTCCCCTCCCAGCATATAAATTGTGCAATGCATAGTACCAACCATCCCCATCCCCTCGCACTTGATTTCTTGTAAATATGATGGACCAAGATCTATTTGTAACAAGAGTCTGCCTCACTATTACATTCCTCTCAATCCACAAAAAAACACTTTCCTTCCCTGTCTCTCTTTTGGAAGGAAAGAGAAAAACAAGTGAACTTGCAGGCAATAAGGAAACTGTAAGAGTTGGCTCGGGCTCACCCATTGCTGTCCTAGTAGACAGTACCAACCTCACAGCCCCCCTTGGCTGACATTCCTTTCCTTCTGACCTGCAGAGTGTAATTCCTTCAGCCTCAGTGCACCCCAGGCTGCTGCAGACAGGGCCATGCACTATTCCCTGTGCTGCCCTGCAGCAGCTCCCTGTCCTGCTCCAGCTGTGGCTTCCAGAGAGAGCCTGGGGCTCTCAGCAACTCAGCCAGGCTGCTCCTCCCCTTCAGCCTTCCTAATCCTCTTGTTTTGCCCCTACCTTGTTTACACTGGATAAAAATTAACTCAAAATGAAAACACTTACATAGGAAGCTAAGTTATGTTTGAATGGAATTAAAATTCCTTCTACAGAGAATGCTTTGTGCCACTAGAGAGACCTTTTTTCCACTTGCTTTCTGCCTAGACATTCAGACACTCACAGTCCTGGAGCTTCTTGGAGAGTTTTTGGTATCTTCTTATGCCCTGGGAGCCTGAAACATGTTTAACAGGTAGTTGAGCAGCCTAAGTAAATATAGCTGAAACACCTAATTGCTTGGTTACCTACCAACTCCACTACAGCTCATTTAAAGAGCACCTGAAACCAACTGCCAAACCAGGGAGACTGAGGCAGAAACCAGCACTGAGGCTGGACAAGCGGGACTTAAAACACCTTGGGAGCACAAGCCAAATGTAGCCACTGCTAGGTAACCTTAGACCATCTCCTTCCCCATGGTCTTCCCTGACTCCTTGGTGAAACAGGTGCCCAAATCACTGGCTGTCATTAGAAGAGCTGTGGGGGAGCTGAGGACTCAGGGCAGAGGCACTTTCCTCACTCAGCAAGTGCCCAGCAGGGGCTGGTGGAGCTGCCCTGTCCTTCCAGGGACAGCTGCAGCTGGCAGGGGGAGTCAAGTCCCAAACCCACCCTACCACAGACTGACTCCAGGATTCAGCAACAACTGAAGAAAAGGAGTGGCTAATCCCCTCCCTAACACTGCCTGATGCATCTCACACTCCCTTTTTCTCTCTAGGAAGTGGAACTGCAAGATAATCTGAATATTTCCTTTTGCTTCTGATCTTTGCCCTGGAGAAACTTGTTACCCATTCCCTGGGGCTGTCCAAGTCACCATCTGGCCTCAGAAACACAACAGCAAACACAGTCCAGTGTTCCAGCCTAAAACTAATTTGCTTTCTTTCCCCACTTGACAGCTGAATAAATACTTTGTCCTCACCATTTGAAAAGGGGAGCTGCAGCAAAGGGGTTTTGTCCACTGCAGCTACAAGCATCAGCCTTGTCTCCAAATTAAGCCTGAACAAGTGGCTCAAAGTGAACACATTTATTCCACAAATGTAACCCCTTTCTGTTCAGAATCAACCACGAGCAGCTTACAACTTGTAATTTATTTGGTTTTTGCTATTGTCCAACAAGCCATTTTGGCAATTGACTGTTCCCTGGACCTTCCAGACATTTTTCTGACCAGTATAAGCAACTTTTATTTTGTGGATACAGCAACATTCCTGCTTGAAAGCAGAGAGCTTGAGGGTCAAGACAACCCAGCCAGTCTTTCAGAGTGACCATCCTGCATTGACTGCTCTCAGAGCTTATTAGAGACCCTACTCTTTCTTGGACTGTTTCTACCTCCAAATCATTTGCCTAAAACACTCTCAGAAAATGACAAGGCAGCTTATGCAACTGAGGCAAATGCAATTTTTCATTTGAGCAAATATTCAAGGAAATTAGGCATTTGCCCAGCTCTGAAGCACAAATGCATGATTTAGTCAATTCCACAATTATTGGCCAAGCACTGTCGAATTTTACAATTAGGGTAATGGATTTAACTTTCAATGTAATTTCCATATGTATAAACTGATCTCCTCAAGTACATTTGCCCATGTGTTCCCTTCATCACAGTTAATTAATATAAAGCTATTTAATAACCTCCACTTAAACACAAAAGACCATTCAGACTCTTCTGGCATCAGTAAAAGGAACAGCCTCCAAATGTGATACACCAGCTGTAGACGAGAGCAAAAGAAAATTTAATTAAGAGCAATCAAGAGCACGACAGTTGCAAACAGAAATCAGATGTTATAAATGCTCCCACATGGTGGTTACCCCAGCTCCTCTAAGGGTTAATAGTGCCAACCAGTACCAGCTTCCAGGTGCTTTAGATGTGCCCAAGAGACCTTTGAGGATGGGGAAAGAAGTGGGGCTGGGAGCCAAAACCTGGCAAAGTTAAGCAGGGAGCAGCAGGGATTCGGCATCATCTGTGCAGGAGCACTGCAGCAGCTATGCCCAAAGCTGCAGCTATGCCCAAAGCTGATGGTGGCACCAGGCTGAATAGGAAGAAACTACAGAAACAGGCTGCTTGGAAGCAGCTTCAACCATGGCATCAATGGATAGCTTCTGCAGATGATTATTAAATAACGTCAATTGCTCATTAACAAAATCTTTGCTATTTAATTTCTGAAGCGCAGCATTTGACAAGAGTGATACTGAGTTACTTGCCTTCCTGGATGATTTCTGAAAGAAGCATATGAATTGTGACTCACAAGATAAGCACAGCTAAAGTTTCCAGTAAGAACGAGCAAGTGGCAGAGTTTGAAATAGCTGGGGATTTTTGTTACAATGGAGAAAGCTTTATTGCTTGGATGGATTCATGTGAGCAATATTGCAGAGTTCATAAAACCACTGAAAAAAACTCTGTAAGGCTGAACATTGACTGCACAGCAGAAATCAAACCACTTATTTTGACAGGTGGAAGGCCACCATCCAGAAAACTTGATTTCAGGGAACAGTGCATTTACAAAACTAACTTTGTGGTGCATGTGACCAGCTGCCACTGGGAACTTAGACAAGAGGAAAAAGAACATCTTTAGTCCACAGGTAATGTGGGGCAAGTAACAGGGCTGTGTCATTCAGGTTGTGCTCTGCCCATTCAGGTGTACTCAGCATCTATTGCTTGGGACTGTCTTCACCTGCCCTGCAGAACCTTTAGCACAAGCAAAGGGGAAAAATGAGATAGATTTCATTTCTCTGTTTGTCGCAAGTCTGGAACACCACAGCCAAGCATGTAAAGGAATACTGCAAGCTCACTAGTCCCACCTGGTCTCAAAGCAATGTGCCATACCAGAAGACCTTAGCTGAAAGAAAATCAGAGCCTGAATATCTGTTGGTGGGATAAATAGGTGGAGTAAAGACTCCAGCACCTCTTGTTGCTACTCAGGGAGATCACAAGCAGCGCTCACTGCACAGGAAGGCACTGGACATCCCCTGGGAACTGGCAGATGTGGACAACAATCTGACTTCCCCACTCCTGACAGCTGTGCTGTCCTGACTCAGGGTTTCTTCTCCAACCCTACAGGCGAGATCTGTTCCCTTTGCACATATACACACTCCATGCTTCGGCATCTTGACTTCATCACCTTCTCTCCCCTCCTACCATCAAGCACCAGACTGGCAGATTCTAGTTCTGTGACTAGAAAAAGGTGCATCCCTGAGATGAGAAAAATCTCTCTCAGTAATTTCCAGAAAAGACTTCAAGTTGGCACTCAGAAACCCTTAAAGAAAAGCATTTGGTGTGAAAATATCAAACCTAAAGGTAGGCATTTTCTAGTGGAAGAGTCTTGACTACATGGGGAATTAGAAGGTTCACCAGCTAAGGGTATGTGATTTCTAGACAGTTATCTTTATGCTGGAGAAAATCAAGCAAGTCTGAGAAGGTTGCAATAGGACTGTAAGACTCCGGGCTGTGAGAAAAAAAGCACAGTATCTGCTTTTCTGCAAAGAGATCACGGGCTTATTGTGCAAAAATGCAGATTTGGGATGGGGTAACTCAGAAAAGCAGAGCTAACATGAACACTCTCAGCCCTAGAGGATTTACTCAGTTCTTCCAAAGGGGAGCTCCTGCTTTACCTTAGCAAACTACAGAACTGTGGGAAATTCATTTCATGGTCGTCTGCTCTGGTAAAACCCCTGCTTGAATCGACTCACAGAGGTAAATATTTGGGCTAGTCATAGGAAAATCATTTGGCACAGCTAACCAAACCTCAGCATCAGGCCAGGCTCTAGGCACCTACCTTTCCACTCTTGAGGCTCCTCTTCCTGTTAAGAATGTGCCTGGATTGCAAAGAGACATCCCCAGAGTGCATGTCACGTGCTATGGAAAACTGAAAGGAGGTATGCAGACAGCTGGACAGAGCCCTCAGACAGGTCTGCTGAAACAAAGATGCTCCTCTACTCACACAGGAGGAAGAAACCTTCACTAAAGATCTCCCAGGGAAAGAGCAGACCCCTGCAGAGAGTTCACAGATGTGGGTTATGTTACAGCATGTACATGGTTACTTGCATTGTTCCTGGCCAGTTATGACCAATACAGCTCAGGTTAAGTTAGCACAACCCAGAGACTTGCTCTAAGCCTAAATGAATAAAGGCTGGGCTCCAAGCAGCCCTAAATGACTCTGTGGTTCTGTGCAATCCAGCAATGCTGAAGTCCACTCCTTCTATCCTGAACCAAATGACATTACAGTAGAGCACCAAGTATGAGTTACAAGGGGAAAACCAGCTGAGTTTGGCAAGCACGTGTCAAGTCAGCTGAATTTAACAGTCTTGCTTTCAAATCCATAAATCAGATCTTCCCTGGAATCTCAGTTAGTCACGGTCTAAATCCCAGGATTTTGCAGTCTTCTAGAAGTACATTTTGCACTAAGTTAAATTTCACTAGAAACACATGAGTAGCATTCAAGAGGACTGAAGTAATGTGCAGCACTACTACTGGCCACAGCCCCTACAATGAGGAAGCTCTCACAAAGTGAAACAGCAGGAACCCTGCTTATGACTGCCACCAGTACCTTAAGTATTCCACTGGAGAAGCCTTGCTCTCCACCCTGAAGTTAGGCATCACAACTCTCAGCAGGAGAGCTGCACTCCAGCAGCATGTCCAGCAAGTAAACCCAGCTTACATGAGAATCAATGCCTTTCTTCAAGAATGCAACCAGAGACAGTGACTATGAGCATCTTAAAACAAGAACAAGCAAAGCACCCTGCTGCAGACAGGCCCTTGTGCAGATGTGGTGAGGCAGCAAAGTAGCTGCCTGTATCTTCACAGCACATTCGAAAACAGCAGAGCTGCTCCAATGAACCAGGTCCCTGCTCTTAAGACAAGGTTTAATGCATAACTCCTGTCTGCCTCATTTGTCAGAGATAACGTGCATGAATTTGCTGTCAGAGCCCCCAGTCACTGACAGCAGCCTCTGTCTCTCCTGATTTCAGTAGAGAGCCTGGGTTCAAATATATCCCTCTCATAGCTGCACTGTTACCTGAAGCAATACTCTAGCTAGGAAAGGTGCTCTTTGAATTTCTTCTGCCAGTCATTTGTGGCAGTGTGAAAGGCTCATCACGGCCTTCAAGCCATGAGCCTGAAGACTTCTCAGGATGAGAGGCAAAGAAAACTTGTTTTGACTGTTCTTGAAAAGCATTCTTGGTGACAGTGGGATATGGAATCAGCTTCTTAGCAGCAAGCCCAGCACAGCATGGCATCAGCGAGGGCAGCCAGACTCCCTTGGCTTCTGATCTGCTGCTGCCAAACCCTGAAGAGACAAACTTTCCCTTCTTACTCACAGAGGTGCCTTTCAGGACTGGAAACTGTGATACACAAATCAGGTAAAGGAGTAATGTATCAGAAAAGTCCTCATAATCCCTAAAATGCTCATAAAAGCTTAAATCAAGCCAGTTAGTATTAAACAGGCACATACCTCTAAGAGGCATGACAAGAAATAAGGTCTTCTTCCTCGGTGGCTAGTGCTTCAGCAGATAATCACCTTGTACCGGTGGACTCATGTGGGTCCAAAAGAGAGGTGACACTGTGCAATTTCCCAGCCTGCCTCTGGATTCTCTTTTTTCCCATTGCAGCAGATAAATCTTCAAAGCTTTCAGTCAAATTTCTTCTAAACTAAGTTATACTGTAAAAGCAAATATTTTCACTAAAGTTAAAAAAAAAAAAAGAGAAACTTTTAAAACTGCAAGCTTTTTGAAAAATCTTTCATCAAAGTGATTAGGAGTTGTGATGCATGGGCTTGCTGAGATAGCACTCATTGGCAGATCCCCAGGTAACAGATTAATTTCATTATGTTCTGAACCATTACTGTCTCTCTACAGGTCCAAATCCTAAGGGTATCCATTTCAACACCACTGCATGAGAACACCTGATTTTTATAGTAAACATAACATCTAAACTCAATCCCACAGAAACACAGATAGGGAGGCAGCTAAGACCTGCATTTTAACAATATGCCTCATTGTTTGTCCCTTCTCTAGCTGGAAAACATTTTTAAGGAAGAGGAGAAATTCCTTGTTTGGCAGATTTTATATGGATTACAGATGGTGATAGCAGTGTGAGCAGGTGACATGAAGGACATAGTTTGGCCTGCAAAATTTCTTATAATACAAAGCAAGTCTCTGAGTTTAGGACTTAGTTGCAAAGGAGAACAGCCAATGAGGGGGAAAAAAAAAATCCTGGTTTAGAAAATTAGAAAAATCTTATCTCAACTCAAAGAAAGGTCAAATGTTCAACTTTAAACAGGTCTTTTGCCAGATCACTGATTAGAATAAAACTCTGTTTCAAGTAAAACAGAGCAGAAGTTGAGAGACCTGTGGAAAGGAGCCCAGAAGCCATGTAGTGATCACAATCTAAAACTGGGTTGGAGGACAGCACTTTGGAAAAAACCTTCAGGAAAATCATGGATGGGTCATGACAAGAAATTAACTAGTTGGTAGCTCTGAGCCCTTTTGGTAGAGCACATGTCCTGGCATTCACTCACAGTTAATCTGCACTGCATGCAAATACCCTCTACTAACTCACACAGCTCAGAGCTTTAACCAAGTCAGTGCAGATCAACATGCAGACTTCTAACAAGTACTTGGATCAAATGGCCTCCACTCAGCCACAGACCACCACCATGCCTGCCTTTCCATCAACAGGGCCTGAAGAAAACTCCACTTGTGTAAATGCACCAGAGAAGGATGTTTGTACACAAGATGCTATTGAAAACCTACTGCAGTTTTTAGATGCTTGATCTGATAAATAGTCTTCCTGATAAATTTTTAGGAAGGAAGCTCCTTTGGAGCACATGAGACTGCTCACATGAATAAGGAGTATCAGGTCATAGGCTGCACTCCAGAAGGCTTTAAGCAAATAACACAAGTGATGCAATTCCCTGTGTAATGTCAGCTCCCAGTGTGACCACTAATTAACACAAAAGATTTTGGGTATTCTGGAGAGAAATCCAGACAAATCCAAAGAGGAATATCATTGCTGGAGCACTGAAGTAAGGTACCAAGGAGACAGCCACCCCTAAAATCCACATGAGCAGTTTTTGAGGGGATTGCCAGAGAGCTCTGAGCCAGCATTCCTCAGAGGGAAGGAACCATGATCCTGCTCTGTGACTTTACCAAGGAGACAACGCTATTTGGTCCATTGCTTTCAGATACTAGGAATAAAACACTAACTCCAATATTTGCTGAGAAAATGCTTGGAAACACTGAACTTCAAGGCATTCTACTCTCAAGCAGGATCACAAATCTTTAGTTTCTGAAACATGACCATGGCATTTCTGCAAGCAGGAAACGAATGGAGAAAACAAGCCTGAAACACACTCATGCTGTGAAATTAAGCTCAGGACAGAAATCCGTGGCAGAATCCAAGCAGTCCTCTGATGCCCTGCCCCTCTCTCTCAAGGACCCAGAGAAGTAACTAGCTATTTTCTAAACAATGACTGGGAGAGGGTGAAGAAGGGGAAAACTTGAAACATCTGACAGTCTCTGTCTCTACAGCCAAGGCAAAGCTTTCCCTCAAGCTGTACAATGTCACTGGATCCAGAGGACCATGTGTCCCATCACTCCTAAGTACATGGGAACCTCAAATCTCCCTGCAGAGCCTGACAGCTGCAGATGCTCCACACAAGCTATTAGGGTGCACACCTATAAACTGCCCAGCACTGTCAAATGGCACAATTTTCCCTTCTCCTCCCAGATGAACAGCATTTTCTGGGAACAAGAGAACAACCAGGCAAGAAGAATGCCTGACCTAAAAACAGGTTGAGAACTGCAGCTCCCAGAGAGGAAGAGCCTGTGTGTCTGTATATAGGTATTAAGTACTTCCTCCACTATACAACTAATCCGATTAACAGCTTTAGGAAACTCTGAAATGTTATAATTCAAGAGGTTCCATTCATAAAGGGTCTTAGGCTGTTTCTGTACAGAGGTTGCATTCTTCCCACTGGAAATAAAGCAGGGAGTAGGATTTTCCCCCAGGGAAGAATGGAGCCCAATCATGCTGAAGTAGGCCACCCTCTTAAAATTCACATGGGTGTCAAACAAGCCTCACAAGAGAAAAATCAACCCTTCCTGCCCCTGCAGAGAACCCCTCACAGGGCAGGTGACCATAGAGATCCCTCTATGTGTGCTCTGCAGAAAGCATCACAGTTACAGGGGCTGCCCATTTGTCAGCTGCACTCCCAGGGGGACAAATGAAACCTGCTAGAGATGAGGACAAGGGAAAGTGAGTGAGGTGACATCTCCATTCACCCAAGGCAAAGCATTGTACGATGTACCAGTAAAAAGTGCAAGGAAGAGACTGGTTCAACCACACCACATGAGCCATGGCTGTAAGAGAGCAGTGCCAGCATTATATGATACAGATGTGAGTTATAAAATCCAGTTCATTTTCCAGATGGCACGAGTCTGGCACCAGTGCCAAGTGAAAGAAACATGCTAGACACAACAATAAAAAAAAAGTTACCAGAGAAAATGGATACATTCAAACATCATCTGACTTTGCTTTCCCAGTAGTGTCCTCATCTAACTTCAGGAATCAACAAAGGGATGTGAAAGAGATTAATGCTGCCTGTCCCACTTAGTTCTCATTTTCTAATAAATCTTCTGCTCCTAATAACCTACCACATAAGAATCTGTGACAGTCAAAAGCAAGATACAAATGGGCTAAGTGACAAGGCAAAGCAGGACAATGGCATTACCAGGGAGCTACCCCTAATCTGAAGAACTGAACAGCCCTTCTCTACCCAGAATTTCAGTTACATTGACAATTAAATATGCCTGTGTTGGATGTGCTGTCTTTCACATTCATCCCAATAGGAAGCTGGACCACTCACCCCCAGAATCAAATCTACATGGTACTTAGATGCTCTGAAGCCAAAACTAGGCAAGAGGTTTTTGCCTCTCAGTGATTTTTGCCTCTACCCACCCTCTCACCCTACTTGCTAACCTAGAGGCAGAACAGCAAAGAAAAACAGAAGTTGGTTCTGACCTTGTTTCCAGTCCCTCTGGTACCTCTCAGAGCTCACACTTACAGCTATTTCTCTCTTGCAGCATAAAGTGAACTAGAGGGGAAAACACTGTGGGGAGCCCTCTGAACCAGCTGCAGAGTGTTTCAGAGACTGTTAGAGCTGTAGTCCAGTCAGAGCTCCTCAATCAAGAAACACCTTTGGTCTGGCATGACACTGAGCATACAATTAGAGTTGCATAGGGGGAAAAAATGAGCACAGGCTTTATAGAAAATCAACACAATTGTTAACATATTTTGATTAGAATATCACTTCTAGGGCAGTCTGCATGCTTGACTGCAGTGGGTTTTACTAGGCAGATAGCTGAAAAAATGTGTTATTCCATTAAGATCATACAGTGAAAGAAAAAGGAGCACAATAAGAGTCAGAACTCCTGACAAACTGAGTGGCCCAACTTCAAACACATTTCCTTCCAAATTAGCAAAAAGGTATTTCCTCATAGAAAGAGACCAGTGCTATAAATCTGAAAACCTCCCACAGACAAGATAGGATTTGGCTACATCAAATTGTGACTTGTTTTTTATTTAACAAAGTTCAGAGTTGGATCCCACCCTTGGTGCCATAACTAACCCTGGCTGTGGGAACAGCATCACGACTGAAATGGAAATCCCCCTTCCCTAAGGACAAAACCATGTGAAAGAAGGCACCACCACCTCAGGGCTGCCCTTACCTGAAGTGTGTCTTGCGTTGCCATCTGAGTGCTTTGTTAAGTCAACAGTTCTGTCTATTTGAAACAACTTCAGATCATCTTCATCTAAAGCGATATCGCCCCAAAAGGCAGCTGGAGAGAAACAAAGTGCAATTAGTTCAGTTTTTATTTTGGAAGGAAGGTACAGTTCCCATCTGGCCTGTATCACACCTAAAAGGCAATGACTTCATGGACCAGAAAAAGGCTAAAGGCTGCTGCAGTTCCAAAAGCAGAAACAACGGACATCAGTGGAGGCCAAGTGACAGCACCCACATGAAGTCACAGCACAGATCCACCAAAATGAGATGATTAGCTGGGATTCCTCGTGCCACTCATTCAAATAGGTGTGACTCTCAGCGAGGTGGTGTTCACTTCTCATTAGAGCCTGCATGAGGCAACCACCAGCACTCTCCTATTTCCTGTGAAGGAACCAGGTAAGACACAGCTCAGATCCTTACTGAGATGTTGCACTGCACCATCCCCAGGTGAACAATGTGTGTGTAAGACTGGAGGACAGCACTGAAACACCTGAGCTTAGCAGTGCATACCTAAAGGCTGCAGGCTTCAGACACATTGCATTGGTCCCAATCCAACCTGAGAGCTAGCCTATCATTTCCACTTCACTAGAGAAACACCAGTTATTCCACCCCTTGCGGACCAGTTCCCTAGATTTAAGTTTGCAGAGTTTTCAATTTTGTAAAAACCTTTAATTTCAGTCAAAAGTCAGCAAAAGATGGATCACTTGACATTCACAGCTCAGAGAAATAGACTAGAAAGCATTTGAGTGGAAAAAATTATACCCCTGGAGTATCCTGGCTGCTTTGATGCTGCACTGTGTATAGGTACCATTTTGAGAATTCGAACAAAGTAAACACAGCTGATGAGTCAGTTGACAAAGCCCAGCAGATCTTTCAGAGATAAACAGATTACAAACAGAGCTCTTAAAACTCATACAAGAAGCCTGTATAGGCTGATGAAAAATAAGAAAAAACAGAGCAAATTAATTAATTATATAGTTGAAGAGAACTCGGTCAGACAGACAAGGAACAATGCTAAGGCACTGTCTGCAACAATGACAAGATTTGATGAAATTTCTTTTTACTTCCCTTGTTAAGTCAACATTTACTTTACTTGACGGAAAAAAACATCCCATTGCTACACTAGGAACATAACTGATCAAAACACGTTAGGCCTGAGAAACCAATGTGCTTTACCAAGCAATGTGCTTTATCAATCATCTCACTTTCACTGCCAAGTCCAAATGGAATATGGACCTTTGCCTGAATATCAGAAACTTGCAATCAGATCTGTGGCAATTGAATTAAGAAAGGTTAACTCAGAGTTTCCTCTGACACAACATGGTACTGGTTCTGATGCAGCACTCAATTCCTCTATTCTGCATCTCAGCACCTCAGTCAGCACAACAGCATTTGCCAATGTCACCGGTCTGGGATGTGGGCATGGAAAGAAATCTTTGCTTGCTACTGCCTGCTACAAGCAGCAGAGCCCTGGCATGAGCAGAGGGTGACTCTACTGCTTCTCCCTTTCCCTGGAACAAAGCTGTCTCCCCTGTTTACCTGGCCACGGCAGCCTCAAAAGGCTGGCTCCAGCTTTTTGGCTGGGTCTCTTTAAAGTTGCTACCAAAACCCAGTTCCAGAAGAGGACATAGTTAATACAAATAAATCTATACACAGACTAACATCATTAATAACTAGAGTAGACCCTCCATTTTCTACACAAACATTGAACTCTGGCTTTCCCCAACTTCTGGGCAATCCAAGCTGTCACTCAGAATAGAGAAAAACACAAAACACTGGCAGATCCCCACCAGGTAACAAGTCTACCAGTACAGCCAAACATCCCAAGCTGATTGGGATGAAAGTGGAAGAAAGCAGTGACATAGGTTCCCATGACTGCAATTTGAGGAGAAGACATTTTATCCATCCACAGAAATTACTTGCCCAGAACACTGTGGCAGTCAAGAGGCAGAGATGCAAATGGCATCCCATGCCATCCAAACACCTTCCCCAGCCACACTGGGTAAGTCATTACTGTGCTGGCCACCTGCCACCAGCATTCCCTACCCTCTCATCAAATCTCCTGTCCCAACTAATTGCCACCTCCTTGGGCTCTCAGTGGCTCCTTTCCACCAGTACCACACACTCTGTTTCTCAGCTAAGGTAGCCCATGCCAGAACAGCTTTCATGGCAAGCCTGCAGTGTGGATTTACACCAATGGAATTGTTACGTTTTCCTTCCCAATGGAAGGCAGCAGATTTCTCCCAGTTCTAGCAAAGGGATCTCTTTCTGTTACAAAGTCATACATCATCCTGAAAGATAGCCCACTACAAAAGTAGAATTTCCCTAGCATTTATTTCCAGCTCTCTGCAGTCCCAGCGTGCTCCAAGGGAACCATGATTTATCCCAGTCCCCAGCCAGCTGAACAATCTTCCTTGCTGGAAGTCCCAGCTGAGAACGCTACACTGCAACTTCTCCTGTGCTGTCAAAGACCCCTTCCTGAAGACATGTAAGCCTGCAAGCCTGCCTCCACCCAGAAGGAGCCATCCCACAGGAAAGCCCAAGTACTTTATTTTAAAGGGTCACAAGTTCAGAGACTGCTGGCAAACGAAGCATCTCAAACCATCCCTTCTGGTTTCTTTTACTAAGTTCTCCTTTTTAATTTAATGTGGGAGGATTTCCAAAAAAAGAAAAAAAAATGAAAAAGGAAAGAAACAAACAAAAAATATAAATCTCCAAACAGCAGGCTAACAAGCTTGGAAACCAGAGTTTCTCTTGGCAGAGCTCTGTGGTGTACACCCAGGTGCAAACTCTTAACACAGTGCAACAGCATGCCAGCTTTTCTTTGAGAAAATGCATTAATCACTCTGGATAGTAAGAACAGAGCAGCTCTTATTGAGCTTGATGGAGCCAATAGGAGAGACTTTGCTTCTCTGCTGGACTGGTAACCTGCACCAAGCACCCGAATGCTGAACCTCACCACCCCCCAGCATATGCAACCAGACAGCATTTGTCTGCTGGGCAAAAGGGAAGGATGACTGTGTTTAACAAACAAACTCAGCACCAACATGAAAAAAGCAGCCTGGCAAGCTGTCTGCATTCTCAGCACGTTTCTCCCACAGGAAAACAGTCCCCACGCTGACATCTGATTTGTGTGCTGTGCACAGAGGTGCTGTGACACCAGGAAAGTATGGCAGGTGGCACTGGGAAGGAGAACACTTCCTTCTGGGCAGAGGACAGGCACAACAGTTTTTCCAGGTGCTTCCTCCACAACCAGAGCCCCCAACCATCAATGTCTTCACAATCCTCATTTTCCACAGTAACATTCTGGGGACTTCCCAGCAATGTGACAGCACAAAGTCTTCTTTCTAAAAACTTCACCACTCTTCCCTGCAAATCACCTCCAACTTGCTTTCCCACCCCCAACACAGCCCTTCTCCTCTATTCCCCACTTGCATTTTCTCCTTTTCCTGGTTCTGAGCAGCACAATCTTATTTCAGGTGAGAAAAATAATTTTGCTGTCTCTCATGAGAATTCAACTCAGAAGTGGTCACAATTGTTTAAAACTTTCGTTTTCCATGAAAAGTGTGTTTCATCCAGGTTTTTAAAGAAGAATCTTGCACTTTCTGGTTTTTTTTTCCTCTCCTTCAAACAGATATAAGGAAAAGAATAAATCACCAAAAGAAGCTTATGGTATTCAGACAGCAAACTAAATAATATTGTTCCTAAAAATACATCTCAAACCAAAATGTACTGCTGCAATTTGTTAAAATCAGGCTTATCTGCAACACTTCAAGACAAATTCCTGGAGATGGGTATCCTTCACCCTCATCACAGTCAGCTACAAGCTTCTAAAAGAACATGAGCCACTTGAGTACCAGAAGAAAAATACAACTCCATACTTGAAAAACATCACCCAGTCTGTGTCTGAAGTGATCTTCAGCCACCAAGCTGGAGCAAACCTTCCATCCATTTGCCTGCCACAAACTCCTGCCAGGAAGCCCCTATTCCAGCACCAGTATAGGCTATAGCTTTACCCTGGTGACAGGGATCAGCAAAGCAGTCACCCTGTGCATGCTGTGGAAGATCACTGCAGTTCTCCCTCTAGCACTGAGCAGAGCCAGCTGTGACAGAGATTGACAGAGAGACTTTGGAAACATGGATACCCTGGAAAGCACCCTCCATCCCACTCCACCTCAAATATAGACTCACCATCTGAAGCTTTTATTAAAAAGTGGAAGGTTCTAAATGCTGAATGGGATCTGAACCTAGACTGAAGACTATGTCTTCCAATTTGAGTCAAAGGGGGCCTCTTTCTGTGGGGTCACACTAAGCTGTGTATGTCACCAGCTCAAGGACCTTCTCTGCATTTGCAGCTAGCTGGCACAGCTCCCACTGACAGGTTTCCATTCAGTCCTTCTAGCAGAGTTCTAACCAGTTTTGCTGCTCTTTTTGAGCAGGTGTCCCACAGGGCAATACAGGAATGGGCAGGTTAAACAAAGAGCAATATGAACCCAAGTAGGTGCCTCGGATTTGTTTCATCAATAATCACAACTCAGACTCAGCTTTCACCAGCATTCCAACTCCTGTGTGTGGATAACAGCTGGGCTCCCAAGCACAGGTACCTCATGATTTGTGCCAGTACAAAATGTTGGATCCCAGACACCTGGGATTTTTGAGCTTTCTGTGCTTTCTGACACTGATTCTCTGGAAAACACTGCTTTTGACCTGAGGCCTTGGAGAAGGTTTCCAAATTTGATTGATGGAGTTAAAGTCACAAGCGTGTAGTTAAAATATGAGTGTGTGATTTCACTTGGCAAAGAGTTTTAAAATTGGGGTTTTTAGAATATAGTAATGGGTGTGGGACAAGATGGAGGATTTTGGGTGTTGTTTCTATCAGTCTTCTTCCTTCTTCATGATTTCAGGTAGTAGTTTCTGGCTGCATAGTTAGTGCTGCACTGTGGGTCACAGGAGTTTGGTTATTGGGTATAAAAGTAAAAGTATAAATAATATAGGTGTTAATTCTCTATTGGACTGTTTAGCTTTAAAATACCTTGTAACTAGCTAGATTCATCTCCATTTTGCTCACTTTTAGCTGGCAGCTAGAAGTGTTGCTGAACTCTACTTTAGCTAAGTTTTAATAAACAACTGAGCCTGAATATGAGAAAATTTGTCACCTTTGTGTTTTTAATCCTGACTCTGAGTGAAGACAGAAGAAAATGAAGACAAGCCACTAATTAAGTGGTGCAGACACCACCATTACACAAAATATACAAGGAAGAAGTGCTTGCACAATTAACCTTGACATGTCCAATTCTGTGAGCATCCCAGGCAGGTGACAGATACAGCCTGCCTGACACAGACCCAGCTGTGTCACCCAAGGGATGAGCCACACCCTATTAGTGCCTCACAGTGCAAACACAGGACATGCTCTGAACCCACCCCTGAGACCAATCACACGTGTATTTCTATAATCCCTATCCCCACCCACACCTCTGCTGTCCATCATGTACATTATGGAAAGATCCTAGGGCACAAATTAGTTCTTTTTGTTCTAGACCTGACTGTACCACATCCAAATAGCACAAGAGAAAAACAATGTCCCTCTCACCTGAGCAACAGGAGCACCTGGCAAGGGATGCTGGGCATGTGCAGACACAGTAAATAACACATCCCACCCCCTGGCAAACAGCAATGTAACTCCTCATGCACTGGCAAAAACATGCCAAGTTATTTTTGAGCATTTGCAGAATGCT
Source organism: Rhabdornis inornatus (assembly GCA_013397075.1). Lineage (NCBI taxonomy): Eukaryota > Metazoa > Chordata > Aves > Passeriformes > Rhabdornithidae > Rhabdornis > Rhabdornis inornatus. The sequence continues at coordinate 2,704,709 of VWZS01000187.1, forward strand.
TCCCAACCTGACAGATCTGAGTGGTGGGAGATTTAATTTTCAGGGCTGGCCACGCTCTCATTAGAGATAACACTTTGCAGTCTAACAATGAGAAAATAAATCAACAGATCAAAGCACAGCCCCAGCACCTCCACATTTCTTTCCTTGCAGGAAGACAGGTCTGCTGCTGAACCTCCTGCTGGCACAGGAACCTGCAGAACAATATTCTGAAGCATGCTAAGATTTATACCTTAGAGAAAAAACTCCATACATTCCTCAGGGCAAAGTAACAGCTGTGTCAGAGAGAAAAGCAAAGCCTCAAAATAAGGCAGAGACCAGTGAAAGAAGAGAGAGAAAAAACATCAGCTAACAATTTGGAAATAGGGTCAGATCATGAGCATCAAACACTCACGACAAAGGAAGATGGGAAAAAAGCAACTAGTAAACAAAATCACCAACATTCAGCCATTGTGTGGTCATCCTGATCAGTCTGTTTCTCCCCAGTAGGAATGATGAGAACTTTCCCACTGGCCAGCTTTGGTGGTAAGCTCCCCTGGAGGCTCTGGTGGTAAACAGCTCCACTCAGGAGGGTTTTTGGAGTCAGAGCTGGTGTCCGGCACCACTGGGTTTCCTGGCAATAGGAACTTGGTGATTCTAACCTCAGTGGAAAGCTCCCCTATCCAGGGAGCACATTTTGTTTCAGAAATTGCTCTCAGTTTGTGTAGGAATGCATATGAACATGGTCTGGTTCTAAATGGCAACAAATATTTCAAAAGCATCAAAATCTCCTGGGAATCAGAGTCCAAATCCCTATTCAGATTTCTGCAGAAACCTAAACTGCCTAAATTATCATGCGTAGTGTTCCCAAAGCACCCTCTCTTGGGAAGTGATCTGCAGGAGACCCAATTAGGCCAGAAATCCTAATTCATATTCAATGGATTTCCTATCCTAGAAGGTGACAATGCAGGAACAAAGAAATGCTTTGGGCTTGAGTTTGTTCAAAACTGCAAACATCCATGTGAGCATACACAATGCCCAGCTTTGCTGTCCCTGGACTGAACACCACATTATTTTAGCCATGAACCAAGCAATAGAGCTTGCCAGAATCAGGTTAGAAGAAAGGTATTTTCATTTTTAAATTCACAGCCCTCCTGCTGCTGGTTACTCCCTGACTCAAGGTCTTAATCTTTTCCACTTCAGCATGGTAGCCACACCAATCCAATAATCTAAGAAACTATTCCTGGTAAAATGAGCAGTGCAGGAGGGCATATATGAACACACAGAGCTGGAAATCCATGCCACAGGCAGCTGGAAATCCATGCCAGAAGCAGCAAAGCAGCTCCCTCTATGGGCCCTGAAATGGTTAAACACCTGCACCTTGATCAGAGAGCACTGCCCGGGGATGGGACTCTGCTGCTCAATATTTCAGACGCCTTACAGGTTTAAGGAAGCTGCTCCCCTGTAATGTCGGGGGCAAAATCCAAACAACTGGCTTAACCCTTCGTGTTTCCATAAGAAGTAAATTAAGCTGTGGGAGCTTCGTAACACCCTGTTTTCTGCTCTCGGTGATGATGCAAGTTCCATGGCAATGCTGACACGAGATAGGGATCTGGCTGTGCATCTCTGAATTTTTTTCCCTGAAAGCTGTACAAAATCTGCAGAGTGCCTCTTGGCCACATTTTTTGTGTAGGCAGGAAACAGATTTTAGGGAGAAGCTATCATGGACTCACAAATACATGCAGTTTGAGCTCTGCCCCCAACACAGAGAGACAAACCTCCTCAAAGCCACCCCAAAAGCAGGTGAATTCTTGGAGACCTCACTCCCTTTCAAGTGAAACCAAGCTCAGCAACTCACTTGGCTTTCCTGACCAGGCAACTCTGGCTCCCTCCTGCTAGCTGATGGACACAGGTATCCTTCCTGGATTCTGTCCATTCCACCACAGCCATGATTCTCCAACAGCTCTTGTCACACCCTGCTCAAAGTTATTTTGCTTAAATGAAGGCAGCAGAGACAAGAGCCCCAAGAACCAGCTGTCTCCATCCCCTGCCAATGCCTGCACCCCACAGTGAGAGCACACAGCTCTCAACTTTACTAGAAGTGGGAACCAGGAAACAAAACCATAACCAGATAAAAGGATTTTGTGGTCTGATCCTAAATTATAGGACCCATGAACAGCACAGTGGCACTATCTGACAGAGGAAACCCTTTCTCCAAGCACCTATGAAGTGACCCCTGTTAGCTCAACCTGCAAGGCAGCTCTGCTGCCTTGGAAATCCAGCATTGCTTCAGCTGCCCTTTAAGAGCAGGAGATGGCAAGGTTCTGGGTAATGAAATCCAAGAATGCTTTTGTCAATTAATTATGGAGAAAGCTGAACTACACAAACCCCATCTCACCCCTTCGTCATTTTTGCTGCTCAATATAACTTTAATTAATCTTCCCTTTGGCAATTTGAAGGAAGGGTGAGCACGCTGCAAACACCCACTGAGTATTAAATTGATTTTCTGTTTTATAGTCCTCTTTCCTTCCCTATTGGCCAAGCTGTGATTTGTGTCCCTTCCCTTGGAGGCATTTTTTTCCATGCTAATATAATCCAAAGCCCCAAGCAACAATAGCATCCAGAAAAGTAACACTTTGCACAGTCCATTGCTTCAGCACAGCTTCTGCCAGCACAGAGAAGATTCTCTCTTGCCCCCTTTTCCCCCACACCACAAAAATTCAAAGCATCCACCTCATTTCCATATCTTCATTATTTTTGCCTAAAAAACTGACAATGCTTTTGTCCTGAGTAACTAACACATCAGGTCCCTGTAGTTTCCTGCCTGCCATTTGTAGCAGTGCATCTCAATTACCAGAGCACTAATGGAAAGCCTATTCTGCTGGTAAATACAACCTCCTGCTTTGGTGCAGCAGGTATCTGGACCTAAAACCAGAAGGTAAGAAAAAAAGCTCAGCTGAGGTCCCTAATAACTTGACCTACTCTCAGCAAGAGACAGCATCCCACCTTGGGCTTGTGGGGCTGAAAGCAGGATCTTCAGCAGCAAGCACACCCCCTTACAAGGAAAACGAAGTGCAGCCCAGCTGTGCAGCAATGGAACAAACTCTTTTCATGGGACCCCAGGCCCTGACTGTCACCAGTCAACCATTTAAGGATGAGAGCAGTGAGGGATCACCTTCTCACCCAGCATCACCTCGAGGACAGCCATGGAGACTGGCTGCCAGCAGTTTCTGTCTCAGGAATTCAGGCTCTTGTTCATCACTACTGGTTTTGGTACCATGAGTTAGGAGACCTTCACCTAAAATATTGCACGTCCCTTAGCAGCTATCCCACAAGACTTTCTGACCCTTATGGCCACCAGTTCCAGTCTTCTGGGAGGAAACATCCAGGTCAGACCTTTTCCTCAGATAATTCCCATACCATGGGACTTGCCCTGGATTTATTCTTCAAAATTAAGATGAGAAACATAGCCTTAGAAATGACAGAAGAAAATTTAAGACTAAAACTCTTCTAATTTCATTTGGAATGGTTCAGTAGCTAAGCACTGTCCCCCAGTAAGCACATTTCATTTAAAATTGCATTGGGGAGGGATGTTTTTCCTTCAAGTGGCCAGACACACACAGGTGTCAAAACCTCACTGTTCTCACCCCAAGCACAGCAACAGGGGAATGGGTAATCCCAAATAAGCAGAAAATTCCCTGCCACCTGCCCACCCACAGAAGAAATTGGCTCATGGCAAAAATGAACAGAAGCAGAGCCATGAACTGAGCTGCATCCTCGGAAAAGAAAGGCAGCAAAGCAAACTTTGATTGGAGCAAACTTTAAGGCAGGCTGACAATTTAAAACCACATGGTCCTGGATGAAAGGAGGCAGTTCATGATAGATCACATCTATTCAAGGGCCAGACAAGGAAAGCAAACATAGGCTCATTTTACCCATTGTTCTTTATCCACCAACACCAGGAGAGGAGTGTTGCAGCACCGTTGGAAGAGAAAAAAGAAACGGACAGCAGGCAGGAAAGAAATGGGAGCTATTTATGGAGGATAGCTAATTTGAGCTGTTTACAGACTTTCCCTCTGAAAGCTTGGGGATGGGAGGGTGGGCAGGGAGGTGGTTTCAGCCATTAAAAATACAACGTGAGAATCCATTAATTTTCCATAGAAACAATGTCGTCACAGAAGCGAGACAAATCCGATCAGTCATGCAAATGTGCTGATGTTAAATTCTCAGGCCTGGGTGGGGAATTTGGGTTGCCAAAAACACCACAATGAAGAGATCAGAATGAGATTAGAAGCCAGAGTGGCTGCAGCACTGACAGCACGGTGGGGGCATGGGATGTAACCAAAGGCACCCCAGATTACAGCGGAGTTCGTGTCTTAAGCCAGGCACAGGTGTCCCAGCAAAAAAGACAAGGAAAAGTCATCCTGGCATGAAATCTCAGGAATTAGGCAAGTGCAACATTCCTGCCCTGCAAACCAGAAAGGACCACAGCTCATTCCACGGAATGAAGGTCTCAGCAACCCACAGGACTCACAAGCTGCAAAGTCACAGCATCAATGAAAAGCAAGAGGTGATAGCAGAGGAAATGGGTGAGCATAACACAGCAAAGCACAAGGCAATTCCAGTTTTGGAGAGAACTGTCCCAAGTTGGTATAAGCACTGTCCCAGGCAGATGATGAGCTGTGATAAGTCTTAAATATAGCATTTATATTGTGTTAATAAGTGGCAAAACAAAACAAAAGGTTTATTTCCCCTTTGACAAAACAAACAAAAACAAAAGACCCCTTAAACTAACAACCAAAGACAAAACAAAAAGAGACCAGCAGACTTTATCTCCTTTCTTCACTCTTCTCTACAAAAACGTTACAAACACTCCCTGGAAGGAGATACTACACATGAAAAATGACGGTGGCACTCTCAGCAGGAGGTGTGGAAATCACTCACCCTGGCAGGGAATGAAGCCCTTCCTTGCTGTCCAGTCACCATCCTGGACTGGCCTCACCACAAATATTTAGAGGTTAAAAATAACCTTGCAAAATGAAGTGTTCCACCCCTGTAATACACAAAACATTGCTAGAGTAACACCTGGGACAGAGATGCTTCCAAGGAAGAATACGAAGAAAAAGAAAGGATAGGTCCACCCAGGTTCATCCATCAGTCAAAGTTTCAGTATTTGTCATCACAAACAGTGCTTTGGTTCACCTTTTGAAAATGCACTGGTTTTGCATTTGAAGCCTTCGGTGCTATGGCCATGGCAATCCCCTCCACACAAGGGCTGCTCATGCTCATCAGATGGCTGCTGGTGTCCACAGCCTGGGGAAGGGCTCAGCCCATCCATTCTGAGAAGGGGCGCTCACACCACACCACACCACTCAGGGAAACTCCCCATACCACCAACCTGCCCCAGAAGAGGCATTTACCAAGTAATTCACCTTGGTCACTGCCCTCTAGTGTGATGAGATTCAAAGAGGTGGCTTCCCCAGAAAGGGACAATCCTGCAGGAGACAGTGGTGCCCCAGATGGGTACTGTGCTGGTAGCTCAGTGTACCACAGACCACAGCACAGGCTGCTGAAAGGACTCCTGGTTCAGAGAGACACTTGGTTCCAGAACCCCTAAAGTACCACATGCCTCTCTGGTCATTCCCCATCTGTTTTAAACTCCTACAAGAAACTTGAAAAAAAAAAAAAAAAAAACGGCGATTGCCTCATCATTTATACAGAGTAAACAGGATCTCTTGTGTCCCTTTCCGTGGCTTATAAGGCTGCTGTTCAAATGCAGCCTGTTCAAATGCCTCTCTGGAATTGCACCTGTAGGCACACATACAGCAGAGGATGGAGCCAGCCTGCTCTGGCAGGCACTCTTCCAGTCTGCTTTGCAATGGTGAGCACTACAAATCTGGCAGCAGCACAACCCTCTAGAAATACTGCACTGTGCAGACATCCCTGTGCAGCACACAAAATCACAAGGCTGCCCTCATAGCAGAGGTCTGCATCCTGTTGTGACTTTCCTTCAGATGGTTCTTTCTGATGTCCCAAAATGTTCATTGCTTCCTCCCCCTTCTCTGAGTATCACTGCCATAAATGCTCTGTTTTTGTATTTCGTTGTCACTGTTTCACATCAGCTAAACTCAGTCACCCAAACATCTACAGCAACAATCACTGATTTCTCAGTGACTCCCACCTTGGTCTATCCCATCACAGTTGGCATGCATAAAGTCAAAGCTCTCAATATTCAAGGGCATTTTTATATACACACCACAGTGAGCATCTAGGACTGTGTAGCAACACAGTCCTCCCAGGGTACAGAGTTCCAACACAGCTTCACAGGCTTTTGTAGCCCCAGTCACAGAAGCATCAATTTTGGGTGCAATTTCTCACCACACAAAATTGCTCTCAAGATTCGCACCCAAAGTCACAGCAACCACAGTTTTCTGTTTTCCTCAACAAGATCTCATCACGCTCTATTTACTAAGATTGCTCAGAAAGGAAATTGTGTTCTGATCAGACCTCGTAGTTCTAAACTAGGTTGTTGACAGACCAGCATACAAGTGAAAGATGCTAGCATGCACCTTTTCTTTTAACACAACTGATCCTGCACCAACTGTGAGCAGCCATGAAAGCAGTGAAAGGTTAAGTTTCATTACCTCTATTCACATTATTTATGCAGTAGGTACCCATGAGAAGTTGGTCTTTATTGATACATTCTTTAACATGCTAGTTCTGTTTCAGGCACTTAGCTACATCTGGGTGAGGACATGTTCTCACTTCCCGAGCGAGCCAGCTGCACCCTTCACTCGCTCGAACATCACCGACAAAAGCCTGCTCAAGAACATGCATCTGTTTCACGCATGGCTCATATGGCTCATTTAAACTGTTTCCATATGTTGCCAAAGAGCTGTGACCAAATGCCACTTGCAAATAAATGAGAAGATTGTCTGGCTTCCACAGAGAAAAGTTTCATCTTGGAGCAACAGCTCCTTTGTTCCCAGGTCTGCCTGGGCTTCCCCAGCCCCTTCCACAGTCAGATGTTGCTGACCGGTCCAAACTCTGACTCCTCCTGGGATCATGCCACTGCAGCAACACACTTCACAGATCAGGGCAGGTAGACTTTGGAAAAGACCACTGATGAACACCTCAACATGTGGAAATCATAGAATCATAGAAAGGTTTGGGTTGGAAAGAACCTTTAAAAGTCTAGTTCTAACCACCTGCAAGGAACAGGGACACTTCCAACTAGATCTGGTTGCTCAGAGCCCCCTCCAACCTGACCTTGAATGCTTTCAGGGATGAGGCATCTGCCACTTCTCTGGGCAATCTGCTCCAGTGTTTCATTAACCTCTATCAAGGTAACCATCTCCTGCTCCTTGTTCCTGAAAAAGTTACTTACTCATAGAACAGTCATGTTTTTTGCTCAGTCCTTATCCGGACATTTCCATTGGGCCCCAGGCTGTAACTGCTGGAATTGCTCAAAGCACAAATGAAGCTCTGTGGCTCCATAAAAGCTATAATTTCATGTTTCCACATGTTGCTGTGACACCAGAAGCTACCATTTCACTTCTAAAGTACACACAGTGGCTTTCTTCTCTATTCCAGCCTGCCAATAGATGACTTGCCATATTACAACTAGACCACATCCAAACTAATGGTCTGTAGATGTGCAGATGGGAGGAGTGTCAGTAAGGCCTTCACCCAGGGTTACTGCTCTCCAAGAGGTAGATCCAGTCAGGGAAGCATACAATAAATATCTCTGTTTGGAAATGGATGGGAAGCTATCATAAGGATTTAAAAATTCAAAGGGGAAAGTAAACGGATGCCACTATTTTCCTTGTCAACAATGGCATTGTACTTGCACCCCAGAGAAGTGCAGTGCAGAGCCTGTGCCTACTGGACAGGCACAGTAAAATCACATTTACTGCACCGTAAAATCCACATGGTCTCTTCAGACAGAGTTTGCTGGAGCAGGTACCAAATAGGTGCCTCAAAGAGCCATCCAAAGGTGTGTTTCTCAGCCTGTCCTGAAGAAGTGATTATTTTATGGTTACAGAATCCAGGACAGAGCTGATGTCCCAGATCTCCACCTCAGCGTTGCACTATTACACAGACCACCCACTGCTGAGCAGCAGCAAGGTGCTGGAGCTCCTCTCCCTTTCTTGAGGATGGAGGGTGTCTACTCCTTGCCACTTCACCACGCAGAAAAGGCAGTCAGACCCAGGGGAATATGAGAACATCCAGCTCCACATTGCCTTGCACAAGGGGCTGTCTCCCATTGCTCAAGGTAAGGGGATCCACACTCACCAAAGCTAACCTGCTCCTACATCCAGTGGCCACCTTGCAGCATCTCCTCCCTCTTTGGGGAAGTTGTTGGGGACTACAGACACAGTTAATGGAAAATATCCCTCAAATCTGATATTGGGTGAAGCACATGAAAAATTACTTATGCATTTGATTCACATGGTTTCTGTCATTCAGAAATTCTTGTGCATAAAGGGGAGACGTGGGATTTGCACATAACCGACTCAGACAGCTGCAGACTTCCACAGGCACTAAATGTCTGCAGGCAGAAGCCACTCCTCATGTAATCCCATTAAACAGCTGGAATGAATGAAAATGCTGTGCAATTCAGCACACTAACAGCAGCCACCCCTGCTTCCTCCACCATTAGTGCAGGGTCCTCTCCAGTTCAGCCTCTTCCCATGGGTCCAAATTACAGGACTTATTTCATGCCCTAAACTTCACAGGAAGCCTGGAGCACATGTGAGCCTACAGTAAAGGAAGCCTGGTGTCAGAAAGCACACAGAACATATCCAGGCTCTCCATCAGAGTCTTCTTTGCTTTTGGGGATATCACTGCAGAACATACAAGTCTTCTCACAGACAGAAATCAGTACACAGGAGATTGGGAATAGCATTAGAATCAACACACCACCATCTCCAAAGGCAAGATGGAGGAACTCATACAAAATAGAATTGCTTGTAGATTGCAGGTCCAAACTGGAATCAAAGGCTCTGGAATCAGGAGGATCTCAGGTGGAAGTTGTTTGCCATTCAAAGGCCTTTCATGGTATTTATCTACTATTTATCACGGTATTTATTTACTGTATCACACTACAGCAGATGTGAAGAGCCAGCATAGAAATATAGGGTTCAGCAATTTGAAGGAGGTATCATTAATCCTTCACCTCCCAGACAAGGCCAGAGCTGAGCTCTGCTCCCTCAGGCATCCAGCAGAAGATGATATTCAACAAGGCTTATGCTTCATGCATATGCAAATATCACCTACCTTTCACACCCCCATTAACTGCTAACTCACCCTGAGTGCTTTCCAGTCACATCTGATTGTCAATACATGAAATCTCCTACAGGTTCATGGAAACTGTAGGGTCTCTCAGGGAAGGTTAATTACAGACATGACTCTCCAGACAAGCAAGCAGGATGAGACAAGCACATGCACAACAGAAATACCATCAACTGTAGATGGTATGCAGCTTGCAGAATTGTTCATTTACTCTCCCAGAGGCAGCTGGGTTTCTCTCTTTACATCCCATCTTCCTTTCCAATCACTTGTTCCTATGGTCTTTCCTGTGCTACCACAAGCATTTAGAGGACTGAAAGTAAAAAACCTTTTGGTTCTGAGTAAAAACCAGATCAGTCCCTCTTTATGCTCAATTCCTACAGCTCACTGATACTGGGAGAAGGAGGACAAGAGAGAAGACCATGTTCCTCAACAGCAGCCCAGCTTTAAATTGGAATAAATTGGCCATGACTGCAGCATCAGTGGATGTGGCTGGGTCAGAAAGCAGTTGTTGGACCCTTAGGCAGTGGGTGGACTTCTGCCTCAGTATGCCTAGCCCCTGCTTTCCATCTCTGTCCTGAGTACAAAGCATCAGTCAGAGGTACTCATCCCAGGCCTTCACAAACATTCATAAGTTTACATTGTAAGTATGCAACTATACAAACATATAAATATAAACCATAAGCGTTTCTGCTGGCCATCCCCCTCTGAAACACCTCAGCTGCACCCTGTGCATTAGCCTAGTCTTTGTCAAAGCTCTGCTCCCCGTTTTGTGACAGCAAGTACTTAGCACTTTTGCAAGTGATCCATATGCTCCTATGCCAAACTCTCAGTAAAGCACAAGGCTAGCAAGGATCTTTTTTCATCCTTGCTCTGTGTGTACCTCCCTGGCTCTGCAAGAGAAGAGAAAGGATCTCTGTCCAAATCAGTGCCCCCTGCCCCACTGCTGGCTCTATTCCTGAAGCCCTGTCAGGCTATCACTGGATTAGCAACTGGCAGAACACGCAAGCAGGGTAGGGCTGGGGGTACAAAAGCAAACTCCAATTTTGGCATTTCTCAGTTTTAATAAAATATCATTACACAGACAAGTTCTTCCCCTGACAAGCTGCTTGTGCCCTCTGGATAGCAAAGTCTTGTGTCAGGAGTGTGTCTGGCTTTGAAGTGGGAGATTGCAGTTTGACAAAAGCAGGGAGCAAAGGCGAGAGGGTCCAGAGCTGCCATGAGGCAGCTGCCAGGATTTAGCAGTGCCAGTGTGGTCTCAGGGCTAGCCCTGAGACAATGAAGCCCTTTTTTTTGGCTCAGGCTCCAAAAACACTTCCCAGCCAAAGGCAGACTAGTCAGGGAAAATTCCAACCCAAAAAACTGCAAAATAGAATCTAATTCCTGTCCCACAGCTTTAAGCCTGGCTTTATCATGAGCAACCCTGAGCATCAGCAGCAGGCAGGGTCACCAGCCCTGCTGGAAAAAACGGGAAAGCACCAAAGTAGAAGGTGGCTCATTTACTGCAGGACAGTTTTCCTGGGTTAGAAAGAAGAGGTGGTGCTCAGGTGCTTGCTCCAGCAGATGCTGGTTTTCAACCCCTCCTGCTCCTCCAGAAGATGCCATGGACAGGGGATTAGCTCAGCAGGAGAGCCTGAGGAAGCAGTAGCAAACCCCTTTCTTTCCCACCATTAGCACAAAGCATGAGGAGAGAGATTTGCCCCTGGTTCGCCCTCTCAGAGCCAACTCTGGATCAGTGGAAAGCAAAATGCAGGCACTTTCCAGAAGGGCTGCCCCCATCAAAAAACATTCCTATATATTCAGCTGTTGTAACAACCCAGCAGCAGCAGATCTGCTCCCCCTTCTGTCAGTCAGCCCTCTGCAGCCACATCAACACCCATCAAATGCCAGGGCTCCCCTGCATGGTACACAGCTTGCACAAGATTAAAAACCACCATCAAGCAGCATGGCCTAACATGGAGGTTTTCAAGCTGTGCTCTTCTTATTCCCCTCCAGATTTTGCACAGACCTGCAGTACTGTGAGGAGCAAACCTTTATCCAATCTTTATGTGCCTAGGTACAAGAGAAGAGAGCTCCCTCACTATCAGACACTGAAGAGCTGAAAGCAGGAAAATCCACTGGCAAGAAGGGGTATTACCGGGGTCTAGAAGTCTGAGGATGTTGAGAAAAGGAATATTCAAGGAAGCTCAGAAAACATAATTCAGTTTCCAACGTGCCATATTCCTCAAACAAAGCAACTAACACTGTGAGCTTATCCTGCTGGTTAGTCAGGATAAGCTCACAGTGTTTCATAACATCAGAAGTGTCCCTGCTGGAGGACATGGCATAACTGTCACACAGAACTGGGTGTCACTGGGTGGGCAACCATTATTTCCATGGCTGCTGATGGCTTCACATGCCTGGCTTTGATTCCTTACCAGGTCTGAGCACACAGAAAAGATTACAAGTGTGTTACAGTGGGTGAGAGAGCAAGGGAAAGGGGGAGCACATCAGTGTATTTCTCTGGACTTACTGCTAATACACCCTTTTACACCCACACACCTGACACTGAAAATCTATTGTGACTCATGTGAAACCTTATCTGCTCCACTAGTCCTACACAGAGGACAAGCAGCCATTGGGAAAGTTTGGGGAAGAAAACCCACAGATCTGAAACAATAAATAACCCCAAAATATTCCCCTGAAGAGGGAAACCAATGCACGACACTAAACACACATGCTTCTGCCATCAGCAGGGAATACTGAGCATGAGCTACCCAAAGGACTTGCACTGCCACTTCATGCTTTCCAGGTGCCAACAGAATGAAGACAGGTTGGGAACTTTCACAAGCTAAGAAGTGCTCCTATCCATTGCTCTTTAAAACTGCTCCTCCTGGATAATCCCTAGCTCCTAAGTAGAATCCCAAACCAGCTGAAAGCCAGTTATAAGCTTGTCTGATGTGCTGCAGAGAAGCACTAAGCAGTTCCCACAGGGTGTGGAGCATGGCTGCCTGCTACTGCCTTCAATGTTTCCTCTCCTCCTCCACAGACAGTACGATTGCAGACTCCTTACAGAAAGGAATTTTCCTTCAACAGCAAAGAACAACTATTTTCTGCTATTAAAAACAGCTGAGTTCTTCTGAATCTCCTCAAGGCAAGAGCCAACACGTGGTAAGCTTTGGTGTAAAAGGAAACAAGAATGGAAACAGGTAGGCAACACTAACTAAACCTCTGAGATACCAGATGCTCTGACTCTCTCACAGGTGAGTAAGAAAAGAGCACAGGGATGCTGCAGTTAAGCTCTGGCACTTCTTATTCCAGCAGGCTATGGATGCTAAAAGCTTACACAGGTTCAAAAAGAAAGCAGATGGAAGACAAAGCTATCCAGTACCATTAAAGACAATGAGCCATCTCTGGGCAGGGGATTGTGGAGCCTACAGCAGTCAGGGAGACTTTCTGGATGTATGACTCTGTCTTACCCTGCTTTTCTACATCTCCTTTGGCATTTACTGCTGCCCCAATGAAAACAGGTTACAGAGTTTGTTTTGAAGCAGATCAATCATTCTTAAGTATTAACAGTACATTTCTAAGGGATCATTTTAGCTTTAGCAAAGCTCCAAATATGAAAGAACATATTAATAAAAGGCCTTTAGAAAGTATTTTCCAAGTGCTTATCCATGCCTTTTGGCTCCGAACTAACTTTAAAATTCTGGTCTGAATTGTCTTGGTGAAAAGGGTAATTTTTATAGAGGGTCTTTAACAAAATGGCAGGATGTCTGTCTCTCTTAGAAGTCACAATAAAACATGCAGAATGTTGGACACTGAATGACAGTGCAAATTTTGTAAGCAGGAAGGAATACTGTGGTTACCAGCTGGGAAAGTACTGAAGATGCAGAGCCACAGGCCAGTCTTCATGGTTGGAAAACCCCAATTCCCACCACTTACAGTTTTATTCTAGCCCACCTCAGAGAGCACTAACAGGCTGAAAAATTTCTGCCAGCCCCAGAGCACCACAAATGGTTTCAAGAGTGGGAAGGTGTTTGAGGCAAAGATCTTGCTCTGAGCGTCCAACTTGCAGGCAGTAAGAGAGGGAAAGGGAAAATGCAAGGCTGAAATCAGCTCAGACACATTCAGCTGGGTCAAAGCCTCCAGCAGTGGGATTTATCCAGAGCTTAAAGCATTTCTCTGGGACTCTTTGTCACAGGAGTGTAGGTACAAACAAACGGTAGCTGGGACAAAGGGAGGCAACACACATTTTATTAGTAAAAAGTTAATCGGCTTAAAGTGTGCAACTAAATAAGCAAAGCTTACATTAAAGTGACCCACAAAGAAAAGATGCCATGGAAATAAAGTTATAGGAAATACAATATAGTCTCTATGTTCTTTTGTAATCCATCACGATAAATATTCATGATTCTGGGTTAATGGGGTATGCAGCTCTCAGCCTCCACAATAGTTTTTTGTTTATTCTCAAGACCACGAACTTTGGAACCATGAACCTGAATTTCAGGACTCTGTATTCATGCATGTTAGCAGAATTCAGGGCAAGGCAGGGGGATGGAGATAAGGCCAGGACCTTGGCTTATGACAACGTAACAGAGTTTACTGCAGCTTTTGACAATGAGTAACAAGAGCCCCAGGACGCACAGAACGTCTCCTGTATCTGTCACCCTCTCTGCCCCCACACCAGCAAAACGAGAGAAGAGGCACAACCCTGTCCCTCACTTCCAGTCCATTCAGGACAAGGCTCATTCCAGAGTCTCCCTCTTCAGAGGACAGTAGCATCCTCAGACAGCACAGACAGAAGCAGCAGAAGCTACTGGCAGCACACAGCAGCACTGCAGAGCAGAGCTCCACTCCTCACACAGAAGGAGATCTGCACACCCCTGAACACAAAACTTTGAGCCTGCACATCAACTGAAAGGACACTTGTGCAAGTGTCCTCTGAAAACAGTCCTGAAGGAAGAGGTCACCAAGCTCCAGTCCTGCATTCCCCAAGAACACACCATCCCAAAATGGGTTTTAGAGAGTGCCAAGGCTCCCTTGGCAAGTGACAACACATTCAGTTGTTCCTTTGATGGTGCCACCCTCTGCTGACAGCAACATTACCAGCCTCCCCTGCTTGAGACCTTCCTCTGAGACCTTCCAACCTCTCTACTCCAACTTGCATTAACGTGTACAGATTACAGTGCCCCTTTCAAGGTATGTTAGGAGCCTTTGGGGTTAATGAAGGACATGTAGAAACTTTTAAAAAACCAACAAAAACCAATCACCACAAAGTTCAAAGCTTTGAAAGCAATAAGAGGAACACAACTTCAAGTGTTTGATCCAAGATATTTTAAGACGTTTTAGTTTCTTGGGTTTTTTCCTCACAACTGCTTACAACTAACAGCAAAGACTGTGATCCAGTAAGGTCTTCAGCAGATTTCTAGTATATTCAACTCACCAAAGTACACACCCCCTTTCCCAATAAAAACTTCCAGCTACCCCTTTTCTCTTTCCTCACATAATGTAGTGAACTGTGGATGAGACTGATAGTACTGTAGATTTAATCAGCATATGCAGCCTGATAACGAGGATACCATGGCAAGAGCAAACAGAGCTCTGGCTGAAAGAAGATGGAATCAAGTCTGGCTGACTGGAAATGAGATTTTACTAAGTCAAAATGTAAAGTTTGTCTATGTGATGGTTAACTAGATGATTGTAGTAAAATATTACCAGCCTTCCTGTCAATGGTATTTAAGCACACTTAGTGGTCAGTAAAAATTGGATTCTGGTCACCATTCAGTGTCCCCATCTCTCTCTCATCACCGATAGCGAACCATGAAAGCAAGGTTTCCAAGAGCTTGGCCCCAGAGTCAGGCCCTGCTTTGCTGAGAGCTGGGAGCACAGCTCTCCACTCTGCACCACCATGGATCAGTCTGCAAACACAACTCACACCCCTCCTCTGACCCCTCGGGTTTGATTGCCTGGTTTAGGGAAAGCACAGCCTAAGAGTCATAAATAAATAGGATCTATTCTTCATGCACCTTTCTTCAGGACAATCTAGATGACAATCCTTGCCACAAAGAGCTCTATTCCTCTATTTGGGCAAAGCTGATCAGTGTGACCAGCTGAACGTGAGCAGCACTAGGACCAACCACTAGGACCAACTAACGCAAAAACCAACCATGGCTTCAGAATGCACTGTCCTGTAACAACACAAAACTCTAAGAGAAACAACAATACTCCCTTCAATCTTAAGTCTTTGATGCTTCAGTTGCAATAGTTCAACACAGGACCAGCATAGAACATTTATACATAAAGAAGAGGAAAGAACTATGGAAGTTGAGAAATTAACACAAAAGATGAAAATGTTCTTTTGGAAAGAAAACTATTTCTCCAGTTACTGAAATATCTGCCTTGAATCACAGAAAGGGTCCATCTAAAACTCAAGTACATCAGGAAACAACAACAACAGCCTTGTCAAAAGCAAGGTGTCTTGTATTTAGCATATTTGTAAGTATTTTATCTTTGCAATACCTGCAATAGCACAGAGATGGCTGTCCAGAGGGAGAAATACACAAATGTGCACAGTAGGATGGGAACTGGTTGGGAAGCAAACAAAAACTTTCCCCATTCCCTGTGTGGAATTTTGCACTGAATCACTGAATGACACCCTTCTGAAACAGGGGACACCTCCAAGCCCTCCCACTCAGAGCCAAGGAGATGCCTCCCCCCTGCACACTTGCCACAACCAATCTCTGTAACAAGAAGCCTCTGGGACAAGCCCAAACCTGGCAACTCCTTCCATTTCACCACAAAAGCACCGGGACCCAGCCACTGCCACAGCCCAGGAGAAGAGAAAGAGCAGGCACATGTGATGGTTTGAGGTCTCCATTTCATGCATGCTTGCAAACCCCACGGCAAATGCATCACACCTCTGCCAAGAGATGAGGGATTGTACAACAGGCAAAGAGAGAAAAATATGCTCTTTTCAATATCCAAACAAAAGAGGGCAGCCAGGTTTTAGTCCTCATGTCAACATCCTATTACCAGCCAGCAGCTTGCCTTGACAACAAAGCTTTCCAAGAAAAGGCACAGACGTGGGCACTTGAGCAATGGCCTTAGGAGATCCCAGCTCTTTGCCCAGGAAACAGCAAAAAAACCACCCAAACCAGCATATCACATATCACCTTCCTACTGAAGCATGACAAAGAGGAGAATATATGGCAAAAGAGGCCAACGAGGGGAAAAACAGAAATCAATAGGATCTAACAGAGCGTGACGGAAAATCACTTCCCTCATAAAAAGAGGTTACTTACCAGGTTAATGAATCTTTTCTGTTCTGTACTTAGACACCCAGGAAATGGAAGGGGTCACAGGAGCAGTGTGGGTGGGAATGAAATTCCTAGAACATGCTTTCAAGAACAATCAAAGGTTAGAGATTAAATCCAGACAGCGGTCAACTGCACAGCACATCAGCAGCTTGGTACAGGCACCAGCTGCAGCCCAGAGTGTCCTGAGCAAAACACTCTTCCACCATCAAAAGCACAGCAAAAAACAGACTCCTCTTCAAGGGCAAAACCAGCCTGACAGGCAACCCCTGCCCCCCAAAGGGTCAGCCCCAAGAGCCAGAGCATCTCTGCCTGCCTGGGTCAGCAGTACCAAAACAAAAAGGTGTGTGGGTCTCTGATGTGGGTAACTGCAATAGAACCATGAAAAACAGACTGCACCAGAAATCACACTGTGCAAATCACATAGACAGCTATTGGCCCCATGGCCAAAACTTCTCAAAACTCCCTTTTATTATATAAAAGTTCTGTTCCTTACCTTTGTTGGAAATGCATAGGCAAAAAAAAAAAAAAAAAACAAAAAAAATCCAACAAAGAAGCATCTGGGCAGTGGCAGAGTACAAGATCTGGTGATAACAGAAGGCTGAATTAGACCTCTGGAATATCAAACAGATCTGAAGTCAGATGCATTCTGGAGCCCTCCTGGCAGGCCCCACAAATAAAGCTGCTGCTTTATCACTCCCCTGCCCACATCTAGTTTGAGCTACTCAAACAAGTGACCCAAGGATCACCTGGGAGTAGATCACTTAGATCTACTTAGATCCAAGATACTCAGTGAGGAAAACACAGGTACAAGAGTTCCATCTTTTTTCAAGGCCACTGAATCTGTAGGTCACTATATTGGGTTCCCCCATAGCCTGCAAGAGTTATTTACCAATGGATGTTCTCAGTCTGACTCCAGTACAGCTCAAACACCTCTGCCATGCAGCTGTACAAGCTTCTCCTGCAGCAGCTGCCTTGCTTACTACCCACTACCCAATTTCTGCAACAGAGATATGGATAATGCAGCCAGAAATCCCCTTTGTTACTCGTATTTAATGCAGTCTCAGGTTAGATTTGTTGCATGGGATAGCTGTTCAAGTCAGAGTTCCATGTCACATCATCTGCCTTCATGCCCATGGAACTACACCAAAAGCTCCAAAGCAGACCCAACACTGGCATTTCTGTGAGTTTTGATTTTGCAAGTCTAGTGAGTTTAAGGATTTTTATATCTCAGGAATTTCAAAGCAAAACCAATGCCCTTATTGAACCAATACCTTCATCACACACATCCTGCCAACACACACAGCAGTGTGGACAGTCCTTCACAGCAGATTCTGTCCCTGGAGCTGGGACAAGTCCTTCTGTCACATACAGCCACTGTTAGTGGGAAGAAGTTTGTAATTACATCTGCCTCTTTCAAAGCCTGCTCTTTGAAATAAACAACCCCCAGCAGGTCCCACCTGAAACTCAGCATGCAAAAATGCCAAACAAACCAGCCAATTTTGCCAAGTTCTGAGCAAATGGAAGCGCTGCTGATTAGGAAATGCTGTTTGCAGACAATGCTAAATTCAGTCACACTGATGGAGGAACCTGAGACTGGCACACCCACCATGACATGAAAAGTGGAGAAAGGTAATTCTCAGCATCCAGTACTGTATCAATCAGTCTCTATTCTAATAAGGAGGCAGAGAGACCCAACTGTACTCCCAATAGCTACTCTCAGGAAGAGATCAAGCACTCAGCAGACTTACATTTCTGTCTCATAACACTGTGGTATGGTTTTCTCTGGGAATAGCATAGGGGTTTGTGGATGGAAAAATTAAACAGATGCTTTTTACTAGAATGCTGACATTTACATGAACACAAAATGACCTGAGAGGATGTGAATTTCCATTCAGGTCTAAAGTTGAGCTGATTCATGGGCCAGCAGCAGCTGTGGGTCTCTGGCTATTTGTACCACCCAAACCAGAGGCTTGAGAAACCAGGATTCACCAGTTCCTAGGATTTTCTGGGGGCTTCCTTCTCAACATGCAGTTAGAGATTCCTCTCCATTGCAAGCTAGGCTGACACAAACCGGCCAGGAAGGGGCAATCAGTCATTGAGAGTTCTTTAATAAAGGGCTTCCTTGCATATTCAAGCAGTTTCTATTGACAGAGAACTTCCCTGTTCAGGATGGGCTAGAATGGGAACATCAAAGTACACTTGGAGATCAGCATTTCTGGAAGCTCAGCTGCAACAAAGGAGGCAAAAAAAACCAAACAAACCCAGAAGTCCCAGTAACTGAATCAAAACAGACAGTTTCTGCTTAGTCATCTATCTCTTCTGACTACTGAAATCACATTTCAGCACTAGTTGAAAGTGGTTTTGTTGCAGCTTAATACCTGAAATACTTACGATCCAGGACAACAGAGTCATTCAGTGTCAGAGGTGCCTCCTTTCTGCCAAGCCTGCCTGTTTCCAAATCAGCATACAGACTACCCTGTCAGGCCAGTGTCCCCGGCCCCATGGTCACCTCCTCAGCACAGACAGCTCTGCACCCTGAGTCCCAGAAGCCAGCCCTACATTCCTTCCTGTTTCTCAAAGGGAAGAGGAGCTGGGCAGAGCAGCCCATTTCTTACAGCAAACAGAGCTGGCTGCTCAAGCGCAGCACAGCAGGGGGATTCGCAGCAGGACTGCTCCTGAGTGAGCAAGGATAGGAGAGGAGATGTCAGGAGAAGCCTGGGGGAGAAGGCAGAACACCTGAGGCTGGAAGCACAGAAGGATCTGAGCAATTCTCCAGGCAGGGTTTGGAGAGAGCTTCACCCAAAGGAAGACTGGGGAACATCTGAAATGAATCTGTAGGAAACACAGAGGGAAGCAGGCAGAGAGCACAAAGGTCTCTGCAGCAAATGCCAGGGGAAAAAGGAAGGAAATTAAAGTATCAGGGAAAGCAGAATGTATCAGTGTATCAGGTACAGGGCACTGTCAATTTCCAAGGACTAATGCGTGAGCCTAGGCAGGCTGCAGTTGGTGTTGACAGCCACACAGCTGGGCAAGAGGCTGCTCACCTGGGAGACACCCACAGTCACAGTTTTAGCAGCAAGAAAGAGGAGGGTTACCACTAAATGCAGCAACTTCTTGTGTTAACCATTAGCAAGGCACACTACACAGGTTAGAGCAGGAAGAGAATGAAATCTCCAGGCACAGCTGCAAAGGTATAATGTAATTACACATATGCAAAGTGCTTCCAACCAAAATCCTCAGCTTTGTGGACTTTAAATCCTGGAAGACTTAGAGCACAGTTTCTTACTGCCTTTTTCTGGGCATCTGTGACTTACTAATCTTATGCTACAAAATAGCTGAAGAACAAGAAGCATTCCTTTATCCCACCTGTCCAGGCTATGGTCAAGGACAGACACCTGTGAACTGCACCCAGACTAGGAAGTTCAATAAAAGCTCTGGAGAAGTATCCATGACAACTGCAAGCACCTCTTCCCCACCCTACCAGGCTTTTTTAAGGGGGGAAAAAAAAAAAAAAGTCCTCTGTCCTAAATTTGCCCATCTTCTGTCTGGTCCATTGCTAAATCCCAAGGTGTAGGTATAGCACAGAGGTTACATCTCCTACAGGCCAAGCAGATCCAACACACCCCAAGAAGTACCAAAGATCAGGCATGATTTAGTCAGATCCCAAGAAGACAGATATACACTGGAAGGACTTCAGACCCAGATCTCAAGTTGCAGTGATCATAAGGTTTTGCTCTCCAATTCCCCAGGCCAATGACTTCCCTAGTGAGGAATCTCAGGTGCAATAAAAGGGTTGGTGGTTATTATTTCTTTAAGCCAGAGCCATTAGCTTGTGCTCAGCTAGGATTATAATGAAAGTCACCTTAAACCTTCCCTTTGAGGAGGAAACTTCTGCTGCAGCTCTACCCTGCTGTAAAAACACCTCCCCAATGGCAAACAGCTGCATCACTGAAGAGTGACTCCAGTAGTTTTCACCCACCTGTTTTCCGTTCTGTAACTGCTGTCATCTCCCCAAAGCAGGTAAATTAAAGACTGAACAGTCTGGTCTCTCATTCTTTCCCAGACCACCCAAAAAGAGTCAATTTCCTCCCTGAGTATTTAACCCTTCCTGCAATGTACCAAGGAAAAAATGCAAAGGGATTGATTGCCAGTGAGAGCTCTCTCCTTCCTCTATAAAAGTTTCCATCAGCTCAGCACTGAAGATTCCACAGACTGGGTCATGTCCGAGACTCTTCTCTCAGAGCGCTCCTATATAAACATTGGTGGCAAAGGAGCAAAGCTTCCTGTTCTGGAAAGCCACACACCTCCTAAAGCTAGGAGAGCAGGACACAGCTCCCAGCACTGCCACCAGCACACTGACTGTCCCTGGGTAAGCCTATGGCTCCCACTCTCTTCTACAACTCAGACCTCACACCAGAGTGTGGGGACCTCCACCACAGCTGCACTGCCACTTTCCATACAAGCCCAGAGGCTTCAAAGCTGTATAGAAAATCGGTAAGATGGAAATGAGATTTCTTCACAGGATCCTGTGATTCCCAAAGGAAACCCAAAGGCCAGTTTGGCACACACTCTGCTCCCACCATTGCCAAACTAAGTAAGACCACTTGCAAGATTGCAGAAAAGCTCTCGTCAAGAAGTGAGTGGGCTGGATCCACGGCACAGCCTGCAAAGAGCTTTCTGGTTGCCCTGCTAACATGATAGACCCATGCTTCCAACCGGGAAAACAGCATCAACATCCCACTCAAAACCCAATCCACATTCAAATGACCCACACTTTACAGATGCTCTCCCCCCTTTCTCATCTGATTACCCCCTCGAGGCTTTCATTTCCTAATAGCAAATTCCTCAGCTGCCCACAGAAATGTCTGCACCTGACTTCAAATGTTTGCACCACAGCTCGAATGAAATGTGCAGTCTCTAGAACAAAAGGCACTGTGCCTTTACAGAGGAAGAGCTGTGAGGAACAGAACAACAGTGAAGCACAACTGACAGCTCTCAAGACAGCACTGGGTATGAGAACTCCAAATACACGGGGCATTTAGAAGTTAGTGGATCAAATCAGCAGGTGGAGCAGGAGCAAGGATGTACAGCAGTATCCACACTTGAAGGAGCTCCGGCTCCCAGGAAAATATGAACTATCATTGTCCAACTGCTTCTCTAATAACTTTTCTAGTGATAAACAGGAGAGATGGAATTGCTGCTCAGTTAATGCCCCTTCACACCTCTTGCCTCAGTTCTTCCCCTTTTGAGCTTGTATCCCGAGAACTCCACAAAATCCATGAGGACTAATTCAATTCCTAGGTGTTATCTCCCTGCCAGAGCCCTGCTGTGTTTTGCAGCCTCCCCAGGCCAGGCTCTGCCTGCTCAGAGCACTGCAAGCAACAGCCCAGAGCAAAAGCCATGGAGAGATCAAAGTCTCATGGAAAGAAGCTGAGCTTGAGTGCAGGGCTCACTGGTACCTATAGGCAACTCCTCCTTGGCCCAGCTCTCCTCAGCCCCACAAACCCTCCTGAAGAACTGGAGACACAGAGGCAGCATGAGCCCAAGCCCCCTGTGTCTCAGGAGCACCTGGCTGGACAGGCAGCTCTGCCAATCCCCCAGTGCAAACACCAGCACAGAGAAACACTGCCCTTGGCCTGGGACTCACACATGGAGGCTGGCCCTGTCTGGGCTTGGTCAGCCTGTAGGCAGGACATGTCACACCAGAACAAACCACCCAGGGCAGAGAGAAACAGGACTCCAACACAAACACCCGCAGGGGACCCCTCCCTGAAAGATGGGCGATTGCACTTGCACCTCCAGCTCACAAAAGGCAGGAAGTATCACATTAGGAGCCAAAGCACCCAGGAATCAAGATGATGAAACCAAACTGCAGCTTTTTCTCCCCACCTGGCAAGTGGAAAAGAGCCTCATGGCAGGTTTGATCTGGAAGAAGGGGATCAATCAAGCCTGTACACATCCAGAGGATAAGTTATTCAGTGCCCAGCTCTCCCTCCTCTTTACACCCCCCACCTTCCTTGTTGACATAAGTTGGATGATACTATCCCCAGAGGTCACTTTGAACCTCAGAGATTCTGCTCTTCACCTCAAATTAAAGTTCGTACAAGCTTGCACCCAAATAATTACCAAAACAAATTACAGTCCATTTAATTCCTTTGGTTCCAGTTTGAGGAGTCTCAGAAGGACATGCTTGTTTTGTTTAGAAGGCATCCATGGCTCCTCCTGCTGCCTGCCTGTCATACAGCCTCACTCAGATCTGCACATTGGCCCGGGTGTCCTTAACTGGATCCTCTGAGCAGCAGATCCATCCAAAGCACATGTGAGGCTTATGACATTTTCCCATCTATTACAGAGCAGATCTTGCAGGAACCTTTGTACTATTCTCTTTGAAAAGCTCCAGTGAACTGCTACAACACTCAACAAAATCCACCCCACAGAGCCAGCACTGCCACCTTCCCTGGCAACTCAACCTTACCGGGCAGTGCTGCCTCAGCTGCCCTTGATCAGCCATTCAGGAAGCTCCTTGTTTCTTTCTGCCTTATAAAAAGGCAGGAAAGCAGCCACACTAGGAAAAGAAAATCCTGGATGGGTGGAGTTAAGAGCTTGAGCAGCAGAGGAGCTATGGCCCATCGCCTGAGCCCAGGTAACTGGACGTTTGTTGATACCAGTAGCTCAGTGGTTGCAGTGCTTTAGGAAGCCACTGCCATGTGCTGTCCCTGCTGCCTTGCTGCAGGAGATTATTACATCCTCCACTAATGCAAAAGAGCAGAGCATGTGCTAGGCTTTCCACTCTCAGTCTAGCAGACCCACCATCAACAGTCTGCATTCAACCTCAGGGCATGAGCTGCAGGGGTGAGGAGCTGCCAAGCTTTCACATCATAACCTGACAGATTTACATCCATCACAGCCTCTGGGCCACAGCCATTAGCCCATAGGAAATCAGAAAAAATAAAAGAATAAAAAGAAATAAGTAAAGCACTATAGTTTCAACAGCTTTGGAAATCGTGTATGAGGAGCAGCAGCTTGTCTTCACAATGGGCTAAGAGCCTGCATACAATCTGCAGCCACAGGAACCGGTGCCTACAGCAGTGATGGAAGCATCACCACAAGTCTCATAGTGCCAGCTGTGTTTCCACAGACCACCTGTTTCCCCTTGCAAAACATACCAGACACCTGAGCATTTCACAGCAGGTCTGCAGCCATTGCCCTCTCCAGTCGTGCTTCTTGACAGATCCCGACACTGTCCCACGAGTGGAGGAACTCAGGCCTGAGGAAGTTAAGAAGACTTGTCACTGCTACAGTTCATCAGGAACAGTGTGATAGACTTTCCATAAGGCATTAGACCACAGCCCAGGCAGGCCCTCTTGGAGAGGTACCTCTATTAATGCTGTCTTCACCTTGTTTTACCAATAGAAATAGATCACTTATTAATCTTAGCTCAGCTAACCCTTTGAGATGGTGTCCGCAGCAGAGAACACCTGCCTAGCTCCACTAGGTGCTGATAGTCTAGCGCAGGAAGAAGAAGAAGGCTGTGAATACAAGGCAGAGTCTAACACAGGTCCTTGTGGTAGAAGCGTTGTTTGGTTTGTCTTGGAGCTAACTTTAAAAATTGGAACTATTCAGTACACTGAGAGAGGTACACAGCATGTAAGGAGTGTCCTGTTCTCTAAGTGCTCTGCACTTTAGGTAGACACAGCCCCATGAGGAGAAACTGGATCAGAGAGCCTGGAAATACAACCAGTCAGGAGACACTGAAAGAACCAGAGTCTCTTTCTCCTACAGAATACAAGACTGAAACTTGAGAAAGCTGGTAATGCTGCTCAGCAGTGCAGGAGGCTGCAGCAAAGCAGAAGGCACTGTACTGTCCTCCACACATGCAGACTGGTGAGAAAGGCAGACTCAAACTGCAGCACTGGAGCCTCAGGTCAGGGAGCCAGAGCAGTGCTGGGCTAGGCTGCCTGGCAGCCCCCACCACAGGCAGCTGTGTGCCAGCACTGCCAGAAACACCAGCCTGCTCCTGGGAGGAAAAGAAATCACCTGTGTGACCTCCACACGTCTTGTTCACTCCTCCCCTTCTATTGGAAAGAAGACATTGCAAAAGCACAAAGGGCAAACACTGAGAAGTCAGAAAATAAAGATAATTTCTGTGATTGATCTTGCCTGAATTGAATTAACAGGAATAACACACACAAAGTTCTTCTGTCCACCACAACAAGAGGTACTGATGTAAATGAAGGGAGGCTGTCCTTGGCAGTCCAGGGTCTTTTCTGTGTGCATGCAGAAGTGAGAGGGAGAGAACTTGGGAAATCAGGGGACTGCAGGAGAAAAAAAAAATAAAAGGTCCTGCAATGAAGGCAGGCAAATGGAAGGCTGGAAATTTTTCCCTTTCTCTGCCACAGGTTCCCTGTTAGATGTAGAGAAGTCAAATAAAGTAAATGTTCTCTGTGTAGTCCTTAAAGGAGCATTCCTCATCCTCCATGTACTTGATCTGACAGCAGCACCCAGCAGTCACAAGGGCAAGTGAAGCAGCAGAGATGATGGTATAATTTTGAGGAGGAAGCAAGGGTAATACATTTTCAGATGGGAAGGCTGAAGCACTGCACCTGTAGCTCTCCAAGTGTAAACCATAGCTGCATCACTAACAACTAGTTTCACCAGAAAGAGAGATCAATTTGTTACCATTTAGAAGCAGACACAAATACAGTAAAGCATGTTTGGCTGGATCCCATATTCATTACAAAGAATTAACCTTCACATACACCAAATTACCTATCAAATGACAGATGACTTGCCGATCAAGGCAATGTTTTGTGCAAAAAATACTCTCTGGAGAGGACTAAGCTGAATTTTGGAAGAAAACCCCCCACACCCAGTCTATACAAAGCCAGCTAAACTTGCTGTACCGGGCTCTGGAAGACATTACATTGACAGAGCTCGTCTATGTGAGCAGATACGGCTGCAAGTATGGCAAAAGCAGGCAGCAGAGAGCTGATAACATGAGAAGCTATCACCAAGGGACACTGAGTAACTGCGAGGAGCACATTCAGTGGGTAAAAGCCCTAACTCAAGAGACCAAGAACACCGCATACAAAAAAACACCTTTCTTTTTCCAACTCCTACAGTATTAAGAAAACAGGACTTCACACAAAATTATCTGTAAAGGTAACACAACTAAAAAGGTATCAGCCCCGAGTTTCGCAGTAGAGAAGCAATTCACGAGACTACAACATTCTCCAATAGCTGGAACCAAAACGAGTTACACTCATATCAAGAGTACCTCCTAGTTTTCCAAAGAGAAAATCTGGGTCCATATTCTCTTTAAATTAAGGGAATGCAACACTAGGGATGACAGCAGCTCTTTTAGAACTCAAGTAGATAAAAAGCAACGAGCTCAGAACCAGCAGAGTGAGGTCTGACAAGGGAACGAAAACTCCAAGAAAGGGATGGAGGGAGCAGCTGGAGGCTTCCCGGGGAGGATATGGTAACTTGCACACGGGCACTTCGAGTACCTGGATGCCCCGGGCTGTGTGCGAGCCCCGCCGCGCTCCCGCCGCTCCGGGGCACGCACCGCAACTTCGGGCCGGACACAGCTCGGGGCGAGTTCGAACAGCTGTCAAAAGGCTATGAAAATTCACAGAAAAAGCCAAAACGCTTGGGGGCGAGAAGGGAGAACCCCCAACCCCAAAACGCAAAGCACGGCCGGGCATTTCCCCGGCTTTGCAGACGGGAATCTCGCGCGGGACAGGTGGGGGAGCGGTGCGGGAGCGTGGGGCGATTCACAAAAACAGCCAGGCACAGCCGGGGCTACAGCCCCCGGGCAAGGCGGGCAGCGGGAGCAGGCTGGGGGCAGCAGAACCCTCCGGTACCGGGGGAAGCGGGGCAGCCAGCTGGGTGCTGCAAGGTCGGGAAGGCAGCAGGATGGGAAGGCAGCGGGATGGGAAGGCAGCGGGATGGGATGCTCGGGACGCTCTCGGCCGGGCCGGGGGGCTCCCGTCGCCAGGTGAACCCGGACACGGCTCGGCCGGTCTGACCCGCGGTACCGAGGAGCGCCTCGCAGGGACACTTGTCCACCGCCGCCGCGCTTCCAAACTTCTCCCAGAGTTGCAGGAGCCCGCTTCCCTACCGGCTTTGCAAGGGTCGCGGTACTCCATCAGCTCCTCCGCCGTCTCCGGTTCGCCCAGCGCTAAGGAGGCTCCGGGCGCGCCCGTCCCCGCGGCAGGCAGCAGGAGCAGCGAGAGCAGCAGGCGGCGGAGCGGGGCGGCCCCGCAACCCATGGCGGCGGCGCGGGCGGAGCGGGCGGCGCGGCTGCCCGGGGTGCGGGCACTGCGCGGCGGCGGNGCGCTCGGCAGCTGGAGCCACAGCGGCGAGCGGAAAATGCATTAAACATTAGAGATCGTTAATACCACGATCGGTCACTACTTACCGTTCTTTAGTATTATTTTCCCTCTGTCGGTACTTCGGGGGCAGCCAAAGAGAATTAGCTGATCCGCCGCCGGGAGAATCAACGTTTCACATCGCAGCCTTAAAACCCGTGTGTAACTGGAGTTGTTAGACGTGGATGGAGAACGATGGGGGAAAAAAAACACTCCAAACTAAAGAATGGGAGAAATTAAGAAAGATGGGACTAAACATCAAAATGTGCATTTATCCCTCTTGCCTGCTTTTCACAGTAGTTTTCAGGGGCAACTAGGCTGTTTCACTGGAAACTTGGGCTTTGGGATGATCCATATACAGCAAAGCCTGGGAAATCAGGAAGATGGATCACATGCAAGATGCTCAGTTGCATCAAAATATACACCTTGGTATCTGATCTAGTGGCTGTCTGAGCCTGTACCATATCTTGGATATCTCTTAACAGCAGAGCATGGGGTAACACCCTGGAAAGCATCATACTTTTAGGGCAGCTGGCTTGTGGTGGAGGTAGATCACACAGGCACGATGACTCTGCTGTTTGCATAGTGACAGGGAAAGGGCAGATGCCCAAAGCCCAGCCATCTCACTGGGTGCTGAATTGTCTTACAAATAATCTCACAAAGGCCAGCCAAGTGCTTCCATAAGAATTCAACACTGCCTAGCACAGCCCCTGGTCTGCCAAGATGTTAGGCTGAGGCTGGAGCAATATTTTCGGGTTGGTCATCTCTGCCCATGCTGCTCAGCAGACACAGCTTTAGGCAGAGAGGGTACAGCTGCCATCCTGGTGAGCAGACAGGGTACAAGCTCAGTGGGGTGTTCTTGGGGTGAACTTGTATACCACCATCTCCTTGTGCCAAAACTGCTCCTTCAGTTACGTACCTCCAAGCTCCCACAGCAGGATTTTCAAGCAGCGTTTCCCAATACAGCACGGGCTCCAAGCCCTCCCTTCATTCTGACAATCATTTGCCATCCATAAACTTGTCCCTTCTCTTGCAGCCCACAGCACGGATTGATAACTCAGCACAAAAGGGTACATCATGATTCAGGCATCTCCTCAGCAGCAATGCAGTCTACTGCAAACTGTTCCTGACTGTTGACCCTGCCTCTCATTCAATATTTAAAATTGTCTTCAGACCTTCACAGAAGCCAAAAAGGCTGCACCAAACTCTGACATGAAGACGATGGTGAACAGCTCTGCTAATCAAACACTTTGGAGTTTCTTACAGCTGGTGTTCAATGAACCAAGGAAGATCTAGGTTTCAGGAAAGCTTTCTAGCTGTAGAACAGGGAAGTCCTAGAGCAGATTGCCATGAAGAACCAGGGAGTTTTTGTCACTGTAGGTTTTTGAAGAGGAGTGTAGACAAACAGCCGTCAAGATTAAACTTAGTAAGGTAACTTTATCCGTTTTCTGAGTTTTATACTGGCATTTACACACTAACTACTTTTACTTTTTCTGTATTAGGTTGCTACTTTCTTTGATTTTGTCAGATGGAAGAGCAGTCTAGTGGTTATTTAAAAATGAAAAGCTGATCACCTCTCTGTGTTTCAGAACTCACAGCTTTTATGGGATGAGCACTAGCTGCTTTTTTCTATCTGCAAAAAGGTCCTGGCAATATAACTTGCTGAGCATATGGGAAGCTGGAAAAAAAAAGCTTGAACATTTGTAAGGGTGGTCAACAGCTTCCCTGATCAGCATCATGAATCCTTGTCATCCCTGTGGAAAGCTGGGCTGTCACCCACTAAGAACAGTCTTTTGACCACATGGGAACTGCTTGTTAACCTCATCCAGCATGACAATTTACATTGGGGAGCCTGGCCTCTTCTGCACACAGAACCTCTATTATAGACATGGATGGATGTAGAAGAGGACATCCTACAGCTTTGAAGGAGGAAGAGTGCAAGTTAAAATATGCATCCTTAATTGTGTAATTAGAGTCAGTCTGTGAGGGAGTTCAGAGTGGTCTATCACTATTATCTACATACAAAAAATAATGTTGGCCTACTACAGGTAACTCTGGAAGTCTCTAACATAAGAACTGCTCAAACCTTCCAGAAATAGTTCTCAGTAACAATCATGGCACTTTGCAACTGGCAGCCAAAGCAGTGTACCCAGAGCAGTGACTGCTACCTGGTGTTTAGGAGATCAGCTCATGTCATCTTGATTGGCAGGGCCACATCACTGCAACAAAAAGCCCTTGAAAAGGATCTTTTCCATATGAGCTGTTTAAAAAGTCAGTAAAGTCTCAAATCAGCAGAGCAACTCATGACACCAATAGTTAATTATCTGGAAAGAAAACAGTCCATATCCATTGCTGTCAAAGGCAGTCTTTTCCTTTCCAGAACCCTCTCCTGCCCAGCACATGCAGACAAAATCCACTGTCCTTTCAAGCCTCGCTGAGCAGGAATGCACACAGCTCTTTCTGAATAGCATCCATGAGCAAAGCTATGTGTGAGCTACTTAGTGCTAATGGAATATCCCTGCACACAATGTGTCCTGAGGCCAAAACACACACAAAGTTTGTTAGGTCTTCCACAAGACCTGCTTCTTTCCTCTTGCCAGCACTTGGGGTCCACCAATTCTTCTAACAAAGTGACTGAGGCACCACTCCCTTGGAGCCTGTCCCACTGTTGATTCCACAGCTGCTGCCAAGTTTACAAAAAACCAAACACACCAAGGTATTTGCATCACCAATACAAGTGCAGATAGAGTCCTGGAGAGATGGAGCATGACTCTCTGAACCCAGAGCATTCTCTTTCTTCTTCCCTCTTCATTTCTAGTGCCCCTCACTTCTCTTTAAACTTCTTTCATTGCTTCTTTTTAAGGTAGGAAAGAACTCCTGCTGCAGGTGTAGCCCAATGAGCTGCATCCCTGCCTACAGGCACCATGGGGCCCTCTGCAGAACCATCCCCCTCCCTTTGCTTCACTCCCTTCTGGCAGAGGCTCATTTACTCTTAGTACTATTACAGGCCTTTTTACCCTGACAAAAACCTCTTCACTCCCTCATCTCCTTTTTACTCTGACTGGTTTATATCTAGCAGTCTATTGCTCTCAACTCCCTTATCACTCATAGAGTTGACCACTCTTGGGATGTCTCTTCTTCCCTGAGCAGTCACAGACAAATCCAGGTGATAAAATAAGTATCAACCACTGCTCTCTCTTCTTTCCATCACCCATTTCACTTTCCTGAGCAGTAGATTGGGGGTGGGTAATTTTTTAATCAAGTTTATTGCACTACCAACCAGGAAGTACCTCCTGTAAGGTTAAATGATTTGCTACCTAAAAGGAATCTTTTAAGATGCTGACACATACGTGCTTAAACGTGTTCCAGGGATTCTGAAAGCCACTGTACAGAGCTCACTGCAGTCACAGGGACATTCACCTGTGTATTAACAACTGAATGTATAATTAACAACAGCCTTGTCATAACAGGCAGTGACACTTAGAAAAACTAGAAGTAATCCATGGTTGGAAAATTCCTTTTTGTTCACCAAAGTAGCAGCGGGAAGGATTTGAAGTCACCCCACATAAAAAAAGGAACAAACATTTTTTCCATCATTAATGCAATCCTTGAACTATGTGAGAAAAACCAAGATACTTCTGGGGTAATTTTGAGTTGTATAGGGACAAGCTGTGGGAGGCAGGGAGAGAAATCTGTCTTATCTGGAAGCATAAATTTTGGCTTGACCACTGTTTCCCAAACTGAGGCATGTCAAACTGATGTTTCATTACTTCACTTAAAATCCATTTTCAGGGTTCACACAGGAGTCAGTTATGCTTGGAAAGCACTGAGCAAAGCTGGTGGTTTTGGTGATCTCTGCTGCAAGGTTAAGAAGAAGGGCATGGGAATATCTTTGGAAAAGCATCTGCTGTTCAAAATTTGAAGAGCTGAATCCATTGGTTTTTCCAAAGTACTTTTTGCCATAGAAAAGTTCTGTCTTTTTTTTTTCCCTTCTCTCTATGCAGAGGAATAAATCTGTGAAAGTATAAACATATCTCCAATCCTCTGTTATGAGATGAAGATGGGAGAGTTGCATTTCCCTGTTCACAAGCACGCATCCTTTACAGAAGATGGAACATATGCTACCTGAGTTAAAGCTGTTTGACAAGTGGGCAAAATTTAATGAATCTCCTTGAAAAGCAGAGATGTTGCTCCATAAAAAATTGCCTTAGAGAATTTTCCCAGTTACAGCTCCTGCACAGGATTTCTGTACAGAGATTTAACTATAGTAACATCTTCATCCAAACAGACAGAGAACTCACAGGTATTTCCTCTTCTTAGGTAAGCAACACCTTAAAATAGGTTAATCTTACAAATCACTCTTTAGATCACTAAAACCATGAACAGTGATTTCCTTTTTCATTATTTATTTTGCTATACACATAATTAAAATTTATGGTAATTCCAGCTTCAGACAAAGGTGGGTGTTTGAGCATTTTCTGGTAGTGAGACAAACGGAAAAAAATTCTCAACAAAAATCACCTTTTATCTTGCCAATTAAAATTACTAAAAAGGATTCCGTAGAATCCAAATGCAGAACTCAAGTAACGTAACAGTATTGCTTCAACATTTTATTATACAGATCTCCAATTCTTGCAGGTAAATGGGTGCCTGACTCTGTAAAACTGTCACATCTTTTTAAAGCAAACAGTAGGTAATGTTCGCTATTCACCTGCTAATGTCTGGTCAGACATTAAGAAAATAAGGAGAATATTTCCATCCCATTCTTGCAGTTATTCCTGTGTAGCAGAGTAAGAGAAACCTCACACAAAGTTAATTACATAACCCTCTTTTCTCAGCCCAATAAAGTGGTAAAACAAGTGATTTGGAATGAAAAAAGACATAAAATGAAATCTAAAGAATTACATGTTTGGAAAATGAGAACAAGCAGCCACAAAAACTTCCTTGAATTCTTCAAGGAAGTACACAATCAAGCTTCACATGATGTTCTCAGCTCTGTTTTGAAGCTTCTCAGAAAAAGTTACTACAGCTCTCAAAACATTTCAGAAACCAAATAAAAGCTTGTGACACACAGGGTTTAGAAAAAAAATATTCACTGTGTGGTGTCTAAGTGTAGCATGTTTTTCTGGGTCGCTTGTTACACAGAACTGCTGGAGACTGGCCTTTCTCATCCATATCCAGCATATCCAGTTTATAGGACTACGGTCTAGGCTTTGGGGAACTGGAATCTATCTAGGTAACCACTGCATCATATGAGTAAGCACAGCTCACAGTATTAGGAGAACCCTACAATAACAGTTCTGTAAAATTAGGTATTTTGTTAACTGTACATAAACTCCCAATTCTACAAATGCATATTTTCTGGAATGCTGTAGTCACCTGATCCCAGCTGAAGGATAAGCAGGAGCTTGTGAAGGTATGTTTTGGAATGCTCCAAGCCCATGGTCCTGAAAGAGATGTATCTACAATGTAAGGAAAGTTCATATGGGTTTGGCTTTCATAACAAAACAAGCCTCAGCACAGTAGAACCTCCAAAGATATTTGACAAATTGTTCTGTATTGTATTATTAAGAGCTGGTGAGAAAATCAATGCATCAATAAGCCAAAAATGCTGGTACTAGGCAATATCACTCCCTTGTTCAGATGAGTCCTTGGTTTTTTGCAAAAGCCTTGCACTGTGGCAAATACACTGATGAAAATAAAAATGCTGTAACTGGTACAGGGCTGGGGGCAATGACATTGTTAACAGCATATCTGTTTCAAGGTCTGCCTTTCAAATAGGTTAGTCCACCAGAAAAAAAAAGCCATTTTCTTATCCTTTTCCCAAATGAATTTCTGCCCTTTAAAGTGAGTCTCTCCGAGAACTACACAAAGCCTTCCAGATTCATGCGTCCTCCTCATCTTTAGTTTTCCTGCACAAGCCAAACCCCCAAAATTGGAAGAAAAATTTCATAACCACTGAATGAAAGGAAGTACTTAAAGTAAGGAAGAATCCCTTTCCCAAATTGAAAATGCACTCCTGGATAAAATCACACTACTTGCAGAACATACATGTAAATGTCTCCTCTGCCAGTTTTAAGAATTTTCTCACTGAAGCCATTTAGCAGAATGAAAATGTTCCCTTTCAAGGGAACATTTTGGAAAAAAAAATGGCACCAAAACTTTTTTTTTTTAATATGATGAGATATGATGCTCCTGAAGAATGCAAGCCATAAACACAGTGCTCCAACACTTTCAAGTGTGGCTGTATTCCAACAGGAATCCAGCAACAGCAGGGGCTTTCATGACTTCAGGGCTAACCCTGGTATGAGATACTGATTTTAGATGGCAGCAGTGCTAACAGCCATTGCAGGGCTGCTCTGCCATAATGCATGAACCTGGAAAAGATCCAAGGGATCCAAAATTCTTCATCAATCTACAGTTCCAACAGACTTGAAATGAACCATAAGCTGCAGTCACAAATTCATTCAAGATAGCAGGACCTTAAACTCCAGCTCCAACTACTCAGTTTACTTGTCCACAGACTAGAGAGGAGACTTGTCTTTCCCTGAGCTGATGCTTTCCGGACACATTCCAGCGGAGAAATTCCTGAAGCACTCAATTACAGAATTTTGCTATCTTCAGTGAAGCTATGTATATATACTTCATTGGGCAAATTTGGCAAGATACTGGTCATGTTGAAGTTGGAGCAAAATGTAACTTTCTCATTTGTGTTAGCTCTGCAGTAATGATAGTAATAAGAACATGCTATCAATTTTACTGTTTTAGTACCAGAACTGTAAAAGTGCTAGTGTTTTGGGTTTGTTTTTTAACCTGAAACGTTAAAGAAATACACCTAGGACTATCCCACAAAAAAACAATTTGTGTGCCCTTTATACACTTTGGAATGTAATTCTGGAGAGGATTTAATAGACACTGTGGCTTCAAAACACTCAGACGTCAAAAAGAGCATAACATAATGATTATTTGCCATCTCTATTCCCTCCAATCCAGCATTCACCATATATTTTCATATATGAATTTCAAAAAGCACTTTCTATGTCGCACTCTGCCTCAAATGAAGATGTTTACAATTATATTTGCCTAAAATATTTGGTCAAGACTGGCTATTGCTTATGCAACTATTTACTTAAATCCCTGGCCCCTGTACCAAGAAGTGGGAAGAAAAGCACTGAGCAGCCAACTGAAGAGTTATCAAAAAGCCTGAATTCAAGAACCAGAAACTCTTAAGAAAAAACAATGGTAAGAGGAGTATTGTCTGTAAGATCTTTATTTCTTCCATAAAAGAGGAAGGACTACATCATCTAAGCAAAGAGCTTCCAATTTCTATTAAGCAAGATGGTTCAAGCTATACCCACATTTTTGGAGAGGAGGGCAAGGAGGGGGAAGGGGAACAAACAGCCTTGCCCCAAACAGCAACCATGAAGACAAGCTGTTGAAAACTGGTCACATTTTGCACTCCTTCAGAGACCAAAAGGGGAAAAACAAAGTAAACTCCCAGCTTATGTGCTAGGGTGGCTGTATAAAAATGTCAACTATTTAAACACAGTATTTCTCTGGAGGAACTTGCACGCAGAAACAAAAGCAATGCAGTATCTTTCCAATGTCACTTTAGAAGATATACAATCCTATCTGGATATGCAAAAGCCAGTAATGCCAGACGACAGAAAAAGCAAGTAGGCAGCCCACCATCCTGTGGCATTAAAAAGTGATTAAATGAAATTCACAAATGGTTTAGTGAAGTTTCTGATAGACTAATCACATAGCAGTGCTCTAAACAGAGAAGCAGACCCATTATCAAAATATTCTCTTTAAAAAAACTTTTATCTTGGCAGAGTACTTAATGTATTTATTGTGTGGAGATAATGGCTTCTCACTTCAGATTTAGGAGAACATGGATGAAAAGAGGGCTTCCCACAGCTGTATGCACTAGCAAGTACTAGTACAAAATCCATTATTTGCTTTATGTCTCCACGTTTTGGAACAAAGATGAACTAACTGCTGACCCATTTTATATGCTCATCTTAAAATTCTTCAAAATAAAAAAATTCTGTTTAGCAGCAGACTGTTCACCTACAGATACCAACGATTCACTTGAGGCAAAACTTAATTTTATTTTCTGACAGACTGGTTAAAATTGGCCAGCAAAATCAGAGCTGAAAGCTCAAATACTTTTCAGAAGCCATATGCAGCAGCATGCACTGCTTCCCATTATTACCTGTACAGTTCACCCAAGCTAATACGGATGTTTCTCATTGTGGCTACTGCCTTATCAGTACTTTTTATATAGAAACAGCACAGTGCTAATCAATACAAATATTTGGCTCATTTTTTAAATTCAGGAAGTTTCCTTCTCCATGGCAGGTGCTCTATTTCAGACAGCCACACTGATGAAAACATGGCAGATGCCTAAAAAAAATCCATGAAAAAAATCAAGCCCAGTGGCTCTCAAATCTCTCACAAACACATTCAGGATCTAACTAAATACAGTGCATAATTAACAGTCATCTTAGAAAGACTTAACCTTTATTTGCCCATTTATTTCAGCCCACACTTACCCCCACACTTTTCCCAGTACACTGGCTGGATCACAAAACACTTCTCCACAGCCAAGAAGAATCTTTTTGGGTTGGTCATTCACTTTGGAGTTGTATTGTACAATACAGTTGTGAGCAAATTCTGAATTCAAAGCAGGGGGGGGTTGATAGATGAAAACCACACTAATATTGTATACAGAAACTGGCACTCAGCAGTATTGCCTTTTCAAACATTCTCAATTGCAAACTCATCTATTTTCACAATCAAAACATTTTTGTCTGAAAAGTTTATTTTAGTTTTCTGAACACTCTAAAGCAACTGTGCTTTTGATGTTACACAAGTGTTCAGATATGATTAACAAAAATTAAAATGTTCTAAATTACAAATTTAATTCCTGTAAGAGCTTGAGAAATAGAACAGAAAAGCATGACATACACACATTGTGAAGAAACCCCAACTTTTCATGCAATGGCAGGCAAGATGTAAAAAGCCACCCGAATTCACACATTTTTACACCGAATCATCAGAAAAAGTACTCTGTAGTAAATCTGTACATCCAAATACATTTGGGATCTACACCTAAGTTACATTATTTAATGTTATATACACTTATTACCCCTTGTATGATGTCTAAAGGAAAATCTTCATTCAACCCAAACCCAAAAAAAAAAAAAGCAAGGCTAACTTGGAAAAAAGGAGAATCACTTTAGACATTCAGTTAAAATGTTGGTTTTGTTTTAATCTAGACCTCAGTGTTTATTAAAAAACAAACAATCCTCTTCATTTAACATTTTGCTTTCTAACTGTACAGTAAATTGCATTGCAGAGAACACACCCCGTCTTCAGACTGTATTTTCTTTGGATGGATTTAAGATGTAGCTGGATATTACTTTAAAGATAAATAAAGGGAAGTTGGTCCAACTAGAACAACAGCTGATATATTACATGCATATGGGAGTTTTATATATGTTTAAATTATTTTTAAAAAATGAATGTAGGGTAGTTGATATTGCAAATAAACCAAAAAGCACCTGGAGTTGAAAATACAAAACATACCTCCTATCCTGGCAATGGCAGTAAAAATCAGAAGAGTAATCTTTCTGGAACAGCATTTTTACATAATTTAGAAATGTTGAGTACCAGGAAGACTACTAATCAAGTAGTTTTAGCAGCCAAGTTTCCCTCATTTTATTGAATGGAACAAATGCTTCAAACAAACTGTTTGTCCTCTTCACTGAAGAGAGCTAGTCTATTCATCTTTAATGAGCTAGGTTTTTTGGTTTTTGATGTTTTTTTGGGGGGGAAAGATTAGCCACGGACTGTAGTAATGCCTACTGCATATAATCCAAGCATTTGCTGTGAACAGTTGGAGAAAGCAGTCAGTAAGAACCTAGGATCAATGAAATAGATGTTACTTTAAGCCATCCACAAAATGGAGACCCATATAGTGCCCAGTGTTAAAACCCAAATCTCTTCTCGCGCTTTTTGCTGTGCAAGTTCATCCCCAGGAAAACAGGAGCTGATCCATAGTTCAATTTTCTTATTTCCTTAGTCAATTTTCACATTAGTGTAGATTTTACGAACAAAGGCACTTGTTCCCATGTAACCAATAGCTCCTGCAAAATAAACCAAAAACATTGAATATGTTAGAGAGCTGATCATCAAAACAAGCCAGTGGTATAAACCACACACACTTAAACAGAAAGCCACATAAAGCACATACTCTGCACACAGAAACTTCTCTACCTGCAATACTTGTTCTCAAACTAATTATCCATGTTCCCCCTGAATGGCTGACAGGAACTTCCCTTGTCTAGCAATCCAAATCCATTAAGCCATCTTACCAAGAGG
This sequence comes from Rhabdornis inornatus, assembly GCA_013397075.1. Taxonomy (NCBI): domain Eukaryota; kingdom Metazoa; phylum Chordata; class Aves; order Passeriformes; family Rhabdornithidae; genus Rhabdornis; species Rhabdornis inornatus. The sequence goes on from VWZS01000187.1 coordinate 2,742,036, forward strand.
CCACGCTCACTTGGCCTTGATAAATATAGCAGCCCCCCTAGTGCTGCCAATAACCAAGTCCATTTTTTCTGAGCAGAGGGTAAAAAACATACAATCACCCACTCTGCAGGGAAGGTGGATGGGAGGGAGGGTTTTTATTATAAGTTACATGCCTTCTGGATGAGTGTTTTATTGGCAGATGGCTTCTTCCCTCCCGCAAAGCACAAATAATAATAGATCCCCATCCCAGGAGTCTTACACTCCATGAGGGTCTGTACAAAGACATTAACAAGTAGCAGTTAGTAGTTAAAGAAATTGCAACCTGTGGTTTTCAAATTAGTAAGAGTCATGAGCAAAGTATGCATTGTCACAGCAGTAATAAGAGAACAGGTCACTGAGCTTTTGATAGGGGCAACAGTTTATGCTACACCCAGAATACTGCAGTATTAAGGGAATCCAGAAAAATTAAAGAAATGCACTGGACTAAGGCCTCTTCTCAGAAGGACATTCAGCTACCTACCTGGTGAAACCCAGAACCTCAGATTTGTCAGGCTCAGTAAATATTGTGGTCTTAAAATATCAGCAGGGAATGTCTCCAGCTCTTCCAAGCAAAATGAGAGTAAGTCAATTTGGCTAATCGTCACGTTTGAAGTGAAGTTGAAAATCAGGCAAGAATTAGAGACAACTGCTGTCTGACTGCCTACACAGTCATACAATACGGGATGGATAGAGAACTCAGGGGCTGTAAATCACTATAGAGAATTCCTAACGTTAAATGCCTGGATGCTTGGTAAAGAACACTCTTAAGAGAAAATGTATTTTTCCTTCCTTGAAGCAATGAAGAAAAGCCCAGAGCAAAGCACTGCAGTGAACTAGGATGCACCAGAACTGCAGAAGACATATTAAATATAGAAGTCAAACCTGTGCTAAAATTTTCATGCAAAACTTTCCAGTAAAAATATAAAGTGGTTGTTTTGCCTTTACATATTAAGGCTGTACAGACCTGCAGCTGGCATTGCTGACTATGGAATTATTCAGATCCTGAAGGGTTCTTTAAATCCTGGAGACTGATGGGATAATTTAGGAAGTAGCCATTAAGCTGTCATAAAGTTTTAATTTTTAGACCCTCAAAAGTCCAACATTCATACCCAATCAAGAAAGCTGCACAAGGCAAACCTAGATAAATAATAATAAATCATTCCAATGTTTTTGGAACAGTAACGAGCTTGTGGATTCAGCTCCTGTACAGCACAGCATTCCAAGTTGTATAAATATCATGGCAACCATTCCACTGGCCAGCAAACAAGGGATTTGCATTACTAACTTGGGCAAAGTAGAGTATGATTAAAACAAGTACAGCACACACAAGAGCAGGATGCTGCCTGCAAGCAAGCTGAGGATGCAGCAGAAGGAAGGTCTGACTGTTCAAGGAGAGACCAGTGCAGCACTTGGACAGACCAAGAGCAGGCTGTGAAGAGGTGATGTAAGCTTGCAGTCATACAGAAGCACATGCAGATTTTTCTGCAGCTTGTCAAGAAATTAATCTTCTGTCTTATCAAGTAAATGAACAAAATAATGGCACTGGACTCCTGCTTTTAGACTCACCAAGCTTTTCCTGTTAAAGCAAACACTGCCAACAGATCCAATGCCTATTTCTGTTGCTAAACTGAGATACATTCCAGAACTTGCTCTTTAAGAGCTCCTCTAGTGGTGTGATGCCAGGTATCACAGAGATTTGAGAGAACTAAGCATTAACTGTGCTTCACTTGGGATCTAGAGAATGCAAGAGGTGGAAGTGAGGGGGAGGAGTAGAGAGTAGCAGTCACATGAGACCACAATACACTCTCATCCCCATAAACAAATCATAACCTATTCTGAATCAGAGAGGTGCCTTATCTATGAAGGCCACTAATGGCCAATACCCAAGGCAGAGGTTAAGCCTCAAGGCTACTTCCCAGGCATTGAAGAAAACATGGGGCAGCGGGCAGGGAGGCAGAAACCCTGGGCAATGAGGACTAAAGAATGTCCTCCTGATTCAAATGCAGGGCAGCTGGCTCATTTGAATTTATGGAAAAAAAACAAAAAAAAAAACCAAAAAAAAAAGGTAAAAGTAAAGGAAAATATTTAATTTATTTATTAAACACCTTACCAGGTTTAGCAGAAATAGACTGCAAGCATATTTCAGCAGAACAACAAGCTTTTCAATAAAGAGAAAAATCCAAATACTGAGGAAGAACAACCACAAAGCAAAAAGATACTAATTCCCATCTATTACTTCAAACCAATTACCAATTACTACTGTTGTGACTTTGTAAGCACCAAATTTTTTAAAAGCTCTTTAAGTATACTTACAGTACTTATCTGAATGCTGAAGTGTGGTATTGCAAGAGGCCTTTCTACGTTATGTAGCTCCTAAGCCTTCCACTAAGTTGGGAAACGAGTCTTAACCTTTTCTGCCACTAAGAGGGAAACATGAGGAGCTCCAAAGGTTGGAAATTCTCATGTGCTCCCTGCAATCCATTCCCAGAACTGAGATGCTCTGCAGAGAGCAGCAAACTTTGTGGATAAAAGCATCCCATACATGTGGGATTGAGTTCACTAGGCATTGTCAAGGGCATTAAACACAGAGCTGGATGATCCATGGCTGCAGAGAGTTTCCCTGTGGCTGCTTCGGGCCCTAACTGGTTCATCTCACATCCAACTGTGATACCCAACACGCCCATCTCTGTGAGCCTCCAAAGAACAGCTCCACACACTTTTCACAGACCTACAGTCAGTAGCACACACACTGCACAATTCTTTAACACAAATGTCTTTGTTAGATCTCAATGGCTGCAAGTTCCCTACACAAATGCTTTTTGACAGGGGATTTTTTTCTTCCACTCCACATGCTGAAAATGCCACTTCTTAGTAAAAAGGAATCTCACAGCTTCTCGTCCAACACATTTAAAAAGACAAAAAGAAATCTCAATAGAGCTGTGGAAATAAAGTTTAGTGTGCTGAAGTATTTTCTGGTCTTAAAAAGTTTGGATTTTACTCTAATATTCCATCAAATAGTGTCTACCATGAGAAGAAAGCATATGACAATTTTCCTTTTTTGTGTTTTAAAACACATTTTAATTACAGAAACTGGTGGACAAGTTTGGCTTCTGCATCACAGACATTTTAATCAATACTGGCCTGAGTGCTTTAGAAAGAAAACATTAGAGCTGAAAAGTATAAGCCTATTAAAGAAAAAAAGTGGATGTAAGACTACCAAAACAGCAGGGAAGTCTTGTAATGTGCCAAGAACCTGATGAAGCAAAATTACATTGTATGAGAGAAAAGGGGAACAGGTACTCAGCTGTTAAGTGATGAATACCCTCCCGTTTTTATAAAGCATTGTGATAGTACCCAGCCTCTTAAGATATCAAGAAATGTATACTTTACAGAAGTAAGTTCCTGTAAGACATCTCATGTCTCAAATATAACTCTTAAGAAACCTTCCCACTAGCTATAGGACTATTCATTCACTGCTAAGAAGTATTAAATTAAGATCACTCACAAAAACCCCAACTTTATAGAAAAGTGCAAAAGAATCAAGAAGCACTTTCTGAAGGTCATAAAGGAAATGATGAAAACAAAGTTAACATGTGAACAAGTCTTTGGCCTCATCAGATGACCTCCCTGCCACGAACTGTGTTTTTCTCTAAACATCTGTCAAAAGAGTATCTTAAAAAGCAACAAAATCCAGCTGCACACAGGAGCACCCTGCATTCTCCTCATCTGTAAATATTGCAATACTTATTTCTCAAATGTTATCCTCAAGCTCTCAGTCCTCTGTTCTGCTCACTCTCATATATATATGCCACAAGATACACACAGCACTATCATCAGTATTGTGCTATCAATGGGTACACCTAGCTCCTTGTCTTGGGTGACAGTAAAAAATCCAAAGAAAAATGCTAGCTTGGTCTCAACTTTATTTGGAATTTATTTTTCAGGATTTCTTGCCAAATACTGAGGTTTTTCAAGCTCGCACAGAGGGTGAAATTCCCTGCACAGTACATAAATTATCTTCCTATTAGAAGACACAATCCACAGGAATCTCCTACATAAGGTAGGAACCAAGTATAAGCAGAAAAATCTTCAGATTCTTCTTAAAGACTTTTTGAGCAGGTCTTGCAGACATACACATTGCAAAACCACCAAAACCACGAACTAAAGTCAGAAATAAGAGTCTGAAAAAATCTGTTAGAAAACTGTCAAAATATCTGGAACTTACCACACATTATTCCCAGAGCTGTGCTAAATACTGCCATGTAACCGAAGTAAAATGATGTTTGAAACAAGCCATACATCCTGAAAAAGAAAGAAATTTATGCTAGGTGTTTCCCCTGATTTTTATCAATAAAACTTAACTTGATTACAATACAGTAATCTGACAGTCAAGCAAGAAAACGATCACTTACTTTGTCTTGAAAAAGTAGTAGTAAAAGGAGTACATGTAAACATAAATCGCAGTTGATGCCGCAGAAAGAAAGCTTGTCCATTGCCTAAAAGTAAACACATGTCCATCATGCAACTAGCCAAAAGGTTCCCCAAGAAGATGCACAATGCCCTTGGAAAAGACCCATCAGGACTGAAGAAACATTACTTTTCTACAAAAGTCTCAAAATCTGGTTAACTATGAAAATAACGCAACACTTACCACCTGTAATCCTCTGCGTTTAGCAGGAAATACGTACAAACAATGGTCACACAAACTGTCACAATGCAGAGGATAACCAGAACCAGCATCATAAAGCCATAAACATAGTAGATCTTGTAAGCCCAGAATGAAGTAAAAATGAAATACCTGAAGAGAGTAAACAAAATATGCAGATGATATTGTAATTTAACTTAAATTGCAATTTTTAATCAAACTGGGAAACAGCTGGCGTACTCACATTTCAATAAAAATTGATCCAAAAGGGAGGATTCCACCTAGGCAAACAATAACAGCTGGTTCCATGAACCTGAAAGATATTAGGATTAGTTTAGGGACAACTGAAATTTTTCATTTATAAACGTATTAAGACCAGATAATTAATACAGCACAGAATATTGTTTAAAAGGCATGCTAACAAGAACATTTCTGTCTCATACCAGCAGATTAGAAAAATTCCCTCAAAAATGTCACACATATGGATGAAAGAAGAAGTTACTCTTGGGGAAAGCTGAAATAAAACATGCTTGTGCCTATCACCTACAGGGATAAGGTTAGCTTTCTAACCAGCCCTAAGGCCACAGAAACAATCTTTCTTGACAAAATGGGCCTAAGCAATCAAGCCCCATCCCTGAATGCAGTGAAAACACAGTGCTGTTGATGGCTACAAATACAGCAAAAAGTGCAAGCAAAATTTCACAGGAGAATGGTTATATAAATAAGAACCAGTGCTCATTTTTAACACTATACTGAGTCATGAACATACAGCTAAAAATGAATACCCAGCTATGTGTAGAGACACTGTCACTAAGAGGTGACCTCTCTGTAGTACTTGCAATGATGCTGAATCCAGCCAGTAACCAGATTTAATTTGCAGCTTCTTTTATTATTTATAGGGAGACTTGTCTAAGTTGATGGTGTGTTACTTCATCATCGTCAAGAGAAATATCTTTAACTGTCATGCTGATGCAGAAAAATCCATCAGATTTCCAAGATACAGGTCACAATATAAATTAAATTGTAACATCTGAACTACACAACCCACTATTAACAAGAGACTAAGTGTGCTGCACTTTTTGGACGTTACAGGTTTACATATTTCAGTGCCCCTTTCACTCTGTCTGTACCGTTCCTCTGAACAGGGAAAGCAAGAAAAGTCTACTAAAAAAATCCTCTGAGGATATTTTAATTTCCATAGCTTGCTGCTTTCACCTCAGAATTAAATTAATAGGAAAAAGTGATTGCATTCATAATTTTCCAAAAACCTAAATATACTTTTTGAGACTAGGCACCACTATACATTCACTTCAAAAATTATAAAGGCTTCTTCACAGTTCAAACCATATTCCTGTAATATTTTAGGTTCTGTGCCATCAACAAAAGTACAGAATTTGGAACAGCATTGCAAGCTTTCTCCCCACCATAACCCTGCAAATATGTCTCAGCTTCTGTAAGGAGACCATTAATCAGAACAGTTCTGCCTCCAAGGCACATTCAATTCAAAACCTGTAAGAGGCATTAAATGAAGAGGAAAGGTTTTAGTGTCAATATATCTATACAAGAACTGAGTTGGCACCACCCCCTCTACACAGGGATTAAAGAGCATTTCAGGCAAAATGTGAATCAGTGATCCAGGAGTGTAAAATCTGCTACAACTATTAACCATGGTGTTTTAATTCAAAAGCAAAATCATATTAAGAAAGTGTCAATTGAGTGGTTCTTATAGGCACAACTCAATTTAAATTAAAAGGAGTTATTCCCTTAAAGCTGAACAGCAGAAAAGCCATTGTAAATGTACTGAAGTAAGTATTTCTAGTTAACATTTTTGCTCATCTTTACCATTTCTTCTCTGGTATAGGACGAGGCACTGCATTGACACGACATGGAAAATTCGGCTGTCCTGACAGATTTCGGCCAAGAATAGTCCCAACCAGGTTCAATGGAAGGATGACGAAGAAACAAATACAGCACACTGCCACCTGCAAGCAAAAAATTACAGTTGCTATTAAAAAAACAGGTCTAAGGCAACAAGAGAAGATAATCAACCATTATTAGTCCATAGTAGTTATTGCTGTAGACAGTAATACTAGTACTTATGAAGACTAATACTTATGAAGCATTAGTCAATATATATTTTATTAAATAGAAGTATTTTTCCCCTGAGAAACTTTCTAATAAGCATTATTAAGCATATTTTCATCCCTCAGTTGAGAGAACAGAACCATTACAGATTGCTTTACTGCTTCCACCTAATCATTATACTCAATACATTGCACAAGAAATAAAAGGAAATCTTCATGGTACTCCATAACAGAAAGTGCTGTCAGCATCTTTTACAGTTTTGCAGAGAGTGCTACCTCTACGAATTAAAATCTAGCAGTTAGGTATGCACTGAAAATTACAACTGTTGCGTAAAAATTTTTAATCCAATTAAAAAAAAAAAAAAGCCAACCAACCCAATAAGAATCACAAAACCATGTAAGAATGCTACCAGTTTTGGGTTCAGTTTTTTCCACTGTGCACCAACCAGGCAATTAAGAACATAGACTGACAAACCAGTAACCACTGGTATGCAAAGGCACACAATTTAGAAGCAAAACAACCCTACTTTCATATAGAAATCAAGTTTATGCACAATACAGGAAAGGTGAAGCCAATGCTCCAGCTCTTTCCAACGGAACAGCCTCTCTAAAAATCTACCATGAATCTTTTTATGCCACTATACTTATGCAGCTCCATTTTTTTTATTCCTTAAAGGCAACATGATTTATCTCCCCAAAATAAGAAAACTTTAAGCGTTAAGCAAGACATTCTCTACTTGTAACTCTTTAACACAAAAAGAAATAGCATTAGACAGTTTGGTAACTTTTTGATATTGATAACTAAAGACAGAGCAGTTGCCCATAATGCAATCACCACACTACTGAATACTGACCCTGTGACCTTTTCTATGCAAACATATGAAAATACTGCCTTTTAATGGCTTTGTTGCCTGAGGCTCTGTGTACACCCTGCTGCCTCCTGAGCAAAGGAGCTACATTTGTCTTCACTCCAGCAGAATGCAAAGTCCATGGCAGCAGATTAATGCAAAATAACAGAGAGCAGAACAGATCTAAGAGCCCACATTGACTTGCTTAAGAAGCAGTTACTCTGAGGATAAATAAAAGCTGCTCCCATATGTTGTATCTAAGAAATCTACAGCAAGCAGCTGAAAAGAGTGACATTAGTTCAATACAAATTCAGCATTAGGTGAATCACACAAATTAAGGAAACATTTGACTAAAGTCAGTGGGTTATTTTTCTATTACTGGCTAGCTTAGGTCAGATGTGAAGGGAAAACACTGCCTGGGGCTGGATGCTGCAAGCCTTCATGCTTCACAGGAGGGGTACACCAAATTGGTGAGTCAACAAGCAGAAGCACTTTCCAGACTGCTCTGTATATCTTTGAGGAGAGGTTATTAAACATTTACTTCCTGAGCCACTAAATATGAAGTGTCACTAGTAAATAAGGAGACGCTAAGTTTTACTTATAATTGAAGTATAAATAATAACAGTACGGCAGTTTTTACACAATTAATTTAGTATCTCCTATTTATCTTCTTCCATTACTCAAAAAACACAGGTAAGCAAGCATAATGTTTTATGTAGGACACTAAGGTTGCCTAAGAATAAATTACAGGAGAAGCATAAAACTCATTCAACGGGTACAAGTTCTGCCCTTGAAAACTGCTCCGTCTAAATGAATGAGCAGATGGGAATTTTCAGAGAAAAATGTCAAAAAGTATCAGGAACATCAAAGAACATCATCTTGAGTGCTACATTTATTAAAATCCTCACCAAAAAGTCCCAGCTTGTTTGAGGTGCAGTAGGTAGAAGAGATGTTCAAGAATTAAGGCTTGGATAGGATCCAAAGAATTTCTGAGTTGAACATGTTGAAATCACTTCCATTTTCAAAGGAGTGTGCTCTGCTTCCTGCAGCAGGGCCCTCCGGATGTGTCGGGTGGTCCATCTTGTTCTGTGGTGTTGTTCTGGCAGGTAGGTTTCACACCTGGCTGAGGCAGAAAGCTCAGATCCAGGCAGTGTGAAAGATCTGTACTGCTCATGCAGCCACAACTGTCTTTTATAGTGCAGATTTTAAGATCACTATAGCTTAATTTCTTGATCTTAGACATTTCGCCAGACTGGGGACAGTGGTAGAAAGAGAATCCACTGCTTTACTGCATAAACAAACTGCCCAGGAACAGCCTTGGGCTCTAAGCTCACCTGGAACAACACTTAACATTTTGTATTTGTCCATCTTGCAAAATGTGTCTGTTTTACAGAATCCACACAGAAAGATTATAACCTTGGACAAGGAACCAAGCAAGGAACATCCAGGCCTAACTACCGATAAGCTGGCAAACTCCTGGATAAAACAAGACTGTAAGTAGCATTTCATTCTAGTGACACCCTCTGCAGAGCTCAATGGCTTCAAATCAGGTGGGAAAGGAATGGAGTCAACCTGATCCAGCAGGGCTTGGCAGCTGTGTTATGCAGGAAACTGACTCAGCAGTAGCTTTGAAATCTAAAATGTTCATCTGCAGAAAACAAGCTAAGACAGACCAAGGTTCCTTGAATAAAGACTTCAGTAAGTACAGGCAAGCTATCCCCAGTACACCTGTAATTGGCATCCATCAGAAAATCTGAGTGCTTGTGGTTTCATTATCAGATCAAAGTATGACTGACAATGGTGCAACATCTTACATCCTGTTATCTATTTGGCTGAAAAATTAACTGTTTTCAAACAAAACAGCCAGCATCTTCAGTGATACCTAGCAGCAGCATTAGATAAAGTCAACATTTTGTTAAACAGTGAAATACCACCTGATTTAATGCTATGCTGTGTTCTGAGGACACCTGAAAGTGAAGTACGTTTTTTTCCTTTTATCCTGGAGCCATTTCAGAAGTCTAAAAACTATCTGAGCTAATTCTGGAGTGCAAAAGGGACACAATTGAGCAAACAAGGATGAGCCATAGCACAGGGTCAGGCTCAGATGCTTCCTACTCCCACTTGGCCCTGATAAATTGTCCAAAATGAAGATGATGTGCATGTTCTTTCTACTGAGATAAGACCACCCTAGTGACAGCAACCTGCTGGTCTTAGTAAGATGACCAACCAAACTAGTACTGTGGTTGTACACACCACATTGAACTCAGCAGCATCTTCTTTCTTGCTTTCCACTCCTTGTCTAACTCACAGGTAGTCTACCTGCTCAGATTGATGACTGGTGAAATAACTTTCTTCACTCTTGGCAATAATAAGCCTTCTCTGGATGTGAGAGATGACTGGAGATAGCTGGTGTTTTTCAGGCATGTTCCTCTTAATTACAAGTCTGAGGTAAAATCAGTGCACCTCCTCTCGAACTAAACAGGTAGTGTGAGCCAATAGCCACAGATGGCAAGGACAATGTTTGCAGGCTGGGCAATATCCAAACCTAGAGAGTCTAAATCCCAACTGAAACAAACACGGTACTGGGGTAAAAAGTGTCTTAAAGATGAAGTTACAAGATTCCTGCCTAAAAGGTTTGCAGGAGTAAGAATACAATGGGAAAAGCAGTTCAGGCACTTAATGGCCTCCACCATCACAAACGGAAAGGAGAAATGAAGACAAGGTCAAGACAAATCTACCCTCCTGCTAAAGTCACTGACAACATACTAAAAAATCTGATCCCAAGAACAGCAGTTGTGTGACAGGCAGGGATAAGAAAGTTATGGCTTTATGAGTACTTTAAGAGTTATTACTGTAACATGAGCCATGAGAAATTCAGAGAACCTGTTCTAACTACTTCATAAAACACAAGTTATGCAAAGAGGCAAATACATCTTCAAACCTGTTTTTTCATCAAGCAAACAAGCACAGGTTCTCTATAATCCATGTTACCCAAAACAAATTACGTAATTTATGTGAGCTTTTTGTACCAAGCCAGTACATTAAAAAATTCTTCTTTTGACTGTTGCAATTTTGTTGTACAAAATTTCTTATTTATACATGAGCAGCTGATTTAGTTGGTGGGTTTTAGTTGCCATAGAAGAGATTGTCAACCTCACCAAGCCTGCATTTTTTCTAACTCCTTTTCGTTTTGTTTTGATGGGGAAAGAATATTCTACTGCCCTTGACTGAATGTGCAGAATTCAGCTTCCCATATCTGAAAGGAAACATTGTCAAGAAGAATATAATTTATTTCCTAGTGCCATGTGTTTCATATTTCTTGACAACTGTAGATTAAACTTCTTTCAAAGGTGATAATTAAAATTTTTATGAGCGTATCTAATATTAAACAGCTACTGGCAGGCTATGGTGTCATGTCTGCTTAATGCACAGGGAAGAAAAGCAATAAAAATTAACTGTCAAAGCAGCAGCTTGATCTTCCCTGTCAGCTACCAAAATGCACTCTCAGTCATGAGACTCACTCCCATATAGTGGTTACTAAATTTGTATAACTCAACAGTTTTCTGCACATTGTCCAAACATTACAAGAAAAAGAACAGAATAGAAGGCTTCAAAATAAAGTGTTATTAGTTTTATTACAACTAAGTTGTTAATCTAGAGTGTTGCTTTGGGAAAAAAATTGAACTGTTGAAAATGTAGGCAGAAGAATTAAGCTGTGTCTATTTTTAGCAAAATGAAGGGGTTTGACCAAGGGCCGCACAGTCACTTTCAAGCAATTCGAGGAAGCACCCTGCTGAATGTATGTAACTGGCTTTTTTTCCTATTTTTAGCCAGGTGTATTTCTTTATCTGGCTCAAGGCATGAACATCATTGGCACTACCAGGTCCTCTTTTTTTAGTGGCAGTCAATACTCATATCAACTCAAAGCTGTCAGGGAAAGCTGCAGTTTGGATTAAACCATCTGTTGGAGGAGACAGTTTTTTTTTTTTCAAAATAAGGTACAAAAGATGCAAACAATAGTGTCACAATCCCAAGAGAAATGCAGTGTGCTTAACCTTGTTTAATTAAATCATTAAAAATGCACACTGGAAACCTTAGCCACAAAGGAACCTACTGTTCAAACAAAACAAAAATGATAAATCTTAAAACAGTTAATAGAAGCCGCATAGATTGTGCAGTCAGAATATTACATTAGTCATAGTAGCCTTAATGGAAATCTTTAAATTATGCATCACAGAAGAATGTAAGCAGTCAGAACTTATGAAATGCCAGAATTAAAATGGTCCCTTCAAATCCAATCATACTGTACTCTGTAGAAATTCTGCATTAGTCAGTATTTCTGCACAGAATCAGTACCATACTCCTCAAACATATTACGGAGAAGTCACTTCACATACCATTATTTAAAATTCTTCTTAAATCTTCCATGCTCCACTTTTTACATATAATTCAAACACAAAAAAAAAATAAATATGATTGTTAAATACACCAGAAAGACAAACATCAACAGAAACTAAGTCAAGATGTATGACAACTTCAGAACACACTGTTCACTAGTAAGATACACCAAAATACACCAAAGAATCAATTTTGGGACTCCAAAGGCACAAATAATTGAACAGTACCCACTGCATTTCTATAAAGGTGAAGGGATGAGTGAAAAAAGTAGAGACTTTATGTCTCCTTCAGAAGCTCCGGAAAGCTTTAACACATTAAGTTTTAAAAAGGTCTCACATTTGAATAAAATCTGTCATATTCTTGATATCATTCTGAAGGGAAGGGCAGCTGAAAACTACCCCAAGGAAGAGAGAAAGGTTCTGTTCATGCTCATGGCTTATTTCACTGCAGGTTTGTCATTCCATAGGCAAGACAGCTTGCAAGTGTATCTAAAATGGCTAAGGGTAGAGTCATAAGAGTGAAGACTGGTTTCAGAAACAAGCTTTGCATCTTCCCAGACCCTGCCACATCTTCAAGGAGATCCCAGACACCAGGAATGAGTTATACAAGGTGAATGAAGTTTTGAAGTTCAAAACAGACTATAATGAGATGCATGAAGATCCTGAACAGCCCAATCAATTTGAGGACCTCAGGACGAAGTATAGAAAAGCAGATACCAGGTAGGTGAAAGATGCAGCAACTGGGTGTTAGTTTGGATGCCCTGGATTTGATTCTGCCAGCTGTCCTTGCCTAAATTCCATAGGAAAATCCCTCTGGAGGGAAGAATTAAGTCACAGAGACTACTGAGATACTTCATGGGGAAGTGGCAATGCAAAACTCGCAAAGTACAGGATGCCATACTTAAGAATAGTCTCTTAGCAACCTTTAAGTTAAAGAACCTTTTTCAGCAACTCAGTTTCTGCTTTTTCCAGATTTACAGCAGTCAAGACGAGGGGGCAATATTTGCCAGTAATTAAAATCAAGGAGGGTGGTTTCAAGACATGTCAGGGTAAAGGAAATTTCTGTGTTCTAGTACATTCAGTGGCAGAGGTTTTATTTCCCCAAGAAAGCAGCAAATTTGCATTAGACAATTCTGGAAGCTTCTTTACATTGAAAACAGAGGTGGAGAGACACAAAATCCATAAAGCCAGAGGGCTTCCTGGGGACTTCAACTTGAAGCATAACACGGTAATTGCAAACAATTTCCATTTCCTCCCACAAACCAGCTTGTTGATTTGAAGTCATTAGAGCGTTGCTCATTCTGATGAAGTTTCCGATTCATAACCTGCTTGCCTGCTAACTCCACTTAAGTTTTATTGCCACAGTCACAATGATTCAAACGCTTTCATAAAACCTTGCAAACATTAAAATCACTGTGTATAGAGAGTCCTAACATCCTGATGAAGTGAACCCTGATGATTTATATATCCATTAACTTTTCCATGCACGTGCCCATGGTCTTAAAATACAAATCAGTTGAACAAATTCACAAGACAAACTTCAGCACATGTGGAATTGCCTTCCCTCAGCATTCCTGGCCTCCAGATGAGAATCCAAGTGAGAAATGGGATACCATAACTGCTTGCTTAGCAGTACAACAGAGTATCTTTGCACATATGAAAGATTAATGCTGTAAACTTTAATGACAGTATTGTATATGGTTGCTAGTGTAGGAAAGAAAGAACAACACAATGGTGCTTTGGGACACTGACCAACTAACAGAAACATACTCAAAGATAGAATTTTAATCTAATTTCTCAAAGAAGAAAACCAGAAAAAATAAGTGAAGAGTTTACATGTTCAGCTTCATATTATATTTAGTGGTTTTATAAAAATGAATGCAATGTAAAAAGCTGGTATTTAGGCATGCTTTGAAAATACTGTTAATAAGGAGGTGACTAGAACCAGCAACATACACAGAATGACTCCTCCATCAGTAAAAAATTACTGAGTGAAAGTCTTTGCCTGAAGAATTGTCTCTCTTCTTACAATTTATAATCTGTATCACATTCATTCATTAACAATGTGTTCTTCAGAATTATTTTCAGTCACATACTGAATTCTCATCACAAACCCAAATAGTACAATATATGACAGAAACTTATGATACTAAGCCTCATTTTGTGGTAGATTTAAACTAAGAAGAAATCCAAGGCTACTTGAATGTCTCTGAATTATTTGAACAACCTAACATATCACAGAAACTGATATGCAAAGAAGAAATCCAGAAAAAATGTTAAATTCTGAGATTTGCTACAGATACTACTGAAAAGAAAACAAGGCTTCCTGTATTTAGATATTCTTTTAAGTTAACAGTGCTACTGGACAAAACTAGAAAAAGCAAGCTTATGGTGCATATTTAAAAAAAAAATTCTGCTTTAAAACACTAACCCCTACAAGCTCAAACAGAAATTCTGCCTGAGTGGCACATGATTATTGCCCACATTTTATTCACAGGATTATTTGAGGTTGCCTGACAGGGGCCAACACAAAGTCCTGACAAAAGAAATAGAAAAAGTCACCATGTCTAAATGAAAAAGTACTACAACAAGCAGTTTTCAAGTGATAGGGAAAATGTACAGACACAAGACCATAACTGGACAGTAAATAACACTAAACAAAGTGAAAAGAGTAAGTCATTTTTGTAAAGACAGATCTGCTCAGAATGTCTTATCTCATATTGTTGCCTGATTTTTTTTGCTTGATTGCAATGACTTAGAAGTATTTTTCACTTTGAATCTCTTTGTATTTCACTTTATATTATAAACAGTTTACACTGGCCATCCAGAAGGAAATCCAAGTTGCTAACTTTCCACATTGTTAAAACACTAAGCTTAAATACAAAGCAGAAGTGTCACTTTAAGCAGACACAAGACTGTTTTTAGCATCCAGCAGCTGTTGCTAGTGTGATTAAAATGAATTACACTTTAAGCACCTTAACCCCCTTCCATGATAAATTTGTAATTAGCTAAAGCTACGACTCACAGATGTATTTAGATTAAAAAGATAAAATTTTTCTGTGTGTACAGTGTAGTTTAAATTCCCTAATAAAACAACTCACCATGGTTGCAAAGGGTATAGCTCTTGAAGCATGGTAATAGATGGCAATGAAGTTGATGAAGAAGGCAGTTCCACACACCATTGCTGGAATAAGGAAGGCTCCGATGAACATCTGCTTTATCCATCGCCTTCCTGTAAGAAGGGACATTACAATGGCACTGGTAAGATACAGCTTTTTTTTATTATTATTTATTAGAAAACACTCCAGAATTTACATGTTTGACTACTTCTCCGACAAAAAGGTGAAAGAAATAAGTAGCAACATAATACATCCATATAAGAGCTGAGAGCAAAGAGCAAACAAAGTTTCATCTGACCCCTGGTAACTCACAAGATACAGCACATTAATCAATTTAGTAGGCCAGGTGTGAAAAAAGGGATACAGCATAAGAACATTTCAGCTGAAGAACAGCATATGCTGACTAAGCTGGCCAAAGAACCTGGGGTGTGAAACCTAAAGGTGTATGTAGCTAGAGAAGAGATGAAGCAGAGCTGGCCCCGTGCAGAACCTGCTCCCACTGAGAACACAGGAGAGCTCAGCACTGTTCCCAGGACAACTCAGCACTACAGCTGCTTCCAGGCAGCACCTGCTCTGGGCTGGCTTGATCCAACCAAGCTGATCACACACAGTCAGGATGCATTAAGGAAATGGCTATCCTTGGTATAAAGCAAAATGCCACAGCACTTAACACACAGGAAAACTGGGCTCTTGACATCTTCAACAGCAGAAAGGGTATAAACAAAGTGATTTCTAAACTCCAAGCATCGACGGAACAGAACACTTGTTAGTAGTTATTACTAAGTTTAGAGCTCCCTAAGGAGCTCAAAGAAATAATTTTGGGCAATACCTTAAAAATTTCCCCTATGTGTATTCCCTGTACTTTTTAAGCTCTTAAATACTGTCTGTATTTATACACTATGATATTAATATGCAGTAAGTAAAAACAATTTTTAAAAGCATATTTTTTCAAGACAACAATATGTATTTTCACTGTGAGCCAACATAATCAGCATTTCACATTTTGATACATGTTTATCTGTAAAGAAAAAAGACTATCTGGCTCAACTGTAGAGTACAATACATGACAGCACAGCAACCCTTTTCTAACTAGATCTGGTTTTGTACATATTGCTAGGTTTATAAACAAGCCATATGAAAATAAACTTCTAACCTCCAAACTCAAGGTACAGTTGAGATTGAACACTAATAGGTATATCATACTAAAAAGACACAAATTTTCTTTTACGAACTTACCAGAATTATTTTTTCTAAGCACTCTAGAAGATAATAGATATTGATTATTCTTTTATTGCAGCACAGGGAATGGATGAAGCTAGTGCACTGCAAGAATCTAACTGGTCATAACCAGTTAGATAACCATAAGAGGGATAGTGGGGAGCATTTGAAAACAGCCTGTGCAAACCTCCTGTCAATTTTATTTGGCTTCTGCTCTCTACTGATGCTCATTTTGATTTGCTAGGTATAAAGTAGAGCATATACTGGAAAGTAGAACAATTTTCTTTAAAAGATGAACAGTTTTCCCCATCTGCAATTAATGATCTAGTAAATAATCTATACTCATCTTTTTTGTGTTAGCCTAACATAACAACCCTAGTACATATACAAGAGGACCATGTAGGAGTCATCTTAAAAAGATGACATGAGCTGTTTAACAATGTGTTCCACAAAAGGGAAGGGATGTGGATGATTCTGTGGATATCATGAGCCAAAAATTATATACAAGAGTATAATAAGCAATTCAGAAGGCACAACTGTTAACAGTTCTTTAGATCTTTAAAACTTCAATTATCTTTTCAGAAAGCTTAGCCAGGACTGAGTAAATAACATGATGAGTAGATAACATGAAAGTTAAACATACTCAAAATATTTTCTGTTTATTAAGATTCTAATGGATTCCATCTAACTCAATGAGGACTCTTCTACATTGGTGCAAATCAGAAAATAGTAACTTCTCCATTAAACAACACAACAAAAATGCTGAAACATGAAAATAATTTACCTCCTTGTCTAGCATAAAGGCTTCCTCCAAAATATCCATTCACTGGCGATGTTGCAGCATAAACAAATATAGCTGTACTAAGCATTGATCCTCTCCTACAAAAAGGGACGTTTTTAGTAAATGAAATACAAAACCAAACATGATTAGAGCAAAAAAAACCCCTGTATTTCTAGCAAAAGCAGTTATTTAATATTTTTATGTAATACAAATATGTAGAAATGCTTAAACTGCAAAATCTGCATAAGAATAAGAACTGTTTGTATACAAGGCTTTGGCCAAGTCTAATTCAATGTGGGAAAGAGAGTTTTGACAAACTACATTCTTTTCTAACGTGCATTTATTTTAACTGGAATAGAATCTCACCTCTGATAAATATACTCTGACATTTGGATGTGTGTACTTTGTGCATAAATAACTATTTACATGACATACATTAAGTGTAAGATTCAACTGCAGATAAAATGTCAAAAGGCCAGTATTAACAAAAATATACCAAGATTGTGAATAATGTTTCTGCCATCCCCCAGAAATTAACTTTTAAGATCGAAAGTGCTCATCTGGCAGAAAATTAGATTTAGAAACTATAAATACTATAATGAAGTCACAAATCAGCATTAAGTAGCGCAATCAGAAGAGCTAAGTAATTTTTAAATGTCACCCCATTAAATGTTGGACTACTAATTTTGGCATAATTTTTCTGAATTTTTACATGCAAAGCCAATAATTTTAAATCAAAGAAGCCATTTCCAAATACATTTTAAAAGATCGTATCTAAGAATAGGATATAAATGTTGTTCATTAATAGAGTTGTTTCTCCACATCGCTCTGCTATTCTTCGACAGCAAACAGCAGTAGGTTTTCAGCCGACTTACTGTACTTTCTTCAAATTAGTTGCTCTGAGAGATTCTAGTTACTGCCATTTTGGTTTTTGAGGAACCATTCCTGGATGCCTGCTGTACTCAAAGAAGCAATCTTTAGCACTTAAGCTTCCATGACAGCACGACCAAAGCAAATACATCTGCTGGTCACACACACTGAAGGACTGCTTTGCCAACATTTGTTTTTTAAAAACTTCTCGTAACTTAAGACAATTTAGAAACACATGCAAAACCCCCAAGGGCAGGCACAGTCTGAAATGCCACTGCCACTGTCTAAATCTAGGCTACCAGTGAGAACACCAGACTTGGTGCTATTTTCCTAAACATAAGAATTGTCTGCACCACATTTGGTCAATTGGTCCACCACCAGAATTAAATCCACTTTGGAAGTGACAGAAAGGCCTATTGCAATAAAAGACTAAGTGCACATATCTTTTCAAAAAATTCTGTTCTGATACATTTTACAACTGACATGACTAACTTATAGCTTCTGTACAGGGCACATACATTCTGAAATGGTTTCATTCTGTCCTCTGAAGGGCTGACATGCTGCACAATTAAAAGTGTGTATGTATGCCTGTCTAGAAATATAACCATGAGGCACAAGGAGGGGAATTACACCCTATGAAAAATGAAAATTGCCAAAATTCTGCTGGTACTACAGAGTGGCTTTTTAAACACATCCTTAAAAAGCCACTAAATCGAAAAGCAAGAGTTCTCTCTAGTGGCACATTAGAAGTATTACAACTGGTTAAAATCAAGTTACAGGTGATAGTCACAGATGAAAGTTTAGTCACTGCTTAAAACAGATCACTTGTAAAAAACCCAAAAAACCCCAAAACACAAGCCAATAATTCCCTCCAATACCCAAAATACAATCACTACAGAAAGAGATGAAGTCCACCCAGTAACCCAAAAATCTCAACCAAATTAAGAGGTAAAGGAAGAAAACAGGTGAACTACAAGTAGTGTCTTAAACTTTAACTTGAGTATTATTTCTCTTTTTTAAAAACTGATTCTTTCCAGTCAGGACCACAGCCCACCTACTTCTGGGGATTTTACATCAACACAGGCTGAGCATTATGAATTTTAAGTTCAAAAGAACTTAAGGAATTACATTTTCATTCCCTAGCAGACTAGTGGTAAGACTGACTTACTGACTTGTCAGCAGAAAACAGGATTATTCACAACAGAGCACACTCTTATTTCAGTCTTCACAGGACATGGTGGGGAAATAGGGTCAGAAATACACTAATATCTTGTCACTCTGGATGAAACCAGGAGTGAAATACGGACCTTCAAATACATATATTTCCCATATTTTTTACTAGTGATTCTGCAGAACAAGCTGGTTTCATAAATCACTCAAAAAGCAAGCATTAAAAGAAAATCAAAGGAGACTGACTAACGTGGTAACAGTAGGACAAAGTTTCATTACAGATTAAAAGAGCACTTTTTAATACTACATCTGATCTACAGATTACAACCAAAGACTCTCAAACACTTTTTTTCAGGCCAGTTAGAACAGTAATTTTTGTAATTATTTTGTTCACTTAAACACTTATATATGGAAGACATGGCACAATTATACTTACTCTGTGTATAAATCTTCTATCATTGCAACAATAATGACTATAAGAGACACAGCAAAAATTTGACAGCCAGAACCAATAAGCGATGAAAATATTAGAGGATGACTGGATGGTCTAAACACATCTCCATGGACCTGCTTCCACCCATACTCATCACCTAGATCTCTGTCCTGGGAACAACAACAACAACAACAAATTTTAAGTCTAGTCATGACAATTAAAGACAAACACACATGCTACATAAAAACAAAAGGTCTGATTTAATAAAGCAACTTCAAGTGAAGTGTGTCTTCTCTTCTGAATGCATCCAATCTAGGAGAAAAGTTTACTTTTCAGATGCTGATGGAAGACAACAACAAATTACTACCTGAATGTATGACAATAAAATATATCAGAATCCCTTCTTCTCTCTAGAGCCTCTGAGGTGCTTAGGAGTACATCAGGCTTCTACTACAAAGTCAGAATGGACCTAATTCATCCTAAGGTTGGATATGAACATTAACACAGTGACTACAGAGAGATTTTTGGCTACAGCCTAGAAGCATGTTATAAAGAAAACCAAGACACACAAAAGGCATTTTCTGTCAAATTGAAGAAAGCCATTCAGAGCTGCTAGCACAATGAATGTACAACAAATAAACAATAAGCCTTAAAAAGTTTTTAAAGTGTGAATGCAGATCTTACCATATCATCCATTTCTTCCTCCTTGCTGTATCTTGCATAATCTTTTCGCAAAGTTCTCATTAATATCATAGACACCAGGCCAACCAGAAAGATCACCATCATAAAAGAATTGAAAATTGAAAACCAGTGAATCTACAAAAAGAAAACAGACTCATAAGGTTTAGAACTGTAAATGTGTTTCAAATGGTTCCAAGAAGGATAAATTGACACTGATAAGGACATCTTGTCAGCACCAGTTAAGCAACAACAAACCCTATCGTAAGTAACACTACATTTTTAGAAAGTGACACTAAAGCTGGCCTGTGAAACACCATACATAAACCTTCTAAACAGCCAGCCTTGCTCAGGAAGAAGTTATCAAAACTTAGTTAAGCAGCAGCAAAGTTTGAACAACTGGCTATGCACACTCCCTTGGTAAGCAAAAGGCAACATGATGTACTGCTGCCTTCCTAAAGAAGAGGTTTAAGTAGCAAAGCCAAAGGAATTATTGCTTTGCACAGGATCAAAATGTGCAGCAGCATTATTTTTGCTCTCAAAGCATATCCTTCTGGTTTTCACTGAGCTCCAAGCAGAATGCAAAGTCTCTACTTTCAGAAAGTAGCACAGCTCCGTACACTACCCTTAAGGAGATTACAATCACAGATTTAAATACAACTGATAGTGCCAACTGGTTTAGGCTAATGCTTTTTGCTCTGCGTTTACTTCAGAAAGAAGTGTGCCTATGGCCAATTGCACTTACTCAGCTTACACAGCTGCACAGTCATGTCCCTGAAGTTTCAGTGCTTCTGGTCACCTGAATGTATTTTCTTGAACTACACTGCATTTTCTGCAAGCTTGAAGTTTGCCTGCATATTTATTGAAGCACTCTAAAAAAACAGAGCCATCCTATTTTAGCAGCAACACTATCACTTAAACAACAGTCAGACCTCCCTGTTTTATTGTCCCAGAACACCTGGAAAATCTGAAAATTCAAAGACATAATCCAAAAATTGCATGACATCTAAACTAATGCAACCATTTTAAAGGGATGTAAGGCTGTCTTAGAACAATACATACTCTGTGCTGAAAGAAAGATGGGTCAAGATACTTGTCAAATCGGTCTTCAAACTTCACATCTGATTTCTTCCATTTCACCTGAACAGAGAAATGTCTGTATATGAAAAGCTCCTTACAGTATTTTTAGCTATACTCACATGCAGAAACCCAGAACACATATTAAAAATCATCTACTTTAGATGTTTTCTTCAATATGAATGGGGTTTGGCAAAAACCAATGGAATTATGTTCTTAAAGACTGGCATCTACAGGTCAGGCATAGAATGAACATCAGCCACCTTGCCTCATAGATCTAATCTTGTCCATGCCTATGTTTAAGAACAAGGAAGAATCAGCCCTGCACTGCCTCTGTGAGGCTAGACAAAGATACAAATTTACAGTTGTCAAATACAACAAACTTTTTCATGATTATAGAAAAAAAAAATATATATATAATTATTATGAATCTAGACACTCCAACTGCCAATAAATTACTCTGAAACCAACTGGAAAAGTATGTGTTTATGGACAGACTATCACAGGGTAACAGCATATTACTGCTGTCAGTTCTCCACCAGCTGCAGAGAGGACTGCTTTGGATTTGGAAAATGTAATTGCATTAATGAACTATATGGTGTTAATATGGTAGCACAAAGTATTTCTGAGAACTTTTGCAAGACTGCATTTTAAAATTTAAATCAAAACAATTTTATAAACTAAATACGATACCCAAAAATCTTTTCCAAAAGCATGCCAAAAATTACCACGATTTTTAGTGATATTGAAACAAATGTAGCCCCCTTGCACACATCTATTTTAAAATACATGAGAAGGAACTATCCCTTCCAAAAGCTGTTCTCTTAATGAGTAGATAAGAAAGCATATAAATGTAGACTGAATACCTCAATCACTCACCACAGTCCTGAGGCATAATAAAAACCCCAAGATGCCAGCACTACTCACTTTGAGGTTTGATATTAATATTCCTCAGTTCAAATTACAACCTTGTTCAAGATTAGTAGCTCAGAACATTAATAGCTTTCAAAATTGTCTCAAGCAGATACATTTCTCATTAGAGCATCTGCCACTATGAAACACAGCTTAGAACAAACCTGCCAGTGACAATCTGTGAATTAAACACCACACACACAGGCCAGCCCAGCAATCGCCCAGTGGTGCCAACAGAATTTGATAGAGAAATCCTGAGCTTTGTATGATAAAAAGCATTTTAAGGGGATATCGTATGTTATTTTATGTTATGTTATTACCGGCTGCTACTCAATGCTGTCCAACTTAAAATTTAGAGCAAATGGACTTTACAATGCTGGTAGAATTTGAAATAGCATATTCCGAAATTTCTATCAGTTTTGCAGCAAAAATAGGGAAATAAGTGTAATTCAAAAAAGCACATAAAAAGCCAAGTTATCTGTACTTCAAAGTATACAGCTTATTCAGCACATGAGAAATGTAATTGTGGCAAGAATATTCTCTGAAATAAAATCCTATGCTGATGTCCACTGCTAACACTAAGAAAAAAAGCAATGCATTAGAAAATGCTGTCACTATACAAATGTGTTGAATATGACAAGTGAACCATCACTTGATTTAAGTAACATCAACTAAATAAAGAGGAAAACAGAAAAAATTAATTTGTCTCAACCAGCAAGCATTCATCACCTTTTATCACAGCAACCCAATATCATAGCAGAGAGCTTCAGAAAAAGAAACTTAAAACCTTATTAATCATGTTATATAAATAAGAAATGTCTACTGGAATTGCAAAACAAAGTAAATTTTGATATTAACTGCTTGCAAAGCATAAATGCTTACAGTGGGTTCTTATCCTAGCTCAGAATCCAGTTCAAACCTATGATACAAACGTCAGAAGTCCAAACATGAAGACAATGTGCACCTACTCGTGGGTCCTCTATATTTCCAGTCTCCATCCTTTCAGGGTATTTTCCTTTCCCACTAAAACACTTTTCTGCACATTATAGAAGCTCCAGTTTGTTTGGAGTATGTAAAAATAATAATTTTACATTTGTTATTAATAAATCTATCATGGTTTTTCAGCAACTAAAAAAATAATTGAAGGAGTGAAAATGTATCTTCCTCTAACATAGCCCAAAATATCAGTACATATTGCAGTACACAAGTACTTATTTTTGAGCTATTTCACCATGTAGAATTTCTTATTATAGGTGCATCACCAAATTACTTACTGAATATGACATCTGGATTTTTGTGTTTGGTACCAATTTCACCTTTCCTTCACTGGTCAGATTGACATCTACAATTCTATTTCCATTGAAACCAATTTCAAGCTTTTTGTAAGTCCAAAGGTAATAATCTTCTCCATTTTCATCTGCTTCTCCAACAATCCCTGCATAGGAAACAAGTGTAAGCATCTATTACAGGTATGCTTTTCAGATATTTTGCATTTATTTTTTAAAAATATGCATTACAAAAGTTTTGCCAGTTAAAAAATCAACATAAATGAAGAGAACACGGAAGACCTTATGCTCTTCTTTTCAACTCTAATATCTGGACTCCACTTTCAATCCATGGGTCTCTGAAAGAAGCATTTTGTAATGGCATTGAAAGAAAAAGCATGCAGCTACAAACACTGCAGAAGACCCAACAATAGTGCCTCTACTTTTATTTGCAATTCTTACCAGATAAGTAAGTAGCTAAATAGAGATTCATTTTCCCTAATAGAACTTAGCCAAGACCTATATAATTAACCATCTTCCATCTATCTATTCACTCATTTTTCTTCCTCTTAAAAATTTTACTTTCTCTCTGTAATCCTCATTAGTGGACTTCCCAACATATGCTTTTTGCTCTCATTTGCACACAAGTTTCCAATGGTTGTCAAAAATGTGGTTTTATACAAGGAAGAAATTCTTTCCTGTGAGGATTGTGAGACACTGGAACAGGTTGCCCAAGAGAAGTTGTGGCTGTACCATCCCTGAAAGTGTTCAAGGTCAGGCTGGATGGAGTTCTGTGCAATTTGATCTAGTGGAAGGTGCCCCTGCCCAGAGCAGGGGGGGTTGGAAAAAGATGATCTTTATGCTCCCTTCCAACTCAAATAATGCAAACCATTCTATGATTAAGTTCTTAATTTTCAGTAAGTTAGTGCAAAATGTCTCATCTACTACAGAATAGTTCCAGAGACTGTGCCCTGCTGGGTGAAAAGAGAAAAAGTTTAACAGTCAACAAGTTCCCAGGCTGTGTCACCTTTGATGTTAAGAGATGTACAAGATGGAAAGTCACAAAAAAAGCAGCACTCAAGATACACAAGGTGAGGGGAATAGGAGAACAAGTAGGTGAAGGATATGGAACAGGCACATGAAGGAAGGGGCCTTTGTGCATCACCTGTCTTTTAATTTTCAAGGTGGCATTTTTCTGACAAGTTTTATACTCATGCTCATCTGTCAGGATTGCCTCATATATGCCATGCACACGAAACATGTGCCAATGTGTGCCTCCACCACACAGCCTGGCACCTGCCATGCCATCTGTTCCCATGGTAGTATCCAGAATCATGACAATATAGACCTCTAAACTACTTAAAGGACATTCTGATCAATCACTCACTGAAGGAATGAACTAACACAGTGCTTCACATAAGCAGGGAATGTCCTGAAACAATCAAGCCTAGTCTCTCCACTGCGGGACAGCAATTCAGGCAAAAATATAAAATGGAGTAATTTTTTTCTGAATGCACTTCAAAAGATCTGGTTGCCTTTTTCAGGTTAGAAAAATGTAAACCTTCCAGAGCCATCAAACAGCAGTTTGATGTCATTACCTTCAGTTATCAGCAGTTAAGAAAGGTTAATTTATGCCTAGTCTTTACTGAAAATACAGTACTCCTTACAGGGTATTTTGAGGACTTCTAGGGCGAATTTTAAGAAATAATGTTTGTGCATTTGTCTGATGTCAGTAAGCCATAGCAAGGTGGAAAACCATAAAGAACATAAATTATGAACTTCACTAAAGTTTGCCAGGAGACAGGAGGAGTGCCATGAATGTATCTGGATGAGCCCAGAGAAGTGAATGGTCTGCTTTAAGAATAGAATTAAAGAGAAGTTGCCTAGAATACTCAGCAAACATTAGCATCATCTTAATCCTTTTCTTTTACAGTCTTCAGCGAGACCTTTGTTTTGGTAGTGCTAAAAAAAGACTCCAGCCATCTACATTTAGGGAACAAAATTTTGGTTTCATCCAGCTACAAGATGCGACGCAACAATGAAAAAAATAGGATATTGGGTCATACAGTATGTACAATACATGCTGGCTAGTAAGGTTCTCAAGATAGGTAATCCAAATGAAGTGGATCAACATGACAGCCTTCACACAGTAACAAAAAAATCATTCAGCACAAGCCATTATTAATGCAAGCTGAGGGTAACCAGTTCTGGACACTATCTTCATGAAACCAAAAAACCCCTTCTCAGTATTCAGAGATGCCATCATAACTACTTCAACTCTTACACCCACATATCTTAAAACAGTCCTAATGGTTTTCTTCATTATAATTACTGAAATTTAGTAACTATTTAGAAACAGTTACAGCTATATAACAACAATCAAGCAAAAGATGATTTCTTTAGCGTCTCTCTACCTGCTACCACATTAGGTGGTACTAGACAAGTCTACACAACACACTTAAAGGCACCAGCAAGCTGGGAGAGGCACGTGTACAGCATCATTTATGCCATATTCATAACAGAAATACTTAAAATAAAAATTGTTCAGTTAGCAGCATGTGTCAGTGCTTTAAGTTTTAAGCAGCACTCAGAGCCTGAAACATTTCTGTTGTTGAACAGAGATCCAGGAAAACCAAAATTATTGCAGATAAGCTATATTTCCAGTTTTCTCCACTGTATTGGGAACACAAAGGTCCAAAATATTCATTCAGACTTGCAGAAAAACACTTCTGATTGGTTCAGGTGCATCCACTCCTTTCTCAGCCCACCACCTAGAACTCATTAATTTTTTGACTAAAAGGTTAATATTGACCAATCTGCAGTCCTGCTACTGTTACCTAAACTACAGGAGACACAGACCAAAACTGTCAGCACCACTTGCTTTCACACCTGATGTCAGATTATATGCTTACATAATATTACCAGTACTTATGATCCTGTAGTCCCCTGTTATGCAGAACAGCTTGAGATCCTGCTTCCAAACTATCAAAAGCAGCTTCTTAGTATCTTAGAAAGATGACACCTAGATTCTACATGTTTTCTAGCTGACTCTTGTGCATAAAAAGCATACTATTGGGAAACATTAAAAACACTGGAATCACAAGAAAACAGATCTTTTAGCTGAGAGCATAAAACTTGTCAGTGTGTAGAAGATTTAGCAGGTATTTTTGTTCTTTGGCATTTTAGATGATGAAACATGACCAGAAAAATAAATCCTAAAAAAGATAGCCTCCAAGACTTGCTGGCCACAGAGAATTCCAAAAAGTCAGCTTAGCATCCATCATCCTTTGGCAATTCAAAGTCTACACACGCCACTAGTCTAGAAAAATACTTCATTGGTCTTTTGCTGAAAGGCCAAAGCCTTAAAAAATATTGTGGCAACAACTGTCAATCTTCTTCTTTTAAGAAGCCTACCAGCAATTGCACAAGTAGCAGAGTAAAGGCCACACAGAGTAATTCAGGCCTACTTCAAGCCTGGCTAGAAAGCCATTACACACAATAAGCAAATCAGCTGAAACGAACAAAATCAATACTTAAGTACTTCTCTTCAGGCATTATAATGGTATCTCTTAAAAACAGACATATCAAAACAGAACAAAAAAACCCCAGACCTTCCTGGCTACCAGATAAATAATAAATAAAATATTAATATTTCTGCCATGTTCATCAGACAGATATTTTCTAAAACCAATAAAAATAAGAAAGCTTAAAAAAAAAAGCACCCTTTGTCAAAATGAATGCATGATGGATAACATTATTCATACCAGCCTTCAAGGAGCTTTTCTTGCAAGACTTGAACTGCATTTTCGTAGGTGCTGTGGGATTTTGTTTAGTTTGGGCAGGTTTACCTCTTTCATGGAACACAGCCAACAAAGACCCTACCTTACCAAAACATTTTATGGCTGTTTTTCATTTCCTTTCAGTTTCTATCTACAACAGGAAGATTAGGCCTTGGAGAATTTGGTTGATTGCTATCAGGGAAAAGTGCAATCTGCAGAGCACACTTCACTAGGTATGTGATCACAGGTTATGAGGGAGCAACAAAACACAGAGACCTTAGCAGACAATGGCAATAAAGACACACACATTTTTATTCAAGACACGAGCACTTCTAAGACCAGATTAATAATACTCAGCAAGAGAAATTTTGAGAACTGTAAAAGAATAAGTAAAATAAAACTCCGTATAAACAGAGTGCAAAGCAACACTGTTAATAGCTACTAGATTACCACAGAAGTAAACAAAACACTATGCGTAAGTAATAAAGAAAAGTAGCAAAATAAAGTTTCAACTCTCAAATAATTTTATGAAACTTGTTATTCATGATCACAGTAACATGGACCTTACGTGAAACCTATCTAATTACCACTCACTTGAACATTTGAATAAATTTAAACCTAAGACCTTACTGTTATTAAATCAGGGCTTGAGAAACAAAACAGCTTTTCACTGTTTCTGTATTCCGCTAGGACAGCCATCCTACTGTTCATTCAATGCAATAAGCCTTCAACTTACTTCACACAGGATCACAGAATTAATTAGGTTGGAAAAGACCACTGAGATCATCGAGTCCAACCTATGACCCAACACCATCTTGTAAACCAGACCACGGCACTGAGTGCCACATCCAGTCTTTCCTTAGACACCTCCAGGGATGGTGACTCCACCACCTCCCTGGGCAGCCCACTCCAAAGTATGATCACCCTTTCTGTGAAGAAATGCTTCCTAATGTTCAACCTAACCCTCCCCTGGTGCAGCCTAAGACTATGTCCTCTATTACTTAATTTCATATTCTTGTGAATTTGTCTCGCACGTAAATTTCATATTCTTGTGAAATTTTTGTAACAAAGCTTAGTTATTAAATGACTCCAGGCAACCCACGAGTACAGGACCTGAGTAGGTGTAATCCAGTCATTAATGCATAATATCACTCACCCCATATTGGTAAGTCATCAATATACATCTGGTACCAATAGTGATTTTTGATAGCATACACAAATGCATCTCTTCTTCCCTTGTCCAAGTCAACTTCACAGTAAGTAGTCTGCATTACATCATCTGCAAAAAATTAAAGCACAGTTAAACATTTATTAAAGAGCTGGCTCAAAGTGAAGCTAAACCAAGCAAATAGAGGAATGGACATTGCTGAAGTCTCCAAGCCCTCCTGGGGCTATCCTCAAGTAGATAACAAGAAAGGCCACTTAAAAAGGGACCATTAAAACAAATACATGACTGTGTTCAGAAATCTATACTTCTGCATGCAGAGACTTCTCACATACTGAACTTTTGCTGCTTCACTCACACTAAATTAAGGTACAAAAGCTGATGGCAGATTCGCCTGAACAGATAATGAGATCTCTCTGACTTCAACCAGAGGTATGAAATTATTAACAAATACCTAAAACTGTTTACAACATTATCTCTCTGTTTTAGTATAATCAGCTTCACTGACTAGGAGTAATGTTTGTAAAAAGACCTAAAACTTTTTAAAGTTCTCAGCAATTTGAAAGAAACTACCACTAAGGAAGATACAAAGCAATCAAGAGTAAAGACAGAAAAAAAAGGAGAGAAGACAAAAATAGGAATAATGCAAAGAATGCACAAGCGGCTACATTTGGAAATAAAAAAAAAAATTCACTTCTTTCTGCCAGAAAGCTATCCTTCCCCATCTACAATTCCTAAGTTATACTGTTAGTAGCCATTCTTTTGCATCCCAGTTTCCTTCCCTAATGTCTCCTTTTCAAGTGAAGAAAGATAAAAGGCCCCATATTTACAAGACTTCAGATAGCAACAGATTCAGAGTCAAACTCCCTCACCTGCATCTTAGTAATTGTTTTCATGCTGCAAATAGTGAAACACACTTAAAGTAAAGAATTCCAGCTTCTCCTCCTTTTATCACCACAGGAACTGAAGACCCATCTTAGTAGATAAAATTTATTTATGCCCCAAGTACAACTCTAATTTGTATCAAAATTCAGCTTACTTTCTTTGATACACTAACTACAATATAAAGCTTAAAAGGAAAATCAAATCACCTTCACAGAAAAAGCACAGGCAAACAGAATATTTCTAACACAAAACATAATTTCTCTGATAACAACAAAAATCAAAATATGCCAAGTACATCTGGCCAATAAAACTTTTTTTCTGGAGAAAACAAAGAAAGTAACAAAACCATTCCAGTCAACAAATGTACCAAGAAGACGTTTAGTGAATGGACAACATTCTCAGCGCCCACACCGGTACATTCAAGAGAAGGAAGCCATTAAAGCTGGCACCACAGCTGAGACAGAGGTACAAATTCAAGTTTGCACTTATGTCTCTGCTGAGTTGGATCCTATATTTTCGGACTATGTTTCCCCCCACCCGTAAAATGGCTCTGCTTGGCACTTTTTCATTTTAACAGATTTTTAAATTGTTTTGACATTAACTAAAAGGAGAAAAAAAAAAAGCCAATCCACAAACCCCAAAATTGTTAATTTCTGGATTTGTTGCTAAGTAGGGATTCTTTCCAAAATATTCGGCATGTCACTGTGATACTATGTTCAAAGAAAGGATAACACCTTTCTAATACTACATTTTTTGACTCAAAGGATTGTTCAACACACAGATCAAATGAAAAGTCATTAATTAGAATACAGGTAAAAGAGAAGCTGACAGAAGCTGTTAAAGAAAGCATATCCCAGGGCCAAAGCAAGGAGCCTGTTTTGGAGAAGTATTATGGGGGTCAGGCTGGCTTTAGGTGACTCTGGTTCACAGTGGTACCAGCACATTTAGGTTATACTGTAACCTACTCTAAATTACTCTATGGGTTTTCAGACTGTAGAATTTGCCACCTGTTTGTTTGTTTTACCAACTGAAATGAGCTATTCTGCATATAATGCTTTAGGATATAACACTGAGATTTGCTGCTGTTAACAGAAGACTTTGGAATATCATTTGAAGTGAAACGATTGCACTGACACAAGGCTGCAGATAGCAGCATGCCACAAAAAAAAACCTGTCTTCATCCATTTTTACTGATCTTATTCCCAGCATTCAGAAAATCAGAAGACATCACAGAGACAGTATAATTAAATCTGTACTAGCTGTGTTACAAGTTTCTCCAGGGCACACACACAAAACCCCAGCAGAATCATTAGAAACAATCTCATTCAATTCTTGCAAAACACAGGCATGACATTACATATGGAATATGATGTCAGCCATACTGCACAGCATAGTTCCTCTCACCTCCCCTTAAAACAAGTGAAGGAAGACAAGTGCTCCTTTCTGCAGCCACTGACAGCTGGAGCTGTTGTTTAGTTACAGGACAGGATTATGTGCTGAAGCTTAAATCCACTGTGTCAAATGGTCAAATGAAAGAACACCATTTGGCGGCTGGAGAACCTAATGTCCACTTCGTTACAGCTTTACCAGATCAAAGGTTTTGCATACGTTAGAGAATTCTTATCACAGTTATGGCTGGATGTGTATCCAAGAGGAGAGCCAAGTTAAAGGCAGGTTTTGTGGTGCCTCTGTATCAGGGATGTCAAAGAGGTAATATCTGCTATGCGATAAAGCTTCAGTAAAGTCAGCATTCAGGACATTTTTTTAAAGCATGACTTATTAGAAAAGCAAGTGTGCTTAGGCAGATTTCAAATTTCCTACGGACAGTCAGATCAATGGGGCTTTATTCAAACGCGAACCATCAAAACTTCATCATATCTGACAACACTAAATGTCATCCTTCTAGAAGTGTTGCAGAAGAAAGTTTGGGCAAAGAATTCTCCATTAGAAATATGGTCACTTGGTAACAGTTCTGAAGAAGTAAAGAATGCAATTTTGTTAAAACATCCTCTTCCTTTTTATCTTCTCTAATGGCACTGTATGGTAATATCAAAAACAAATTTTCAAATTGAAGTCACTATGATACCAATGTTCAATACATTTAATAATTTACTAGGTCTCAGGTGTAACAGAGGATGTCACTCAAATACTTGAGTAAAGAACTTGACATATTCATTAAAAAGCATTATTATCCTAGATTTAGCTTGACAAGATAATTAAGCCAACCGAAAACGTAAAAGTTATATTACAATACGAGTGTATGTTAATAATTCATTTCTTCCTTCACATAGATATTAATACAGATTTGAGACTTGTGATATAAGAACAAGATTGTTCATACTGTAACAGAAGGAAAATTCAGCTATCTTGTATGATTACATGTATCCTTTCATATGCCACACTTAATACAACAAGAAACACTATTTCATGGTGAGTTGAAATACACTAGATTTGCCCCACCAGTCACCACTATGAGAGTTCAAGTGGAAACCTTCACTCTCAGAAGGGCACATTTCTGCAAAATCCTAATTTTTTTATCTTAGTTCAGAAAATACAGGCAATGCCAATTGATTCAACTGCCAGTTTTACTTACATAGTTTAGTTTTACTCACATAGTTTAGTACTTCAGCTAATAAGAGCTGTAGACTAAACAATACTTTGAATATGATGAACAACATGCAGCTTCACGCTTACCTGCTACTGCTGTCTAGTCAAACAATGCTGAGAAGGGAATTATTTTTTATTGCAGAAGCTAATTTATTAGAATAATTCTATTTCCCTTACTCACTTAAGAGGATAAAAACCTAGAAGTATGAGGTTCAAATCCAATTTAATCTTGTAAACTCATACAATATTTTAAAGAGAAAGAAACGCCTGCAACTGTTCATCTTGCCATAATGCCAAATGCACATAAAGAAAAGCACAGATGCGTGTTAACTCAGAACTTAGATATGATTCACATATTCATGAAGAAAATCTGTGCAAGTGTATCACTTATTATCTTAAATTATTTCAGCTGCAGATTTTAGATATCCAACACTCCTTCAAGCTGTATCTTTTACTTAAGAACATCTGACTCTATTGGTACCAACCAAGCGTCTGTTAACAAAAAGAAAAAGGAAAACAAAAACCAACCAGAAAACCAAGCCACAACAAAAACACCAACAGCCCTGTTTCAATTTAATTGCAGCAACTTCTGGAACACCGATGCAGAGTTGAAGCCTGTATCAATAACACTGAAATAAAACTTACGCATTACAAAAAAAAATTATTTCAATTTCACTGATACAATCTAGTTACAATTACAAAAAAAAAAAAAAAAAGACCACCACTTCCACAAAGAACAAGGTCTGCCATTAAAATGTCACCAACAACTGAGCTACCATCACATTTCAACAACAGAAGTAGAAAAGAATTCTTTACACAAATGCTAAACTTTCAGAACTGGTCTAAGAAATCCAAATTTTACAACACATAAATTGGATATAAATTGTGCTGGATTTATGACAGCTTTTAAGCCTCCAAAAAATGAATTTAAGTATTGCAATCTTCTCCTCTATTTCTTTATCTTTAAAACTTGTGCATCAAGGGGGTTTAAATTACACAAATTTTACAAAATTTCATATTAAATACTAATACTAATTTCATACTAAATACTAATAATTACTGTTACAATTAATTTATACTTGTTACTCTAAAATGTGGAAAAAATAGTATTTTAATACTTTTAACAGCAGATTTACCATATTCTGATACCAGAAGTTTTATTAATCTTCACCAACTGCTGCCAGTTGCCTTCACTGTTCTTTCCATTTTATGTTTCTGAGGACATTCTCTGAGGCATTGAGTAAAATTTTCAGCACACTACAAGTGTTACAAACCAGTAGTAGAACTGTTTCCCAGTGTTTGTACAGGTACTGTTTCTTTCTTAAAAAGAAAGATTCAATTCCAAACTCCTTTAGTGTGGCAATGCAATCCTCTATGTAAATTTTAAAGTTATGAAGAATTTGAGGTATTAACAAACTTTCTAAAAATCATTTATTCAAGACCCTTATCCTACTCCTAGCGAAAACATCATTAGGTCTTTTATTTTGCAGATGTCCAGTTTTGAATAAAACTTTTACAGCTTACAGAAACTAAATCCCATCTGACTGTAAATGCTCAGATAAGAGATACTATGCTTAAGTTCTCCATCCGGTTAAGCACTAGTGATGCAATAAGTGCAGTGTTCTGGAAAAAAAGATACACAGAAACACAAACTGAATTAAATTAATAAATGTTAAAATTCAAGAGGCAAAAAGAATGTGTTATTATTTAAAGTTCTGCAATTACTAACTACAGAGATCTGAAAGGACACAAACAGAGAAATCATGCAATAGAAGACTCAGGCCTTAATACCAAGAAATATATTTGCAAAAGAAGTTAAATGACTTCTCTGGAACAGTATGGCAAGATGGTGAGGACAGGAGACAACAGGAAAAAAAAAACAAATCAGCTTCATCCTGCTCCATCCTGACTGGCATAAGATGAGTTAGAGACAGTACTATAAAGATATTGTCAGAGTTATTTTAAACTAGACAGTAATCGGAAGGATACAATCATCAACTTTGTTGAGGTGGAACTTTGAGATGTTGAGCCCTTGCTATTCCTTTGCAATTGCAGTGAGTCTGCAAGTACTCATCATCACAGGAAAAAACTACATCTTCAGAACTGGTAATTCCAGAATATTAATTCTAGTAAATTATTAAACATTCATACACAGAAAACTTAGTTTTACTTTGTAAAATGATATCAGTTACTTCAGAAGCAATATCTGCTGGAAGCATATTGCTCCAAGGGCACATAGACAGAAACTTCACTGTAAACTCAAAAGCTAGTGGAAGTAACCTTGCAGGGCGTACCAATCAATGATACAAAATACACTCAGTTGCTAGCAGCAAGAAAACTTCAGTTATTTTCATTAAAAGATCAAGCTTGAAGAGTTTGTGTATTTTTTTAAGTGACTAAATGCATTTTGAATCACTTACCTTTAAATTTGATGTCAAGACCACTGAACTCCAATTCAACTCCTTGAAGTGCTTCCCCTAGGGTTTCATGGTAATGGCTGATGCTTTTTTTTGATCCCACACAGAAAGGGAGAGAGAAGTATTTGTATGTTTCTTGGCGATTGTGGTAGGGTCCTACAGTATTCATCCATAGAACAACTTCCTCTTTATCTTGGTACTGAAAGATAACGTTATTGTGTTAGATGAGAAGCCAGCAGAATAAAAATGTTCAAGAATCTCTCATTCATGTTAACTAGCGAGGCAGGACTGCTCAATCACAGGCAACAGTCGCATTCAAAGACGGCTGAGCATTTTTGTCTTTTGCATGAGAGGGATTCTAGCAAAAATTTTCAGCCTGCTTTCATAGAAAAAAAAAGCCAAGTTGATCATATACTATCTAAGAGTCTATCAGTGAAGTATCAGGTGAGGGGGATTTAAGGAAGATGTAGAAGATGCAGCGAGCAGAAGTGGAAAAAAGCAGAAGTCTTGAAAATTAATAAATTTTTACTAATTTTGTAAAAATACAGATCAGTTAAAAGCAAAACTCTGCTTATTTCAATGGAAAGAAAGGAAACACCAAATTTATGCCTTGTTAAACAAGATCTTAGCAAAGTATTCAGGCAATCTACCCACACTGACAGATACTCTGTATTTTCCTAAAATGCAGCTCCCTTTCTTTTTAGCAAGGGTATAAATTGCATTCAAAATTCCCAGAAGAGCACAATGCCTTACAGGAAGCACTAAAATTAAACTGTTGCATACCTACAGTAGCCAAGAGCCGTGCCAGACTGAAGAATTGTATTTTGATGCATTTTCAACATTCCCACAGTGAAAAGACAGAACAGCAAGAAGTCTGGTGGCTGCCATGAAATTCTCAGTGGGAACATTCACTCTTCACTCTCCACAGCTACTGTTAGTCAGGAAAACATATTCCTTGTCTAGGAGCCAGTAATTTCTTTCAAGCCCTTATTACTTCTGAACAACAAAAAAAGTACTTGAAGTCATAAATCTATCAGTATTCAAATACTGGATGAATTTGGGAAAATTAAATTATCTGAAATAATAATTTGCATTATATCTGTATGCATCTGGATGAGGTATCAGATTTGCTGATTACTACACAAAGTCTCTCACTCAGCACAACTTCTTCACCTACAATTCCAACAGTATAAGAGGGACAGGGACACCAATATAACTTCTAAGGCAGAAAAAACCCTACTTGTAAGTATATACACATGAAAGCAAATCACTATATAGGTCCTGATTTTTATTTAGGTACAGAAGTATAAAGTACTATTATAAGACCAAAACACAGACACAGAACACCTTGGAGAAGAAAAGAAAGTAAAATGTTAATTAGATGTAACTATTACACAGTGCACAGCTGAAATACCAAATACAGTTCTGTATCTCCCTTTTTAACAAATGAACAAAGGTTCTTCAACTCCATTTATTCTGAACAACCACAGTCATACCAAGAAGTTAATGCAGAAATAATTAGGTACATACAGAATGAAAAAAAATTCTTCAGATGAAGTGTTTAAAAGTTAAACTCAAGGATTTAAACCAACACCCTTTGGAAAATAATTTAATCCCTCTAAACCAACATACCATCTCAATTAAAGGCTCATCTTTTTTGTTCACAAAAATGTATGAAAGTCATTCCAGCTTCTTATTTGAGCGATTTCCAACAAGAAACTTAAAATACCTTACTAATTTCATTCTGAGCTACAGCAGAGACCAAACACTTCCCAGTTTCACAAACCTGCCTCTTTGCAGAGCATATACTTCAGAGCACTTCTGACAGGTAAAGAATGTCAAAGAAGCATCAAATAAAAAGTAAACAAGAGAAAGCAAGAGTAAGTAGACATTCCTCCTCTCTGCCAGCAATCAGAAGGGTTATACCAGTGCAGCACAGTTGTCCAAAGAAAGCTGGTAAAGAAAACAGAAAGAAAGCAAAATCACAGCTCCAACCCCCTCAGCTGCAGAAGCAGACATTGGAATCTGCACTTCAAATCCCCCTCTAGCTCTTGCCAAGGGAGCATGGGACAAGCTGGTCCACATCTCTTCCTAGCCTGTTATTTCTATCATGTCTTCTGTTTCTTCCTCTAACAGCTGCAGAACATATTTCCTTTCTCAAAATGGTCTTAACTTGTCAAGAGCCCACTTTAGCACTACTTGTACCAAACAGCTTACATGTGAGCTGACCTATGTCTCTGTTCAACCTTCAGTAATAGAATATGACAACATCCTTAGGTCTGTGAGACCATCTTTGACTGCCTGAATAAAGAAAGCACTGACTACTGCTTTTCTTAGCTGCTTGTTTCTGACATGCTTCATACTGAGCTGGGACCTCCACATTTTTGGAACTATACCAGAAGTGACAGACAGGCAGAAACCCACAGATTAAGAACATAACACGCAAAATCTTGCTATGTTTTCTGATCTACGAATGTAACTAAATAGTAATTACAACATCTGCAATAACAAATCTGGTCTTTGCTTGTCTCTTATCTGCATGGGGCTTAGTCCTTCTTCAGGACTTACAAGTTTTTCCCACAATGACTCCAAGATGCCATCAGCCTGCTCTAGAGAGAAAAGGGGCCACATCAAACAGATGCAAAGAATTCAGTCTGCATTTATTACTTCCTCCTTTCTCACAAACACCCCAGAACAGCACAAGATAAATCTTCTCAGGACTGCTACATAAACAAACACAACAGCTCAGCCAGCCCAGACTACACTTCACTCATGGCAGTCCTTAGGCACAACCGTTTGCCATCCACCAGGTGCTCCCGGTGGCCTCCTCATATTAAGAGCATCGTAATTAACAAAACAAGCACCTTCAGGTTAAATTTGGGGGTGGTGTCTAGCAGAAACTGAAGGACATTTTCTTCTACCTATATTTGCTGTGTTTTGCTCATTATCAATTATAAGGATGAGCTTTCACATTTAAATACATTTCTCTGGCATGATGTATCTCGTCCTTGCATTCTTAGCCTAGTGGTAGGGTAATTTGATGGCAAGAACACAGGGGCTATTAAAGAGCTCAAGTGTGGTGGTTTGATGGTGGGTTTTTGTCTGGCTTCTTTTCTGTTTCACTAGTGCCTTCAAAATACCAAAACATCTACAACAAATAACAGTGCCAACACAAAGAAAAATTTATTTAGCAAGACAAAGCACCAAAGTATCTAGTAGAAGACTACTGTCATCTCTTTATGAGGACTGCTAGGTTTTGAGAAAGCTTTCATATAACACACCTTTCAGCAAAAAGGTCATGCTGTGAGACAGAGAACATAAAATAAGCCAAGATGAACATAGTAAATGACAAGGCAAAGAAGGTCAACAAGTAAGATGCTGCAATCTGTACTCTGGTGTATCTCAGCAAGCTCTTCTGGTTTTGGTTCACATGAAGGGATAATATACTGCATGTAGCTCAGAGATCCTAATTATATTCACAGACACAAGCATTTAACAACTTGGTCACAGTGCCACAACTCATATAGTTCAGTACTTCCACACGTGACAGAAGGCTACAAAACAGAATTTTACTTATGTTTCACTTACTGTAATCTATGAAAAAACGTCTGTAAGCTTTGCATATTTTTCTGCATTAAGCTTAATATCAGCTCAGTAATTTCTGTAACTATATGGAATATATGATATATTTATAGATGCAGCTTGAAAAGTCTCAGCATCAACACAAGCTACCTACCATACAGCTGTTAAGCTAAGGGAGACAAATCTCCAGAAACTTTTTTTCAGTAATTGCCAATCAGGTGGTGGAGGAGCAACCTGCACCTCAAGTGCAACTACATATAATCTACAACCCTCATCACAGCTGAGGACATCTGTTCCAAAGCAGCACAATATGGTCATGCTGTCCATTCAGAGCACTGGGCTGCAGGGATGTGTCTGTGCAAGCTAAATCACATCTAACCCACCTACAGTTCTTCCTCGTTGCTGGTATTGATGGGTCCACTCCAGTTCCCTGCAGAACACTAAACTGGCAGGAAGCTTGTGCAGTCTGACCTGGCCAGGAGTGATCTCTTCTATGTAATAAAACTAGTGAAAAACTGGGGGTGTGCATCACTTTGAGGCTTAATACAAAGACAGTTTCCATACATCTTTACAGTTTATAAACTATTCAAGCATAGGCACTGACATATATATGTCAGTATTCAATACTGACACTACCTTCAGCACAGCACATGCATCTTTCTTTCCTGTTACCCAACAGGGCACTCGTGGTGTGGAAAGCAACTTTATGTTCTTTGCACAACTGTAGAAATGAGCATGCTAACCCTAAAAAATAGACTAATTATTTTACAAAACAATTAAGGCATTATTAAGTCAGTATACAAAAGGTTGCAGAAAAATATATGAGACTGTCAGGTTGCTTGTATTCTTTAAACCAGAAAAACACTTGGCAAAAAAAGATGGAAGACAAAAAGAGGATTACAACTGCCAAATCTCATGTGATGATTCAGCAAAATAAATTAAAATCAAGACAGTTTCTTTCAGAAAATATGCAATTTTACTCCTTTTCTTGAATAGAATAGCATGAGACTCTCCACAATGCACATCTTTTAGGGGGAAAAAAGGACCAACATTATTTGTTACTGGCAAAGCAAAGACGTAGAAGCAGGACAAGATATACAGGAGGCAGCAAGCAAGACTCACCTGGCAAGCAAAATCCCAGGCTTGTAGTCTCCAGTATCTTACAGATATTTTATCTATCGAGCACTGTCATAATACTCAATGTTTGCAGCTCACATCCACACCCTATTAAACTGTGGATTTCAGCCTCATGCTCTCCTTTAGACAAAGCAGGCTATTTCTAGTAACACTTCTTTATTTCTCTCTGAATTTTAGGCCTCACCAAGATGTGTCTAGAACTGTACTGGTGGCACAGGCTGCACTACTGTACATGTAGTACTTTTACTGTTACACTTCCTAGATGCATGAGATTGCTCAGGCACACCCTGTCCTGCTTCCATGACATTTATTTCACCTCTTCAAAATGCAAACACAACTTCAAAGAGGAATCATGCTGCTCATCTGTGCACAACTTCACATGCAAATAAGTATTTTACATGAACTATTTTCCACAGTGTTTCTCTAACTGACAATTTTCAGATACTATACAAAGTTCCTAATTTTATATACTAATTTTAAATAAGCCTTACATGCTCAGGGTTTTAATGTACTTCATCGGGGTATAAGTCAAGCAAAAATGCTTTTCTCAATCATATTAAATTAGAAATTTTGCTACACAATATAGGCTGGGTTTTGTTTATTTTTCAACGTTTTTCATGTATTTCTATTCTTACAGAGCACAGACAATCAAACTGAAGCAAGATTAAAATTAAAATGCTACCTACACTCTAGACCATTCTCCAGCAACAGAAACCACAGGATATTTCAGAATGTTTTATGGTTTGTCTATTTCATCATCAATTCCAACAAATCTAGCAACAGAAGATACGGCAAAGGCCAGGCAGGAGCCCCCAGCCCTGTTTCTGCAGGATCAGAATGCACTGTGGTAATGCCACCAGTACCCCATTGATACTATTGCTTCCACAAATAAAAGGACAACTGTCAAAAAATGTTGCAATTATTATAATACAGGCAATGAACAAGTACATGACATGCTCTGAAGCATGAAAATAAGTTAAAGAATCACCAGACAAGTTTTCAGTTAGTTCCTGATAAACTGTTATGCTGTACTCTGAAGATATGCTGCTTTACTGTCTTCAGACAATGCAGATTTTAAATGATGTATCAAAGATTCTCTTCCCCTAGTATTAATTTTAAATACCCATGTCTTTATCTTATAATTGTATTTACACTATTCTTCCTCCAAAGAAAGGCAGATGTGATTTTTAAAAACTAATTCAAATTTAAGATAAAGGATATAGCTGTTGATTCAATGACACTATCCATACCTAATATCTCCAGAAACAATATCACAGACCTAGAGCTTCATGGAGTCCTCTCACAATTATCTTTTATAGTATTTTCTTAGAAGTCCACAATTACGAAATAAAGGACACATATAATACATATTATAGCACACACTGCATCCTATTCCATGTTACAGCAGCATTAAAAGCTTAAGGCAGCACTTCTGTACCTCCAACATGCTGAGCATTGCTAACACCCTGTACAGCTGTGTCAGGATGCACCAGCACACCTTCCCCCAGGGAGCTGCACACTGAGGAAACGGAAGGATAAGGATGTGTACTCCCACCAACAGGTCTTGAGTCTTAAAGTCAGTGAAAATTTAGCTTGAGGTTACCAAATCCTAAATTTCCCTTCCACTTCTCCAAAAATGACCAGAGCCTTCAAAATGCAATAAAGCACTTTGATTATAAGAAAAGTAATCTTCCAACTGCAATCATATTTAAAACTGAAATTCATTAAAATGCAGTATTAAAGGAATACTTCCTTCAGTTTCTTTATCTTAAAATCAGTATACTACTACCAAACCCTGGTCACGTTTCATTCATGCTATTAATGCTTCCACTCCAATCTCCCACACAAGATTAAACTATCAAAATACCCAAGCAAGGAGACAGCCTTCCAAAGAAAGGTTACTGT
Source organism: Rhabdornis inornatus (assembly GCA_013397075.1). NCBI lineage: Eukaryota > Metazoa > Chordata > Aves > Passeriformes > Rhabdornithidae > Rhabdornis > Rhabdornis inornatus. The sequence continues at coordinate 2,783,028 of VWZS01000187.1, forward strand.
CTTTCTACACCAACTCTTCCTAACCTATCACATAAACTATACAGTTAATAAACTGGACACTGTGTGAACAAGAATACTAAACCAAAATAGACTTATAATCCCTCAGAGCTGAGTAGTCTAGATGAAAAAAATTACAAGCCTTCAAAAGGAATGTGTGATTTCCATGGGAAATTGTTTAGGTAATCATTCAGAAGACCTAAAAAAATCAGAAACCACTTTTGAAGGGAGAGCTCAAACCCAAATAAATACAGTGACAGCTTTATTTTTTTCCCTAGAAGATTTCCAGTATTAATTTAGTAATGAATAACCCCTCAAGTCAACCAGCCCTTAAAATAAACACATTGCTATGCTGAAAACCATCTCACCTCTCCAGTAGCCTCACTCTAAAGCATAGGTTCAGCAACAAAACTGGGATCTAAACAGTTCAAAGAATATCTGTTTCTTGAAAGTAAAGAATATTAGATTAACTTTTCCGTCATTAACCGCAGCACCAATAAATCCCCATCCTTTTCAAAAAATAAACACTATCCTAATCAGTTTTAAAATCCTCAAAAATGTGTGGAATGAGGCAACTAATTACCTACCACTTATACAAAAACTATCAATACTATTTATCTGTTTTATTAAGAACACTTGGTAAGCTTTACCACACCTCACCTTGAGAAAACTATGTTAAGAAACCCAGCAAGTGTTTACGAGCCAGGCTGCTCAACAGCAAAGAAAGTCCTGACAGTCATACAGACCAGTGTCACGGACACATCCAAATCCACTCTACTTGCAGGAAACAGAGATGGCTTTCAGGAAGTCTCGTTCCAAAATCACACCTCAGCTTATCACACAAACTTCCACTTTCTCACACTGAAAGCCACGGGAAACAACTCTCCGATATAAAATCAGAAACCGACAAAGCACTGGTATTTTTTTCCTAGAGATTCTTTCTAGGTAATATTGCGAGCACTTCAGAAAAACTATTCTCAGGCCAGTGCGTAAGCGCTCAAATCAGTAGAATTTTACACAGCC